>OY757926.1:41024485-41636985 GCA_963585895.1 Sepioteuthis lessoniana | reverse complement strand
TTTAGTACATCAAACATTCCCTCAAAAGCCTAAAATACCCAACATTTTACATATTAAACACTAGAAAAAAGCTCTTAAGATACACTCATCAAATAAACCTAAGAAAACAAGCCCACTTTTCCTATCACGCATAGACCTATTTCTCTGCCCACTAACACACATAACATAGCACTCTATGACAAACTAACTAAGTTAAGAATACCAATCATTCAAACCATATAACAAACCTTTAAAAACCTCACAGACATCTCAAAATGAACCAACCATGAAACTATCTCTCACACAGGCGTATACTCCATCCCATGCAAAGATTGCAACAAACATTACCATTGGTGAAACCCAACGTAATCTAGAAAAAAGAATCAACAAATACAAACAATCAATCATAACAAATGACAATTGAAACATCCTTTTCTTCCATATGTTAGAACTCAAACACACATTCAATTTTTCCCAAGCCATTCTAATCAAACCCATACTCTGTGAAAAATTCCGAAGACTATTAGAATCTGTGGTAATTTCCAAAATAACCATATATGATAACATTCAGGATTTTACCACATCTCACCATACCTGGGGAACATCATACTACACAAAAACAATATCGAAATAGAAAATGGATAGCATTATTTGGGTAGGTGTAGTTCCATAATTTTCCCTCCCTTTTTTAATTTGGTGTTTAGGCATGAAAGGGTGTTCTCAAGTGAAAATCTGTTAGATATTTATCATTTCTGTTTGGCAAGTTGTATAAGCAAAATTTATAATTTTTATCTTGCCTATTTGAGCATTCATATCTCCACAGATGATTAGAATGTTGTGTTTGAGAATGTGTCAAGCAAGAGAAGATAGCCTGTTGTAGAAAGATGAGATAGCTGATTCACACAAATATTCATGAGACTGTAGCCAGAAATGATTGTTATGCAGTAGCTGCCATTAAATGTAGCTAATATATATATATATATATATATATATATATATATATATATATTTCATTAAGAAAAAACAACAAACTGGTCACATTAGGTTTATAAATTTATTTCCATCCTGTTACGCGTTTTTGAAAAATTCAAAAACACAAAAAAAAAAATTTAACAGGACTTCTTCAGATCCTATGGCTAAAATAAATCAGAATAGACACAGGAAAAGAAGTTGGGAGGGGATAGAAGAGGGGTGAAGAGTTATCTCCTCATTTAGCCCACTTCCGTTTTTTAATTGTTGATTAGAATTAGAGTAAATTTTTTTTTTTTTTAATTTTTTAATTTTTATTTTAATTTTTAAATTCTAATTACATTTTGACTTAAACTACAGATTTAATATTAAAATAGATTTTTAACTTTATTCAATAACTTTACGTAATGATACAGTAATAATTATATTAAATTAAAATCAAGATTTAATTAAATTTAAAATTTTTTTAAAACCAAAATATTTAGAACCTATTAATCAGTTACACTTTTAATGATTTGTACGTATATATGATATATTTTTTTCCCATTTTCTATCTAACATTTTATTTTATTTATTCATTTACATTAATTCTCAGTTTAATTCTATGATTTTTAAAAAAATTTTTAAGTTAACTATCTATAGTTTAAATTTAGCCCTATGTCTAGACCAAGCTATTAATTCACTTCTCTTATTTAATAATTTTTCCGGCTCTGGATAAAGCAAAATGTACATTTTTTCTTTTAAACACAGATTGCATCTACTATCAAAAGACTTTGGAGTATTTGATCTTTTTAATATGGACCATTGAATCTCAGGGGTTAAACCTTTATTTTTCAAACCCCAAAAATGCTTTGATAGAGCAGTTTGATGTTTTAAATGTTCATGGGAGAAAGAGTATTTGTGATTGCCGAATCTAATTTTCCATTGCGTGGACGATATCCCAATATAAGTTTTCCTATCATTTATATCCTCTTTTGGGTAAATAATTCCTTGATATACTACATTATCTAAATTACATAATCCATTCATAGGACAATCATTTCGAGTTTTACAATATTATATATATATATATATATATATATATACGTAGTGCATTCAATAGGTTTTCAGACTTTTTTGTACAGGCATTTAAAATTGTCGTAGACTATTGAAAATTCAGTATGTTATTGCTATACATCTTATGAAATGACTGACCAATTTTTATGATTTCAGCTTCAAATAAACAGCTACAGTAGAATTTGGAATATACCCTACTAAAGCCTCATTGTTACAGCAGGTGAATTTCAAAAATGCAAACTGGACATGAGGACACTTTAGAAGAACGATATGCAATAAACTTGTTAACTGTTAAACTGTTTTAAACTTGGAAAAAATGCCACAGAAACGTACGGAATGCTTCAGACTGCTTTTGGAGCATCTTGCATGAATCTAGCATCAGTTTTTGAGTGGCATAAGAGATTCAAGGAAGGCAGGGAGTCTGTGAGGGATGATGAGAGATGTGGGAGGAGTAAGGAAGTCAATACACCAGAGTTGATTGGTCAAAGGGTTAGGGTTAGGGTTACTATGTTGAGGTTTTAAGGGAGTTCAGGAAGAGATTCCGTCGGAAGAGGCCAGCACTCTTGAAATCGGGTCAGTGGTATTTCTACCAGGACAATGCACCAGTCCACAACTCCCTCCTTGTCACAGACTATTTGTGCAAGATGGGCATCAATACAGTTCCTCAGCCTCCCTATAGTCCAGACCTTGCTCCCTGTGACTTTTGCTTATTTCCTAAGCTCGTTATGAGACAATTGAGGAGATGAAAGAGGCTGTGATGAAGGTCATTGACACGCTCACACAAGAGGACTTCCATGGGGCCTTCCAGAAGTTGTTGGAACGGTACAACAAGTGCATTGCAGCTGGAGGAGATTGCTTTGAAGGGTACTACAGTTTCATGTGTGTACTATCAATAAAAGTGCCCATACGAATAAAGTCTGGAAACGTATTTAATGATCCTCATATGTATATACACACATTTTTATCTATTGATTTCATCACATATATAGTGTCATATATGAATACATCAGTGTGTATTTATATGTATATTCATTGTAGTTGAAATATTTTAATATCATACATCTACTGATATCTACACATGTTTATCCAATGTTTGATACCAATGTAAATATGTAACTTGCAACATACGTGCATACGTAGATGTTATATAGCTCTGTTCAATAATTGTATATATATTTTAACGTAAGGGCAAATTGTTGTCTGCCCTGTTACATTTAGAAGGAAGGAAATACAGGAATGAGGATTAGAATATTGATGAGTTTCAAGAAGTTTAATGACGGCCAGAAAGATAACCCTTGTGCTGTGAGTTCATACATGGAAGAAAACAGTTGCAAATGACAGAGCCGGAATTAAACATCTAACCTTGAAGTTTCAAGGACCAGTGGGTCAAAGAGGAATGAATAAATGATGAAAGAATGAACTCCTAAAGGAACACTGGCCCAAAAGTTGAATGTGCTCATCTCGTGTTGTGATGGTCTGTTAATGCTGCTGGAATCTTCAAGAAGGATCAGCGAAGAAGAGAGGATGAGGGAGCAATACACATGGCATCAGTCATTCTCATTGGACGAAATTTATGAAATCGACACCCCAAGAGCAAAATGATTCTTACACTAAATAATAATTTGAAATTCTTTCTTTCTGCTACATATATATATGTTGAAATGATAAATTGTAGTGAATCTGACAGTGTGATAGAAATATGTGGAAAGTTGGATAAATCAAACACTTAACTCTGATTCAGATGCTTGATATTTCCTTCATTTTATTGCATTGAACTTTTTCAAACTGAGAGAGTTTTCTGAGTTTTTCTATTTACACATCTGACACACTGTTACATAGGTTGATTTTACAGAATATCAGTCCCTTTTGACTGAAGTCAGTTTTTTTCACCCAGTTATATGGTTTCAAGTAACTATTTCTAGTTAATAATTATTATCATTCATTTGTTTACACAGTTATATAGCTTCAGGTATTCCCATCTAATACTAATAATTTACACACACATGTATGGTTTCAAAGACCCCTAGATGGGAATTTAACAGACACTACGACACTAGGTTAAAGTGCTGCCCATTTGGCTGGAGCTGTAGAATTTGTCCACTGTATCTTTGCAGAGGGGCAATGAGTGTCCCGAACATGACTTTAAACAATCGGATGGTGAGGCTCCAGCCCTGGAGAATATGGTGTATCTCTTCATTGCCATTATACCCTGGTCCACTTTGACCTGGAGTGGTAGTACTTAATAGAGTCCCTTCTATGGATCAAATAGAATTGTTTGGTCATTTGTGTGCAAGCAAATGACATGTTGAATTGAATTATTAGTGTTACATACATTGAAACTGTGTACCTAAATCTAATTATTGGTATTACATAGCTATACATGGAACCATTTAACTATGTGCAAATAAATGAGTAATGTTGAATGGAATTATTAGTGTTGAATAGAAATTCTTGAAACCATTTCACTGTTTGCAAAAATTGAATTATCATTATTACATAGCAACACTTGGAACTATTTGATTGTGTGCAAAAGAATGAATAGTGTTGAATAGAAGTATTAGTGTTAAATAGTAAAACTTGAAGCATCTGAGTGAAAAAATTTAGCTCTGACTCGTTTAAAAATGTTACCTACAAACTATGCATTTACAAATCATATATTCAATATATATATATGTGTGTGTGTGTGTATGTGTGCGTGTGTGTGTGTAAAAAGGATTCCAACAAATAATATTGAAAATCATTCATGCTAGATAGGAGTACTTGAAATCATTTAACTTAGTGCAAATAAGTGGAGTTTAACAAGTTTGAATTCAGAGTTTTCCTTCTTCAAGATCTGTTAACATACTAAGGTTAAAGAGTCAGTCTGTCCTACTATTTACCCATAGCATTTCGATGGTGTACTAAACAAGCCTTCTTCTATCAATGATAAGGCCATTGAACGACTGCCAGTGAATGAGTCACTCAATGTCACTCCAACCCTGGGGTAAGTTCAGAGAGCTATCCGTCAACTATCCAGCTGCAAAGCACACAAATCTGACTCAATTCCTGCGGAAATCTATAAAGAGGGTGAATCAGCGCTGACGAGTAAACTTATGACCCTCATTCAGCTGATAGGGGTGAAAGAACTACCACAGGACTTCAAGGACACCTCCATCATACATATTTACAAACGGAAAGGGAACCAATAGGCATGTGATAATTACCTCAAAATCTCCTTACATTCAATTTCGGGCATGATCCTAGCCAGAGTCCTTCTAAATCGCCTCAACAACTATCTCGAACATGGACTCTTACTGGAGAGTCAATGTGGTTTCCATCAGGAACGTAGGACTGTTGACACGGTGTTTGCTGCAAGACAGCTGCAAGAGAAATGTCAGGAACAGAACTCTGATCTCTACTCAACTTATGTTGATCTGACCAAGGCAGTTGATACGGTCAATAGAATCCTTTGGAGAATCATGCAAAATACGGCTTCTCTGAAAAATTTATCACCATCATTAGAAAATTTCATAACTGCACGCATGCAAGGGTGCACGACAACGGAGAAAGCTCTGTAGCCTTTTCTGTCACAAATGGGGTTAAGCAGGGATGTGTCTTGGTCCCCACTCTTTTCAGTGTCAAGTTTTCTGCAATGCTGTTTGATGCATTTAATGACTCGGATAATGGAATCGACATTCAATACCGCACGGACGGCTCTGTCTTCAACCCAAGAAGGCTTCAAGAAAAGACCAAGGTGAAAACAGATATTGTCAACGAGTTTCTGTTTGCCGATGACTGTGCACTGAACGCTACAACCAAAGCCAACGTGCAAAACAGTGTTATTCAGTTCTCAGTGGCCTGTGACAATTTTGACCTAACCATCAGCACAAAAAACACAGAAATGATGCACCAACCAGCGCCTGGAAAACTATACATTATGCTCAACATCACTATCAAGCGACATCGACTGAAGGTGGTAAGAAAGTTCATCTACCTCAGCAGCACCCTCTCAAAGTCTATCGTCATGGATGACGAGGTGAACACCAGACTCGCAAAAGCGAGTGTAGCCTTCGGCCGACTCAACAAAAATGTGTAGAATCAGAGAGGCATCCCGGAGGCAACCAAAATCAAGGTATACCGAACTGTCATTCTTACCACCCTCCTTTATGGCTGTGAAACGTGGACAACTTATCAACAGTATATAAAGAAGCTAAACCACTTCCACACGACCTGTCTGATGAAGATTCTTGGCATCTCATGGCAAAAACAAATCCCTGACACTGAAGTTTTAACTTGAGCTTCTCTTCCCAGCATCTACATCATCTTGATACAATCACAGCTTAGTTGGGCTGGTCATGTTATTCACATGAAATATCACCAACTCCCGAAGAAACTGCTCTCTGGCAAACTATCTCAGGGCAAGCGCTCTCAAGAAGGCCAGAAAAAGCGCTTCAAAGACACACTGAAGGTCTCCATGAAATCTTTCAGTATCGCCCCTAAATGCTTGGAATATCTGGTGCAGGACAGAGACACGTGGCATGAAGTTGTCAAATGTGGAGCGAAATTCTGTGAAACCAGAAGAAACACGGCAACTGAGCTGCGCAGGAAACTTAGAAAAGGCACTCCAACATCAACCACTGCGACCGCCATTCCTTGTTCTCACTGCCCAGCACTCTCTCTTCCAAGCACAGATTGATCTTATTAGCCATCTGCACACTCACAGATGCCTTCCTCAATCATAAGGTTGACCAGATGGTCCTCATCAATTACGATGGACAAAGAAGAAGCTGGAAGGAGAATACTTGAATTCATACCTTTCCCAAGAGTATTAGTGCTATGTGAAATGCAAACAGTCTCGTTCAGGATTTGAACAAGAACTGCCATGTCCATTTCCAACAGTGATAACCATTATACCATAGGCACCTCTTAGAATCATTTGTGTAAGATAGCAATACTTAAAACCATTTAACAGTGGGCAAAAAAAAATGAGCTTTGAAAATGTCACCTACAAACTATGCATTTAAAATATGTATAAACAGGATTTAGCATTAAATAACCTACAAGGGTTGATATGTCATAAAACCCAACCAACTAGGTTAAAGTAAGCCAAGGAGTAATAGCAGTTCAAGTATTACTGCTTACTCTCCAGACCTCCAGAACTGGAGCATTACCACCAAATACAGCCTAAGGTTATAGCCAGGACATGCATCTATTTTTTAATGCACATCAGAATTTTTTCAAAAATAGATTATTTTCAGTATGTTTCTGTAGCAAATCACGCATGGAAGTCAGGGTCAATAGTTGTTTTTGTTTTGTTTTTTGGAGGGGGTGTAATTTTTGTTTTGGGAGAGGTATCTTTTTTGTTTTTTTGGTGGGGGTGTATTTTTTGTTTTGTTTTTAATTATATTGAAGCCACGCATCATGAAAGCAAATATTGTAATCAAGCCAGTGCATTCTATCTTTAACTCTTGATTTGGATAGTCTAACCGTATCAATATCAAATAAGGTCTTTGCATCGTCGGGTTAGGCTGTAGTATATGCCAAATACACCTCTGCAGAGAAGTTAGCCCCACTTCCGACTCCAAAGAGTCCTGATTAGGATACTAAACTGCATCTGATTGTAAGGCTCCAGTACTGGAGTTTGGTGGAATGTGGAGTACCTCTTCACTGTCATTACTCTCAGATCCTCTGATCTAAATTTGCAGTACTTGTGTGGGGATTTAGGAATTAACAGAAAAAACTTCCAACCGGATATTGACTCGTCGGCTGCCAGATACAAAATGTATAAATGCGTCGCCACGCATAAGGCTCCACGCATCCATCCGGTTAAAATCAGAAAAAAGAAAAATAATAAAATGTAAAGTAGCCAATGAGAAGCGGTCGCGCCAAAATTAGAAGGATTTTCGAGTAGCGAATTTGGAGCCGGTGAAGAGTGATAAATACTCAGGTTTTCTGTGAACCGATCTCTTTTCGGGTAGTGACGTCGAACCGACAACACCGATTTTACTGTCGGGTGTTTTGGACACCACGCTATGTTTTGGGACGTAGCGTTGGTTAGTCCATTCACCAAGTAAATAAAGGAAAGTATGAAAGAAATGTTTTCGTCTCTTATCTGTTTTTTATCTTTTCCTTTTTGTATATTTCTTTTGGACCTTCTTTGGGCAAGGCATTGCGCCAGCCAGTCAACGTGGGGTAAAATAATATAACCAAAATATGGAGTCAGATAACTTACGGCAACACAGCCTTGCCCTTAGCGCCTGACTACCTAAAAACCCTTTTAAACCCCACATTGGTGACCTCGACGCTAAAAACCTTTAAGAACCACACTTGTCAGAGTCCCATTTCTGGGTCATTTAGAACTGTTCAATCATTTACTAAGGATTATTAGTAATTTGAAATGCTGCAGTCATGTGTAAATTATTTTTATTACACTGGAATACTTGATAAAGAGAATTACTAATGTTAAATAGCAATACTGGAAACTATTTAACTGTGTGTAGACAAATGATTATATTAAATAGAATTATTAGTGCTAGATGGGGATACTTGAAATCATTTAACTGCGTGCAAACAAATGAACTTGGACAACTCATTTAAAATAAAGAAACTATTCACTTACAAATCGTATATCTGGCATTGAATAACCCACAAGGGTTGATATGCCATAAAATACCAAACAACCAACCGAATAAGGTCTTGATTTGATCACTATCAACCTCAGCTGATCTATCCAACCATGGAATGTTATCAAGCAGAAGATCTCCAGCATACAAACTACTTTTGACATTGATTGTTACCAGTGCCTTCTCCATAAAAACAATCTTTTTTTTGGTTTTGTTTTTTTGTAATTCAGTCACATTTGTACCTTTCTTAAAATAAAAAAATTATATAATTAAAATGTTCCTTATTTTCTTCTCTAAACAATGTTAGACTCAGTTAAAAGAAATATACATTTTAAAGAAAATCTTTTAGATACTGTATGGTGATATAACAGCTGTTGCAATACAGTCAAAAGTGATTTCTTTGAATAAAATAAGTTCAAATGAAATACATCTAATTCCCTCTCACGATAAATCAGAAATAACTTCTTACAGCTACCCAATTTTAATCAGTCACTCATCTTTGTCACTTTCAATTATTATTATTAGTAGTAGTTTACCCATTATTAGACGCTTGGTGGTATGAAAGATGTTTTAGTTTAATCTCCACTCTCCAGGGACCAATATTAGTATTTGTATATCCATTATATCCAAACACTGAGCACAATGGAAGGTTGGTTGGTTGTTTTTATGGCATATCAACTTTTGTAGGTTATTTAATGCTAAATTCTGTTTATATATATATATATATATATATATATATATGTATAACCAGGGATTTCTAAACGAAACTTTGTAAATAACATTTTAGATGAGCAGGATCTCATTTGTTTGCACACGATTAAATAGTTTCAATTCATCATATTTTTTGGTACAACCTTGTCTCTCTTAAGAAGGACAGAACGTTATTCATTTTGACGCTGTCGAACAGATCGCTCAAACTACTCATCTTGAAAAATCACTTTCTAATGAGAGTGAAATCTCTACATTCTATGAGAACGCGTTGAACAGTGCAAGTTGTTTGACATATCAAACACTGTGGTTGTTGTTCTTATTACTTAATGATTGTAAGATGGAGAGCGAGTCTGAGAATATGATGAATTTCTTGTGTTTGCTCTTCGAGATAATGTCGAGTGCTAGATCTATTGCATGAGCTTCTGCAGTGAAGATGAAGCTTTCCATTGGAAGAGCTTTCTTGAGAATTGTTTTATTTATGTTATATTTAGCGTATGGGGGCAAGGAAAAGACAAACACAAGTTGAAGGTTTTAAACAATTATATTAACAAATAAGGAAACACAAGGTGATAAAACGAAGAATCAACAGCACAAAATTGTAACGTACAATATCCTGTGAAGGAGTGAATTGAGGGGTGTGTGTGAAACCAGAGTTCATGTACGATCACTTGTTATAAGTTATAAAAAACTCACTTGTTAAGTATGGTGGTATGAAGGTGGTAAGGATACCAGATGATCTCGGTGGTAGTAGTTGTTGTGATCGGGGCGGCGTTGTAACCAGGTCAGCAGTCTTTCACAGCAAGTGGCGCGTTAAATCCGTCAGGGTTCAGATGAGCTCTTAATGGCCGTAGCGTGTTCCTTCCTTCCACCCTCGTGGTCAGTCTGACGCCTTTGCAGATCTTCGCTTCTTAAATAGCTACCCCTTGGATCAAATCGGTTCTGTGAATTTTTTAGGGGGAAGATTTATGGTTAGCTGAAAGAGGGCATTTTGTTAAATTGAATTAATTCCTTGCATTCTTGCCCGGAAGCCCTGCATGGAGCCTCTTGCGCAAAGACGCATTTTATTCATTTTCTCGGCGGCAGCCATCAGGCTAACATCCGGTAGAATGCTACCCTTCTCCAGCCACGTGTGTGTTTTTTATTTTAATGAAATCGCAAACCGGGAGAGATCTGAATCCTGCTATATAACATTTAGAACAGCTGCACATGTCGTTTTATCCTTGGAGCCATCCATGAAGACATATAGGATGGTGTTGGAGGATACTGTGATGAGTTTTTGTTTTGGGGAGTTCATTCAGTTCTAGGATCACTTCAGGTTTTTTAATCATCCAAGCTGGTGTTTGAGGTAGGGATGCTTTCATGTATATTATTTCGAGAGATTTTTAATTCTTTGAGAGTAGACTTCATCCGAAGGCCAAAATGTTTTATTGATTTTTCCTATTTCCAAAATGTTGCTCATATTTAAGGCTGAGGATGCAGTCATCAGTTCTGTTGAATGGACAAAATTTAAGTTTAATGTAGTATTGGAGAGCCAGTTTTTCACACCTGAGTTGTATAGGTGCTTCATGGGCCTCGGCATATAAACTGTCAACTGGAGAAGTTCTGAAAGCTAAGACCTGTCTTAGGCCTTCGCGGTGTACAGGATTGAGCTGTTTGAAGTAGGACCTCCTGACTGATCTGTAGATAAAAATGGCATAATCTAGTTTTGAATGGATCAGTAATCTGTACAGTTTAAGGAGCGTCTGTCGGTCAGTTCCCCATTCTGAGTGGGCGACCACTTGCAGAAGTTGTTAGGCTTGGGTGGATTTGCTTTTTAAATATATTATATGTGGAATGAATGTTCATTTACTGTCGAATATAACCCCAAGGAATTTATATTTATCAACAACTGGTATTTCTCTATCGTCAAGTTTGATGAGAAGGTCATTGTGCATTTTTCTCAGTTAACAGAAATGTACACATTGTGTTTTGCTTTTGGAGATTCTGAAACCGTTTGTGTTTATCCAATGCATAATATTCTGGGTTGTTGAAGTTGGCACTCTGCAGTTCGCTTATATTTCGATCTGGAAGTAATGCAGAAGTTGTCAACATAACAGTAATCCTTAATCCCAGAAGTGAGATACTTTGTGATGCTGTTTATTTTTATATTGAATGGTGTCACAAATAGAATACTCCCTTGAGTGACTCCCTCTTCCTGCTTGTGAAGATTAGAAA
Organism: Sepioteuthis lessoniana; assembly: GCA_963585895.1. Taxonomy (NCBI): domain Eukaryota; kingdom Metazoa; phylum Mollusca; class Cephalopoda; order Myopsida; family Loliginidae; genus Sepioteuthis; species Sepioteuthis lessoniana. The sequence continues at coordinate 41,625,454 of OY757926.1, read as the reverse complement.
TGGTTGATCCGAATCGGGCTTGAAATTTCCAATCCAAGAGAAAACTCTTTATGAAGTTGGGCAATCTGCCTAGCAGCCCCATGCTATTCAGGTCTCTCATTATTCTGAACTTCCAGGTGGTCTCATAAGCCTTCTCCAGATCAAAGAAGACTGCTATAAGGTGTTGTTTTTGGATGTTGGCCTCTCTTATGGAGGTTTACAATTTGACCACATGATCTACATTGGAGGAAAAGAGAAGATAAACTCATTTCTACGTACCAAGAATATTTAATATTATATATATATAATATACCTGCAAGTGGTAATTAAAGGAAAGAATAGAGAAATGTGTCCCAGTAATGGGTAAATAGTAGGGCAGACTAAATTCTTTAACCTTGATATGGTAACCAGTCCAGAAAGAAAACACTAGATTTAAACCTGTTAAGCTACACTTAAAAATTGACCTTGCGTCACATATTGCTCATAACGGAGGAGTTGAGTAAATACATATATACATATGTACAGAAAAACATAATGAGAATTCTTGTAATATATAGATATTGTGTTGCCAAGTAGATCCATTTTCAAGCAAACTGTCCACTATTTTTTTTATCACAGGTTTCAGCATTGATAAGATCTAATATAGTTTAAAACCTTTCCAGATATTGATGTTCTTGGTGGTGGAGAAAATATTTAGTTGTCTCCACTCTCTAAGGAGCAAAATCAGCATATAAAGAAAGAAAAGAAAAGAAAGGAGAGAAATTACTAGTAAAAATAAACAGGGACAGGGAAAGAAGGAGAGAAAACACGAGTAAAAATAAGGAGGGAGGGAAGAAAAGAAAACACCAGTAAAGAGAAAGAGAGGGTGGGAAGATGGGAGAGAAAATATTTGTAAAAATACAGAGTGATAAGAGAGAGGTGAGAAGACACAAGTAAGAATAGAGAGAGAGAAGAGAAAAACACCAGAAAATAAATAGAAAGAGGGAAAGACAGGAGGGAAAATACTAGTAAAATAGAGTTTGTGAGAGAAACAGAAGAGAAGACACGAGTGAAGATAGAGAGAGAGAGAGGGAGAGAGAGGGAGAGAGAGAGAAAACACCAGTAAAATATATATATATATATATATATATATACGAGGATCATTAAATAAGTTTCCAAGTTTTTTTCGTATGGGCACTTTTATAGATAGTACACACATGAAACTCTAGTCTCCTTCGAAGTAATCTCCTCCAGCTGCAATGCACTTGTTGTACCATTCCAACAACTTCTGAAAGGCCCCATGGAAGTCCTCTTGTGTGAGCGTGTCAATGACCTTCATCACAGCCTCTTTCATCTCCTCAATTGTCTCATAATGACAGCCTCTGAGTCTAGGGAATAAGCAAAAGTCACAGGGAGCAAGGTCTGGACTATAGGGACCGTGAGGAACTGCCTTGATACCCATCTTGGTCAAATAGTCTGTGACAAGGATGGAGTTGTGGACTGGTGCATTGTTCTGGAGGAAATACCACTGACCCGATTTCAAGAGTGCTGGACTCTTCTGACGGAATCTCTTCCTGAACTCCCTTAAAACCTCAACATAGTAACCCTAACCCTAACCCTTTGACCAATCAACTCTGGTGTATTGACTTCCTTACTCCTCCCATTCCTCTCATCATCCCTCACAAACTCCCTGCCTTCCTTGAATCTCTTATGCCACTCAAAAACTGATGCTAGATTCATGCAAGATGCTCCAAAAGCAGTCTGAAGCATTCCATACGTTTCTGTGGCATTTTTCCAAGTTTAAAACAGAATTTTATTGCATACCGTTCTTCTAAAGTGTCCTCACATCCAGATTGCATTTTTGGAATTCACCAGCTGTGACAATCAGGCTTTAGTAGGGTAGTATTCCAATTCCTTCTGTAGCTGTTTATTTGAAGCTGAAATCATAAAAATTGGTCAGTCATTTCATAAGATTTATAGCAATAACATACTGAATTTTCAAGAGTCTACGACAATTTTAAATGCCTGTACAAAAAAGTCTGAAAACTTATTGAATGCACCACACATATATATATATATATATATAAAAGAGAGAGAGAGAGAGAGAGAGAGAGAGAGAGAGAGAGAGAATAGAGAAAATAGCAATAAGAATAAATAATAACAAGGAAAGACAGGAGAGAAAATATTAGTAAACGATAAAGAGAGAGTGGGAGAGAGAGAGAGAAAGGAAAACATTAGTAAAACTAAATTGAGAAAGAAGAGAGAAAATACCAGTGAAGATAAAGAGAGAAAGGGAAAGAGAGGAGAGAAGACACTAGTAAAAATAGAGAGAGAGGAGAAAAAACAAGTAAAAATAAATTTTGTGAAAGAAACGTGAGTGCTAGTTTTATAAGACCTCCCCCAATCCACCCCCAAATAACATAAAATCATTGCGCTTTAGTGTCACAGTAAGACATTTGAAATATTATTTTGTCGTTCCAGCTAAGATCACATTAATCTTTCAATGTCCAAATCTTTTCATCTAGTCAGTTAATATAAAATAAAATTTACATAATTGAATTAAGGGTTCTTTGAAGGATAGTATCAACTGAACAAATCAAAATGAACAGAAAAATTATTGAGATGATGCCATTGAAAAAGGCATTAATCTATCTCTTTTTCCCCCAGCTATGAGTAAATAATAGGGCTGATTGGGCCCTTTAGCCTGAGAAGGATAACTAGTCTAGGAGAGGGAAAACCAATTGTACTCCTCTTAAAAATTAACTTTGAGTCAGAAGAGTTGGGTAGATATTTTCTGTGGATCTGAGGAGAACTATCAACGGGGCTAAGAATAGAGCTTCTGTGTGCCAGTGAGAATTTATGTTTTCAGAAAGACCATATTTGTTGTATCAGTCTGTGGTGCCTTCTGATTGGCCAAAGAAAGTCACCACCATTTCTGCACCAGTAGACAGTCAGTGGTCTTGTGTGACCCACTGACTGTTCTATTTTTAGATTAATTTTAGTGGCATGTCAATCCGCCTTGGGTTATTGTATGCCTAGAGCTTAGGTAATCATGTTCATTGTACATTCACATTTATATTTTTTGTGTAGTTGTTTCTTAAGACATTTTTTTATTTACATAGTCCAATTGGATATGAATAATTTTTAACAGATCTATATGACCCATAAAATAGACCCTAATAAGTATTACCACTCCAGATCAAAATGGACCAAGGACAAATGGCCAAAAAGAGTTCCTAGATCTCCAGAACTGGAGCCTCATCATCAGATGAAACTTAGTGTCACACCCAAGTCATCCCTCTTTCACGATGGTGATGGGATTTACCCCTCTGCAAATAATACAGTTTGTATATTGTAAGCCCTGCTAACTGGCAGTCTGTTTTAGCCAAAAGGAAAAAGGTTATGAATCAAAATATGATATGACTTACAATATAATTAAATGCAGATTTGACAAAATTATCATTCAGATACAAATTGGGCTAAAAATGGCTTTATTCTTAAATTTAGGACAATTTAAGTATATTGCTCATGAGTTCATCCTTACTTCTCCAGCAGTCTGGTTTGTTTTGTTCATCTTAATTTGATGGTTTATGAGATGAGAGATAAGTGGCCATACAGCTGTGTTATAGTAAAATACATCAAATCTCTTCTGATTCCCCCACTTAACTCTTCACACACCTGACTACTAAAACACACAAAACACAAACCCACAGACATCAACACTGTAGAAGAAAATAACAGCTACCGGATGTTGACCCAACAATGGCCAGTGTCAAACTGAGAAAATCATGGCTCCACTCATAGTCTATCTAAAATCCCCCGAAAATTCTCAGTTATAAAAAAATTTCTATTTTTCAACCAATCATTTTTTTACCACAAGTAGTGTTTTCTGGAGCCGGTGTTTGAAGTCAGGAACATATAAATAGGCCAAGTAGAGGTGACACAGGTAGTTGAATCGGCGCCGTGCTAAGAGCGTCACCTGACAACACAGTTCAACCAGATCAAAGCCACCGCTTGTCGCCAAATAGATAATCCCCCCATTAGCTGACCAAATATTTCATCCGCTTATTTATCTTATTTATTCAATGTACAAAATAAGCTAATTCTTCTTGTCAGTCTTATTTTTCTTGCAACCACATGCTTGTACATAACAGCTGCTATTTTTCAGGGTGCTGCTATCAGGATGAAGAGAAATAGAATTTTGGTAAAAAATCATTATGGGTTCAACATTGTAGTACAGTGCAAACGTTGAATCTATAACCACAATAAAACTGCAAAAAATAAAGAAAAGATAAATACAAAATATAAATACAAAAGGATGACAAAATTCACAGGCCTAAAAAGTTTTATCATCGTCATTGAATGAAGCCTAATTTCTGTTTCCTACTGGTTGGTTGTTTGGTTTTCCAGAATATCAACACTCATTGGCTTATGTAATGCCAAAATCTCTTTTTTCACCAGCAAAAATATGGTTTCAAGTTGCTAATAAAGGATTTATTGGACTTCCTACCAAGTCAGATTTGACACAATGTTATTCTATAGTGGGAGGGGAGACATTTGTGAATCAAGACTCCTCTGTGAGTGTCACAAAAAATGCTTGGTCCTCTTGCCATTCTAAGTAGGCACTGAACCAGGAAATGAACTTAAAACCACTCACCCAATGCAAATGCAGGGTAACTAATGATAATCATTTGTAAACAATTCTAGCTTCAAGTAATATTAAGTAAATGTGTATGTATATAGCTCTCACAAACATAAAAATACAACCGGAAAGTTCCATTATATATAAATACATATGTGTGTGTGTGTATGTGTATATTTGTAGATGTATTTGGAAAGCATTTCTTCTTTAAGACATATTCAATTAAGCAATATAGAGAACCTTTGTCTACACATTTTTGTATCCTTTCAAGTAAACAAAAGCAATGTGACCTTTGCATGTACACTATGACTCACTATGAATCTCTCTGGCACCAGTTCAATTGCCCAACATCTAAACATTCCTGCCCAAAAACTGATTTTCTGAAAATTCTTACTGAAAACACAATATTAGAACAACAAAATAACAAGCACAAATTACAAATCCTCAAAGTGCTCCCCATCAGAAAGAAACTACCTAAACTCAATAAAATTAATTTTTAATCCAGTACAAATGTACTTAAATGTCTTTAGATTGATATTCCATAAACCCAAACAAACACATATACACCCACTCTCTCTCTCTCACACACACACACACACACATATATATATATATATAGACAAACACACTCACACTTAAAGAATTAAGATAGAAATTTAAGACTGAAATCAGTAAAATATTTACAGTGATCTATGCACAACAATATAGAGCATTATAATTATAAAATAGCATAATAATAAAAACCAGATAAAAACTTACAATTGAGTTTCATATAGCTGATCCTCAGGTGAGCCAGTATTAATATATATATGTGTGTGTGTGTGTGTGTGTGTAATTATTTGATACATACTATAAAAATTTCATATTCTTCAGCAATGAAGAGGTAGACTATCATTTTTATTAAATTAATTTTGCATCTTTGGTATACAAAAGAAATTTTACACATTACTTTTACTTAACACAACAGTTCTTAATTCAATCAATTCTAACTCAATACATGAAGAAAACAATATTATCCACACCTATTCATTTGGTTTACGGTGAATTTTTTCTATGCTTTCAGTTCTGCTTTCTTACCCCAAACATTTTTTGATGGTCACTATCCTATGACTATTTCCTCATCACCACTTATATATCACAATATTGTTCTCTGATGAAACATTACTGAAAGGAAGGGTTCTCATTCTGAGAATTTTAAAATATTTCAAAATGCATATGCTTTTTAAAGCTGTTTTTAAACTGTGTATGTACCACAGAATATTTGTGTGTGTGTGTGTGTGTGTGTGTGTGTGTGTGTGTGTGTGTGTGTGTGTGATAATACATGATCTTTTAGTTTTTGTGAACTGCTGGTCAGTTAGATTAACTTTACTTGAGTGTTTAATATCAATATGCTCGCTGCAAAGATATTGACAAAGATTTGATAGATATATAGAGAGAAAGACAGATATTGATGAAGATTAAGATAAAAGTAAGTTAAGACTGATAGAAAAATATAGCTTAGAATATATATAAAAAGATCAAGAGAGCCAGACATGATTGATTGGTAGATTTTAATGACATGTCAACCCATCTAAAGCTACTTTATACCTGGAGGTTAGGGAATTGCATCTATTGTACCTTTATATTTACATTTTTTTGTGTAGTTACTTTTAAAGTTATATATCAAGTAATACTATCTAATACAAATAATTTGCCAGCCTTGTCATCTGGGGTTGTAGAATTCACCAACTGCATCTCTGCAGAGGGATAAAAAAAAACCCTCAATGAGTGTCCTGTATATGATACTAAACAAACTGATGGTGGGGTTCCAGTTCTGGAGCTTTGGAGAATGCGGATTACCCCTTCATTGCCATTACTCCCAGGTCCACTCTGACCTGTAGTGGTAGCACCTGATAGGGTCCTATATATGGGTCAAATAGAACTGTCTGATATTTAGACTATGTGCAAACAAATGACTTAGGTTGAATTGAAATGTTAGAAATAGAACTGTTTTACTCTTACTGTGAGTAAACAAATGACTGATGTTTAATTGAATTGTTAATGATACATACCAATACTTAGAACCATTTAACTGAATGCAAATGAATGAGTAATGTTGAATAGAATTATTGATGGGAAATAGCAATACTTGAAACTCATTAACTGTGTGCCTAAATTGAATTATTGGTATTACATAGCAATACTTGGGACCATTTGACTGTGTGCAAATGAATGAATTGTGTTGAATAAAAGAATTAGTTTTAAATAGCAATACTTGTGGCAATTTCACTGCCTGCAAACAAATGATTAATATTGAATAAAATTATTAGAGTTAGATAGCAATAATGGAAACTATTCAAATGTATAGAAACAATAGCAATACTAGTGTGCAAACAAATTAATTCTAACTCACTTAAAAATGAAATTACCCACAAACTATTCACTCTCAAATCATCTATGTATATCTATTTCAATATGTGCAAACAAATGACAGATGTTAAATTGTTACTGTTGCATAACAATATTTGAAACCATTAAACTTTGTGCAAACAAATGATTAATAATAAATAAATAGAATCATTCATATTAGATAGAACTACTTGAAACCATTTAAAAAAAAGAGCTCTGGTTTGTTTAAAAAAGTTATCTACAAGTTATCTGTGTTTACAAATCCTATATATCTAATATATATGTATAAACAGGATTTAGCATTAAATAACCTACAATGGTGGATATGCCATAAAACCAAATCAAACCAAACTCAACCAAATAATTTGCACACATTTTTATGGTTTCAAGTATTCCTATCTAATACTAATAATTATATGGTTTCAACTAATTGTTTCTATGTAATAACAGTCATTTTTTTTTGTAAACAGTTCCTGATAACTGATAATCCTTAGTAAACAATTTTAGCTTCTATTATCTTTAATATTCCTGTCGAATATGAACAATTTTCAAATGGATCTATTTAACCTGTAGATGGGACCTTAGATACTACACTGTAGGTTAGAGTGGACTTAGGAGTAATGGCAATAAAGGGATATGCCATACTATTCAAAACTGGAGCCTCATAAGCAGATACAGCTAAGTGTCAGACTCAGCACACCTGGTTATTTATGTTTGTTTGTTTTTTTGGTAGGGTTGTACCTATATCTGTCTAAGACCTGCTGACTGACTGGAGTCAGATTTGAGTAAACTGATATATATATTTATATATATATATATATATATATATATATATAGTATTTTTGGTCCAGTTAAACCAGAGTTGGGAGTAATTCCATCTGGACAAGAAGTTATTCATGAATGAATATTTAAAATTTTCCTGGTAAAGAGCACAATGTACCAATAATACAGAGCAATAACTTCTTTAAGAAAAACAACGAAACCGGTCACATAGGATTATAAATTGATTTCAATCCTGTTACGCATTTTTGAAATTTCCAAAAACACGAAAAAAGTAACAGGACTTCTTCAGATCTTTTTGATAAAATAAAAAAAACCTAGAATAGACACATGGTAGTGAAAGGGGATAGTGGGAGGGGATAGAAGAGGGGTGAAGAGTTACCTCTTCATTAACCCACTTCCGTTTTAAATTTAAATTTCGGTTAGCAATGTAGTAAAAATTATTTTTTTTAAAAAACTTTTCTTTAACTAATAATTTTTTAATTATATTTAGACCTAAATTACAGATTTTTTATTGAATTAGATTTAAACTTTAAATAATAACTTCACGTAAAGATATAGTAATAGATTGCACTAAGTGAGCCGATGAGCAGCATTGACCAGCAGGGTTCGAGTTTAGGCTCGTTCCCGCTCTCCCCTACCCTTTATCCCCACTTTAATCGGCCTTCGGGCTTTTGACCTTGTGTCAAGTCGTGTCTGGTGGGAGGCAGCGACAAATAAACGGAGCCTGTTCTGGACGTCGGTCCGGAGCGTGGCTCTGCAAAAGGAACAATGGCAGACTTGGGGCCTTTAATTAGGCACCTAGTTTCGACTAGGCTACCTTCGGGTGGGCGTGCTGCATTTTTGTCTCCTTTGTCCCCCTTGTACGGCACTAGACCATGCGTCTAGTTTAAGCCGCAAATTGGCATACGTGCCCGGACCCACATTTGGGTTCGTGAAACTGCTTGCCTCATCAGGTTCACATTGCACTAAGTGAGCCGATGAGTAGCACTGACAAGCAGGGTTCGAGTCTCGGCTCGTTCCCGACCTCCCCTCCCCTTTATCCCCACTTTAATCGGCCTTCGGGCTTTTCACCTTGTGTCAAGTCGTGTCTGGTGGGAGGCAGCGACAAATACTCGGCTGGCTCTTTGCTTTTTGCTTTTTGCGAAGCCCCAGAGCCTGTTCTGGAGTTCGGTCCGGAGCGTGGGTCTGCAAAAGGAACAATGGCAGATTTGGGGCCTTTAATTAGGCACCTAGTTTCGACTAACTACCTCTGGGTGGCCGAGCTGCATTTTTGTCTCCTTTGTCCCCCTTGTACGGCACTAGACCATGCGTCTAGTTTAAGCCGCAAACTGGCATACGTGCCCGGACCCACATTGGGGTTCAAGAAACTGCTTGCCTCATCAGGCTCACATTGCACTAAGTGAGCCGATGAGCAGCATTGACCAGCAGGGTTCGAGTCTCGGCTCGTTCCCGACCTCCCCTCCCCTTTATCCCCACTTTAATCGGCCTTCGGGCTTTTCACCTTGTGTCAAGTCGTGTCTGGTGGGAGGCAGCGACAAATATCCGAAGCCTGTTCTGGACTTCAGTCCGGAGCGTGGCCCTGGAAATGGAACAATAGCAGACTTGGGGCCTTTAATTAGGCACCTAGTTTCGACTAGGCTACCTTCGTGTGGGCGAGCTGCATTTTTGTCTCCTTTGTCCCCCTTGTACGGCACTAGACCATGCGTCTAGTTTAAGCCGTAAACTGGCATACGTGCCCGGACTCACATTTGGGTTCGTGAAACTGCTTGCCTCTTCAGGCTCAAATTGCACTAAGTGAGCCGATGTGCAGCACTGACAAGCAGGAACCCTCGATTCGTTCCCGACCTCCCCTCCCCTTTATCCCCACTTTAATCGGCCTTTCGGCTTTTCACCTTGTGTCAAGTCGTGTCTGGTGGGAGGCAGCGACAAATACTCGGCTGGCTCTTCGCTTTTTGCTTTTTGCGAAGCCCCGGAGCCTGTTCTGGACTTCGGTCCAGAGCGTGGCTCTGCAAAAGGAACAATGGCAGACTTGGGGCCTTTAATTAGGCACCTAGTTTCGACTAGGCTACCTCCGGGTGGCCGAGCTGCATTTTTGTCTCCTTTGTCCCCCCACATTGCACTAAGTGAGCCGATGAGCAGCACAGGCAAGCAGGGATCGAGTCTCGGCTCGTTCCCGACCTCCCCTCCCCTTTATCCCCACTTTAATCGGCCTTCGGGCTTTTCACCTTGTGTCAAGTCGTGTCTGGTGGGAGGCAGCGACAAATATTCGGCTGGCTCTTCGCTTTTTGCTTTTTGCTTTTTGCGAAGCCCCGGAGCCTGTTCTGGACTTCGGTCCGGAGCGTGGCTCTGCAAAAGGAACAATGGTAGACTTGGGGCCTTTAATTAGGCACCTAGTTTCGACTAGGCTACCTCCGGATGGCCGAGCTGTATTTTTGTCTCCTTTGTCCCCCTTGTACAGCACTAGACCATGCGTCTAGTTTAAGCTGCAAACTGGCATACGTGCCCGGACCCACATTTGGGTTCGTGAAACTGCTTGCCTCATCAGGCTCACATTGCACTAAGTGAGCCGATGAGCAGCACTGACAAGCAGGGTTCGAGTCTCGGCACCTAGATTCGTCTAGGCTACATTCGGGTGGGCGAGCTGCACTTTTGTCTCCTTTGTCACCCATGTACGGCACTAGACCAAGCGTCTAGTTTAAGCCGTAAACTGGAATATGTGCCTGGACTCACATTTGGGTTCGTGAAAGTGCTTGCCTCATCAGGCTCACATTGCACTAAGTGAGCCGATGAGCAGCATTGACCAGCAGGGTTCGAGTTTAGGCTCGTTCCCGACTTCCCCTCCTCTTTATCCCCACTTTAATCGGCCTTCGGGCTTTTCACCTTGTGTCAAGTCGTGTCTGGTGGGAGGCAGCGACAAATATCGGCTAGCTCTTCGCGAAGCTCTTTACGGAGGAATCCTGCATTTTGTGCGGTCGCATTCAACTTACCTTCCGGCGTTGGTCCCACTTCTCGTGGTAGATCTGCCTTTCTTCCACCTACATAGGTATGCACAAAGGTCCTTTTTAGGACCATAAGAGGTCACTGTCTGCGGGTCAGAGCATCTCTGGCGGTCAGTAATGACCAGTCGAAATAGACGGCCCGGTGGCAAACACGAAGACGGATTCTAAGACCAACCGGTCTTACTCTTGCTCGGTTCCGATTGTCCGATAAGCTGCGCAGCGCTAATGGCACGGTCCAGCTTTTAGCTACCGTTTCGCTATCTGCGCAGCGCTAAGATAACGCCAATCTTAGCCTCGGCCTCCTGGCCTGTCCGCTCGTCCGCACGGCTTTGAGACGACAAAGACTTCGCTCCTGTTCGCTCGTCCGCACAGCTTTGACACAACAAAGCCTTCGCTCCTGTTCGCTCGTCCGCACGGCTTTGACACGATAAAGCCTTTGCTCCTGTCCGCTCGTCCGCACGGCTTTGACACGACAAAGCCTTTGCTCCGCTCGTCCGCACGGCTTTGACACGACAAAGCCTTCGCTCCGTTCCGCTCGTCCGCACGGCTTTGGCGCGAACCTAGCCATAGCCATCGACCGCACGGCTTTGGCACGGCAAAGCCTTCGCTCCCGTCCGATTCGTCCGCACGGCTTTGACCCGACAAAGCCTTTGCTCCCGTCCAATTCGTCTGCACGGCTTTGGTACGGCAAAGCCTTCGCTCCCGTCCGATACGTCCGCACGGCTTTGGCGCGAACCTAACCATAGCCATCGTCCGCACGGCTTTGACACGGCAAAGCTTTCGCTCCCGTCCGATACGTCCGCACGGCTAGGGGGTCCGGCAAAGCCCTAGCCTTTCCTCGACCTCGACGCTCTTGCAAGGTACAATGCAGTCCACGTAATGACTCGCTGTTACGGACTGTTCTACCACTGCAACATCTGGCTCACGTACGACTCACCATACGAGCCAGCAGCCGGATCGACACACCCTTGGTTAACCCAACATACCGTCATAACAGGGAATATCGATCTATCAACCTCGACCGACCTCAGCTGCCCGCGACGACTGTCCAACTATACTCAACGACTTGACCGATCTCAGCTTACCAGCATCAAACATCTAGCTATACTCAACGACTCAACCGACCTCAGCTTACCAGCATTAAACATCTAGCTGTACTCAACGACTCGACCTACGCCAGCGACCCTCGTCGAACGCCCAGCTGCGAACATCTACAACGCGACTATACCAGCTAACGACATAACCCATCCTAGCTGAAGACTACATACAACCGCCACGGACATTTACATACACGCTTGTAAATACGACAAATAAATTGTCACTTGTTATTATTGTTACCTCGCCTTTGTTCCTTCATATTGCTTTGGCTCTTCTCATTCACATAACTCATTTGCGGGGTCGACATACTTATCGGTGAAAAGCCTGAAAGCCGATTAAAGTGGGGATAAAGGGGAGGGGAGAGCGGGAACGAGCCGAGACTCGAACCCTGCTGGTCTGTGCTGGTCTGTGCTGCTCATCGGCTAACTTAGTGCAATGTGAGCCTGACGCTTGGTCTAGTGCCGTACATGGTTGACAAAGGAGACAAAAGTACAGCTCGCCCACCCGAAGGTAGCCTAGTCGAAACTAGGTGCCTAATTAAAGGCCCCAAGTCTGCCATTGTTCTTTTTGCAGAGCCATGCACCGGACCGAAGTCCAGAACAGGCTCCGTTTATTTGTCGCTGCCTCCCACTAGACACGACTTGACACAAGGTGAAAAGCCCGAAGGCCGATTAAAGTGGGGATAAAGGGGAGGGGAGGTCGGGAATGAGCCGAGACTCGAACCCTGCTTGCCTGTGCTGCTCATCGGCTCACTTAGTGCAATGTGGGGGGACAAAGGAGACAAAAATGCAGCTCGGCCACCCGGAGGTAGCCTAGTCGAAACTAGGTGCCTAATTAAAGGCCCCAAGTCTGCCATTGTTCCTTTTGCAGAGCCACGCTCCTGACCGAAGTCCAGAACAGGCTCCGGGGCTTCGCAAAAAGCAAAAAGCGAAGAGCCAGCCGAGTATTTGTCGCTGCCTCCCACCAGACACGACTTGACACAAGGTGAAAAGCCCGAAGGCCGATTAAAGTGGGGATAAAGGGGAGGGGAGGTCGGGAACGAGCCGAGACTCGAACCCTGCTTGCCTGTGCTGCTCATCGGCTCACTTAGTGCAATGTGGGGGGACAAAGGAGACAAAAATGCAGCTCGGCCACCCGGAGGTAGCCTAGTCGAAACTAGGTGCCTAATTAAAGGCCCCAATTCTGCCATTGTTCCTTTTGCAGAGCCACGCTCCGGACCGAAGTCCAGAACAGGCTCCGGGGCTTCGCAAAAAGCAAAAAGCGAAAGAGCCAGCCGACGAGCGTTGAAAAGGGCTTGTTGATATTATGAAGGTGCTGTGACACACAGCTCCAGCCGCGTGGATATAAAATTCTTGGATAAAAAATGAGTGTAGCCATGAAGTATTTTCTTTACCTACTATAAGCTGGCGACGACTATTAGTTCCAGTTTTATCACGTTATTTTTGGCCGGGGTGCTTTGTGAATATTGTTAATTTTAATTCATCCTTTTCTTTTAGCTGTCACGAGGTTTCAAGGTCGTTAGAAAGAAAAAGGGCTAAGTCAGTTCCGGCCGTACCCGGATATAATTGTCCTACAGTGGGCGTGTAACTTGATCCGTTTATGTTTATCGGCAGGTCGTGGGAAATATTTTTTGAGACTAATAGATAAACATTTTAAACAAGATAATATATTACATAAAATATTTAATAGGAAAACCTTAAAAATAAGTTATTCTTGCACAAAAGATATGTCTCAAATAATGAATAGTCATAATAATGAATTAATTAATAAATTTCATAACCGGGTAAATAATAAATAATAATACTAGTAGTAAAAAAATAGAATGTAATTGTAAATCTCGAACTGATTGTCCAATGAATGGGTTGTGTAATTTAGGTAATGTAGTATATCAAGCTATTATTAATCCAAAAGAAGACATAAGTGATAAGAAATTTTATATCGGCGTTTCGTCTACTAGTTGGAAAATTAGATATGGAAATCATAAATTTTCCTTCTCCCATGAGCATAAAAAAAATCAAACTGCTCTATCAAAACATTATTGGGGATTAAAAGATAAAGGGTTAGCCCCTGACATACAATGGTCCATATTGAAAAGATCTAGTACCCCAAAAGCTTTCGATAGTAGGTGCAACCTGTGTCTTGAAGAAAAAATCCACATTTTGCTTTTTCCTGAGCCAAAAAAATTATTAAATAAGAGAAATGAACTAATAGCTAGGTGTAGACATAGGGCTAAATTTAAACTATGAATATTTAACCAAATTTTTCTATAAAAACATAGAGTTAATTTTGAAAATTAGAGTTAAATTTGAGAATAAATTGTTAGATAGAAAATTGTGAAAAAGCATATAATACATATGTACTACGCATAAAAAGTGGAACTGATTAATGCTTTGTAAATATTTTTGAAATCTTAAAATACATTAAATAAATTAAATATTTGTTCTTGTTTTTAGTTTTTAGTTTTAACATATCTATTACTGTATCTTTACGTGAAGTTATTATTTAAAGTTTAAATCTAATTCAATAAAAAATCTGTAATTTAGGTCTAAATATAATTAAAAAATTATTAGTTAAAGAAAAGTTTTTTTAAAAAAACAATTTTTACTACATTGCTAACCGAAATTTAAATTTAAAACGGAAGTGGGTTAATGAAGAGGTAACTCTTCACCCCTCTTCTATCCCCTCCCACTATCCCCTTTCACTACCATGTGTCTATTCTAGGTTTTTTTTATTTTATCAAAAAGATCTGAAGAAGTCCTGTTACTTTTTTCGTGTTTTTGGAAATTTCAAAAATGCGTAACAGGATTGAAATAAATTTATAATCCTATGTGACCGGTTTCGTTGTTTTTCTTAAAGTATATATATATATATATATATATTGTCAGAGAAGAACAGAATCATATATGTGTTTGTGTGTGTGCATATGAATGATTGAAGGACTGATATAAAAATATAAAGTTGTGTGCTTAGATCAAAATAATAAATAATTTTCAAGTTATAACCAATTTATTGCATATTTTCAAAGTATCATTGGAGAGGGAAGTACTTTGATGTTAATAAACGATTTTCTTTCTGATCAATCACAAAATAATTCAATCTTCATTGCACTGTTTTTTTTTAAGATTCATTAAAAAAATTTACCAAGCATAAAACAATGCTATAAAAAGGAAAAAGATGGAGCCTTGATTGAATCATCATCCCTAACCCAATCAGAAAGTGATTAAGAATAAATGAATTAGAAAAATAAGACAAAATCCAAGAACAATTACATCTGCTTCTTGATATAATAGATAGATAACGATTTAAAAATAGTCTCTTGATACATGGTATATATCCTGCATTGTATATATTGTATATTGAGGTTTATTTCATGATGACCCAATGTAACAGATTATCAACTGAAGTCTGACATCCAGATCAAATTCTATGTAAATGCATATTTGTGTCTGAAATGATTGAACCCATAAGTCTTTAAGATTATTTAAAATTTACTTCTCTTCCCTTGAAGATATAAAATTTGCAGTAATGCTTGAAGAGTAGGTATGAATCCATTTCTCCCTGTGTATCCTGAGTCACTAGCAGTTAGGAAAAAAATGAGTCAACATGAAAACAGTATCCTTAAATAAAAAAAGAAATCCATGAAATCCTAACACACAGAAACTTAAGAAGGTGCAAAGAGAACTAACATATACCAAAAAGAACAAAAAGAATACATTCAAGGTCAGATGGATATAAAATGGAGCCCTACTTGTAGACATGCCAGTGTTAGCCAGCCAGGAAGAACTTTTCATATCAACTCTATACAGACATAGTTTGCATGACCTGTCAGGTTCGATGGATAATAGGGACAGATAGGGAGGGAGAGTCCAGGAAATCCCTGCTAGCAGCATGACTTCATAATAATGATCCTTCCAGTATTTTCAAATCTGAAACAACTTAATGGTTATTAGTACTGAGAAAGAAATTTTTGAAAAGAGTCCAAATTTCATCTGGGTTTGCATAAGTTTGCTTAATTCTAAAGACTAACATTTTTAAAATAGCTGCTGGGATTTTATGGTTACTCAATGCCAATTCCTGTTTATACATATATCTATTGAATATATATGATTTGTAAATGCACATCTTGTAGATAACATTTTTATATGAGCCAGAGTTTGCACATTTGTTTGCACAGATTTAGATGGTTTCAAGAGTTTCTAATACTAATAATTCTATTTACTATTAATCAATTGTTTGCAAATAGTTAAATGGTTTAAACCATTACTATATAAGACTAACAATTTAATTTAACATCAGTCATTTGTTTGCATACATTTAAATAGATATACATATATGATTTGTAAGTGAATAGTTTGGAGGTAGTCTTATTTTTAAAAGAGAGCTAATTTATTTCCACACAATTAAGTATTGCTATTGATTGCACTCAGTTAAATGGTTGCAAATATTACTATCTAACACTAATAATTCTACTTAATATCAATCATTTGTTTGCACACAATAAAGTGGTTACAAGTATTGCTATTTAACACTAATTATTTTATTCAACACTATTTGTTCATTTGCACACAGTCAAATGATTCCAAGCATTTTTAAGTAATACAAATAATCATATTCTTCCAAACAGCTTAAGTATTCCAAATTAATTGTTTTATTTAATTAACACAATTAAATGGTTCTGAGTATTGCTATTCAATATTAATAACTCTATTCAACATTACTTATTCATTTGCACACAGTTAAAAAGCGTGGGAATGAATAAAATAAATAAACTAAAAGTAAGTTCAAAAAGTGCGGAAGGTCCCAGAGGCCCCTGACAGGAAGTTGGAACTACTCATACCTGAAACAGACTTAAGATCACGAGAAAGAAACTTGTCTTCTTTCAGCAGTGGCTGTTGGATTGGAATAACCTATTTTTCTCCTACTGCTAGTAGGAAAACCATGTGTACACTTAGCAGCATGCTGGTTCACTCTTCCACCAGTTGCAGCCATCTCTGCTAACAGCAGCCTATATTAAAAGCACCAAATGGACTTATCACCCACTACTAAAAACACTGAATTTGGATATATCAACCCCAAAAATGACTTGTTAATTTCAACACCTTATTTGGGAGAAAAGACTGTTTTTAAATAGTCCAGGAAGACATTCCTGTTACAGAGTAGCTGTGTGAAAACCCAAACAAAATAAAATTCGAATTCAAAAGGTATCTTCTCTCTTTGCCTCCTTCCTTTTCTTTCTTTGCAGGCTTCACAGACAAGAAGATGTCAGTGAATTAAGATGGGTTAGAAAGAACCAACTGAGTTAGATATCTAAAATCAAAATTCAACCAACCAAATTGAAAACAAATAACACCACCAACAAAAATCTCCTTAACCCCATAAAGGTTCCAAGTATTACTATGTAATACTAACAATTCAATTTAATATTAGTCGTTTGTTTGTACTCTGTTAAATGGTCAAACAACTCTATTTGACCCACAGATGGGATCTTAACAGATACTAACACTCCAGGTCAGAGTGTACCAGGGAGTAATGGAATTGAAGAGGAACTCCACATTACCCAGAGCTTCAGGATTGGAGCCTCACCATTCGTTTGTTTAGCATCATATACAAGACGCACATTGGTGGTGATGGAGGGGGGGTCTTACCTCTACAGCCCCAGCCAACTAGGCTATTTCAAAATGGAGATCGACTAGTTTTATTTTTAAAATTTTGTCTTAGAAGTCCTCCATTTTTTACTTTATCAAAATTAAAATTTCTAAATCCCCAAGTAACTTTTGGGAAGTCTTGCATATATTATCTGTTTATATAACCTTATGATATCACTGGTAGGATTTATATATCTATATTTCTTTTTGTTAATTATATAATTATTTTCATGCCAAAAGAAAATTTTCTAGATAGAGATGTGATTATTTTATTCGAGAAGAATTTTTCTGCTTAAATGTTATATATATTTTTTATTTCATTTAGACTTAATTTCTAAACCTACAAATGATTTTTGGGATACTTTGTATTGAATTTGTATTAGCCTAAAGTGACCATTTTTCAGTTATTCTTTTTCTTATTTTGTCTATTTTTGGCACAGTGTTTTATTCTTTCTTTATATCTAAAATTCTTGTCAAACAAGAAAAAGAAATTTTACAGTCTATAATCAATTCATGGACTGCAAAATTTCTTTTTCTTGTTTGACAAGAATTTTAAAGAGAAAAAAATTGGCAAATTTATTTAGGTTGGCAATGAAAGGATGAACATTTTTTTCTTTTTTTAGCAAAATGAACATTGATTTTGTTTCATCATTTATAATCCAGTTTCAAGGTGTAAAAAAATCATTCTCTTGTTTCAGCACCTACATTCATGATGAATAAATTAAAAGCCTTAGTTAATAAAAAGGTAGTTCGTAATTATGGTGAATAAAAAAATAAAAAATTATGTATTCCAATGTCCTAGGTTGTATCAAAAGTATTTTTTTTTTTTTTTTTTAATCTTTACTAAAAAAAACTTATTTCTTTTACTCTTGGCAAGTTTTTCCCACCAGTTCTAACTGGTGATTTTTCACTGAAGTCTGAACGACAGCAAGTCTTCTCAGGTTTCCAGAACTTTTCTTAGTATTCTAGCTGATCTTAACAGTGCTGTTGTCTGGATGGTTTTGATTCTTCCTCTAATCTCTAATTCCTTCAGTGTCTTTTCGAGTTCTTTGGGGACTGTTCCAAAAGTACCAAGTATCACCATTACTTTCATGTTCCACATATTCTTCAGTTCTCTGCAAGATCCAATATTTATCTATCTTTTTGCTTTCTTTTATTTTCCCTCTTTGGTCTACAAGAATGGCAAAATCTACAAGATGACAAGTTCTTTTCTTTTTTTAATAAACACTAGGTTTGGTCTTTTGGCTTGGATTATGTGATCCATTTGTATCTCAAAGTTCCAATGAATTCTAACATTTATATGCATTTCTTGAAAAATAATTTTGATAAGGAAAAATCCTAAACAATGTATGTAACTGGGAAATAAAATTATTCTTCAAAGCATTACAATTGTTTTGTTTTGTTTTTTCATTTAAGAGAGAGAGAGAGAGAGAGAGAGAGAGAGAGAGAGAGATCAAGTTTAGCCCTTATTACGTGGTTATCCTCATTAGATATAAAATTTAATCCAAACAGAATCTTGCTCCATTACATTAAGATCTAAGAGATTTGAATTTATTTTAAGAACTCAGATATTAAACAGCATCTCCAACCTTTAATGTAAAAACTGAGAAACTTGAATCATTTTTCATACATGTGCAAGATTTACCAGCAACCACTTTTTTTAAGAGTGAATATGCAGCTGAAAACCAGGTTTTTGCCATAAACTTTTGCACATAGAGATAATAGAAAATTGACCAGAGAATAATTAACTTTTGATTTACTGATGCTAAGTTTTTAAACAGCTAATTTGTCTCTATTGTTTATTTGATAAACTTGTTCTATTGATTATTTAATAAACTTGCAAAACAGATTTAGCAGAAAAGTTGCTCTATTTCTGAAAAAGACATTTTTTTCGCAATTTGAATTTCATCACTCATCCTTTTCTTTATACTATTAATAGTTTATTTTTCATTTTCATTAGTATTTTTTCATTTTTTTTTTAATCTGGAACCTCTAACTTTTTTGCACTTTATAACTAAAAATAAATTTGATAAAGAAAAATAAAAAAATAAAATACTAAATTGGAAGATAATTATTTTTCCAATACATTCTTTATAAACAAACATTAAAATAAAATGAGAGAGAGAGAGAGAGAGAGAGAGAGAGAGAGAGAGAGAGATCAGCTATGTGATCATCTTTCTTAGTTTCAAAGTTTGATTGATTTTAATTGCATGTCAACCCAACTGAGGTTATTTTATGCCTAGAGGTTAGAGAATTATGTTCCTTGTTCATTTATATTTAATTTTTTTGTGTTGTTGTTTTTTAAGAGTTTTTACTCTCAGTTATATAATATAGAGTATTCCTAGCTAATACAAATGATTTGCAGACAGTTGAATGGTTTTAAGTCTAATACTGATAATCTTCACATAGTTGTATGTTTTCAAGTATTCCCATTTATTACAAAACACTTTTACATGTATGCTTTCAAGTATTACCATCTAATGCTAATAAGTTGCTCACAGGGGTAAATTTTCAAGTATTCCTATCTGATACAAATAATTAGCACACATTGGCCTAATGAGTAGAGTGTTCACCAATGGTTCAGGAAACTGGGGTTCAATCTCAAGTCGAGTCATACTAAAGACTCAAAAAATGGTACTTGATGCCACCTTTCTTAACACTCAGCATTATAAGGTATGGATCAAGGGTAAAGTGGAGCAAACAAGGGAATGGAGTAACGCCCTCCTCTACACCTCGGTGTAGTAGCCATTGAAAAGGGAATCTTTAGGTCACTCTCGACTAAAGTTGCCAACTTTACTTATATAGTTTCAAATGTTCCAATCTTATACTAATAATTTATACACAATTATGTGGTTTCAAGTGAAGACTTTTGTTTAATAATGATCATTTATTTGCACAGCTATATAACTAATAATGATAAACCTTTGTAAAAAATTATAGCTTCAAATAAGTATTCAAAATAGAAATAATTTGCACACAGTTATATGGTACAAAGTATTCCTATTAAATACAAAAAGTTTTCAAACAGGTCAATTTGATCAAAAGATGGGAACCTAACAGGTACTACCACTCTGACTCAGAATAGACCAGGGAGTAATGTCAATGAAAGAGGACACCACACTCTCCGGATCTCCAGATGAAGTTTAGTGTTATTATATCCAAGACTGTTAGGATGAACAAATAAGGAAAAGAAGCAGTAAAACATATTTTTAACATTAACAATGTTTATCTTTATTCTTTATTCTGTGTATTCTAAGCCCTACCAACTGCATGTTTTCTTAGTTTCAAAATAATATCTTATATTACCTCCTCATAGGGTAGAGCATATGGCACATGATCAGTTTAATATGGGTGCATAAACACGGGCAAAAATAAAAATTGCCCAGTCTCTATAATGAGAATTACAAATACATCATACTACTCAGATCTTCTCCTTTAATGCAATGCAGAGGTGCTGCTCCAAAATTAGAATCCCCAAAACCAGGCTCACCTCATTTTAATTATCATTATTTTTCTTCTTTTTTCTTTTTTTTGCTATGTTCTACTCAAAGAGAAGACCATGGCTTTGGAAGATGAACAGATCCCAGCCCTAAGTTAAGTAAACAAACTCTTACTCCATTATATAGAGATCAATTCTTCTGTCAAATACTGATACACAGTTGTATGTTTTCAAGTATTTCTATCTATTACAAATATTTTTTCCTCCATTATATTGAAATCTGAGAGATTTGAACAATTTCTTAATAACTTTTATATAAAAGAGCATCTTGCAACTCTAACACAAAAATTGAGAAACTGAAAGAATACAGCAGTTTTTATGTACAAGAATAGAAAACAAATTGTATTAAATTTTACAATTTAAAAAAAATTCCCGTGGGTATTAAAACCTACATAGGCTGAGCCTTGAGAGCTACTAGCTAACCTCAATCATCAAGCACACTACTGATCATAAAAAAGTTTCAAACAAAAGCACAAACCTCAATATCAGATTTTGCCTGAATCAAATGATAGATTAACAAGCCTATGACCTTATCAAGCCAGCTCTAACACCCAATAATAAGGCCATGGAAGTAACTGTAGCAGAGGGTTGGTAATAAGATTATTACAGAAAGCTAATTAGCAGAGGTAGATGATTCAGGTGAGCAGCCAGCCTTCCTCATGAAGCTGCTTTGGAAATTGTCCAGGATATTAAAAGGTAGGAGGTGGAGATATTATGATCATTATCATAGTCTGACCTTGTTGATGGAACAAGTGGGTTGAAGATTTGTATTTGTTGATGGTGCTTGCGAGATAAAGAATTTTTGAAAAAATCAAGTGTATCAGGTAGATGACAAATCATACCTATGAAATTATATATATATATATGTATATATATATATATATATATATACATATATATATATAATTACCTATGTAATGTAGAGCAAGATCAAAGATGAACCCAAAAACTTTTTTAAAGATTTACAAGTCAATATTATGAAGTCAGTAATGTTCTATGTAAAATGTTTAGTTTTATATAGAAACCTTTTTTAATTAAAAAAAGAATTACTGATTTAGACATTTTTTTTTTTTTTTGGCTGGATTACTAGTTCTAACTAACTAATAATATCATGCAATTATTTGGTATCTTTTACTAGAAGAACTACCGATAAAACAAATTAGTAATGCTTAATTAAATGTAAATTATTATTTTAGAAAGAAAGATGATTCAATAATTTCTTTTCAAGTTTGAAAATTAAAATTCTTTATTATTTACATCTTGCAGCATCATTGCTTCCTATTGCTTATTTTTGAGAGTCCCCATTTCCCAAGAGGGACAATCTATGTGTTAAAACTTTCCTCTGTTTCCAATAAATATGCATATGAAAATTGATCAAATTATTTGGCCTTTTATAAAGAACAAAAAAAATCTGCCTAATTACTAATATATATATATATATATATATATGTATGTATATATAAAAAGAGAGAGAGAGAGAGAGAGAAAGAGAGAGAGAAAATGTATATTTATACACAGATATTTTGAAAATGATTTTTGTAACATGCATTAAAATGCAGATAGACTCTCTCTCTCTCTCTCTCTCTCTCTCTCTCTCTCTCTATCTATCTATCTATCTATCTATCTATTTATATGATAAATTATTAGTTACATTAATAGAATATCTATTACATATTAATTCTTTACTTATTATGATTAACTGAACATTCGATATATGAATTACATATTAATTCTTTACTTATTATGATTGACTTAACATTTGATATGTTGATTTCTTCTTAATATAAATAACATGAATTTTTACAATAAGCTTAATAATTAGGATTAGTTTTTGTAAATTAATATCAGCATTGAATTATTATTTCCTGATAACACAAACTATATTTAATATTTATAAAACATAGTAGTTTCAATGGAAGTATGAATGCAGATTTTATCTATAAATTTAAATAAGTCGCATACCACTATTTAATTTTTCCAGAATTAGGTTTTTTAATTTTCAGTAGAATTTAACTTTTTTTTTTACTTTTTATAGGATTATATAAACATTGTATGAATAAAAATAATAATAGATATAATATCGCCACTGTAAAAAAAAATTTTCTTGATTAGAAAATATGATTAAAATTATATTAAGAAATAATTTTAATCCAAAAAATTATTTTAATTAGAAAATTGGAAATTTTTTCAAATCCCATTCTCACCGGAAGCAATATAAGAACACCCAAATAAAATATTTTTTTTCTACTAAATCTGATGATGGTCATCACAACCAGAAATAAATTTATAATGACACCAAGGAAGTGAATTTTTTATTTTTATTTTTATATAGAAAGTATATGTATATACATATATATATATATATATATACATATATCTTGGTCTGACGACAACATAGGACAAAAGCTGACAGTCACCAAGTTGTATTAATTCTGTGTATATAGTATTAAAACTTAGATCTATATATGCTCTATCACTTTTATTGAGCCTTCTTTATTTATGAATATAGCAAACCATAAATATATATTATTTCTATGTGAGGCTCAGAACTTTTGGAGCAATATATATATATATATATATAGAGAGAGAGTTTCTGTCATCTTGATTTTGAGTCTAACCATCCTCTGTACCTCGCATCAAGAATTGACTATGACGAGTACACTCTAAGATAATCCTTCAAGCCAACTTGAGAGTGGTAGCTCCTACTATAGGTTGGTTATTGCCTATCATTTTTCCAACAATTGGCCAAGAATGCTTGTTCATGTGCTTTTAAATATAATTCTATGAAAGATTCCTTTTATTATGGAGGCACAGTGAGTGCGACAGTTATTATTGTGGAACACAGAATTAGCCACCCAAGTTCAAATCCTTTTGTATTTCGATAATGCCCTTGGGAATCCATCTATTCACCCTTAGCCCAACTATGACAGACTAGGCTCTTTATCCTAAGTTAAGCAACCAATCTAGAAGAAGGAAAACTTTGAATTCACACCAGGTTTACTCCACATAAAACCTGCCTTCATTGGGTAAATACAGAATGTTTCACAATTGTGGAAACGAAATAGTGTCCTCTCAGATCTTCCTGTTGACTTTATTCTCTTTCTCTTTTCAGATTATTGCTGGGAAATAGTTAATATTTTGATGTATTTAATCAAATACAGCAAACTCCTGCCTTGAACAATGAAACAGAAGATATTTTGTGTGAAGACATATTATGAAACTAAGTCTTTCAAGATTGTTCAAGCAAGATACAGAAGAAAGTTAAATTTCTGCATATTTCCAAACAGGAGTCAGATTTTCAAGTTGGTCAAGAACTTTGCAGTTCATGGCACTTGTGAAGATAATAGGGCAATGAGTTCCTTGCCATCTGGGCCAGCAACCATTCAGGAGGAATGTGTACATTATCAACAATTTTGCACAGAACATTCAACAGTGCTTTCAACTGAACGGCAGACATCTGGAGTCTGTACACTTGGACTCCTCTTAATATTTTGGTTCCTGTTTGACAGTTACAAATCCTAAAATGTTATCCTTTTACATTTCAAAAAATGTAATTTTCATTACTTCATCATTTATAGTCCTGATCATTTTGTTTCAAAAATTGAAAAACATCCTGTATATATTCCTGAAAGCATACTTAGTGTAATGATTAGAATTGTAGAAAATGGAATAGGCCACTTGAGTTCAAACCTGGATGAGGCTGTTTGGGTTTCAATTTGCTCTAATACTTAGGAAAAAGCTCAAATCCATCTGCTCTTCCACCAGCTATGGGTAAATAGTAGAGCAGACTAAATTCTTCACCTTTGGTAAGGCAACCATTCTTGGAGAAGGAAAATTCTGAATTCTAGCCAGCAGTATTCTAAAAATTGACCTTGTGTTACATCCTGTCCATGATGGAGGGATTTGGTAAATACATACTCTGGTAAACAAGCCTCCTCTATATGGACAAGATAACCAGAACAACAGAGGCAGCTTTTAATGATAATAGATTCTATCCTGGGGAAATTTTACGTTGCAGAACCTCAGTATCAGAAGTATGTGATAACCATTTGAGTTGAAATCACTTAAAGACTGATTTGGTGCTTGTATATGTTTCAGGCCTCACTCGCATAGAAGAGTAAGTTTAGAACACAAGCTCTGTAAACCAGGATCTTTTTTCAGCTTTATATCATGATGTGACCAGATAAGGTTTTTAACTTTTGAGAAGGAACTTGATGACTTCTTAACATGATGAACTATCCTCTTTTCAAGACCACAACCACCAAGATGCACAAAAGAGTGATCAACATTCAACATGTATTACCACTGTTATTGGTATGCTTGGTGGTATGGAAGATATTTTAGTCAAGTCTCTATTTTCCAAGGACCAATATTAACATTAATATATCGTTTAAGATATTTACTTATTAAAAAAACAACATGAGGAAAAAGAAACATTCAAAACTTCAGCTTACACCAGGGCTTGAACACCAGTAACTAGCGACAATTGGAAAACACATATTCTTTCAGTTAGGTTTAAGCTAACCTTTTAGCCTCCAAATTCCTAATACCTGAACTAAAAAAATAAAAAACAAAAACAAAACATTCCAATTTTGCTTCAAGATGCAAATATCTTTCTTTAAAACTATTCCATGTTTCTATTAAAGATAGAGACTGTAAATGGTCACTGCACTAATCTTTTTTTATTTTATTTATTGTCTGACATAACCTTCACAAGCCCAAAATATTAGATTTACAGTATATAATACATAACTCTCCTTCTGAAATATTGAGCTTACAGCTTCAAAGAGTTAAAACATCAAAATCATTTACTTTTTAATGAAATAAGCATACTTCAGATATACCAAGATCAGAAGCAAAAAGAGTGTGACACTATATATGGACGTAGCTCAGTGAGAATACATGTATGTGGTTGTGGGTTGACCATGGGTATGTATGTGTATGTGTGTGTCCATATAGGGGTCGAGACATATTTTCATGGGAATCACTGATTCAGCCCTGCAAGTATAAAACACAGACGTCTGATAAAAGTGGATCAATAACTTAAAAAAATTTATTATCGTATCTTTTAAGGTCACCAGGAGACCAGTTGTCTGTCTTTGTGTTTATGTACAGAATTTTGGGTGGCCATGGGTCTGGAAGTGGGAATGTTTGCTTCTGCATGTGTGCAAAAAGGTCAGTCAGAAAAGGAGTCTGTTACTAGAAGTGATAAGAGATAGACACAGAAGTGTACTTGAGGATGTCGCACATGTTTGTACCTATTCTGACGGATATGTTTAACCATTGGTTCGCCCAGGGAGCCATCCCTGGTAGCGTTACCAAGGGCGTGATCACATTGCTGAAGAAAGGTGGCAGGCATGTTTGGGAGGGTTTAGACGATTACAGGCCCATAACTCTGCTTAACACAGAGTTAAAGATTTTGGCCCGGGTCTTAGCGAATCGTTTACAGCTTGTCATTAGCGATCTGATCGGCCCTGAACAGACCTTTGCTGTGAAGGGACGATCGATCCAGGACAACTTGCACTTGATTCGCGAGGTCCTAGAGGGGATAGAAGACGGCACTGAAGCCGCGCTGATCAGTTTAGATCAGTCCAAGGCCTTCGATAGGGTTGACCATCGGTTTTTGGCGACTGTTCTGGAGACTGTCGGATTCAAACCGGAGTTCCGCAGTTGGATTAGCATGATGTACCACAAGCCTCAGGCAGTGGTGCAGGTGAACGGAAGGCTTTCGAGAGTGTTCGCGATCGAGCGTTCAGTCTGGCAGGGCTGCCCCCTGTCTCCTCTTCTCTATGTCCTCGCTTTGGAGCCCCTGCTCCATAGGCTTAGGGATGAGAAGACAAATCCGGCCCTGCGCGGTGTCCCTTTTGCTGGCCCTCTTACGGCAAGGGTTTCCGCGTTCGCTGATGATATCACAGTCTTTGTGTCCCGCTGCCTTGACATAAACGCTGTGAAGAAGGCGGTTGGTGAGTACGAGCGGATTACAGGAGCCAAGGTCAATTTTGACAAAAGCGAAGGTTTGCAGCTCAGTGCTTGGAGGGGTAGCTGTACTCTTCCAGGGCCCTTCCGCTGGAGTGACGGACCCGTCCGCATCCTCGGGGTGTGGTTCGGGCCCGACCTCCAACTGGAGCGAAATTGGTCGGAGGTACAAACTAAGGTGAATGCTCAGGTGTGAATCTGGCTTTCAAGGAGGCTGTCCTTAAAGGGCAGGGTGGAGGCGTGCGCCGTGTACGTCTTCCCTTTGATCCTTTACCGATTGGCTGTACTTACACTGCCTAAGGCACGTCGGCTGGCACTGCAACGATCCCTCTCCAGATTGCTCTGGGGAGGTGCAAGGCTGATGGTCCGTAGACAGGTCTGTATCCAACGTATGCGCAACGGGGGTCTGGGTACGCCTGATCTGGAGAGCCACTGGCTTGCTGAAAGACTTGCATACCTGGGCCGATCCTTGACGGGGGACACAGTGTGGAGACGAAAGGCGAGTCGGACTTTTCCTTGCCTCAACTCAGACCCAAAGGCTAAAGGTTGACGTAGGCCTTTGGGCGAAGCACTGTTTGTCCACGAGTGCCGAACGGCCCTTCGTAACCTTCTTGGATCCAGTGACCTTTCACGGCCTCGAAAAGAACTATATCGGTAGCTAGTGGTGAGTTCCGCTTCGGACCCTCTTAACGAGCGATGCGGCTGAACGGCGGAGGAGATCCGCTCTCACTGGAATTAGGCGCCAGGATCGAGCTTCTTGAACAACTCCGAGTTCTCGCTCACCTGGCGACTTGCACGGAATGCGTTACCTCTTCTCGGCTTGAACTTCAGAGCGGGCCTGGCAGACATGCCCGATTGCGCTCGCTGCGGCAGTGGGTTGGAAGAAACGGCTCAGCACGCCTTCTTCTGCGAGCGAGTTCGCCCGTTCTTGGATCACGTCGGGGAGTGGACGGCTCGCATCGAACCCAAACAGCTCGTGCTGCTCGACGTTGGTTACGTCGTAGACAACGTTCTTCCTCCGTTTCAGGGTGAGAAGCGTGTGGTGTTTCTCGCGATCCTAGCTGTTGCTCGAATGGACGACGCGAAACACGGGATTGTATGACGATGCAAACTTTTCTCATCGTGATCTGGTTTTGGATTTTCGGCATCAGCTGAGGGCCAAAATCAGATGCGATAGAAAACGCTTGGATCGCATAACATTCAGCAAAAGGTGGGTGAATTCTGCGAGCCTGGTCGTTAAAAAGGGCGCAATGTTGGAGTCATCCTTCCCTCCTCTGCCGGCCCATGGCGTCTACGGTACGGGTCCTTAGGGACCCCATCCTTGGTAAGTAGGATTTTTCCCCTTGAAACCTAGTTAGCAGTATGTTGTGAGTCATTGTCCCCGTCATCTAGTCGTTAGTTCTCAAGATCTTCCCCATCCCCATTATTTTTGTACCTCAACCCGCATCCCAGCCCGCTTTATTGAAGATCTTGAAAGTTCATATGTATATAATTCACATTCCCTGCAATATAAACTACCCACACCGTACCCAACCCTGTATTTCTTTACCCCGTTAGACTAGGGCCCCCGTCCCACCTAGCCGTCCGGCTTGTTTTTGGTGTTTTCGGACACCGGAAAACAGTTGGCCTCCATTTCTTCATAGACGCGGGGATGGGAGGGCAACCAAACGGGGGATTTTTTCCTTGGTTTTCGCTTTGTATATATTTCGGGGTTTTTCCTCCCATCCCCATCATATACATTCATTATAAATAAATCACAAATTGTAAATAAAATCATACATAACTTTCGGGGTTTTAAGTAGATCTTTTTCATAGAGCAAATTCTGGTGGCTGCTGCGCGCATAGTGATGGATGAGTGATTATATATTGTATTGTTGAATGGGTCGGCGAAAGTGACTAGCTAGGTTCCCTTAGATTACAAGACCACTCCCGTCTCCTCCCAAAAAAAAACTTAAGGCCTTGTGCCTTCCTTGTATTTCTCAAGGAAATAAACTCGTGTTGATACGAGGAACGTTGAATTCGGTTGTTGTTTCTGCTAGTGTGACGTACGGAGAACAGAAAGGAGTTTCGCTGAACTAACAGAGGCCGCTTTGAAAGTGAATACAAGGATCAATTTCACATTGTCATTTGCACCCACTCTTACTACCGAACTGATATTTGAAAATTCAGGGTGCAGTGATATCTTACTTCAAACTTAGTCTCTTTTATATTCATCAAATCTCGCCACTTCACGGAGACTTATCTCGTTCTCCTCCATAAAACAAGTCACACCTCTTGCGTCCTTTTCTTCTTCTTGTTTCCACGTGCCGGTAGCAGAGAGAGCACACCTTCTGTTTCTTCGAGGTAAGATTGTTCGTGGCATTACTACTACAGAGGGGCAATCATACATAATGTAGGGGCTACAAATTCTATAAGTTCAGGAGCTTCTGAAGACCTAAATCCAGCTCTGAACGGGGCTAAAACATATAAGATGATTCTAGTTATGAAGATTCTAAATTTAGGAGAGCATGTTGCGGAGCTGATAAGCGTGTAGACCCCGCAAATGAATTTAAGTTTAATGCGCGCGAGTAGTGACAGCCAAAGATAATGAAGGGAACAAAAGCGAGATAACAGATACAACAAAAGTGACGATTTATTGCCAGATTTACAGACGTGTATGTAAAGCCCGTGGCGGTTGTATGTGGTCGTCAGCTTGATGGGTGATGTCGATAGCTGGCATGGTCGAGGTGTAGATGTGCGCAGCTGGACGTTCGACGAGGGTAGCTGGCGTAGGTCGAGTCATGGAGATACAGCTTGATGTTTGATGCGGTCAGCTGAGATCGGTCGAGTCGTTGAATGCAGCTGGACGATCGTTGCGGGAAGCTGAGGTCGGTCGAGTCGTTGGTAAATCGATATTCCGGTTTTGACAGTTCGTTGGGTTAACCGGGGAAGTGTCGATTTGGTTTCTAGCCTGTACAGCGAGTCGTACGTAGGCTAGTTGTTGCAATGCTAGGGCAGTCCGTAACAGCGAATCGTTACGTGGACTGGATGCTGCACTTGCTGGAGCGTCGTGGTCGGTAGATCGATATCCCAGTTTTGATTACGTTGGATTAACCGGGGGGTGTCGATTTGGTTGCTAGCTCGTACAGCGAGTCATACGTGAGCCAGATGTTGCAGTGCTAGGGTCGTCCGTAACAGCGAGTCGTTACGTGGACTAGATGCTGCATTGCTAGGGCAGTCCGTAACAGCGAGTCGTTACGTGGACTGCATCGCGGGAGCGTCGTGGTCGAAATCGGTGTTTGGTAGCTTGGTCGTGTAGAGTCCAGCGAGTTGGTGACTAAGACTGAGCTGTGTGTTAGTACTACGGACCAAGTGAACAGACGGGGAAACCGTGGCTAAGGTTTGCCAGGCCTTAGCACATACGAAGTCGAACGAGCGGATCGGTGAAGCTAGAGCTTTGTCGTGCCCCTAGCTGTGCGGGCGATTCGTTTACGGTAGCTATGGCTTTGCCGTGCCAAAGCCGTGCGAACATATCGTTGACGGTAGCTATGGCTTTGTCGTACACCATAGCTGTGCGGGCGTATCGTTAACGGTAGCTATGGCTTTGTCGTGCCAAATAGCTGTGCGGGCGAGTCGGGACGGTAGCTAAGGCTTGCGCGCCAAAGCTGTGCGGGTGTATCAGACAATAGCTAAAGCTTGCGCGCCAAAGCTGTGCGGGCGTATCGAGGCGACAGCTAAGTCTTTTCGCGCCAAAGCTGTGCGGTAGCTAAGGCTTTTCGCGCCAAAGCTGTGCGGTCGTATGGGACAGTAGCTAAGGCTTGCGCGCCAAAGCTGTGCGAGCGCATCGGACGGTAGCTAAGGCTTGCGCGCCAAAGCTCTGCACTATCAAGCGAACAGGCCAGGAGGTCGCGGCTAAGATTGACTTTATCTTAGCGCTGCGCAGGTAGCGAAGTGGTAGCTAAAGGCTAACCCGTGCCTTTAGCGCTGCGCGGCCGAACAGACGAGCGGAGCCTTTAGTGCACGTCAATGCACAAAAAAAAAGGAGAGTGAATCGACCACAAGAAGTGGGATTCAGTCTTGTAGCAAGGTGATTTGTAGAAAAAAAAAGGTGTTCAATCTGCCACAAGAAGTGGCGGTGAGGTGAATACAACTACGATAACGTAGGAACCAAACTCGTGGAGCCGTGGCCCCTGAGACTGTCCGCGTAGACCTCTATTATTTATCGATGCGTCCCACCAACGCACGAATATGGCACCAGGCCGTTTTTAAGGTGGGTCCGGTCGCAGGGCCGAAGCCCACACTCGTCCAGCGAGGTCAAAAATAACTTCGGCCCCCGTCGACATTTCCCTTTTTTAGGGGTGCCTCAGGCGCCAGGCAATAAACCCCCCCGAAGTAGGTACAAGCCTGGGGGATGGCCCCCTGAGGCCGGAGGAAATCTCCAGTGCCGAGGCACACACGGCAGAACCACCTTAGCGGGGACCTCTATTATTTATCATATTTACCCAACCCCTCCGCTCGGGCAGGATATGACACAAGGTCAATTTTTGAGCGGAGTTTAACAGGTTTAAATTCAGAGTTGTCCTTCTCCTAGACTAGTTGCCTTACCAAAGCTGAAGAACCTAGTCTGCCCTACTATTTACCCATAGCTGGAGGGAGAATAATGGGATTCATACCTTTGCCAAGTGTATTAGTGCTTTGTGAAATGTAATCAGTCGCGTCTAGGATTTGAACTCGTGTCGTCGTGTCCATTTCCTACGACGATAACCGTTACACCACGGGTACCTCCTAAAATTATTATTTATCGATGCGTCCCACCAAAGCACGAATATGGCACAAGGCCGTTTTTAAGGTGGGTCCGGTCGCAGGGCCGAAGCCCACACGCGAACGGCAAGGCCAAAAATACCTTCGACCTTGTCGGCATTCCCATTTTCGGGGCGCCTCAGGTGCCAGGCAATAAACCTAACCCCTGCGAAGGGAGTAAAAGCCTGGGGGGATGGCCCCCTGAGTCCGGAGGAAATCTCCAGTGCCGAGGCCCACCCGGTAGAAGCGCCCAGAGGTAAGACGGCCTTCCGAATGCAACCCAACAACTGGAGAGGAAAGGTCACAAACACCCTAAAAAGAGCGGGGACCTCTGCTTATTTGTCGCTGCCTCCCACCAGACACGACTTGACACATGGTCAAAAGCCTGAAGGCCGATTAAAGTGGGGATAAAGGGGAGGGGAAGGTCGGGAACGAGCCGAGACTCGAACCCTGCTGGTCTATGCTACTCATCGGTCCACTTGGTGCAATGTGAGCCTGATGAGGCAAGCAGTTTCACGAACCCAAATCTGGGTCCGGGCACGTATGCCGGGTGATGGCTTGAACTAGACACCAAGGTCTAGTGCCATACATAGGTTCTGAGGAAGTCCGCGTGAACCTCTGTTTATTTGTCGCTGCCTCCCACCAGACACGACTTGACACATGGTCAAAAGCCTGAAGGCCGATTAAAGTGGGGATAAAGGGGAGGGGAAGGTCGGGAACGAGCCGAGACTCGAACCCTGCTGGTCTATGCTGCTCATCGGCTCACTTGGTGCAATGTGAGCCTGATGAGGCAAGTGGTTTCACGAACCCAAATCTGGGTCCGGGCACGTATGCCGGTTTATGGCTTGAACTAGACACCAAGGTCTAGTGCCATACATAGGTTTCGAGAAAGTCCGCGGGGACCTCTGTATTCATCGAAGCGTCCCACCAACGCACGAATATGGCACAAGGCCGTTTTTAAGGTGGACCCGGTCGCATGGCCGAAGCCCACACGCGTCCGGCAAGGCCAAAAATACCTTCGGCCCCGTCGGCATTACCCTTTTTGGGGCGCCTCAGGCGCCAGGCAATAAACCCAACCCCCCCAAGGGGGTATAAGCCTGGGGGGATGGCCCCCTGAGGCCGGAGGAACTCTCCAGTGCCGAGGCGCATCCGGCAGAACCGTCCAGAGATAAAACGGCCTACCGAATGCAACCCAACAACTGGAGAGGAAAAAAAAGTCCGCGGGGACCTCTGGATTTCTTCGTCGCCGAAGCCTTTTTCATATGAAAGGCAACACCACTTCTGTCACGCCACGTGAATAGAAAGTTCTTCTATAAAAAAAATGGACGTAGAAAATAAGTATTTCTTTAGCCCGGTACAGGCTAACGAAGAATATTACTTCCATTTTTATAGAATTATTTCTAGCAGAAGTGTCTTGCAAATGTTGATAAATGTTAATTTATCCCTTTCTTAGCTGTAACGGCCGGTTAGAGTCGAAAAAGGGCTTCGTCATTTCTGGCCGTACCCGGATGTAATTTTTCTAGGGCGAACGAGTTATCCGATCTGTTTACGTTTGTAGGCCAGGTCGCGGCAAGTACCTCCCCATGATATTATGAGTGAAGATTATGAGTGAAGGGGCAAAGTTTTTTATATCTTCATGACAATTACAAAACTGGACAATTTTCATCCTTGTCCACTGATACAGTTGTGGAATCCTATGTTAAATTGCAGCCATGTCATATTTTCTGATATGGATAAGTGAATAAATATTAGGATCAGAGTGTTTGGTTTGGTGTCTTTGTTTATGGCATATCAACTTCCTTGGATTATTTAATGCTAAGGCCATCATTGTAGAAGAATAGTTGTGGTGCTATTTTACCCATAGTTAAGAGGGATAAGAGGGTTCATAGGGTATTAGTATGAAAGTAAATGTAGTAGCATGACTGGAATCTGAACTCACTACGATGCTGCAGTCCAGGATGTTAGCTACTATGCCATGGGGACTGCTCCTGGATCAGAATGTTGTATCTGCATGCTTTGTGAAGTGTTATATGTATATTCATGTATAAATCAGATTTTGAAGATCGAATTTTTAAGAAAAATATTGGGTGAATTAAGGGGAGGGGCGCTCATTTGATAATAATTTTAGGTCAAAATTCAAGCATGATGCGAAGGACAAGGAGCAATCAAGGAGGGACAAGAATCAATTCCATAAATTAATGATTTTGTTACCATAAATCAAGAATTGATCTATATGTCAGACTAGCTTTATATATGATGGATTCTCATCAATATTGGTGTATGAGGGCCCAAAAGTTCAGTTAAAAATGTGTACAACCTTAACAGGGGATTTGTTTTTAGTGGTGAAGGTTTGTGTAGAACCAGTCTCACCTTGAATAAGCTGATAACAGAAGAATGGTGTACCAATGTGCTAAATATTCTTCTGAATGTTATTGCAAACGTGAGGTTGCAAGAAAAGGACAAAAACACAGAGTTACAAATCAAACAAGAAGACAAATGAAAAATTTAACAATTATATTAACAAATAAGAAATAAAAGGTTCAAACAATTGTGTTGTTGAATATGAAAATGTGTGTGAAATTGAGAAGAAAAATGTTCGTAGTTGTATCAATAAGAATGAGTTAATTTTAGGAAATTTGACATGTGTTGAATGGTCGTGAAATTGAGAAATAAAAAATGTTCCAATCTTTGTGTTGATAAGGGTAAGTTACAGAGTTATGCGTTCAACCAAAGTTAATGTCAATAGGGAAGGAGAAACATCAGCTTTGAAAAATTGGAATGTATGTGGGGTGGGGATTCTCTGGTCATGAGGCTTCCATCAAAGGGTCTTAGTAAGAAGTTTCAGATGAGTTTGTGTGATGCGGTCAATGTTCTTCTCTATCTGAACCACCAAAGAATTTCGTCTTACATTGTTCTCTCTTCTTCAAATCAGATCCACTTTGGTCTTTCTTAATTTTCTACCCTGGAGGTTGTACATTGGTACAAAAATTACTTTTAATTCTATTTTTTGTGAGAAATTTTATCAACATTTCACCGTGTGCGGAGCCTATGCGCAGAGACGCATGTTTTTTTTTTCCTTTTGGAAAAAATCTTGGCTCTGGCTACATCATTAAAATTTATTTCTAAGAAAAAAAATCAAGTCGACCACGTTCAGCACTTGGTTTGCCCGGAGTGGAGAAGGGAGAAGTAACCCCAGACAGCACGGCACCAAAAAGTGACTTCCTCTTTTTGTCAAACCACTATTTGACCCTTTGTACGAATTCGGGGACCGAACTGTAAAGGCAGGAAAAACTTAAGCCATCAGAAAAGTTTCGTCACACGCTTCATGAATGGAACTCCCCAAGAAATAAAAGTAAAAATAAATGAAAGTCGACTACTGAAGTTCTACAAAGAAAATCCAACTGAAAGAAAATTCAACTGAAAGAAAATTCAACCGAGAATTCTACGGAAAAGAACCTTAAAGAACACTCAAATTCAATGAACTCTGAAACTTTTCGTTAAAACAAAAACAAACAAACAAAAAAAAAAAAAAAAAAGAAAAGAAAAGAAAAGAAAAGAGAAATACTTAAATTTAAAGAACTTTGTTTCCGCGAAAATTCTCTCAAATAAGTTTCCCGCAAATTGTACTAAAAATTTGCAACACTTTATTTTTTCTCTCACTTTCTTTCTTATTTCTTTGTATAAAATTCCCTTTTAAAAAACTTTATTGTCTGTGTTATCTTTTCGAACCAATATCCGAACAAGAAAGCAGCGGAACTTACTGTTTAAACTTACTGTTTAAATTTACTGTTTGAATTACCGTTAATGGCTCACTGAGGACATTACCCAGTTAAATATTAAACTTAGTTTTAGAGTCACGCACTTCAACAAATTTTATTCCCTCCAAATTCCTTTATATTGCAAATATTTTATTTAACCCCTAAAATTTCCTTAACATCTGGTGAGTATTCTCCTGTCCTGTTAATTGGAATTGCCATTTATTTGTTTGTACGATAGATCGGAAGAGATCTCTATCAGTCATATAATATGAACAACATTCCTCAGTTTTGAAATTCAGCTCCCCTACCAAAGCTAGAGCTCAATTTACCCAAATATTTTACCCAGAACTGGGATATATATGCATAGATACATACACAGATACCAGCTAAAATTCTTGTTTTATTTTGCGTTTGAGCAAGCTACTCCTGTGTTGTTGGCTAAAGAAATTAAACAAAACTTTTCCTTACATTTAGAATATGATTTACCTTATTTAACTGAAGTAAGTATAAGATTTATTGGTTTTATTTTGAGCTATTATATAATTTTATATATATTGTAAATGCAAACTTTTGAGTCTTACAAATTACTCGCCTATATTTTTAAATGGCCGTCGATGACCGCGTGATGCAAAAAGTTCTAGAAAAATAGGATCCATGATTCACTTATTCCCGAAACAAAAAGTGGCGGACGTCAGTAAATTGATTATTTTCGGGAACCTATTGTCAAAGTAATCACGTGCCTTGTGTCTCCATTTGATTTTGTCCCGCACAAGATAAATTTTGTGTTTTGAGCCGGTCATGTGACATGGTTACCTATATATACTCTACACTTTCAATAATGTGACGTTGAATTCTACTCTGACCTGAAGAGATCGACATCTCGGTCATTGTCCTCTGTAGAAGAATGTAGAATGTGTATCGCCGAGGGAAGTCCGGTGCTTGACACTCCATAAAATAAATCCCGATCAAGACTCCTATTTCGGGCCTATGATAAACAGACAAATAACATGGAGGCTACTCCGGGGCTAGACTTACCTCAGTCGTTGGTAAGGGAGTGCTAATTTACTTTCACATACACCAACCACCAAGTCCTTTGTCTTCCTACCCCCTCAGATCACGGAAGAACGAACTTCTAAGTTAGATAATATTAACTGTAAATAGATTTCCAAATCCTCTTGTAATATTTAAGAAGGCAATAAAACGTTTAGCGAGAATTAATGAAAGCGGTACGAGGCTGAGACAAGATACATGCAAAAGAAGTCAAATTGACAGAAGAAATAACACAACCAAAAGGTTTCAACACAAGGTTGCATTTAAAATATAACAAAGTTTTAATATGCGAAGATCAAACAAATAATAATGAGATTTAAGAAACAGTTCTTTTTTTAAATTTTTTCCTTTCTTTTTAAAGTACCGGCAATATTAAGCCAACAGGAAAACATCAAACAAAAATGTCTCTCAACAGTCCTTTTTCGTCTTTCTCTTTTTTCTTTCTTTCTTTTGCTCTTACTTGAGTAAAAGTGTCTAAGCCGCCGGACTGAGGCGTGTAGTAATGTTCATTCAATAAATTTCACTATTGATGAAACAGAATCTTTACTGTTTCTTTCATTTTTTTTTTTTTTGAATACATACAACTTTCCAATACTTAAGAATAGTAAAAGGAAAACGGTTTGTGCTGTACTTATCTTTGACGGGTTTTCACTTTTTAGGTCTTTAATTCCTCTCTTTTTTACGGGTGAATGTTTTTCTTTCCTGGAGCTGGTTGACCTCAGCGATCTGGTTCTAACGCTGGCTTTGTCCAAACTAAAATTCTCCTTCAAATTTTTCTAACGCGTGATGGCCTTTTTGGCGCGAAGAGCTTGTGGACCAATCATCCGACTTTCCCCTTCCACCACCTTGCTAAATCATGCCACTTGATTGATCTTGACTTCTTTCGTTCAACAGGCTAGAGTGCATAGGGCGAAGATAGCTTGCCCTTTTTCTCCCCTACTACTTTAACGGTCAGTCCCTGTTATCCAATCTTTCTTAATGCCTGTTGATTCAAATAAAGAGGGGTAAGGGTATTGACATCCCCTTCACTCTCTCTCTCTCTCTCTCTCTCTCTCTCTCTCTCTCTCTATGGCATACCACGTCACAATAGCTTGTTTTCTCACTCTTCGCTCTCCCAGCTAGTGACACATAGCTCAATACACGTGACATGGGTGCCTATATAGTCTGCGACTCAGAGAGCTCACTCTCTTTTCCTCTCTTGTTTTGCCTTCTGGCTGGACGTTTTCCACTCTCATGCGCTCGCACAGTCTAAGATATTTCGTCACATCCCGGTAGAGACAAACAGCCAACGTGGAGGAGCAGCCATTTTCTGTTTTTACACAGATCTGTTCGGGTGTGTCCTGGCTTGGCTGACGGTTGGTCGAGGTGCGTCTTGACCGGCATCCTCGAGCCTCAGGGGGCTGTCCAACAGGTTTTAACCCTCCTTGGAGGGATTTTGGTTTATCGCCTGACGGGGACCGAGGCATTTTTGGACCCGCCGGGTGTGTCTGGACTACGGCCCTGCGGCTGGACCCAACTTATGCCATACTTGCTCGTTTGGTGGGGCATGTGACAAATACCCTGCCAAAGTGGGGGAACACTTGGGCCTCAAAAATATATTGCCATTCTCATGTGTATTGCGTGAAACACAAAGTCAACCCACACATATAGTTGCACAGGACACTTTTTGATATTTTAGTTTCTTGTATACACCTACATAACAGCACATAAACGTAAGTAAAGATTCTGACATTCTTACCCTTTGTTTCAAGCAAAAATACTCATTTACCATGATATTCGTGTTAGTTACACACACACACACACACACACACACACACACACACACACAATACTAATATTTACTATAGTCGGACATTCATACTGTTTTTGTAATGTTTCTTTTCTTTTTTTCTTTTTTTTTGTCGTTTATATATAAATTTATTTGGTTTATTTGCCTTGTAAATATTCTTTTGTCTACGTCGTTTATATTGTTTACATTTTAACAACATACCCCTCAAATTCACTATGCAAAAATTGTATGTAAGAATCTTCTTTTGGAGGTTCGTTTCTTTGAATTTCAAGCTTCTTATTTTAAAATTCCCCTTTTAGTTTGTTTAACATTTTTCTCTTGAAGTTTATTAATGTTCTCAAAAAAAAAAAAAAGAAAAGAAAAATGCGCGTTGCTTCTTCAATGTGTTTTTATTTATCTATTTATCTTTTAAATGCTTTTGTTTTTACTGCAAAATTTATTTATGTAAAATTGAATGTCATTATTGGTCTATGGTTACAAAGTTGTTTTAATATTTTCTTTGATATTGTTATTAATAAGTGTAAATGTGGGAGCTATCCCCCTTGTTTGGTACAAGCCAGAGTTGGGGACATATTGTCACGTGATGGCTCACGGAGACGAAGAGGTAGGACTGATACTATCCTCCCGTATTGAATGAGAGTATCAAGCAGTCAAAAAGTGACCGTTAGGAAGGAATGTGGGTCACACAGGAGACCAGATGTTCGTACTTAAGTGACCTCAGGTCGCCGGACATCGGAAGGGGAAAGAGAGAGAAGCCAAATGATTGGCGGGGACCCCAAACAGAAGTGGGGTTCCCTTCCCCTCAGCGGAAGTAAGGCACAAAAAAGGTAGTTTTTGAGCAAGGCTCGTGGCAGACGGACCATAGCCATTTTACTCCGGGCTAAAGACAAAAGATTAGCTGAGACACGAAGGACCCCAAGTCCTTCAAGCCAGTATTAAAAACAGTACAAAGTCTAGTAGCCCGTGAAAGAAGAAAATTCTCCAGTGGAACCCCGTCAAAAAAATAAGATAAGTAACTTTGGGACATTTTTCCTTTACACCCAAATGTTGTTTACCACTCTCTCTCTCTCAATTTGAAGAAGGATAAAAGCCAAGAAAAGACATTTATATTCATGGACTATCCAATTATATGTTTTGAAACTCCGAACGTATATATATATAACCGTAGTAAAGAACCTATGTATTTTCATTTTACCATGTGGTCTATGTTGTTATTTCATGCTTTCCTTTCAGCTTCTATTCGCCTTATATTATCTTGCTTAGAACTGTCCTATTAATTCCTAGAGTATCATACGGGAAACCGGAGTTGCCGACTACAACAATATTAATATTATTACGACTAAAACCTATAGGCTCACTTTCTTCCATTATCTCGGGGAAAGAAGAAAGCGACCTGGTGGGTGGGTGATAGTGTGAATTTTGGAACCCCTTGCCAGCGGCGGTCAGTCTGGCCCTAAATTATTCCCTCACGTAATATGCCAGTTCTTATCTGCCTGAGAGAAGAACTCTGAACAGGACTTATTTCTGTAGGGGATCAAGTGCCAACCTGCCCCGTCTTCACACGTGCGAAAATAAAGTCCCGTTTTGGGATTATAAGCTATTTGCCGTCACAATATTAACATTGTACACCGACCAGTCACACACGTGACACGGTCAGAAGCGGTCGAGCATTTTATTACCATTTCTCTGAGCAGAACACATGTGTTGCCTGACAGCTGCGATTTTAGACTTTGCGAGGGGGGCATTCTTTGAGGCGAACAGAGGTAAGAATAACACTGTATCTTTATTTGCCCGAATTATTGATCTGTGTGAAAGGGATTACAGAAGTTGTTTTCTATTTTGTTTTTAGTTTCACGGTGAAAGAAGGGTCAAAGACGGGTTTAAAGAAGAAACGAAGACCCATTGCGAATAGACAACTTCTTCACCAGTCGAGCCTTAAACCTCATTTTTTGCCTCATGGTGCTACCGTAACAGTGAAACTCTGGCTGTGTTTGCGAATGGTAGCTGGTACACGTGCAAAACGAACCCTAAAAATTCCCAGGTTTTGATATAAAGGATTTTTCTATGTGGAATAATTGCGCCACATATGATTTTTTTCAAATTTGAATTTATTTTGAAACAAATATTTTTGGACCTTTTCTTTGGAGTGAGAAAATTTTTGACACCCATTCATTCAACATACTGCGGACATTTTAAACTTTTTGTTTGGAGGATATATATATTCGTTACCACTTTATTTTTCAGGCACTACAAATATTTTTCTATGAGAATACTTACCATGTACTTTATTTGATTTTGTTTATTTGCTGCGAATATTTTTGAACATTTTGTGTGAAAATTTTTTGTGTTTTATTTCATATTTACAACGGACATTTTTAAAACCTCTTTTGAGAGAATATTCGTCACCTATTCATTTTTTGCTACAGCAAATATTCGAGCTTTTCTCTGTGGAAAATATGCACCACGTTTTTTATTTCAGAAATTTATCTGTAACGGACTTTATTTTTGAAGACATTTACGTACCCACATGGGAACATTTTTCCCGTTCTTGCAATAACTCTCTCTCTTATTGTGCATGCATGCTTCGGTATTTCGGTTGGAATTTGTGTATTTGTTAATTTGTTTATTAGGTGTCGTTTTGTTCTTGTGAATTTGTTTAGCGACCGTTTATTTGTGACCTGTACTTTTTATTGCAATTTGTCTGTACATTTTGTTGTAATTTTTGCTGCGAAAGTAATATTCAAACGTAGTACTCTACCGGAATGGAAGGTCAGCAACAAGAAATACAGCCCGAGGGAGGCTCCCTGTTTCAAGGTAGCAGTACTCGCAAAATGACTGACAAGGGTTTTTACTGGAAACTTGAAAACCTTGCAAAGGATTTCACTGCTACCATTGCACAATGGCGGAAACAGGCTAATCAAATTCAGGTGTTCCTGTCGGATTCCAAGAACACACAGGAAATAAGGAACGGCCGAAACATGCTAATGGACATCATGAGCAGACTCGAAGCTACGTATAGCACAATAGATGCACACTTCACCGACAGTAATGGGAAGGCAGCAGAAGGCACCAGAACCCTAGAAGAATTTTAGGGCAAGTATGATAGAATAGCAAATGACCATCATACTATCCGGAGAAACATTACTTCCTGTCTGCAGGACATGGAATTTTCCAGCAAACATCGAGAAGTCGTTTATTACGTACTTCTAGATCATCTCACCTGTCTCGTACTTCAAGAAAATCAACCGAAACAATGGTTGAAGCTGTTGCTCTCAAGGCAAAGCTAAAATACATTGACGTGGAAGCAAAGCACAAGGCGGACTTGGAGAGAATAAGGACGCAACGACAAATTGACGTCGCCCAAGCTAAATTGGATGTCCTGGAAAGCACACAGGATTCTAATTTAAATGTTAAGAGCTGCCATCTGATGTTGACACCGATCGACAGGTGAGGGAGTTTTTGACATGACTAAACCTGTGTCTGGGTATACTGATGACCCACCTACAGCTGTTGCAGACTTACGGTTGGTGGAGTCGACATCGTGCATGGCAGGTCATACCACCAAAGAAATTGAGATTGGTCAGGATCCTGTTATATCTCATTTGAACCCTGACACGCCACATTTTGTGCCTCACCAGCAGATACCTTCTATGGCAGCAGTTAGCGACCGCTCCATCAGGACTCAGTCTGACATTTATCATAATCCCTATGGACCTTGTCAAACTAATGCAGTAGCATCACCTGTTCTTTCGGTCAGCCGTAATATGGCACCCAGAAACGATTTGTACTTGGAACAAGCGCAGGTAGACGAGGAAAGGAATCCAGAGAAGGCTTTGGTAGGCC
Source organism: Sepioteuthis lessoniana (assembly GCA_963585895.1). Lineage (NCBI taxonomy): Eukaryota > Metazoa > Mollusca > Cephalopoda > Myopsida > Loliginidae > Sepioteuthis > Sepioteuthis lessoniana. The sequence goes on along the minus strand of OY757926.1, from coordinate 41,583,247 downwards.
TTGCTAAATGTCTTGCCGAGCAAGTTAGTCTCAGTCGTTTACCACCCCCGGAACCTAGCATCTTCTATGGAGACCCAGTGAGATACACTGGCTGGAAGGCAGCATTCCAAACCCTGATCGAACATCGACAAATTCCTGCGGTAGAGAGGATCCATTATTTAAAGAAATATCTGGGTGGTCAGGTCAAGGATGCTGTAGAAGGCTATTTTCTACTTCCACCAGAGGATGCCTTTGACGAAGCTAAGAAGCTGCTGGAGGAGCGCTATGGTAATCCGTTTGTCGTGGTCAATGCATTTAGAGACAAACTTGAAAAATGGCAAAGGATCAATTCCAGGGATGGAGCAGCTCCACAAAGATATGCAGACTTTCTGAGGCAATGCCATACTGCCATACGGAGTATTGGAAATCTCGGTGTCCTAAACGATGAAAGGGAAAATAGGAAAATGCTTGGCAAATTACCAGAGTGGGCCATTACAAAATGGGCAGGCATTGTGGATCAACATAGGCAGGATAAGGGAGAATTTCCTCCCTTTAAAGCCTTTGTGGAGTTCATAACCAAGCAAGCCAGGATAGCCACGGACCCTGTAACATCACTTCAGTCCATCAGATTTGAGCAAGTGGGTGTAATGAAGGATAGACCACCACTAAATAAATGGAGACAACCTCACCAAACATTTGCGACCATAGATGAAGGGCACACTAAGGACATGCTAGTCAGGAAAGTAAGGTGTAATCTGTGCCCAGGAATTCACGAGCTGGAGGCCTGTATGAAATTCAAGGCTATGAATCTTGCTGATAAGAAGCAATTTGCGAGGGAGAAAAGACTTTGTTTTGCCTGCCTACAGTACGGACATGTTTCACGAAAGTGCAGACAAAGAAAAAACTGTGATATTTGCGCTAAGTTGCACCCTACATCCTTTCATGGAGATATCAGACCGCCAAAGGAGACTGACAGTGTAAGAGAAGAAAACTCTAAAAATTTAGTGGATGGCATATCTGGAACAACCCTAATGAATCATTCTAAATCCTCTAGAAGAACCTCTATGATACTGCCTGTATATGTATCTCATGCAGATAACCCAGGGTTTGAACGACTTACCTATGCAATACTGGACACACAATCGGACACATCCTTCATTCTGCAAAACACTTGCCGAGCTATGGGACTTGTAGGGAAGCCTGTGAAACTCAAGCTGTCTACTATGCATGCGGAAAACGGGATTATAGATAGTAGTAAGGTGCGGGGGCTCATGGTTCGTGGTTTTAACAACCAGAATAGAATCATGCTACCTGACACTTACACTAGAAATATAATGCCAGCAAACCGAGCACACATCCCCACACCAGAAGTAGCAAGATTGTGGCCTCACCTGGAACACCTGGCCAATTCGATTCCACCTTTACAAGATTGCGAGGTCTTGATTGGTCACAATTGCATCAAGGCATTGACACCCAGAGACGTCATTACGCCAATTGGTGACGGACCATATGGTCAACGAACTGACCTAGGATGGGGTATAGTGGGCCTCGTAAAGGGCACTCGGGAGGATGCGGATGGTGACGACGTTGATACTAGTCATCATATTGTAGTCAGAGAGGTGGCTAACGATTTGTCCATGCCCAGCGGTTCAGGAAGTGCTATATTTTCATTGAAAAACAAAATTAAAGAAGTATTACTTATTGAGTGCTGTATTGAGAAGGAACGTCTTGGCTTAAAGGAGCAGCTAAAAACAACTGAAGGTACTGTGCAAGATGAGGCTGGTACTTGTAAAACGATTTTCTCATCCGATATCGATGTCGTAAAAGGTGAAGAGTTTGTGGAAAGTGAGAAAGCTATGGAAAATGTGGAAGCTATGAGTGTTATTGCAAATGCAAATGATACTGAGATTAGCAATAGCCCTTTAAAAACACCTGCTGAAATTCTCCAAAAAAGACAGTCTGAAGAATACATTAGAGAAGTGAAGCGCTTATGTTTAAAAGACCAGGAAATATCAGAACTCAATTGTACAGATGATTTTAATTGGCAAGAATGTTCTGATACAGTTCCCAAGTATCTTGAAAATACTAGTTGTAATCAATATGGTCATAATAAAATTACCCTATGTACAAATGAGGTAGATAGGAAAGAAATTATTGAAACAATGAAAACCTCTGAGACAAATATTCTACAAGAAATAACAAGCACAGATGAAGTTGCTCCATTTGAGGCTAAAAGGAAATTTTGTGAGGATGAAGAGAGGCAGTCTGATCCAAACAGTCTTTTACAGATGACATGTACAGTACGACACTATTCTTGGCATCGTCGGAAAAAAAGTACGTCAAAAGCTTCTCCCGCAATGAAACGGCCAATCCACAAGGTTGTGCTGTAATACAAAACGGAGACCAGGGAAGTCCCTACCGAGGAGCCATTGTGTATATTTGTAAAAAAAGTTTTTTGGAAAATAAGTTGACCTTATTTTGGGGAGCCATGTAAATGTGGGAACTATTCCCCTTATTTGGTACAAGCTAGAGTTGGGGACATATTAACATTGTACACCGACCAGTCACACACGTGACACGGTCAGAAGCGGTCGAGCATTTTATTACCATTTCTCTGAGCAGAACACACGTGTTGCCTGACAGCTGCGATTTTAGACTTTGCGAGGGGGGCATTCTTTGAGGCAAACAGAGGTAAGAATCACACTGTATCTTTATTTGCCCGAATTATTGATCTGTGTGAAAGGGATTACAGAAGTTGTTTTCTATTTTGTTTTTAGTTTCACGGTGAAAGAAGGGTCAAAGACGGGTTTAAAAAAGGAACGAAGACCCATTGCGAATAGACAACTTCTTTACCAGTCAAGCCTTAAACCTCATTTTTTGCCTCATGGTGCTACCGTAACAATAAGAATTATTCATTGCAAAAATTTAAACCTTTTATTAGCAATATTTGTTTACTCTAAATCTACCATCAATATAAAGATTTATTCCCAAGAAAAAATTAAATCGACCACGTGCAGCACTTGATTTTTGCCAGAGTGGAAAAGGGAGAAGTAATCCCAGACAATACGGCATCAAAAAGCTACCTCCCGCTATTTGCCGAGAACTACTATTGTGACCCTCTGTACGAATTCGAGGACCAACTGTAAAGGCAAGAAAAATAGTCAGCAGAAGCATTTCGTCACTCGCTTCTTAAATAAGTATTTTAAACAGGCAAGAAGCTTCCCAAGTGATATAACAAAAATCAAACGAAAGTCGACTACTGAAATTCTACCAAATTAAACAACTGAAAGAAAATTCAACCGAGAATTCTGCTGAAAAGATAACTTTACAGAAGACTCAAAATTAAATGAGAACTGAAACATTTCGACAAAACTAAAAGAAAAAATACTCAAATTCAAAGAACTTTGTTTTCCGGACATAAGTTCTCACAAATTACACTAAAATTTGCAACACTTTATCTTCTCTACCTCTTTCTTTCTTGTTTTTGTATAAACTTCCTTTTCAAAAACTTTATTGTCTGTGTTATCTTTTTGAATTACTATCCGAACTATAAAGCTGCGAAACTTACCGTTTGAACTTACACGCTTAAACCCCCTTAAACATTACCCAGTTAAATACTAAACTTGGCTTTGGTGTCATTTCCTGCAAATCAAATTTTACTCTAAATTCTTGTTCTGTTTAATTTCTTTTATTAAAAGTAGAATAGTTGCAAATGTAATAATTTTGTATTACAAAATTGATGAAACTATTAAAGAATGTTTTTTTTAATATAAATATAACGATATATAATTATATTCTAAATATCTAATTCAGTATTCATTTTTGATACTGGAAAAACGCTGTGAATGAACGAAATGAATCAGTCACTATTCAAGGGTCTTCTTAAGTTTTCAAAAAGTATTGTAAAAAAGTTAGCTTAAGAGTCAACATTTTTATTTTAAAAGTTTAAGTTTATTATTGAATTTTTTGAAATTAAACGTTTATTCAATGTTCTTGGGGAAAAATGTTAAAAAGAGGTATATCAAGTTAAATAACCCAAGCAGTTGTTTTGTGAAAGTCTCCTTTTTGTAGAATAAAACTAATCTTCTATTCTCCTTTTCAATAAGCACACGTGTTTTATTTTCCTTCGTCTAATCTCGCTTTACATATCCTTATCTTATGGCAACTTCAACAGGTTATGGGCCCAGCAGAAGAGATAATGGAAGTCGGTAGAGCAGGTTATTATTTGACGGAGATGAGACCAAATATGAAATTTGGGAAACGAAGTTTTTATGGTACCTCCACATGTTGGGTTTAAAGGACGCCATTTTAGGTAATAACTTTAACGGAGACGAAACAGATACGGAAAAGAATGAGGAAGCATATAACGAACCGATACAATTCCTGGATGACAAAAGCCTGTCCTTCATCACGAGAGAAGCCTCGGACAATGGAAGAGAAGATCTGAGGATATTGCGTGACCATTACGCAGGTAAGGGAAAACCAAGAATTATTTCTTTATATACCGAATCAAAGTTACTAAAAAAGGAACAGAATGAAAGTGTTACTGACTCTATCATTTGAACAGAAGCATCCGTAACGGCACTAAGAAATTCCGGAAAAACATTAAGCGATGGTTTAATAATCGCCATGGTTCTAAAAGGACTATCAAGCACATTTAATCCTTTTTCAATACATGTGACTCATAGCAGTAACGAGCTAACGTTCTCTGAATTTAAAACGTAACTTCGAAGTTTCGAGGATACGGATAAATATCATCAAACTCAAATGATGACAATGTTATGAAATTAACCAATTCATTTTCAAAAATGAGTAACGAAGTTTCGTGTTTTAAGTGTAATGGAAAAGGACATGTAGCAAAAATATACCCAAACAATTTCAAGAAAAATAAAAAGTGGTGTAACTACTGCAAAAGTCAGACACATGTGAGAGAGTCATGCCGCTATAAAAAGCGAGATACCATCAAAGCAGCGACAGAAGATAGTTCATTTGTTTTTAAAATAAATGACCGACCACAGAGAACCGTTGAAAGCCAGAGAATTATGATTGATACGGGGGCTACCTCACACTTTATAAAGGATATTGAGAGATCTAAAAATTTTGATGACTCATTCCAACTTGATAGCCATTTTATACAACTGGCTGACAATAGTAAGACGAATGGGGTCGCTTTAAAACAAGGTGACGTTGAGATATTCCTGGTGAATGCGAACGGAAACAAGGATTCAGTCACCTTAAAAGGGGTATTATTTATCCCCTCCTACCCACAGGGCATATTTTCTGTCAAGTCTGCCACGGCAAACATTTAAGAAAAACAAGAATGAGCTGATTCATAAAAATGGAACAAAATTTAGTATATTCGTCCACAACAGGCTATATTATTTAATGTCTACAAAGAACAAATCGGAAGATAGTTGCCAGGGCTGCTATGATATGAATACTTGGCATAGGATACTTGGTCATTGCAACTACGATGGCATTAGAAAATTGCCAAATATGGTTAAAGGAATGAAAATTAAAGAAAAAACAGGCACTCTAAACAAGAACTGTGAAATCTGTATCCAGGGAAAATTTTCTCTGAGCAGAAATAGACAACCTGACAGACGTGCAGCATCTACCTTTGAATTAATACGCACTAACTTAGCTGGCCCTATAGAACCAGCAGACATAAACGGGCACAGATATGCAATTACATTTACTGATGATTTTTCCGGTGCAATATTTGTGTATTTTTTAAAAACAAAGAAAGACACTGTATCTGCCACAAAGAAATTTATCGCAGATACTGCCCCCCATGGAAGGATAAAATCCCTAAGATCCGATAACGGATCAGAATTCAAGTCGAATGATTTTCAGAGATTACTCTGATAATAGTATTCGACACGAAACTTCTACGCCTTATTCACCACACCAAAATGGGACATCAGAAAGAAATTGGCGAACTCTATTTGAAATGGTCATTGAAAACAACTTGCCTAAAAGTTTTTGGACCTACGATGTAATTGTTGTATTTTGGCCTTCGACCCGGCCAAAAATCCCATTCCAAGGTGATGCACCAAAAGGAGGTGACACATTCTAATGGCAGTTATGAGAGGAAATCGCGTGGGCGGAAATTGGCTGATGAAATGGGACGAGGTAGAAAATTCCCATGGTACACTCATAGACTGATGCACCGGAAGAGAGTGACCTGTGAACTGCATGACAGTTATTTCCGCTTAATGACGATCAAACATGCGATTCCAAAGATCGAGTAGGTGACTATTATATAACTCAGTCAAGACAGAAGTTGCAGTTGGAGATCGGACGGAGTTATACACGAGATGTGGTAGGGAAAGTCACACCAGGCCGAAGGGGCTCGGGGCCCCCGATTGAGTTGGGGTCCAGAGAAGTTGCTGATAAGATGCAGTAAAGAAAGCCATCACTCAGCAGAGTGAGCCCCTGGGCCTCCGGTTGAGCAACTCTGGATAACAAGAAAGACAGCCATAAGAGTGGGGTCAAAATGTTGCAGTTATGTTCGGTCTCCAACTCCCTCTCACAGTAGAACCCCACACAACCCTTGCGAACCTTACAATAAAGTGAGAGGTACATATATTTATAAAGAAGTCTTCCTGCGTCTTTATTATTGTGTCGTTATGATACGGCATATGAGAATATAACATAATGACAGCTGCAGTAATCCGAAACAGATGTTTTAACAACCGTCTAAAAGAAACTCCCTACTATATAATAACGGAAAGGAAGCCTGATCTATCAAAGATGAACATCTTTGGGTCAACATGTTATGCATACAAAAACTTAAAGAAGAAGCTAGATCCGAAATGTAAAAAAGGGATATTCGTTGGATATGACAGAAACATTCCTCCATATTTAGTCTTCTATCCTGAGAATAACAGAGATCTCAAACACAGGCTAATAAAATTTATTAGAAATGAGACAAATCAGCAAACTCAGACCAATCCAAATGATGATGATGATGATGATTACTTCCCCCAAAAGAAATATGTACAAAACAACACATCAGACCCACAAATTAAGACAACGGAGACACAGGATAATGCACAAACCGAGGAAGATTGTAAGCTTCGACATTACCCTAGAGGGGAAAGAAAACCTCCTGGTCACTACATTACAAATTCTGAGGATGATAGTGACCATGCATTGATTAACTTCGACTATTGTTATAAAGCCACATGCAATATACCAAAAACCTATAGATAAGCAATAGACTCCACAGATGCACATTGTTGGGTTGAGGCGATGCATGAAGAACTGGAATCTCTAAAGGAAAATAATGTTTTTGAATTGACAAATTCACCTGAAGGCAAAGAGACAGTAGGTCTACACCACCAAGGAAAACCCTGATGGATCCAAAAGGTATAAAGCAAGATTCGTTGCTCGGGGATTCAGCTAGAAACCTTCTCCCCTACTGCAAATATCACCTCAATACGCATCTTGATGCAAATGGTGGTACAATATGATCTGATTGTCCATCAGAGAATGTAACAACGGCGTATTTGCATGCACCAATTGACTATGAGATTTTTGTGGAGCAGCCTGGTGGATTTAAAATAAATAGATTAGTCTATAGGCTAAACAAATCTCTATATGGGCTGAAGCAATCAGGCAGAAACTGGAACAAAATGTTACATGAATGCCTCATCCGGAATGATTTTATACAAAATCCAGCAGACCACTGTGTTTATATGAAACAAAATGAGAGATTATTAATCGTATCCTGGGTTGACGATTAAAATGAAAGATCTGGGAAAACTCAACCATTTCATAGGGATAGATTTTCACGTAACACAAGGATATGTTAAAATGAACCAAAACAAATACATAGGAAGGGTATTGGAAAGATTTAATATGTCAAACTGCAAACCAAGAGCAACACCATGCAAACTAAAAATGGATCTCAGTAACAACAGTGACTCTGTTGATTCAAGAAAATACCGTGAAATTATTGGTAGCCTAATCTACCTAATGACATGTACTAGACCAGATTTTAGTTATGCTGTTGGTAAATTATCACAGTATCTCTCAGAGCCACGTCAACAGCACTGGGTAGCAGCAAAACATATCCTAAAGTATTTAAGAGGTACATCCTATTACGAACTGCGTTACCAGAAAAGTGAGGAATTAGGGATCTTATCTTACAGCGATGCAGATTGGGCGTCTGATCAGAGTGATCGACGTAGTACAACAGGATTTTGCTTTAATTTAAACAAAGAAATATCGCCAATCTCATGGAAGTCAAAGAAGCAACCTACAGTTGCACTGTCCACCTGTGAATCTAGCTAAAACAACACAAGAGTGTTTATATCTAATTCAGCTATTAAATGGAATGGACTCTTGTTGCGGAGCCGATAAGTATGTCGACCCCGCAAATGATTTAAGTTTAATGCGTGCAAGTAATGACAGCCTAAGTCAATGAAGGAAACAAAGGCAAGGTAACAAATACAACAAAAATGACAATTTATCCTATTTATCCTATTTACCAACCCCTCCGCTCGGGCAGGATATGACACAAGGTCAATTTTTAAGCGGAGTTTAACAGGTTTGAATTCAGTTTTCCTTCTCCTAGACTAGTTGCCTAACCAAGGCTGAAGAACCTAGTCTGTCCTACTATTTATCCATAGCTGGAGGGAGAATAATTGGATTCATACCTTTCCCAAGGGTATTAGTGCTACGTGAAATGCAATCAGTCTCGTCCAGGATTTGAACTCGTGTCGCCGTGTTCATTTCCTACGACGATAACAATTACACCACGGGCACCTCCAATTTATTGTCGTGTTTATAAGCGCGTGTGTAAAGTCCGTAGCGGTTGTATTTAGTCTTCAGCTAGATGGGTGACGTCGATAGCTGGTATGGTCGAGTCGTAGTTGTGCGCAGCTAGATGTTTGATGCGGGTAGCTGACGGTTGAGTCGTAGAATGCAGCTGGACCATCGTTGCGGGAAGCTGAGGTCGGTCGAGTCGTAGAATGCAGCTGGACCATCGTTGCAGGAAGCTGAGGTCGGTCGAGTCGTAGGATGCAGCTAGATGATCGTTGTGGGCAGCTGAAGTCGGTGGAGTCGTAGAATGCAGCTGGACGATCGTTGCAGTTAGCTGGTGTCGGTCGAGTTGTTGAAGTGCAGCTGGACGATTGTTGCGGGAAGCTGAGGTCGGTCGTGGTAGGTAAATTGATGTCCCGGTTTTGACAGTACGTTGGGTTAACCGGGGGGGTCGATCTGGTTGTCGTGCCCCTAGCTGTGCGGGCGTATCTTTGACGGTAGTTATGGCTTTGCCGTGCCAAAGCTGTATGGGCGTATCGTTGACGGTAGCTATGGCTTTGCCGTGCCAAAGCTGTGCAGACGATTCGGGACGGTAGATATGGCTATATCGTGCCAAAGCTGTGCAGACGATTCAGAGACGGTAGCTATGGCTTTTCCGCGCCAAAGCTGTGCGGACGGTAGCTATGGCTGTGCCGTGCCAAACCTGTGCGGACGTCCCGAGTCAATAGCTATGGCTTTGCAGCGCCAAAGCTGTGCGGACGTATCAGGACGGTAGCTATGGCTTTGTTGTGCCAAAGCTCTGCACAGTCGAGCGAACAGGCCAGGAGGCCACGGCTAGGATTGGTGTTATCTTAGCGCTGCACAGATAGCGAAGCGGTAGCTAAAGGCTAACCCGTGCCCTTAGCGCTGCGCAGCCAAACGGACGAGCGGAACCGATCGAAATGGTTAAGACCGGATGGTCTTAGAGTCCTCTTCGTGTTTACCTCCGGGCCGTCTACTTTGACTGGTCGGTAAGGACCGCCGGAGATGCTCCAACCCGCAGAAAGGGACCTCTAATGGTCCTTAAAAGGACCTTTTGTGCATATCAATGTAATGGGAAAGGCGAATGCTACCACAAGTGGGATTCAGCCTTGAAGCAATGGCGACTCGTTGGAAAAAAAAGGAACGTGCCGGGGTGTAAGGCGAATGCAACCACAAGATGTAGGATTGTCTTACGGAGCCTCGCTCTGAGAGCGGCTCCTGAGAACGTCGTGGGGACCTCTGAATTTTTCGCCTCCGACGTCTTGTTTATGTTAATGGAACGAATTCCACTCTGCGGCGCCACGTAAATAGAAAGTTCTTCTATAAAAAATGGACGTAGAAAATAACTCCTTCTTTAGCCTAATATAGGCTAGCGAAGATAATTAATTCCATTTTTATTGAGTTATTTCTGGCAGAAGTGTCTTGTAAATGTTGTTAAATGTTATTTATTCCCTTTTCTTAGCTGTAACGGCAGTTTAGGGTCGAAAAGGGCCTCGTCATTTCCGATATGTTTATGTTTGTGAGCAGGTCGCATCACTCTCAACAGAGATATGAAGCTACAAAAATACTTGGAGATAACCAAGGTGCAATCGCTCTATCTAAGGACCTTGTAAATAGACAGAGGTGTAAACATATCGATATAAAATATCATTTCATCAAAGATGCATTAAACAAGAAGAAAATAGAAATTATCTATCGTCCAACCATAGAAATGATTGCTGACATAATGACAAAACCCATGACAAAATTAAAGCTAGAGAGATTCAAAAAACTTTTATTTGGACTTTAAACTCTTTTGGGATTGTACTCTCATATGTATGGAAATAATTAAAAGTATTAATTAGAGAGCATACGGGGTTGTTAAAAAGAGGTAAATCAAGTTATATAACCCAAGCAGTTGTTTTGTGAAACTCTGCTTTTTGTAAAATAAAACTAATCTTCTATTCTCCTTTTCAAGAAGCACACGTGTTTTATTTTCCTTCGTCTAATTTCGCTTTACGTTTTCCTTATCTTAAAACATGGCTACTTCAACAAAAAAACAACTACAAAAAACAAAACAAAATAAAAACAAATAGTACAAAAGAAAACTACGCTTTAAAAAAAATCCTTTTTTGCCCTGTATATTTGTTTCTAAAAGTTTAAAATTTGATTCATTTTTTACATTTTCTTTTGGTTATTAAGTGAATTGTAAGGATTTACTTTGATTTTTTTTTAAATCGTAATAATGATACTGTATAAAGTAGTTTTTAACAAACTTGATGTTTTTCGCAGAGGTTTTTCTACGATTGTTTACACTTCGAAATTTATAAAAAATAAATTACCATTATTATTTCACAAAGTTGCTTTAATATCATTCTCAAATATTGTTGTTATTCATAAAGAACGAATACATTCATAGAATCATTTTTTGGTGATTTTCTATAAGGTGAAATAAATATATTAATGTTTAGTTTAATTTTATAAATTTTCTATTAAATCGTAAAATAGACCCAAATGTTGTTGGGAACAAAATGTAATTGTTACCCTTTCTTGTGATTCATGGGCGGAGCTTCCGACAATTACGTGACCGTTGGTCATGTGACTGTTTGAGAAGCGAGTTCCCTCCTCTTTCTGACCAAGAAGGTCCTACTGATAGGATGTCTACTTCAATCTCTGCTATGTGAGAAGCAGATGCGTACTAATTATCTTACGAGAACTCGCACTACACCGGAACTACGTAAGTGTAACTTCTGCCATTCATCATCTTGTTCTTGGAGCAACTATTACGCTTTTAATTAGTATGGTTTAGGACAATTATCATTGTGTACCATATATGTAAACACTAAATATATATAGTTTAACTTTTCATGTCATGTAATCTTTCCTTGCCGAACTATTCAGTGTTAGACTTTCAACAAGATAGTCTAATGCATTATGAGAAAGTGTGGTTGGTAGTTCAGGCCACTATAATACTCCACGTAAAATTCTAATAATGTGATATTCTGATTACAAAATAAATGAAAAATCCATTCAAGAATATTCTTACGTAAATTAATGTTATATAATGAAATTTAATGCGAACGAAATGCTGCTCGGTCATTTTTTCGGGTTCTTCCCATGTATTTATTTACTCAAGTTGAGTACGAAATTAATTTTTAATGCAAGAAGGCTGAGATTAAAGTGCATTGTGGGAGATTGGCCACCACGAGACTGTCTCAAAAATAGCCAAAGATCTCTCTCTTGGTACGCCTCTTGCGGAGCAACAATAGGATATAAAATCCTATATTCTGCAGCCAATAAGTGTAGCTCAAATCAATAAGAAACGCCTTCAAATAAAGCGGATCAAAATCATAAAGTGATTTTGATCCGCTTTCTTTGTGAGAATTTCTTTAGTACATATAAGTAAAAAAAAATTAAGTGGTTTCTGAAATCTGATTGGACAGAATAGTCACATGTTGTTTTTGCCTACGTCTGCATAGCTGAACTCCAAATGAACTTGGTTGGGACGATTTTCCACGCAGAAATAAAATCTTTCATTTGGAGTTGGTCATGTGATTAGGAGATTTGTTTCGGTGGCAACTAAGACACACAACGACACATAGTCGAACGTACAATAATTCCTCATACAGCAACACCAGACCAGTAAACAAGATAAGCTAAAGCTCAACAAAACGCCTCCAAAGTAATAGCTACTCACTGGAGGCTATATAGGGAATAAGAAGATTTGTTATTTTAAGGACGGAAAGAAGAAACGAGACGAAGATACCTTTTAAATTTCAACTTTATTTTAAGGTTTAATATGGCTATTCTGTAGTAAGGAAATGCTTTCCTGGACTATTAAAAAGCAGTCACATCTCCCGAACAAGGTGTTAAAATATATTAGTCATTTTTCGGTGGGTGATGAGTGCAAAGTCTGTGATAATGCCAAGTAGGTGTTTTTATGAGGTAGGTTAGTAGAGATGGCTGCTAACAGGATAGTCATTTTGGTGAGTTGTGAGTTTGAAGGTCTGTCCTGTTATCTAATAGATATGTTCAGCAAAGGCTACTTCTGGTGGGAGAGAGGGTCCGCATGCCACTAAGAAGACAGTATTCCCCACTTGCAGCAGAAGAGATGTCATTCTTTCCAGTCCAAGTGGTCACTGTTGAATGAGGCGGAGTTTCTCTTCATGCAAGGAAAACATGCACTGCTTCTACTTCCTGTCAGGGGATTCTGGGAACCACTATCTTTGTGAATTTATTTTGTTTTGTTTCTTTATTTTTCTTCTTATTAGTCTCCACAACTACATCGACATTCTGACATTGACCAAAATTCCGCTTCTTTGACAACTGCGAGTTGTGACAAAAGTAATTTTACCATCTTTCTGTCTGCTTATTTTTTTCATGGGATTGCCTCAGTCAGATTTCATGTTTCCACCCATCCACAGACATTCAGTCAGCAAATATATACTCCATTAATATGTGCTTTCATTCTCACATACACATACACACATTATACTAATTTCTTACCAAAAACATTTTTGAACTGATGGTCTCTTATGACCACAACATAGCTAAGCATTAAAAACATAAGTATGTAAAATACGAGTGTTAATATGTATATAAACGTTTAACTATTTCAGTCTGGTTTTCTTATCGTTTTTTTCGCATTGTTCTTTTATGAATTTGTATTGTATTTGTGGATAGGACACTTGGATATGATTTTTTAAAAATCCAAGTAGACTAATATCACACACCTCCATGCACCCAGAACCCCCCTCAGTCCTTCCTTTAGATTGAAAGGGAGATGTTGCTTGGAAGAGTAGCATTCAGGACGAGACATAGGCAAGAGCTGATCTTATGTTGACAAGTGCTAAAAAGTTAGATATTTTATTCAATAATTAATTAGAAGATTATGCAATAATTTGCAAATCTTTATTAACAATATACCCCCAGGGAAAAAAAAAATCTGTTTAAAAAGTGGATTCTCAGGTTTAAAGTAACCCTTTAAAATTTCAGCTTTTAACTTATTGGTATGAGTTAGAATTAAGTTGGAATTAAGAGTATAATCAATTTGGCTAGAAAATTTAACCCTAAAAGATAATTGTGCTTAAGAAGCTTGATCTATCATTTCACATATTACCTAGATGCTTTGGAAGTGTTGTGTTTTGCTTGCAAAATAAATTGCTGAAGCCAACAAGATAAAACTGTCTGAGATGAATAAAATATCAGTTTATCATTTTCCAAAACACAAAGATGAGAGACTAATGAAGAAAATCAGTTCCAAATGCCAATATGAATGTTACAAACAATACGGTTATTTGTTAACTACGTTAGTCTTCAAATTTTGATATCATAGAAGTTCATAAAAAAATGCACTTCAAAAATTCACTATCTGTATGATCAGATATGCCAAAGAGTCAAAGACCAACACCCTCTGCTGTTAAAAGGGGCATAAAACAAACCTCCAGTACTGCTTCAGATTAAATTGATGATGAAATGAATTTTCTTTTAGAATAAGATAAGATCAATTATACAAATTTGAAAGAAAGTCTTATCAACAACAAAAAATACTGCACGTTCAGTTGTAGCCTTTTGGGATGAAAACAATATTATATATATTAAGTATATATCAAGAAATTGTTGCTATATCATGGCAAACAACTATTTGGTAAATCAACTGACAATCTATCTCTACTTGCCCAAACAATATTTTGGTATAATTTTGATGTCTTAATGGGGGTCCAAAAATTGTTTTGAAATTGGAATCAATCTTGCAATTATGAAATGTTTGATAGGACTCACGTGGCTTAAAATCATGAAAAGAGTCTTTTTATAATCAGTGCATGCACTTACATAATCCATTCATAGGACAATTGTCTCGGGATTTACAATTACATTCTTTTTTATACAGTTATTATTATTTTTTATTATTATTTATTCGATCCTGAAAATCTTTAAGTTATATTTTTATTATGACTTCTGATTATTTGAAAAATATTTTTCGTGCAAGAGTAACTAATTTTTAACGTTTTTCTATTAAATATTTTATGCAGTTTATTTCCATGTTTAAAATGCTTATCTACTAGTTTCAAAAAATATTTTCCTATATTTATACTAGCTAGCCTACAGAACGAGACAATTGTCCTATGAATGGACTATGTAATTTAAATAATGTAATATATCAAGCAATAATTTACCAAAAAGAGAATATAACGGATAAAAAAAACTTATATCGGTTTGTCCTCCACGAAATGGAAAGAGAGGTACGCAAACCATAAATATACTTTCTCCCATGAACATCTAAAACACCATACGACACTATCTAAGCAATTCTGGTGTTTGAAAAATAAAGGGTTAAACCCTGAGATCGAATGGTCTATTTTGAAAAAATCAAATATTCCAAATAGTTTTGACGGTAGATGCAGTTTGTGCTTAGAAGAGAAAATACAAATAATGATGTATAAATTGCCTGAAAGTTATTAAGTAAGAGATGTGAATTAATAGCTAGATGTAGACATGAGGTTAAATTTAAACTATAGACTAATATTTAAAAAACAACAACATAGAAATAAATTGTGAAACAAGGGAAAAAAACGTATCCAATATACGCACATGGAAAGAATAGGTAACTGTGGAAATAGAATCGAAATTAATATAAATATTAATATTTCCCTTACAAAAATTTATTACATTAACATAGCACATAAAAGTTATTTATCGAACTTAACAAGAAAAGAAAACAAATAAAATAAAATAAAATAAATCAAAAAGTTAAATTACCATAATTCCAACCGACGGAAGAATTTTGAAAATAAAATAAATAGGTAAATAAAAAAACGGAAGTTTAATAAAACGAGGAGGTAACTCTTCACCTCTCCCCCCCCCCGTGTCTATTCTATTTTATTTATCCATAAGATCTGAAGAATTCCTGTTATATTTTTCTTCGTGTTTTTGGTTTACATCAGAAACGCAAAACAGGATGGAAATAAATTTATAATCCTAAAATAAGCGGTCTTTGGTTTTTTCTTTAAAGAAAGTACATATATATATATATATATATAGTTCTCTACTTCTTTCTTAATCATATTCCTAACTACTTTGTAGACAGTTGTAATGTTGGCCAATATTTTTCCTAAAATCTTTATAATTTTATAATCCTATAAAATATATTATATAAGAAATTTTTCGAAATTTGCTGATATGCATAATCATTTTATAATCCTAAAATATATATTTGATAAGAATTTTGTAGTGGTTTGCATATATGCATAATCTTTTTCTTCCTAAAATACATATCTTATAAGAATTTTGTAGTCATTTTCATATATGCATAATCATTTTATAATCCTATATTCTATAATCGTAAAATTTGTAGTAATTCCAAATTTGGAGAAAGCCGCCTCTTTTGGGTGAGGGTAGGTGGTGAATCGAATGTTGAACAGGTGGAATTGATTGTTGAAATCCAAATTTTAAAAAAATTCATATTTTTAATAGCTTTGTCAGCCCCCTCCCTCAGTGAGAGAAAATGTATATATACAATACTTAGAGAGAAGAATGTGAGTCAGCTCGCAGCTTCCATCAAACTCTGAGTTTTTGATCTTGTATCATACTGCCTTGGGTATAGAAAGCTAAGTCTATCATACTGCAACACTTTGAAAGAAGTGAAGAAGCTTACGACACTTGTGAAATAATACTAAAGACTGAGAAAGGCAAATGTAACCGCCATTTGAGATTGCCTTGTGCCAAACTATAGAAAGCGAGAACAGAAAAGCCTAAAAACGTTTTCGAATATTTGAGAAGTCTTATGTCTAATTTTGAAGGTTGAAGAATGACTGTTTGCTAATTCGTGAACTGGGTCTCTAACTAAAACCTCTGGAATGGGTGAATATTAATACATGTATTATTTTTAAAGACGTTTTCTTTTATTAAATATTATTTTTGCAATCCATGTTTTATTCTGTTTGTTGGCATCGACGTTTTTTTCTTCCTTAATTGTGCAGTCTTATCTGTGTATTCATAGACTGATTAGTGATTGATCTGCTACCTGGATCTAAAAAACACAACATGGGCAGATAGTGTATTTGTCGTGTCATCCGAAGACATAACTACCCTGCAGAATGGTGAGCGGATTGGAAGAGGAATCACCCCTGTGTTGGGTGAGGACGAGTATACTGCCACACACACATATATATATTAAACATATATGAGTAGTTAACATAGTTTGTAAATATCTCTTTTAAACGAGCCAGAGCTCATTTGTTTGCACACTGTTAAGTGTTTTCAACTATTCCTATCTAACACTAATAATTCTATATAAAATTAATCATTGGTTTGCACACAGTTAAGTGGTTTCAAGTATTGCTTTTATGAATAGTTTTATTTGTACACAGTTAAATGGTTTGAACTATAGCTATTTAACACTAATAGGTCTATTTAATATTATTAATTCATTTGCACACAGTTAAATGGTTCCAAGTATTGCTACGTATTGCTAACAATTCAATTCAATATCTGTCATTTGTTTGCACTATTGTAGCTGCCCAGGCAACTCAAACCTACAATCTCAAACCTACGATGAAAGAAAAACGCTGCGTCACTTATGATCTCAGCTAACAAAACGTAACCCCAACGTTTATGAGTGAATTTTTGTTGTCAACATGCGAACTATTTTACGAAATAGATTAATTCTACCGGCCGTTTCAGTGACAGCTCAGGATAAGATAAATCGTATTTAAAAGCTCCTCTTGTTAGTATAGTGAGATATTTTATTATTACTTATATTTAAAAGAGTAACTTCCTATACGAGATAACACAGAATTCCCTCCACTCAA
Organism: Sepioteuthis lessoniana; assembly: GCA_963585895.1. Classification (NCBI taxonomy): domain Eukaryota; kingdom Metazoa; phylum Mollusca; class Cephalopoda; order Myopsida; family Loliginidae; genus Sepioteuthis; species Sepioteuthis lessoniana. The sequence continues at coordinate 41,565,686 of OY757926.1, read as the reverse complement.
ACCACATAAGCTGCCTGTTACTTCCATATAAACACAACAGTCAGAGGCCAAAATGATTTGCAGCGGGAACACTTGCCTGGAAGAGAGGTATCTATGCCTCTCCAGCAGCCAGCTGGGGGTGGGACATACATCCCCAGAGGCGAGGGATCTGTGCCTCTACTACCAGCCAGCATCGAATAGCTGACGTGAGATCCAACCAATCACTGTTGCAAACTCAGCAGAGTCAATGGTAGTTTCCAACCAATCACCAAAACTCTCTCAGACAGCCCTTTTGAGAGCTTATTTCAGAAAGTCTTATGGTGATCACCTCTGATCTCCTACTACACCTATGCAGATACCACAAGACAACGATGCAGCAGCCTGCCACACTTACAGCAAACTAGCAGTACCAGTTTGTGCATCACCAAGCAGCAGCCACCTGCATGACCACGCAGCCGACACCTGCAGACGAGCTCCAGCTTCACCAAACAGCAGACACCTGTATCACTAAGCAACAGACACCTGCATCATTCATTGCAGCAGACCAGGTCATGCAACAACCTCCTATTCCACGAGAGACATTACTGCTCGGACTATCATCAGCACTCTGAGGCCACATTGACATACCTCTGGTTAACCAAGGACTGGATAAAGTGGGACATTGATCATCCAGCCTCTGCGATCGATGCATCCACATATTTGACCGTTTCCAATTACATCTACGACCAGACTAAACAGCTACACCTACAATCTGCATCAAGCCCGTAGACTATCCTCGAGACCATCCTGATCTTCTAGACGCCCTGTCGCCAAGAACTTATTGACAGCTGAGTCTAATGTACCGACTTTCAACATTGCAGAGACTACACAGACATTATACAGCGACAGCGATTCTACATCTATACACACCTCTCGTGTATGATTTGCTCAATAAAAACTTAACATTTAGAATTTACCGACTTGTCCATGTCATTTGTCTAGTCCTCAATCAATCAATCAACCTTAATTCATAAACGTTTGCGAGATTAATGTATTCACGTCATCCACAACAGTACATAGTTAAATGGTTAAACGGTTCTTTTTAACCTATAGATGGTACCCTAACAGATGCTCACATTCCGAGTTTTAGTGGACCTGGGATTAATAGCATTAAGGAGGTACTCCGCATTCTCTAAATCTCCAGGACGGGAGTCTCACCATTAGATGGTGAAGTGTCATATCCAGGACACTCGTTGAGAGGGGGGGTCTTATCCCTTTGCAGAGATGCAGTTAGCGTATTCTACAGCCCCAGCCGACTGGGCTTACCGCTGTTTATTTTTCGTATGAAGATATAATACCTTGTAGTGACAAGATTCTGTGATAAAAATCTAAAGGCTAATGTAAAGATTCTGAAAAATGTCAAAGCTTGTCAGGTCAGTGTCTCTTTTAAAGGCCAATGAATCAAATAAAGAATGGTTGAATGAAATTAGCAATTTAAATAGAAAAACTGGAGATTCGTGTATCAAAGTAGTCGATTCAAAAGAAAATGGCCAAGAACAAGACGAATTAAAAGAAAATGTTTATTTTGTGGTCATCTAAAAAATGCACAATGTATGTTGAATGGTTTAGAGCAAATTAATATTAGCGGTAATCCGTCAGATAATAAAGTAGAAAAGAATTCTACGATAGAAGGTTTATAAATGTTCATTCAAGCACCGAAGTTACAACGCACGAAATTTAACAGGAAAAATGTGGACAAACTCTAATTTAAGAATTTTCTTATTCAATTTTCCAACTGCACGTGTTCTATTAGATAAAAAGAACGAAGAGATCCTGACTAAAAAGTTACCTCACACATGTAACAACTCATAGGTAGTATATATATATATATATATATATATATATATATATATATATATATATATATATTATCCTATCGAGGACGGATTTGACGAACGCTAACTCCCAATTTAAAAAAAAAAACAACTTTTAGAGTCGACATGTCAGACCAAATCAAAGACCTACCAACCTACACCCACAATCAAGTCTCCGGTATTTTCACCGCAAGACCAAGATCGTTCATAGCTTACTAACCCTCGTCACACGCAAAGCCCTCCAGCTAAGAACAACTTACAACCACTCACTTCCGGATCCTTATCTGGTGAAAGAAGAAAACATATATCTTTTCTAATCTACCGACTTCGTTAAATTTTAAAAAGATACGCTTGTTATAACGGTCAGGCAGACGAGAGTTTTTGAGCAGTAGCAAAGACGAGTGCATTAGAAACATACGGACGGAAGGTATCAGTTCTAATTTAGGTATGTTTAGAAGTCTGAAGGTCTTGTGCTGAAACGAAGAATAATGATAAGACCGGAACACATGTGTGTAGCGTTAAAGTATTTTTATCAACTGAAGATTCCTTCAGATTAGCAGCAGCAGCTGCTATGGGAAGGGTAAGGGCGGCAACCCTAGTAGCGGTGGTTCACGCCTCGTTTTGATACATATGATATGTTCATCATCATCATGTTGTGCTATCAGCACAGATATCCATGACCCTTTCTCGATACCCTTCTCTATCGTCCATTGCTTCCGGCTGGTCTTCAGGACTACATCCTGTATCGGCACAGAGCTACTGTATGTAGGTTATAGCTGGTCGTCCTGCCTTTGCTCGTCCAGATGAAGGGGTCCACAGGTGTACATCACTTATGAGTTCGTCCTTACTTCTCCAGCAGAGTCCCTAATGTCTGGTTCATCTAACTTGGATAGTTTTCGTGATGAGTGGTAGGTGGCTGTACAGCTGCTGCTTTGTGGGGTGCTGCCTCCATGCCTTGTTCAATATTGCTGGCAGCATTCTTGTGTAGTTGCCGTCAAGCTTTTTCTTCATACGTTTAGTTAGCGTCCATGTAGTGCATCCATACAACAGTATCGACACGACCGCTGCTTGGAAGAAACTGTGTTTTATTTTATCGGTCAGGTCTAACTTTCATACGACCGAGAGGCTATCGATAGCCGTCCATGCCATTGCCAGTCGCATGTTCTCTGTATCAGTGGAAGTTTTATCATATGGAAATATGATGTCATTTTATTCAATGTTGATGTTTCTTTTGTCTTTAGTAGGTGACGCCAATTGCGTCTAATTTGTTTTCCTTCTTCAGTGAGGACTAGATAGGAACGAGGTTGGGCTAGTTTTTTTTATTATCTTGCCTTTTCTAAACCAGTTGTTGTTAAACATTATTCTCTGTCATTTGGCCTGAGTATGGGCTGCTCGTGAATGTATGTGGAGTTTTTTATTTTTTTTATTTATTTATTTATTTATTTTTTGTATTTGTTGCTGGTGATGTTTGGGAGATTTGTTCTTAGGATTCTGTTCATTCATTTTTTTGCTGGCGAGAGGAAGCCATTTTTAGAGGTGTTGTGCATAGTGCTGGAAGTGCCATGTAGGGATCTTGATTGGTTTTTATGGCTTTTTTAGTGTTTTCTTTATGGTTTGAATGTTTCTCTCTACCATGCCATTTGATTGGGGTTAATTGGGCTGGTAGTTATATACTTGAAATTCCATTCTTTGGCAAATGTTTCGAATTCTGTTGATTTGAATTTGGGTCCGCTGTCACTGACCAGGAATTGAGGAATTCTTAGTTTTGAAAATGAATTTTTTAATGATTGTTGCTGATTGACAGTCCTTTATTTTATGTACATGAAAATACCTTGTTGTGTAATCTATAATGTTTAGGTATGGTTTGCCATGGAGATGGAAGATGTATGCTGCTACCTTTGTTCCTCGGGTAACAGGTATTTCATGGTCGAGGATAGTTTCTGCTGGTTGCTGATTCCTGTGATCGATATATGCAGAACAGTTAGTTACCATCTCTTTAATTTGGGCATTTATGCCTGGCTAATATACATGTTCTCTAGCATGTACAATGCATTTCTCTATTCCCAAATGTCCTGTACGGATTTTTTGGAGTACTTCACTGTGGAGTGAGCTGGGGATTACAATTCGCGTGCTTTTTCGGACAAGTCCTTTGACGAATGTTAGCTCGTCCCGCATGGAGCTATAGGGTTGAATGTTGGATGGTATTTTCTCTTCTGAGGGCTACCTATCTTTTGTACATCCAATGAGTGCTTGTAGCGATGGGTCACTTGCAGTGGCTTCCCTATATGTGTTGAGTTTGTCGTCTGACATTGGATAGTTTTTTTTTTATTATTGCGTGTATATAGATTTCCATGTTAGTTTCAGGTATTTCTGAGTTTGTGTTTTTAAGGTATGCGCGAGATAGGGTGTCTGCAACAACTGCGTCACGCCCTGGTATGTGCTTTAGTTCGAGGTCGTACGGTTGTAGGGCTAGCATGAATCTTTGGATTCTTGGAGGCGATTTGATAAGTGGCTTTGAAAATATTTGCTTTAGTGGTTTATGGTCATTTTCAATTATAAAATGAGTACCATATATATATAATGATGGTATTTTTTACAAGCAAATACAATGCTCCGGCCTTCACTTTCTATGGGACAGTAATTTTGTTCTGATGGAAATTTGGCCCTTGATGCAAAAGATATGGATTTCCATTCCTCACTATGCATTTGCTCTAACAATGCTCCAAGCCAGTGTTTACTGGGATCTGTGGTGATTTTTGTTGGTAAGTGGGGGTTGTAGTATTGGAGAATAAGTTGGCTGATTATCATTTTTTTTTAGATTATCTACTGCTTCAATTTGTGTCTTGTCGAACGATCATTTTACATATTTCTGTAAAAGTTGGTGTAGTGGCATTGTAATCTCTGAGTAGTTCAGTAGGAACTTACATAGGTAATTGGCCATCCCAAGAAATCTCTGTAAGTCTGATTTGCTTTATGGAAGATGCATTTGACTGATGGCTCCCGCTTTTGTTGGGTCTGGTTTTAATCCTTCACTGGTTATGAGGTGTCCCAGGTCTGCGATTTGTGATATTGCAAACACGCATTTATATTTGTTTAATTTCAGGTCATATTTGCGAAGTTTGTTGAAAACGAGTGTCAGTCTATTTGTAATAAGGTAATTAGAATTCTCTAATGCTGTGTTATCCCTCTTTTACTAATCCAAGGACCCACCACTTTTTTTACTTGTCATTTCTGTCTTAGCCTTGTAATAAATCACTTGTACATATCGTTCGTATTCGAGTCATTACTCTATCTACACAGTAGATATAACATTACACGATGGCAGCTAAGGGATACTTACATATAAAGAACCTTAAAAGATAAGAGAAGACCTAACGCTACGAAGCAAAGACTTCATAAAAGAAAAAGACAATTTGAAAACAGAAGATGGCTAATACAAATATCCCATTACGAACGCTGGACTGGTCGAACAAGAACAAACAAGAAATCTTCAGTGAGTGGCTCGACTTCATGACTTCCTACTTTCCAATAAATAAAGCGGAAGAAAGACAACAATGTATTGCTGAGCACGGGACCAAAGGGCTGTGAATTAATTAAAAATGCACTCCTCACAACCGAACAAAAAGAAAGTTCGGAAAACGTGTTCAAAATTTTTAAAGCAAACATATGTTGCAGAGCCGATTAGCACGTCGACCCCGCAAATGAGTTATGTGGTTAAACGTGTGAATGAGAACAGCCAAAACACAATGAAGGGACAAAGGCGAGGTTACAATTTATTTATCGTATTTACAATCGTGTGTTAAGTCCGTAATGGTCGAATATGGTCTTCAGCTAGAATGGTAACGATGATAGCTGTTATAATTGAGACGTAGATGAGCGCAGCTTGATGTTAGTCGCGGGTAGCTGGTGTAGGTTGAGTCGTAGAATACAGCTGGATGATCGAAGTCGAAGGCTGAGGTCGGACGAGTCGTAGAATGCAGCTGGATGGTCGTAGTCGAAGGAAGCTGGTGTCGGTCGTAGTTGGTAGATCGATATTCCCGGTTATGACGGTATGTTGAGTTAACCGAGGGTGAGTCGATCCGGTTGCTGGCTCGTACAGCGGGTCGTACGTAAGCCAGGTGTTGCAGTGGTAGGACAGTCCGTAACAGCGAGTCGTTACGTGGACTGCGTGGTACCTTGCAGGAGCGTCGAGGTCGAGTTCGGTTATGGCAGCTTGGTCGTGTAGTGTCGGGCGAGCTAGTGACTAAGACTGAGCCGTGTCTTAGTGTTACGGACCAAGTGAAAGGTCCGAGACCGTGGTTAAGGTTTGCCGGGCCTTAGTAGAGACGAGATCGAGCGAACGAGTCGAGAAAAGCTAGGGTTTTGTCGTGCCCCCCAGCCGTGCGGACGTATCGGACGGGAGCGAAAGCTTTGCCGTGTCAAAGCCGTGCGGACGATGGCTATGGCTGGGTCGCGCCAAAGCCATGTGGACGTATCGGACGGGAGCGAAAGCTTTGCCGTGTCAAAGCCGTGCGGACGATGGCTAAGGCTGGGTCGCGCCAAAGCCGTGCGGACGTTGGCTATGGCTGGGTCGCGCCAAAGCCGTGCGGACGTTGGCTATGGCTGGGTCGCGCCAAAGCCGTGCACAAACGAGCGGACAAGGCAGGAGTCCGAGGCTAAGATGGGCGTTATCTTAGCGCTGCGCAGATAGCGAAGCGGTAGCTAAAGGCTGAACCGTGCCATTAGCGCTGCGCAGCTTATCGGACAATCGGAACTGAGCGAGGGTTAAGACAGGCTGGTCTTAGAATCCATCTTCGTGTTTGCCTCTGGGCCGTCTATTTCGACTGATCATTACTGACCGCCAGAGATGCTCTGACCCGCAGACAGTGACCTCTTATGGTCCTAAAAAGGACCTTTGTGCATACTTATGTAGGTGGTGTAATGGTTAAAGCGATGAACTGCGGAATCGTAGTACGCGAGTTCGTACTCCAGTCGCGCTATTACGTTCACTTTCGGGCAAATACCCTTGGGAAAGGTATGAACCCCCATATTCTCCCTCCAGCTATGGGTAAATAGTAGGACGGACTAGGTTCTTCGGCCTTGGTAAGGCAACTAGTCTAGGAGAAGCAAAACTCTGAATTCAAAACCTGTTAAACTCCGCTTAAAAATTGACCTTGTGTCATATCCTGCCCGAGCGGAGGGGTTGGTAAATAGTACCACGAGAAGTGGGATCAACGCCGGAAGGTAAGGTGAATGCAAACGCACAAAATGCAGGATTCCTCCTTAAATGAGCTTTGCCAAGAGCTAGCCGTTTATTTGTCGCTGCCTCCCACCAGACACGACTTGACACAAGGTCAAAAGCCCAAAGGCCGATTAAAGTGGGGATAAAGGGGAGGGGAGGTCGGGAACGAGCCGGGACTCGAACCCTGCTGGTCAATGCTGTTCATCGACTCACTTAGTGCAATGTGAGTCCGGGCACGTATGCCAGTTTACGGCTTAAACAAGACGCTTGGTCTAGTGCCTTACATGGGTGACAAAGGAGACAAAAGTGCAGCTCGCCCACCCGAAGGTAGCCTAGTCGAAACTAGGTGCCTAATAAAAGGCCCCAAGTCTGCCATTGTTCCTTTTGCAGAGCCACGCTCCGGACCGAAGGTATTAATACCTGAGATGTCCATTTGGCCTTAAAGTGTCACAGGACATATTTCAACAAAAAATGGACCAAGTTTTGGAAGACTGCGAGGGAACCATAGGTATATCATATGATATCTGCGTATATGGCAGACAACTGTTGAACATGATATAAATCTGAGGAAAACAATGGATACAGCACGGAAGTACGGTTTAGTCTTTAACAAAGACAATTGCAAAATAAGACAGGAACGGTTCCCACCCAGATCCAAGAAAATGCGACAGGATCAAATCAAAACCGAAACCAACAAATCAAGAAGAACTCCAGCAATTCCTAGGCATGATCCAGTACCTAAGCCCCTTCAAACCAGAACTGAGTGCCAAAATAGCACCACTAAGGTCACTACTAAAAAAGGACACAGAATACAACTGGAATGAAACACATGAAAAGGTATTTTAGAATTTAAAAATCCAATACACGAAAATCTGTGTCTTGCTTATTTCAACCCAAATGCAAACACAATACAAGTAGACTCAAGCGTGCTAGGGCAAGGCGCCTACACTAATAAATGACGACAAAATCGTTGCATTTGCAAGTAAAAGACTAACTGATACCAAATCGCGCTATGCAAACATTGAAAAAGAGCTACTGGCAGTGATATTTGGCTGTGAAAGATTCCATACATACGTATATGGAAAAGAATTCCGAATCGAATCAGACTATAAACCACTCAAAAACATCCAAAATAAAAACATCGCACGAGCACCCTCAAGACTACAAAAGATGTTGCTAAGGCTACAGCCATATGATGCAAAGATAACATACAGACCAGGGATAGAAATGAAATTCCCAGACTACTTGTCGTGGATTCAGCCAATACAAGTGTAAAGTCTTTACATTTGAGGTAATGGATACTTGCTAGGTATAAACTATTACCAAGATGAATCGATAAGATGAATGATGATTAAAGACAGAGGGAGAACAAACATCTGCTGCTATGCCTGGTACATTCCTTTATTGACCAAACCCCCCGGATGTAGTAGGGGCCGTAACCCCTGTGGCATCAGAGGTTATTTCCCTTTTGTTAGTTAGGATATTACAATGCTCTCTTTTTTTTCTTTTTTTTAAATAATGATAACAACAATGACAGTGGTGGTAATAATTATCTGGGGAGGGAGTTCATTCAGTCTGTGAAGTGATTGGGATGCTTGAACAGATGGCTCGGACTCTCTGTCGGAGGAGATGTCTGTTAGCCTGAATGAGAGAAAAGAAAATGATGATGATTCAGACTATTGTGTACGGGTATATTTATTATTTTTTTTTTTTGTTTTTTTGTTTGTGGTCAAATCTTTTGGGTGGCCGTTTTGTTCTGCTTGAACGCCTGAGGTTTAGGGTTGTGTGTTGTGTTTGGTTGTCTTTGTATTCTGGTGGTGTTGTCGTATGTGTGTAGCTTTCATCTTCAGATGAGGGGTAATCCAGTAGGTTATGTGCAGGGTTTGTTGTTGGCTTAGGGATTTTTTTGAAGAAGCTGGAATTTCTTGTAGTTTGGTTACCTTTGTGTGTGGCGGTGATCATGGATCCCTTTTTCTTTATAATAGTCATTGGGTTAGGCTGGTAAGGTGTGAGAGCCTTTGAGGTGTTGTCGCTTTTTACAATGACTGTATCACCCACCCTGAGATCATTGAGTTTCACGTACGCTTTTCTATCAGCGTATTGCTTTATTTTTCTCTTGGCTTCGGTGTCACGCTCCCTGATGCTGGAGTCTTCAGCAATGGGTGTGATCAGGTGTGGCAGGCGGTTTTTTATGGTACGGCCAAATAGGATTGTAGCTGGGGGTGCGCCGGTGGTGCAATGTGGTGTCGTCCGGTAGTCCAGCAGGAATTTGAATAATTCCTGATTCCAGCTTCGACATTTATTTAAGGCAGCTTTAATAGACTTTTTTACAGTACGCATGAAGCCTTCTTTTTCCCCGTTGGCCTGGGGCCATAGGGGTGTTATTCTCCTGTGTCTGAATCCAGTGATGGAGGCATAGGTTTTGAATTCGTGGCTGTTGAATGGTGGGCCATTGTCCGTTTTGAGGGAGACTGGCACGCCAAATTCGGCGAATATCTTGTCTAGGCGGGGTATGACTGATGTTGTTGAGATGGAGTCCAGGATGTCGACAACATAGCGTGAGTATTCGTCTGTGACAACGAGGAGGTACTTTCCATTTTGGAGGTGTCCAAAGTCAGCACTGACTTCTGCCCATGGGGCTGCTGGTAGTGAGTACATTTGCAGTGGCTCTCTTGCCGGTTTGTGGGTACTGATCTGGCAGGTGTGGCAGTTCTTGGTGTTTTCTTCCACTAGAGGCTGCATGTTTTTGAACCAGTCCTTTTCTCGGAGGAGAGCCATGGTTTTCCCAATGACTTGGTGTCCGGCATGTGCTATTTTGGCAGCTCTGTTTTGTTGTGCTTCAGGCAGTACTAACCGGTGCCCTTTGAGGATGATGCTATCCTTGTGTGCAAGTGATAGTTCGGCACGAATGGCGTGCAGAGTGTGGAATGTTGCTTTGTTTATGCCATCCTCGACACCATGCCATTTGTTGGTAAGGATGGCTTGGATGATGGTGGTGAGTGTCTTGTCTTTTGCCGTTTCCGTTGTAACTTCATCAATTGTCATTGCTTTGGGGGTTGAGGTTGAGAGGATGTAGTTTATATATTCCTCTGCTATTTTTTGTTCTCTGTCGCTTGGTGGTAGGTGCGTTGGATGGCGGCTGAGATAGTCAGCTGGGTTATCATGGCCTGGTCTGTATACGACGGTCATGTCGTATGGTTGCGTTCTCAAAACCCAGTGTTCAATGCGTGCTGATAGTTGGGAGCGGGTGTTGTTAAAAATGGATGTTAGGGGTTTGTGGTCTGTAAAAACAGTGAATGGAGCTCCAAAGATATATATGTGAAAGTGTTCACACGCCCATGTGATGGTGGGTGCTTCACGTTCTGTTTGGGAGTATCTCTGTTCAACTGTGGATAGAGCACGACTTGCAAATTGTACTATCCGTCCATTTTGTGACAGCACAGCAGAAATGCCTACCGGACTGGCATCCGTATGTATTTCAGTGTGTTTGTTCGGGTCAAAGTAGTCAAGTGAGCATGCTTTGCTCAGTGCCTCCTTAATGTTTTTTAGACATTCAGTGTGGCGTTTAGTCCAGGACCACTGTGTGTTTTTTTTTTTTTTTGTTAGTTGACGTAGTTCATGGGTGAGGGTTGCATAGTTTGGAATGAATTCTGCCCCACAGAAGTTAGTCATCCCCAACAAGCTTCTGACTTCTGATGCGTTTTTAGGGTCGGGTAGTCCAAGGATTGCTTTTATTTTGAGGTTGCTTGGGATGATGCCTTCATTACCGAAGGTGTGTACAAGGAATTCCAGTGACATCTTGTTGTATTCACATTTGCTGCTATTTAGGGTGAGTCCTTTTTCGCGAAGACATCTGAATATCGCATGGAGGTTTTGGTCGTTGTCTTGCTGGTCTGATCCGAAGCAATGGATGTCGTCGCTGATGTTGATGGCTCCCATAATCCCTATAAGTGCTTGACTGATTTCTTCCTGGAATATCTTACTGGCGGAGTTGACACAAAAAAATGTCTTTTATATCTGTACAGGCCCAGGTGTGTTGCAAAGGTGGTTATATATCGGGATTCTTCAGCTAGTTCCAATTGGTTATAGCCTTGGTTGAGATCCAATTTGCTGAAAACATTAGCTCCTGATAGAATAGTTTTCAGTTCATTGAGTGTGGGGGTTGGATGTCGTTTCCTTTTGATAGCTTTGTTTGCCGCCCTCATGTCAATGCAAATCCTGATTTTATTTTGACCCTTTTTGGGTACTACCACAATTGGAGATACCCATGGGGTTGGTCCGTCTGCCTTTTCAATCACTCCCAGTTTCTCATCTTTGGCTATTAACTCTTCTATATCTTTCCTTACGTGAAAGGGGGCCCTGCGGTATCTCTGAGCGATGGGTGGTATGTTTTCATCTATGTGTAGGTGAACCTTTTTTCTTTGAGTTTACCTAGGCCATTGAACTGGTCTGCGTAGTCCTCTGGAAGTTTAAGAGTGGGGAGTGGGGTCTGTGCATTAGAGTTACTGATGTGGTTGACTGAATGAGTGTTTGCTGACAGTAGTTTGAACCTTTTACATGTTTCCCAGCCGATAATAGGTTTTTCTGGGTTCTTTATTACATGTATGTCCGCTTGGCAGGAGATGCCTCTAAACTTTAGAAGTGTGCTGAATTGACCTAGGACTGGGGTGGCTTCTTTGACACCGAATCCAGATATTACGGTTTTTGTGGGTCGGAGGAGGAGTGTTGGTCTTAGGGATTTGTAATCTGCCTCATACAAAATGTTTATGGTGGCGCCAGAGTCAGCTAACACATTGAACATTTGATGGCCATCACCAAAAGATGGGTCAAAGTAAGGAAGGTTTTTTACTTTACCTGTATGGAATACATATTCCGTGTCACTGCCGCTGTTTGATGGTCCTCAATGCAATTTACCGTTGATGGTCCTCAATGCAATTTACCGGTCGTCGACTGGTTTGAGATTGTGGGGGGCGGTTTGTTCTCTGCCGTCTATTCTCGTCATTTAGTTTTCTGAAACAGACAAAGGCGAAATGTCCCCATCTCTGGCAACAGGCACACTGGTTCTGGAATGCAGGGCAGGATGTCGGTCCCCGTTCATGTGGGTATTTCCTATTGCAATTTCTGCGCTGGTTTTGCTGGGGGCGTTTACGTGGCCATTGTTGTTTATGCGTGACTTTGTTGGCTACTGCATTAATGGATGTGGTAGGTTTTGTAGTGGAGTTGGCGTCTTCTAAGTGCATCTGTTCCAAATGTTTGGATATGGTTTCCGTCGTTTTAGCGTAGTTTAATAGATCGCCTAGGAGCATGTTTGGGTTAATCAGTCCCTTTTGGCGAACTTTTTCTAATAAACAGCCTGTTATTAGCTGGGATTTTATTTCTGCATATTTATCTGTGAAACGGCACATAGCTTTTAATTCCCGATAAAAGTCCTCTATGTTTGGGGTGTTTTTGTTTTTTTCGGAATATAAATCGGTTATACTAGGTGTTATTTTCTGGGTTGAAGTGGTTTTGCACGGCCAGGACGAGCTTATCAAAGTGTGTTTCGTTTTTTTCTGATGTGATTTGTTCAGACGGTAGTTCGTCAATAAGATCATTCATTTCTTCTCCAACAAAAGTTAAAAGTATAGCCTTATGTTGTACGCAGTGAAATAATTTCCCAGTCTGTTGACATATTTTGTCCATTTTGATGCTTTGTTTTCTGATTCGTTGTCAAATTGTGGGTTATGTGGTAAGGCGGCCATGTTATTTTTTTCAGCACGTGGGCAGGTTTCTTTTTCTTTTTTTAAAATGTTTTTGGTGAGTAAACGACTCTTTCTTCGTCGCCAATGTAATGTCTTTATGTCTGAGGTAATGGATACTTGCTAGGTATGGACTATTACCAAGATGAATCGATAAGATGGATGATGATTAAAGACAGAGGGAAAACGAACATCTGCTGCTATGCCTGGTATATTCCTTTATTAACCAAATCCCCTGAATGTAGTAGGGGCCGTAACCCCTGTGGCATCAGAGGTTATTTCCCTTTTGTTAGTTAAGATATTACACACGGATGGATATAATTTTGTCTTTTGGCGGGATTTCTTTCACTTTTAGGGAGATGAGTCTTATTTTTTTTTCCATTTTTTTCGTGATGTTTACTGCTTTTTATATTTACTATTTCGGAATGCCTTTGTTCACAAATAGTGCCTCGTATTTTTGTGTGTCTTTTCGTTTCTTCAGCACTTTGTCCAGCTTGAATTGTTTTGGCTTAAGTCAAGACTGGTTGCATTAATAAATGTTTTCTTAGCCACGAATTTTTGATACCACATATTAAGAAATGTTGTATGAGACTGTCAGTAATATCCCCGTGCTCACTTTCTTTTGCCTTGTGACGAAGTTCAGTGACATATTCGTCAAAATTTTGATTTTCCGTTTGTTTGCAAGTAAAAAATTTCAGTTGGCAGTATGCGTCAAATTTTGCCTACACAATTTCTAGGTTTACTTCATCTTCTGGTGAGTCAAAGGAAAACGTGGAGTATATTTCTCTATCTTTTGGACCTATATAAGTTAGAAAAATTGAAGTGGTCACTTTACCTGGTTTGGTGTCGTTTTCTGTTGGTTGTAGGAAGAAGATGAATTCGTTTTTCCATATTTTCCAGGCGGCAGCCAGGTTTTCCTGTGAGAAATTTAGGGATTGTGGAGGAGGTAAATGTTGCATCATTTTATTCTTTTTTTTTTTTTTTTTTTTTTTGGTTCTGCTTTATAAGAGAATTTTGTTAACTCCTGGCACCAGAAAGTATGTTTGGAAATCTGAAGGTCTTGAGCGGAAACGAAGAATAATGATAAGATCGGAACACGTGTGTAGCGTTAAAGCTTTTTTATCAACTGAAAATTCCTTCAGATTAACAACACCAGCTGCTATGGGAAGGGTAAGGACGGCAACCCTAGCAGTGGTGGTTGACGCCTTGTTTTGATACATATGACACATCTTTCGACCCTGTTATAAATTGTACAATAATTATATATATGAAAGACAATTTCGTTGTAACTATGTCGCGACCAGTTCACTAACGTAAACACATCGGTTTACTCGCTCGCCCTAAAAAAACAACATCCGGTTACGATCGGAAATGACGAAGCCCTTTTTACGACCGTTACAGCTAAAAAAGGGATAAATTAAAATTAACAAGAATTACAGAACACTTCTGCCGGAAATAACTATAAAAATGGAATTAATTATCTCCGCTAGCCGATATCAGGCTAAAGAAGTACTTTATTTCAACACCCATTTTTTATAGAATAACTTCCTATTTACGTGCCCGGCAGAGTGGCGCTGAGTTCCCTTTATATTAAAAAGGCTTCTGCGGCGAAAATTTCGGAGGTCTCCGGACGCTTTCAGGAGCCCGTTTGGGTTCCGCAAAGGAATAATGGCAGACTTGAAGCCGTAAGGCTCCCGGTTTTGGCTGGGCTACCTCCGGGTGGGCGAGTTACAACATTGACTCCTTTGTCCTCCGTGTATAGCACTAGACCTTACTGTCTAGCTCAAGCTATAACCTAGCATACGTGCCCGGACCCACATTTGGGTTCGTGAATGCTTGCCTCACTAGACCCACATTGCACTTAGTGGCTCAATGAGCAGCACAGACTAGCAGGGTTCGAACCTCGGTTCCTTCCCGACCTTCCCCTTCCCTTTATCCCCACTTTAATCGGCCTTGTCTGGTGGGAGACATTGGCAAATAGTAGTGGAGATCTCCAGACGCTCTCAGGAGCTGCTCTCAGAGCGGGCTCCGTAAGGCTGAATCCTACATCTAGTGGTTGCAGTCGTCTTCCCATCACATAGTTATGCACAAAAGGTCCTTTTAAGGACCGTAAGAGGTCTCCTTCTGTGGGTTGGAGCATCTCTGACGGTCTTTATTGACCAGTCGAAGTAGACGGCCCGGAGGCAAACACGAAGACGACTCTAAGACCACTCGGTCTTAACCATCCGGTTGATTCCGCCTTATCCGTTTGGCAGCGCAGCGCTAAAGCCACGAGTTCGCCTTTAGCTACCGCTTCACTATCTACTCAGCGCTAAGATAACGTCAATCTTAGCCGCGGCCTCATGGCCTGTTCGCTCGACAGTGCACAGCTTTGGCACCGCAAAGCCTTAGCTACTGTCTCGATACGTCCGCACAGGTTTGGCACGGAAAGCCTTAGCTATCGTCCCGATACGTCCACTTAGCTTTGGCGCGGCACAGCCATAGCTACCGTCCCGATACGTCCGCACAGCTTTGGCATGGAACAGCCATAGCTACCGTTTCCGATACGTCTGCACAGCTTTGGCACGGTACACCCATAGCTATCGTCCCGAATCGTCTGCACAGCTTTGACACGGCAAAGCCACAGCTACCGTCTCCGATACGTCTGCACAGCTAGGGGCACGAAAAAGCCCTAGCTTCACTGATTCGCTTGCTCGACTTCGTATGTGCTAAGGCCTGGTAAACCTTAGCCACGGTTTCCCGCCCGTTCACTTGGTCCGTAGTACAAAGACACGACTCAGTCTTAGTCGCCAGCTCACCCGACTCTATGCGACCAAGCTGCCAACACCGACTTCGACCACGACGCTCCAGCAATGCAGCATCCAGTCCACGTACGACGCGCTGTACGGACTACCCTAGCATTGCAACAACTAGCCCGCGTACGACTCGCTGCGTGGGCTAGCAACCAGATCGACACACCCCGGTTAACCAAACGTACTGTCAAAACCGAGACATTGATTTACCAACCACGACCGACCTCAGCTATCCGCAACGATCGTCCAGCTGTATTCACCGACTCGACCGACACCAGCTACCCGCAACGATCGTCCAGCTGCACTTCAACGTCTCGACCAACCTCAGCTACCCGCAACGATCATCCAGCTGCATCTTACGACTCGACCATACCAGTTACCAACATCACCCATCTAGCTGAAGACAAATACAACTGCTACGGACTTTACATGACAATAAATTGTCATCTTTGTTGTATTGGTTACCTCGCCTTTGTTTCCTTCATTGTCTTTGACTGTCATTACTCGCACGGTTTAACTTAAAACATTTGCGGGGACAACATGCTTGTCGGCGCCGCAACAACTAAAACTTCTTATTTGTTACTTTTGCTGTTTGTTTACTTTTGTTGACATTTAGTTTCACTTGAAAATTTTCATTCGCTACCTTCCAATACGGAGTCGGTAAACATACACACAGACAAACTCAACCCTACTCCAACCACGATGCTTCACAGATAATTTCTTACTTAACATTAGAAGACGAAAACTTAGAATTATTAAAAGAAGAATTCCTAGATGCACAGTTTATTATAGATAAAATATTTAAACAAATACTAAATATTTTCATCATTAAGGGTTTTCGGACTATTGTCTTCATCTTTATTGTTATTTCCACAACGTTTCGGTCGATATGTGTTTGTCGAAATCGGGAACCTTCACGGAACTTCGAACTACGTCTTTTATTGAATCCACGGAGGTCGCCCGTTCTGATTCTGTCAGCCATAACCGGGTTATGCTGTGTCCTGCAGGACAGTTCAGAGTGAATTTTTGGGACTTATAGATTTAATGTTCTTACTCGACAAGGATTACTACTATTATGTATGATTTTTTTACCTATACTCATTGTGGTGATAAAGGAAGGAACTATATAATCTACCTTACTTTCTGGGAACGAATTGTTCTCCTTTTGTTTAGTTTAGTAGTGGGTAGCCATTTTAGTCGTAATTACCTTTAAGACCAGTTCTTAGTTGAATAAAGCTTTTCTTCAAGCTTCTCTGACTGACTTCTTCAATTAATTGCAAGCTCTAACATATCCTATATTACACTCATATTCAGATTATTTTCATCTAACCTTTTTAATTACACTGGTTTACAAAGAAATTGAGGCAAGCACAAAAATACCCGTTTTTACCTAATTTGAGGGTGCTGAATTCAAATTTGAAATCTGTTTTTACTCATCACCTCTAGTTTTTTTTAGATATGCATAGTGTGCACTTTGTGCATATATGGTACATAAAGGTGTATATGAATGCAGGGTTAATTCTAATATTGTGAGACTTATGGCTTATTTTTTAGTTATTATGCACTAAATATAAGTGATAGCATTACATTATATAAATATATATATATATAGTTATATATCAAGACGGATTTTGACAGTTAAGGCAGCAGGTCTCAATCCACACTCTGGCAGTCATTGGAAGAGGTTGTCTCGCAGGCGGCGCAGGAGGTTGGTGTCCCTCAACTATCGTGTTACACATCTTTTGGGTTACTAAATATTACATTTTCAAATG
Organism: Sepioteuthis lessoniana; assembly: GCA_963585895.1. Taxonomy (NCBI): domain Eukaryota; kingdom Metazoa; phylum Mollusca; class Cephalopoda; order Myopsida; family Loliginidae; genus Sepioteuthis; species Sepioteuthis lessoniana. The sequence continues at coordinate 41,548,331 of OY757926.1, read as the reverse complement.
CACATTTAGTTTTCAACTTTGCAGTCCCGATGCTTTGGAGAGAGCCGCGAAACCACGCAGATGATTGTTATTTTTGTTTAACTAATATAACTGGTTTCAATGCATCGTCTAGGAAAAAGATAAAATATCCCAACCTTCGATCTGCTATGAGACTTGTATCTGTCAAAACAGCAGTCAGAGCTCTTAGCTTCTCGGCTTAAACAGGAAGATGTAAGGATCACCAGTTTCAGGAATCGGAACAAATAAGGTCATTGGTCTTCTTATGGGTATGCAAGCGGGCTTCACAAAGTACTGTTGTTTTCTCTGTCTCTGGGATAGTCGAGCTGTATCCCAACATTACAAGCAGAAAGACTGGGGGTCTAGAAGCACTTTTGTTCCTGGCGAACACAGCCTCAAGGAGAATCCTCTGGTGTGGTGGTGCTTCTTCCTCCTCTTCACATCAAGCTTGTTTGATGAAGAATTTCGTGAAGGCATTGCACAAAAATGGTGCTGCCTTCCAACACTTGTCTACTGTGTTCCCAGATCTTAGTGCTGCCAAGTTCAAAGAGGGCATCTTTGTCTGACCTCAGATCCGAGAAGTGCTGAAGGATACGGATTTTGAGGAGCTTCTTAACTTAAAGGAACTGAGAGCATGGGAAGCATTCAAGTCAGTCTGTCGTGGCTTCCTTGGTAACACACGCGTACCAGATTACCAAGCCTGTATTGAGAAGTTGCTAAAGTCTTACGAGGATATGGGGTGCCGAATGTCACTCAAGATTCATTTTCTTCATTCCCACCTCAACTTCTTCCCGCCAAACCTTGGAGCAGTGAGTGATGAGCATGGAGAAAGATTCCACCAAGACATTACAAATATGGAGAGCAACTATCAAGGCAAATGGAACCCAGGCATGATGGGAGACTTCTGCTGGATGCTCTTGCGTGACATCCTGGAGGCAAAATACATCAGATCTTCTAAGAAAACACACTTTTGACTGTCTGTGGTACTATGAATTGTGTAATTGTGTCATCCAATCAGTGTTCTTTATCTATCCTGTTTTATCTGTTATAAGCTGCCGCAACTCTTGAAATATGCACATATATTCTCTGTTTATACTAAAATGACTATTTAAAAGCCAGAAAACTAGAGGTGATAGAGCAAAACTATTTATAAATTTGAATTCAGCACACCCAAATTAACAAAAAACACCTATCCCCATTCTTGCCTCAGACCAAAGATTTATTTTTGTAAACCAGTGTTATCGGTTCCCATATTGTATTCATCTCTATACTTGGTCTACTCAGCAGGTCATTGTAGCCCAACATATGTGCTGATTCCTTAAGGCGTCTAATCCTCCAATGTTCAGCCCTATCAATTATTTCAACTTTATCCCATAAGGGCAGATGGTTTTCCTTTTCCTTCAATATATAGTCCGCCATACCTGACTTTTCAATCTCACCTCATACTACTGCCTTCCAATGATCTTCTAGCCTTACTTTTAGTGGGCGACCTCTGTCACCTTTGTATATTTTACCACAAATACTTCTCCGAATTTGACCCTAATTATAATGATGTCTCGTTTTGTTTATATTTCTTGTATGAACGATGTTTGTTTTGTCACCATTAAAAAGTTAAGGTAGGATGTTTTCATTCTTTTATTCTACATGTGGTTCCACTGAGTATTTTAATCAACACATAAAAGGGTAGTTATTTTAACTGTATGAACATATCGTATTACTAAATTAAAAAGCAGTAACTTTTTACATAACTATAATGTTAGAGGTAAAATGTTAGCAAAAAAGAAAATCCTATAAAATAGAAAAAATTAACATAAGAAACTGCTACGAGAAGATGACTGTGGTGTAATATTTATTGTCATAGGTAATGGACACGGCACAAAAGTTCAAATCCTGGACGAGGCTGATTGCATTTCACATTGTTCTAATACCATTGAGGAAGGTATGAATCCAATATTTGTCCCTCTGACTATAGGTAAATAGTTGGGCTGACTGTGTTCTCGAACCTTGGTTAAGCATCTGGTCTAGAAGGAAAACTGAATTCAAACCTGTTAAACTCTGCATAAAAAATCAGATCAATTGCTTAAAAACAGAATCAAACACATATGATACTTTCTCTTTTGATGCAAATATGCTTAAAATGAATGACCATAAATATAAGTTCAATTTTGTGGTCCTAATGCTTTCTGTTGAAGTGGAAACTACTATATATATATATATATATATATATATATATATACTTTGCTTTACGTTATTTTAGCCTCCATCAAATTAACCATTATGTCACTTTTCTGGAGTAAATTCCAGTTCAACGAATGTTATTAAATTTGATGTTACGTCACTCAGCTTCGTTACCTAAGTTATAATAAAACAATGTGAAATCAATAAATTTTTCCTTAAAAATATATCTAAACTCAAGAAAATGCATAAAACTCAACAATAAAAGAACTTGAGGGGAGTGTCCTCGTGGTGTAATGGTTAAAGCGGTGGACTGCGGAATCGTAGTACACCAGTCGCGCTATTACATTCACTTTCGGGCAAATACCCTTGGGAAAGGTATAAACCCCCTTATCCTCCCAGCTATGGGTTAAATAGCACCACTACTGTTCTTCTAGGAGAATGGCTTTGGCATTAGATAACCTAAAAAGAGTTGATATGCCATTAAACAAAGAAACCAAACCAAAAGAACTTGAAAATAATTTGAAATACAGTAAAAACGCATTAAAAAATGTATATGCAGCATTTTAAAGGGTTAATCACAAGATAAATAACATAATTTTATTGAATTTATTATTCTTTAAAACCATGATTGTGTTTTTACTGTTCTTTAAGGATGAGGAATGGTTAAATTCGTTTGAGAGTTATTAATGCTAGTTTTACAGCATTTATTTTCCTTTTAAGGCATTTTAAGTTTCTTATTTTTAAAAAAATTATGTCATAGCTTTTGGAACTAAGTAATGACATAAGGCGAAAAAAAAAAAGAAGAAATATATATATATATATATATATATATATATATATATATATATATATATATATATATATATATATATATATATATATATGCTCTGCCTGTCTTGGTCTAAGGGAGAAAACTCACATTATTACCTGTTTTAGCTGATGAGGAAATACAAATTTTAATGGTAGAAATTTAACAATGCCAAAATCATTCTAGAAGATGAAACTTTCCTTGGAACATGTGACTTGCCAGTTATTTGTAAAAATATGGATCTTACTGGTCAGGTGAAATTTTGAGAGTAAAAACTGTCATTATTTTATGAATGATCCAAACGATTATCTCCCACTTGATTGTTCTGATCACTACTTATAACCAAAATATACTCTCATAGAACCGTTTGAAGTTCTTAGATGATGTCTTGCATTTATACTATAAATCCTTTGAACTAGTATCTCAATTTTTGTTGTTTTGATCGTTTCATTTCAATCCATGCAATCTTTTACCATCTGAGTATTGTCTGAAATTCTAAAATTAAGAAAATGGTCTCTCACTAAAAAAGTAAAAAAAGAGGTGATAACCCACAGAAACTATTACTGATGCAGACTATGCAGTAATCTTGTGCTTCCTGCATATACACCTGTCCAAGCCAAATCTCAGCTGAATAGCCTGGAGCAGGCAGCAAGAAGTGTTGGTCTCAATATGTACTCAGATCAGACAAAGTTCATGTGTTTTAAACTCATTAAATGGCAGGTCTTCAAAATTACTGGTAAATTGTCAACAATTATCAACATGTGTATAGATAAAGCATGGATGGATATCTACAGGTTATCTACCATATGAAAATCTGATCTCTCTGATAAAATAAAATAGGAATTCTTCCAAGCTATATATATGTCAGTACATAGTACTAACATATATATAGCTTGGAAGAATGACTAGACGACCTGGACTTTATTGAAATACTTGGAGAAAAGCTAGATCGGAACTAAACAAGGATGCTGCATGCTGTTTTAAACAAATCCTGGAAGCAGCACCCGACATAAACAACAGCCACTTACCTCCCATCTCACAAATCATCCATGTAAGATGAGTAAGACAAGCAGAGCACTGCTGGAGAAGTCAGGCCAAAATCATAAACAATGTTCTCTAATAGGCTTCTGCACATGGACACACAAGTGTTAGCCAACCAACAAAAACTTACATTTAACAGCTCTGTGGGGACTGGATGCTGTCAAGAGAATTCACCGAGAACTATGGCTTGATTGAACAAGGGACTAATTGTGGGAGAGATTCAAAGGAATCTATGCTGTCAGCATGTCTTAATGATAATGATGATGATTATTCCAAAAATTACACTATGTAACTTACCCAGTTGGCTGGGGCTGTAGAATACAGACTGCTCCTCTACAGAGGAGAAAGACACACCCTCCCAACGAGTGTCTTGGGTATGACACTAAACAAACTGATGGTGAACTTCCTGTAATGCTGGAGCTTTGGGGAATGTGGAGTACTCCTTCATTGCCATTGCTCCCTGGTCCACTCTTGCTTGGAGTAGAAGCATCTGATAGGGTCATATCTCTGGGTTAAGTAGAACTAAACTGTATACTTATACTAAACTGAATTGTTTGAAATAGAAATGTTTTTGACATTTAAGCTATGTACTTATGCTAAACTGAATTGATTGGAATAGAACTGTTTTTTGACATCGAAATTGAGAATTTGGCATTAAATAACCTATAAAGGTTGATATGCCATAAAATCCAACCAAACAACCAACCAACCAACCAATACTATGTAATACATTTTTTACTTTTTCTTTTTCCTGTTATTTCCCTGATTGGTTATGCCTAAAGTAAATTATTTTTCTCTTAAAACTTTGCTTTTGTGATTTGGGTAAGTAAATTTTAAAACTTACTCCAGAATAAGAAGTGTAAAATGAAAACATGATGGGAGACTATAACTGGAGGTGGATACATAAAATCTCAAAAAACTACTCACTTCTAAACATTTTTGCTGATTTTCATATAACTTTAACATAAATACATGTCAATTTTGATTCATATCTTGTTTTATCAAAATTTCAATGAAAATGTTCAAATTTACCATTTTTTACATTTAAAAAATTGGGTAAGTTCTAAATTTCGTAATCCAAGACACAAAACAAACTTTGAAAGAAATAATAGTTATATTTTTTATAGATAGTTAATTTTCTTCTAAATCAAAAATTTATGAGGAATAAATATTAGGAGATAATTTAATATGGCTGTTCTGTGGTCAAGCTAATAGGACAATAGGGCGCTATGGTTGAGAAGCAGTTGTCATCCCAGGCTGGGGTGAGTAGCTGTTCTGTCTGTTGTGGCCTGTTAGGGTCCAGAAAGAAGACATGGAAGAAGAGAAAATAGGTTGAACAAATGAATAAACAGAATAAGAGTGTTAGTACAGCAGAGAGAAGTATCCTTTGGAGCTGTCAGGTTTGACTGCTGGAAGAAAGTTGGTATTTGTTGTTTGTCCCACTGACTGGACGAGTGTGGCACAAGGCTTTTTTTTTTGGTGGGTCCAGGCGCAGGGCCATGGCCCAGACAAACCTGGCGGCTCCAAAAATTGCCTCAACCCCATCAACATTCCCCTTAAAAAAAGGCGCCCTAGGTGCCAGGCGACCTTGGGGGACAGCACTTTGAGGCTTCAGGATGCTGGTCAAGGCGCACCTTGACCAACTGCCACTGGAACCAGCACACATCCGACCAGATCCATGTACCGATTAACACGACTGACTGAAGTGTGTCCCAGCCCAGCACCTCCTAGAGAGTAGTGCATATGCTCTATTCTGCTGGGCGGAAGTCTCAGTGGAAATAAAATAGGGTTAGTATTCATGAAGAAGGAATAATACTGTCTCTCTCTGAAAAAAATGTAACTTTTATAGCATCTGGGTAGATCACGCACATGTGTGTTGATTTCACAAATCCTTTGCGAAGAAATTTGTTGCATTCAAAGTTATCTCCCCTACACCGAGAGCTTTTCCTGAGGAAGTTAGGGGAAAAGGAAAAATTGGACTTCCGGACAGGGACAGTAGCCATTTTGGTACTGGCAGCTTCTTATTCAATAAAAGTATTAAAAAACTCACATCCGCTGTCTTTGTCTATTTACTTCAAAATTGATTATGTATTTTTTGAAAAACTGTGGTTGAGTATTTATTTTTGAAGAATGTGTGCATGGGCGTTTGTTAGTGTTTTTGCACGAATCTTGATCCTTTTTTTTCTAGACGTTTCTTTGAGAAGGAAATTGCATCATTTCCTATAAGCATTAGTCATTTGTTTACACACAGTTAAATGGTCAAAGAGTTCAATTTCTAACAGTTCAATCTAATATATGTTTGCACACAGCTTCAATGTCAAACAGTTCTGTTTGACCCATATATAGGACCCTATCAGGTACAACCAATCCAGGTTACAGTAGACCGAGGAGCAATGGTAATGAAGGGGTTTTCCACATTCCCAAAAACTCTAGGACTCGAGCCTCACCATCCAATTGTTGAGTGTTATATCCAGGACACTTGTTGGGAGGGGGGATCTTACCTCTCTGCAGAGATGTAGTTGGTGTATTCTACAGCTCCAGCTGACTGGGCTTCCTGACTATGGTATGCATAGGTAAGTGACCAAATTTAGATATGTCCGACCACTTAATAATAAATGAATTGCTAAGACAGACATTTTGGAGAGTCATTAAAATCAAAATAGAAACCTATCAGCAGACCTTTTCAGCCCATCAAAAGTAGCAATAATCAAAAGCAACACTAAACAAACCAATCAGCAGCAGGGACAAGTGTGGCAGAAGCAGATATGAAAGCTACTCAGAAATTCTCTTTTTTTAATCAAATCAGTTCAACTTAGAATTTACATGACAGCATGGCTCAAAGGAAGAATATTCTCAGACAGTTTGCCATTATCATGAGGAATCCTTTTCTGAGAAGCAGTTAAAATCAATAGATTTTTATGATCAAGCTCTTTGATTACTGAAGAGGTCAAACTGAGGTCAGATTCTTTGACCCAAGTTCAGATATCAAAAACTTGGGGATTCATCTATTGATGAATTTTATTTTTGTCAATTTTATTTTTGTCAATTTTATTATTGTCAATTTTATTTTTTCTCTTCTACTTTTTGTTTTTTCTTTTTTTTTTTTGGCAGGAGGAGAGAGAATGTTTAGAATCTCTTTCAGAAATAGTACCATCAGCTATATTCCGATTCCATTCCTATCATGATATATAAGCTGCAATTTCTGATTGTATTAGCTGGAATTAAAAGAGTTGTAAGTAGCCTAATAGTTGGCAATATGGAGAATGGAATTGGCAGTATTGCAAAAATCAAAGAATTTTATGACTCTTCCCATTGTAGGAAGATGTATTTGAATGAGTACATGCTTCATGAAAAAGTAATATATGTGATTCTCATTAAAGATTGTAAGTAAGAATCTAGCATGACTGGTGTTGGGACTTGTAAAATGTGCAGATTTCTTTTTCCACTTTAAACTCTGGCTGGGATAGTCTTCATTCACTTCATGCTACTGTCTTTAGGAAAGGTATGAATCCAAATCTCTCCATTTGTCTGGTTGGAGTCCTTTAGCTTGGGAGGCATTTCATAATCGATCAGATCAAGGATTATTCCTTATTGCTGGTACCATGTAACCCAAGAAAATCTGTTGCAGGTTACTAGGAGATTGGTTAATTGATTTTAATGGCATATCAACTTGTCTGGTGTTATTTTATGCTTAGAATTGCATACTTTGTATGTTTATATTTACATTTTTTGCATAGTTTAAGTTTTTTTGCACTCTATTAAATATAAAGTATTCCTATCTAATACAAATAATTTGCAAACAGATCTATTTGACTGAGAGATGATGGGACCCTAACAGATACTACCACACCAGAGCAGAGTGGACCTGGAAGTAATGGCAATGAAGGAGAACTCAAAACTCTCCCAAACTCTAGAAATGGAGCCTCACCACCAGATGCTATTTAGTGTCATACTCATGACAACATTTTACTGGAGGGAAGGTCTTACCCTTCTGTAAGATATACCTTTAGCATATTCCAAGCCACACACACAGGGCATGTTATGAAGAGAGGAGATGGATACTGCCCTGAGAGATTCCATGAAAAGTAATTACTTGTTAGGTTATTGGAAACATTCATATCTAGCTGTCTCAATTTCAGAATCAAAGAAAGAAATGAAAAGAAGACTTAAAAATTTACAAAAAACAAACTTTTTATCTAGCATAAAAGATACACAGACATGCTTGACATGCTTCTTGGTGTTCTATATACACTCCCTGGGCATATTCTGAGAAAAACAGTTTTTAGTGTTTAAAGCAATGTAAGTAATGTTTAAAGCAAACTAGTAGTACATTAGAAAACACCAGAAAAAAACTCTTTAGCAATAGCAGAAAACATTACTGTATAATAAAGAAATCAAGTTAACAGTAAATTAGAAAACATTAGAAAAACACTTTAGCAAAATTAGAAAACATTACACTTTAATAAAGAAAACAAGCTAATAATAGAACTGAACAGTAAGCAAGAACTCAAAATCATGAAAATATCCTGCATGATTTGCAGTATTAAAACATTGTATAAGAAAACAAAGAAAATATTCTATAAAATTGAATCTACCACAATAGTTCAACATAAACCAAAATGCAGAAAGGAAATTTGGGAAAAAACAGTTCATGTTCTCTCAAACAAATCCTTAATTATCTTCAAAGATAGAAAAAAAAATTTCTAAGCCAAAAAACTAATTGAGCATTTTTATTTATTTGATAAGACAAAACCAAAAAAGAAAAAAAACAACATAAAAAAACGAATGCATTTTCTATGCCATCCAATATGGCAACTTGAATTCTATTGTTTTCTCAAATTCTTTGACAAATTATTTTTCCTTATTCCAAATATGATACAGTTTGATAGATATTATGGATAATGATACCTGACAACAGACTTAAAAAATAAGACAAAAAAAAAATGAAAACCAAGTTTTTGAAAGTAACAGTTTATTTATATATTATTCAAACTATTATCTTCATCTTTATTGATTTTAACATGTTTTGGTCAATATATTCTTCTGGAAAATAAATCTGGTCAGCTGTCATCACTTTACAAATCCCAACACCAGTCATCTTAAATTCTATCTCAGATACTTTTATGGGAATCATATAAGTTGCCTTTGCACCAAATATGTATTCATTGAAGGCTGACTTGAAAACACCAGTTCCTGTCATGTCACAGAAGTTAAGCAGCAAAAAGCCTACTTAGATGGGTGATCTCTTATCAACAGTAATGACTGTAAGTAATCTAAGGCCTTTCTGTGAGCAGTAACAAGGTTTAGTAAATATCAAGAATGTACATATCCAGTTATACCCTCCTCTTTCAGTACCCCATGTGAGAGGGGGATAAAATTCTCTGATTCTTGCAATACTGCCAAAATACTTTTAGAAAATTTTATGGGAAAAAAAGAGTTATACTGTATATTATTTGAAGGTGCATGTATTTACCTAACCCCTCCCCCATGAAGTAGTATGTTACACAAGATTAATTTTCAAGTCAAGTACAGCTGATTTAACTTCAAAGTTTTCCTTCTCCTACTCAGACTGTTTTACCAAGTCTAAGGAACCCAGTATGCCTTATTACATTTACCTGTAGCTATAGGGAGAACAAATAAATTCATATTTTTCCCTAGAGCATTAGAGATAAGTGAAACACAAATGGCTTCATTGAGGATTTGAACTTGTGGAAGTGTATATATATATATTTACCTAACCCCTCTGCATAAGCAGGATGCAACACAATGTTAATTTACAGTGGAATTTACTTGGTTTGAATTGGAAGTTTTTCCTAGACCAGTTGCCATATCAAGGTTAAAGAACCTTGTCTATCCTACTATTTTCCCTTAGCTAGAGAGAGAATAGTTGGATTTATACCTTTCCCTAGGATATTAGTGCTAGGGGGAATGTAAACAGTTATAAAAATCTATTTCTAACAAAAAAGCAAACCGACCATGTGCAGCACTTGATTTGGCCTGAGTGGAAAAGGGAGAAGTAATCCCAGACAATATGGCACCAAAAAGCTACCTCCCTCTATTTGTCAAAAACTACTATTGGCTCTCTGTACAAATTCAAGGACCAGACTGTTAAGGCAGGAAAAATAGCCAACAGAAAGGTTTTGTCTCTCACAGGCAAGAAGCTTCCTAAGAAATAAAAGTAAAATTAAACGAAAGTCGACTACTGAAATTCCACCAAGTTAAACAACTGAAAGAAAATTCAACCAGAGAATTCTGCTGAAAAGATAACTTTACATAAGACTCACAATTAAATGAAAACTGAAACATTTCGACAAAACTAAATAGAAAAAAATACTCAAATTCAAAGAACTTTGTTTCCTGGACACTCTCTCAGATAGATTCCCGCAAATTACACTAAAATTTGCAACACTTTAACTTTTCTATCCCTTTCTTGGTTTTTTTTTGTTTAAAATTCCCTTTTAAAAACTTTATTGTCTGTGTTATCTTTTTGAATCAGTATCCGAACTAGAAAGCTGTGGAACTTACCATTTGAACTAACCGTTTAAAATTACACGCTAAAGCCCCCTAAAAACATTATCCAGTTGAATACTAAATTTGGCCATAGTGTCATTTCCTTCATACTAAATTTTATTCTCTCTAAATCCCTTTTTGTTGCAAATTTTATTCTCTTTAATTTCCTTTATATTGCAAATTTTAGCCGTTCAAACTTCTTTACATTCTCGTCCTGGATTTGAATCCTCATCATATTTGATCCTGTAACAATGCACTTTCTCAAGAGTATTACTTGGAAAGTGAATGTAATAGTGCAACTGGAATTCAAACTTGTATATTGTGATGTTGCAGTCTAGCACATTAGTCACCCACTAGTTAGAGATGTAAAATAATTATTGCTTTGGTAGTTCTGACAATCTAGACATTAAAAAATGTTTAGATCAATAAATCTCTTTGCTGCCACCCACTTTAATTAAAACATATTTCTCTATAATGCTCTGAGAAAAATTTCCTATAACAATAGCAACTTAATAAAATCATGCAAAGATATAAATGGGAAGTCTCTTATAAGTGTTATTCTCTGATGGATTCCTACATATGGACGCATCAATGTTGACCGACCAGCAAAAATTTACATTAATCAGCCCTGTGTAACACACTGGGTGTCGTCAAGAGGATTTTTCAAGTATGATGGCCACTAGAGATGGATGGTGATAGAGTGTCAAAAGAATGCATGCTGTCTGCATGCCTTGATGATGATAATCCTATTTACCAACCCCTCCGCTCGGGCAGGATATGACACAAGGTCAGTTTTTAAGCGGAGTTTAACAGGTTTGAATTCAGAGTTTTCCTTCTCCTAGACTAGTTGCCTTACCAAGGCTGAAGAACCTAGTCTGTCCTACTATTTACCCATAGCTGGAGGGAGAATAATTGGATTCATACCTTTGCCAAGGGTATTAGTGCTATGTGAAATGCAATCAGTTTCGTCCAGGATTTGAACTTGTGTCGCCGTGTTCATTTCCTACGACGATAACAATTACACTATAGGCACCTCCTAAACCTTGATGATGATAATAGCCACAGGATGATAATAGCCACAATCCTGTTGCGATAAAATTCAGTTTTTATACATTCTAAAAGCTTACATTATTCTCCACGGCGCCCATGAATTTGATGAGCAGATTTGAGAGAAGGGGTTGCCTATATTAAAATTATCTTCAATTCAAAAGTAATAAATATGCACAATTGATGATTACATATTGTTGTAAAGGATTACCTGCCTCCCCTATGACTGTAAAAGAATAGTTGCGTTCATCTTATTACTTAGTTGTCAGAGAAACGGCGAGTCTGTTCGCATATGAATTCCTTATTGAATAATTATACTATTTCTAAGTATTTGACTTTCCTCTTATTCGCTATTTTTACATATCTCCTACTTTCTGTCACATGGTCTCCCACTGAGGGAAGAGAAATAAGGGATTACTACTATTCTTCCGTATTTGAATTAACAGGCCAAGGACTGATCGTTGAAAGAGAAATCTAGATCAATTCCTCAAGTAACAAATCCAGGTCAGAATGGAAACCAACAGATGTTTGTACTCTGTGACTGGATGGGTAAAGAATGGGGTACAGGGACATATAGTAGTCCTAACGAATCGCCTGACGGGGGAAGGAAGAAGATAGAAGCCAAATGATTGGCTAGAATCCCAAAGCGGAAATAGCCCCCTTCTTCCGTCAGCGGAAATAGGGAATAAGAAAATTAGTTTTGGGACAGAGGTCGTGGTGAACGGATCTCATGCCAAACTCTGGGTGAAGAAGAGTTTTGGAACAGAGGTCGTCGCGAACTGATTGGGAGGGTGCCGAATCTCGCGCCAAACTCTGGGTAAAGAAAGCGGAAAGAATCTTGGACAAAAGGAAGAACCCATACCTTCAAGCCAGAACTAAATATAACATAAAGTCCATTAGCCCGTAAAAGAGAAAATACTCTCCGAAGGACCTGGCCGAAAAGATAAGTAAACTTTATGACTGTTTCTCCCCACACCCAATTATATATTCTCTCTCTCTCTCTCAATGTAAAGAAGACGAAGAAAAGAAAAAAAAGGAAGAAAGACATTTATCGTCATGTATTATCCGCTGATAATATAACCAACATGTTGAATATGTGTGTCTGCGTGTATACTAAAAAGATTGTTACATTTTAATGTTCCCACGTGTTGAAGTTGCTCATTTGTGTCGTCTACTATCAAGTTGCTTATTTCATGTTTCTTTTTCAGCTTTTTTCGCCTTATGTTATTCTCGCTTAAATTGTCCTATGAATTCCCTTTAAAAATATCATACGGGAAACCGGAGTTGTCGACTACTATAATTAATATTATTACGTCTAAACCTAGAGGTCCATATCTTCCATTGTTCTAGGGGTAGGAAGAACTAGTGGCCTTGGTGGGTGTGTGTGTAGTGTGAAATTTGGAAACCCCTTGCCAGTGGCGGTCAGTTTAGCCCTAAATTAACCCCCACATAATATGCCAGTTCATATATATACCCGAGAAAGGACTCTGAACAAGGACCTATTCTACGAGGGATCAAGTGCCAGACCGCCCAGTCTTCACACGTGCGAAAAATAAACTCCCCGTTTGGTGATAACAATATTTAAATGCACCAGTTCCCATACGCTTTTAAATGGTTGCTCATCCGGGGATCTTTTTATTTTAATTTGCCGTCACATTTCTTTTTGTGTCGGTAATTGACCGCCTTACCACGACACAAAACATATAAAGTATAAAAGTAGGGATGGGTAGTGAGAGAGACCCAAAGGAATCTGTGCTGTTGGTATGCCTTGATAATGATATGCTGTATGTCTATCTGGATACAGATTACTCTTCAGTTTATTTGTCCATAGAAAAAACATCAAAGCTTTTTACTTGAATACTCTCATAGATTGTGAACTGTAATAGGAACTGCTGGAATGTTTTATAATTCATAACAAAAATGGTGAGAGACTGGTCTGCCTTTTAAAAATATCGCTACCGACATTGAAACAAATTGAATGAAACTGGAATACCATGCCCCATTGCTACTTGATTGATTAAGGCTTTGTTGAATTTCTTGTAGAGCCCTGTATTTATGGAAGACATACGAAAGACTATTTTAATCATAGCTGGGGATAAGGGAGTTTATGCCTTTCCCAAGAGTATTAATCCGAAGGTGAACGTAATAGCATGATTGGAGTTCGAACTTGCTTACTACGATGTCACAGTTCAGCACTTTAACCACTACACTACTGGGAATCCCCTTGATATAACGATAATTATTACTGTTGGGGTTGATGATATAATTGCAATAAATTGTAAGTCTATACTCATTAAAGTAAAGAAATATTCAAGTACCAGTTCAAGACAATTTAGTGACATTTCTTGGAAAATAGTTCCAATACCAAAGTAACATGAAAGAACCAGTTCAGATATATTTAAAGATCGATAAAATTTAGCATAAATGATTCAAAACTCAGATCCGCTCCATAAGAAGTGGGTGTGGTTGAAGAAGGTGCTGATTATTATAATTTGGTGTTGGTGTCTTTATTTAATAGCATATCAACCATCATGGATTATTTAATGCCAAAACATCCTTGTAGAAGAACCGTAGTGATACTATCTGACACATAGCTGGTAGGGGGATAAAGCAGTTCATACCTTTCCCAAGGATATTTGTAAGAAATTGAACATAATAGCGCGCCTCAAAGTAAGTGGTTTTAAAATCACTTATTTTGAGGCCACCATCCAGCTCTTTAGCCCTTACATCATGAGGATTCCTTCGATTACTATAATAGAATTTTTTATAAAAAAAAAAAAAAGAATGATGTAAAGTTGACTTTATTAAAGTTAACATAATTATTCGTGTTTAAAAAGACTTTTTATTTGTTTTCATTATTTATTTATTATGGTTTGTGTCTTGTTTACTGGGAACATGACATATAGAAAATGTGATCAGGGTTATTTGTAAATCTAAAATACTATTGAAAACCCATAAAAATCAATATATGTTTAATTTGATCATTTTCCAGATTTGGAGGTTAGTGTTAACAATTTTTTTTTCAAATTGGTTTTCTAAGCCTTATTTTAGGCTGGTGGATAGCTGAGATAAAATTGATTCTTTCAGAGTTGCTCACCAGAAGATCTAAGTGCATCTAAAGAAAGATCTACTTTTTGTAATGAATACTATGAGAATTGGTTACTAATGCTAGACGTAAGACAAACATCCCTTTATAGCAAAGTGGACAGAAAGACATAGAAAGTAATAGATTGATCTCACCCCAAAACCAGTCTAAATTGAATGTTATAGTAGAGTTTAAAATTTAGGAATAACCCTATCAATTCTTAAATGTTTGGTTGAAATTTGGTGAAAACTGGTAAAGCCTTAAGGGTGTAGTATCACCTCCCTTACATCAGGTCATAAATGGAAATCCAATACCAATAGGATTCTTCTCAAAGAAACTGACGACAACACAGACGAGATATTCCACTTTTGACCATGAACTTTTAGCAGCATATCTGTCAGTGTTACATTTTCGCCACCTCATAGAAGGTCGTGAAGTATTACTTCTGACAGATCACAAACCAATATGCGGTGCATTCCACAGTCTAAAACCTGCCAAATCAGATAGACAACAAAGACAGCTAGCAATTATTACAGAATTAATTTCAGATATAGCCCATGTGAAGGGTAACCAAAATGTAGTTGCAGATTGTCTGTCTCGCCCAACATTTGCTGTACAAATAGATATATACGATCTGCCAGCACTTGCAGATGCACAAAAATCAGACACCGAAATACAGTCCTTTCCAGATTTAAAGAAATTCACATTATCTGGAAAATATCAATTTGTGTTATGTGATACATCAACGTCATACCCCAGACCTTTTGTACCGTGCACACTACGAAAATCTATCTTTGACAGCTTGCATGCAAATATCACACCCTGGAATAAAATCATCTATCAAAATGATTAAGGCTAGATTTTACTGGCTACATATGGATAAAACCATCAAAGAACTATGTGCATCATGCACATCTTGTCAACAAGCAAAAATATACAGACATACCAAATCGCCCGTACAAACGTTGGAAATACCATCATCAAGATTCCATACTGTACACATTGATATAATTGGACCACTACCACCAGCGAAATGCTCCAACAATCCTTACATCAATCCATGTCGGTATGTTTTAACATGTATAGATCGAACCAGTCGATGGATAGAAGCACAACCTATATCGGATATTACAGCACAAACCGTAGCAGAAGCTTTTGTAAATACGTGGATTACGCGCTTTGGTGTTCCACTCCATGTCATATCAGACAAAGGAAAACAGTTTGAGAGCGAACTATTCCTTGAACTATCAAAAATTATTGGATTCTATAGGCTACGTACAACATCCTATCATCCACAATGCAATGGACTTATAGAAAGAGCCCACAGAACCTTAAAAGCAGCTATTATGGCCCGAAAAGAATCTTGGATTTCAGCCCTAACAATAGTTCTCATGGGAATTCGAAGTATGCCCAACTGCTCCAATTTTTCCCCTTTTTATGAGGTCACAGGTGCATAAATGTTATTGCCACAACTAATGATAGATACGGAAAATACAGAAACAGTTACACAAAATTTTACAAGAGAACTGCACAAAACTATGGCAAAATTCGATCTGACATACTTTTCAAACAGAGAAAAATCAACCAAAAAATCATACGTGCCAGATCAATTTCAAACTTGTGATAAAGTTTGGATTAGGATAGACCGCGTTCGAAAACCGCTAGAAGCACCCTATTCAGGTCCTTACATGGTACTCGAACGAACACCAAAATATTTCCTAATAGAAACTAACTCAAATACGCATACACAAGTTTCAATAGACCGTTTAAAACCTTACATTGAAAACAAACATAAATGCACACAAAACGCAACTAACAATACAAATAAAAAGTCTGAAAGTTTACCTCCTGAAAAAGTGCAGGAACATAAAATGAAAACAAGAACTTCAGGTAGAACGGTTACATGGAAAAAGGATAACGAGTATATTTATTATTAAAACAAAAACCAAAGCAAAACAAAAAAACAACAACAAAAACCAAACAAAAACTCCGTTTACTGGTAGGGGAGTATTGTAGTATCACCTCCCTTACTAAGGTCAGTAAATGGGGCAGTCAATACTACTTTAACAGAAATCTTGGTCCTTACTTCCACCTCGGCCAAGGAATGCTATCCCAGAATCCATTGCCTCTCACTCTTCTCTCTTTCCTTCTCTCTCCTTTTCTCTCTCGCTCTTCCTCTCCCTCTGGCCAATCAGCGGAGATAGTAGCAGTTGCCGAAGACGACCCAAGAACAGAAGAGGAAGCCAGTTGCTGAAGAGATTCCAGACACTAAACACACGTGTTGATCGCCGGACATTTTCTAGCCAACACGTGGCGTTGTATACGAAGAATAAAATTCCTCTTTTAAAGTTAATATTTGTACTTCTCATTTATTATCTCAAATAACCTAACTCAAGTTCATATATTACAAGGGTACCGACAAATTGACATTTGATGAATCATAATAAGATTTGGTTTGATATCATTGAACATTTGAAATGTTGTCTTTCCATTTCCGGGATTATATCGTCTATTTCTAATATACGATGCACCCAGAATAGCATAGTATTCATAATAATAATAATAATAATAATAATAATAATAAAAACTTAAGCTAAAAAGAAAAAAAAAGAAAAAACTGGGATATAAATAAATAAGCATTTGAAACGGACAATGATTTAAACAAAACCGTTTTGCGATATCTTTGCATGTAGAAATGACATTCTCTGTCTGGAGACAGGTGTATTTGTAGGGATGGGGGTTGTGTTGACCAAAACAAATGGCAAAAATTGAACTACCTAATGTCCACAACTGTGAGTAGACAAGTGTGGTTAATCATAATATTCTTAGAAGTACTATAGAGGAATAAACTTAATTTTTAAAAATTTAATTTATATTGAGAAAATCATCATTATTATTATTATTATTATTATTATTATTATTATTATTAATTCTGAGTTGTATTTTCTTTCATATTAATTTTAGTGGCTTTTTATTGTAATTTAATCTAAAACAAATGAATTATGGTTTGGATAAGCTCTTGATGTGAACAAAGTAAGGAATAATTTTATAGTGTTAAATTTGTACATCTTTAATATTATTATTATTATCTTTTTCTTTTCCTCTTTCATCATTTTTTTTTTTTTTGCTTTGGACTAAAACCTATTAAAATAAAATATATATGTTGTAGGTATGTGTATGATGATTTTTCATCAATATATTGTTGAACTTTTATTCACTTACCTTCAAGATAAATTTCAAAACTGAACAAAATAGTAAATTTCTAAACTGGATAGTTATTAAAAAAGTTCTCTTGGGTTGACGGTTTTCTAGAAATTTAGAAAAAGTCTTATTACATAGTGAGTGAAGACATGATATAATTAACTTGTTCTGAGAACTAAAATATGAGAGAGGTTGAGTGAAAATCTAAATTTTGATTGGCTGATAGGAACATGTGAGCATAAGCAGAAGACTGGGTTTTTCATTTAGATTTGGGAGTTACAAAGAATACACAGAAACTCAGGTACAATTTAAGAGACTTGAAGCTTTAGCCATTTCTGTACCCTTCTGGACTACTGTAGAAAAAGAATTACAAAAGAATATCTCTTCCTTTCTATATTATCAACAAAATTTCAATCAACCAATAGTGAAACCATCCTGATTGACTGACTCAGGTTTTTTTGCGGGGGAGGGAAGAGCAAAGGATACAGTGAGATGAAATTTGAGAGGCTTGAGGCCTTAGCACTTTCTGGGCCCTTTTGGGTTACCATATAAAAAGAATGACCAAAGGATTTGTCTCTTCTTTCTATTGTGATGGGCGTCAGACAATAACCCGCCCGCACTCCTATATATTATAGGACTTTACACTCCTATAAATTATTTGGGGCGGTATGCCACTTGTTCCCACAAAGATGGCGGACGCTCACACATTCAGTCTCGGGAAACCACTGGCCAGGAGGACCACGTGACATGTTTAAAACTAGGTCCGCGCGTAAATTCAAGTCCTGCGTTTTTGAGCCACCTACAAGACGCGTATTTTCTATAAATACGTCGTCTTCAAACACCCTTGTTCTCTTTGTCCAAATTTCTTCGCAGCAGCAACACACTCCCTTCAGCGTGAATCAACAGGAGAGAAAAGCAACACCATGCATGGGCTTCGCAGACATTCATATACAATGACTATGAGACGCTTTCCAGTCTCTGAGAAACTGCCCGTTTCTAACCATAAAAAAGGACATTTTAAACTTGTAATACTTTTTATAGCTTAGTTATGTTACACACACACACACACACACACACACACATACACGAGCTCACATATATACACACACTATTATTTTGTTAGTAGAGTTAGTAATTTCTTTTATGTATCAATGTAAATTTTATTGTTGTAGAATATAAATTTGTTTTTGTTCGTCGCCTTGTTTTGGATGTTCATTTTGTCCACGCCGTTTTACAACCTTTATTTGTTGCATATCTTCCTTCATTTACCACCTTATCCATGTGCCTATATTATATGCCTATTCAACCTTAATTTTAAACCCCAACATTAAACTTGTGGGAAAACAATATTGTGGAGAAGCATAAATATACAAAACTCAACATAAAATTGTGGGGAAACATCAAAATAGTCGGGGACCATAAATAAATAAATACCATAAAAATACTGATAAATTCTTTCAGTCATCCACTTACAATATATCATCTGTCTCTGTCTCTGTCTGTCTGTCTGTCTGTCTCTGATTTTTCCTCAAAAGGACAATTGCTGAAAATGAATTAGTTCAGTTCTCAAACTGGGTGAAATGGATCCAAGTGATTGCTAACAAAAAAAAGCGTCTTCACTTGGTCAACTTCTCCACAAGGATAACATCCCCACTTGATCGATCACGTCCTTTCTTTCGCATGTGATGTTTTTATGCTTGGGCGATATATTCACTTAAAAAAATTTGCATACGTCACTCTCGCAAATTCTCTTAGCTCGAAACCGCATTTTATTTTAAATTGCGGTATTCGGGTGGCCATGTTTCTTTTTTCTCTCTTTCTTGACTTTACGACTCATTTTATAAGCCAGGAATAAATGTGCTCGCTTTGCCATACAGGATAAGTTATCTTCTCTTCTACAGTATTGAAAGGAGAACACGCTCTTGTATTTAAGAGCTTACAAAAATCCGCCTGTAATCCTGTGAAAAACAATGAAGGAAAAGAAATGGGCAATAAAAATCAACAACCGAAGTTAAGTCAGGCACAAGAAAAAGTGCGAAGATAACGAACTCATGAAGTAGACTCTTCTCAGCACTGGAATGACGGTAGAAGAGAAACTCATAATTCTGGCAATTATGGAGAAAATAGCGAAAACAGAAGGAAGATGACTTATTACCCAGATTATTCCGACCAATTCATGAAGTATATTCTTTTGTGTACAAAATGACTGTGAAAGAGTATAATTCGTTTTGCTCTCGCTGCTATTTAACAGGAGAGAGAGAGAGAGAGAGAGAGAGAGAGATGATATTGATTGGAGTGTGGGTGGGTTCCTGTCTGGTATCTGGTATGCTAACAACAGAATTTCAATAAACCACTATTGCAACCATCCTGATTGATTGACTCATTTATTTGTTCATTTTTTTTAACTTCTAAAGATAGATAGAAAGTGCCATTTGAGAGGCTTTTGTCTTTTCTGAGCACATCTGGGCTATCCTATGAAAAGAATGATAAAAGAATTTTTCTTTCCTTCATTAATGATAGTTGAATATCAGTAACCCATTTTCAGTGCAGGTCCTGTTTGTCCATTTCTTTTCATCGCCTGGACCAGAATGACAATCAACAGCTTTTGAGTTTTGTCTGAAAGCAAGTGCCTGCAAGATCCGGTTTTAATGTAACAACAGTTTTTGCCTACAACCTAACAAAAAGTTTCGCTTTGATCTCTATGGGATACCTCAACAATTTTAGCTTTATATCATATTAAATTAAAACATAAACTTCTATAAAAATAATTTCACTATGAGATCTAGCCTGCTCATTTTAATATCAGAATAAAAGAAAGAAGATAAAAAATGAAAATATAGCATGTTTGTCAACTTCTTTTCTATAGGGATTTTTTTATGAAGCCCCGAAAAGCCCGGTTTATTCCTACGTTTTGTAAAAGAATAAACCATACTTCAACAGCAGTAGGGAGATGGGTTGACAGCTTTTGAAGAAAGGAGACGAACGACTTTTAGTGCAACAAAATTTATATACAACAACAACAACAACAACAACAACAACAATAGATAGGGTTTTACACCAAATGGAACAAACAACGAATATGTAAGAGTTCACAAAAGAGCTCAAGATTCCGATAGATGGTAGGGTTTTGTAAGGTTTGTAAGGTTTAGTTGTAAGGTTGTTATCAGATAAAGTTATAAGGTAAAGGTGTAAGATAAAGTAAGGTTAGGTTTGTTATGTGAAGGTTGTAAGGTTTGGTTGGTTTTGTAAGGTTTTGCAGATAAAATGCCAGCTGGAACTTAGCTGTGTGTCTTGTTCCTTTTAACTGAACACGTGCGTTCGTCGCTCTTGGGTCCTGGCTGGTGGAAGGTACTAAATACGTTTGCCGTCAAGGGCTGCTACGAATGGACCTGTTGCTAACAGCGGTGGGAGTGGAAATAGAGAAAGAATCTCCAGTGGAGCTCTTTTTTATAATAGACGCCACGTGACCCCAAAGGGCTGCTGATGTTCGGTGAAATAGGATCACCAGTTCCTTAACAAAATTTCTACATTTCATCACTCAGACAGGAATGACTATCAACAGCTTTTGAGTCTTTTCTGAGGTCTGGTACCTGCAAGATCCGGTTATAATGTAACAACAGTTTTTTTTACCCACAACCTAACGAAAAGTTTCACTTTAATCTCCATGGAATACCCTCATAATTTTAGTCTTATATCAAACTAAATTAAGCATAAATTTCTAAAATAATAATTTCATTATAATACCTGGCCTTAAGTGATTATCATTTGAATAAAGTTGGGAAGATAAAAAAATAAAGCATTCGTCCACTTCACCTCAGACAAGAATAGCTTTAGAGTCCTAAATTTGAACAAGTGTCAACAAGATATGCACTATGCTTATAAAATAGCAATCGATAATGTTCCATAAACGATGCAATTCAATTATTTGTCAAATAATTATAATATAGATTTCAATAACAAGAAATAGGCAACCTTCATGGCATATGTTAAAAAAGTACTAAAAAAATTCAATTTATATGATTAAAAAGTAATAAAAACTGAAGGGAATGTGATAGAGCCATTTTGTATGATAATGTAATATATTAAGATATATTTTGGGGAATGGGAATGAAAAAAGGCTCATTCACTAGTCCCATAATAAAGGTTGGTTATGAAGTCGCTACTCATGTAGAGTGTCTTGATGTTACAAGACGAGATCTTGCCTTGATTTGAAAAAACAAAAAGAAAGAAAAGAAGAAAAGAAAAAAGAAACGGAAGTTAACACTTCGAGTTCTCAACTAAAAATGAAAAGTTAGTCGCTCACGCATAGGCTCCGCGCAGAACTTCCGTTTGCGATAAATTAACAAAAAAAAAATACATTAATAAATATCCAATCGGAACGCTTCCCGCGGGGCACAAAAATTGCCGTTCTGAGCCTACAGAAAACGTATAAATAGACGGACCAAACAATCATCAGTTCAGTTGCGTTCCTACACCACAGACTTGTTCCCTCACACGACCCGTGTTAAGGATTCTTCACCCTGTCTGGCGCCTGTCATCCGATACATCAAACGCTCTCCGCAGCTACCAACGTATCCTGACTCCGAGAAAACCATCCCTTCACCACAAGACAAGTACAGTACATGAACTTTGTAGCTACTGCCACTGAATTCATTCTTTGACTGTGAATGTATTTCTCCGTTCTACTCTCTGTACTTAATCTATCTATAAAAAATTTCTATAACATCATTACTGTGTTATTGTGAGTATCTATACGTTCTTTGTTTTGCAACCATACGCATTTCTCGCCCACAACTCAGAATATAACATTGAGTAGGAATGAGTTCCATTATAGAAAACAAAATGAATTTTTAGCAAATTCTGCTTGTGTTTACATCGCAGTGATGTCCATCAGAAAGACGTGAATCCACTTCTTCCCACATGCTGCTTCATCGCTAGATATCTTGATAAAATTTTATCTTGATAAAATTTTTCATCACTTGGGCTGTGGCATGCTATGTTCGACGGAGAGGTGAGTGAGTGAGCATGTTAGTAATCTACTCCATCAAAATTATCTTACCTACCCAGGCAGTGATACCAAAAGCTTGCTACTCCCATTGTCTGTCATAACAGAGGGTCAGTAAATAATAGGTTTGGTTTGTTTTCTTTGTTTAATGGCATATCAACCTTTCTGGGTTATTTAACACCAAAGCCATCTTTCTAGAAAAACAGTAGTGGCACTATATAAACCCACAGCTGAGGAAATAAGGAGGTTCATACCTTTCCCAAAGATATCAACCTTTGGGAAAGGTATGAACCTCCTGAAAGTGAACATAATAGCATGATTGGAGTTTGAACTCGCTTACTATGATGTCGCAGTTCGCCATTTACACCATGAGGTCTCCCCTCCTGAATAAACAGGTTTACAACTCTCAAATATAAATCACTGTGTACGCATGTGTAACACTATCACAGAGTACAGATACTATTTTGATCATAGAGTGTACAAACACTACTGTCTGATTTTAGATAGAAGTGCTGATCTAGACTTAATTATTCTCATCATTTTTGGTTGTTACTAAGACGGTAATGCCTTTTCTTATTTTATTTGGATGTCTGTTGTGGCATGATGGTCAGCATGTGAATCATATTGACTCTCAATTGATCTCCATTTTTTCAGCTTTGTTCTAAAATAGATTTAAGTTGTTAAATATCAGACAGAGCCTAAAAGTTATTCTGATTGGTTGTTTCAGGGTCTAAAAGAACCAATAACTATGCTGTGTTGATATTCATATAACACTGATGAATTTCGAGGGTAGAATGTCCGGTTTTAAAAATCTTGACAAGACTTGGCTATAATTTATTCATTCAGAATTCTCTAGCTGCAACCAACAGAGTGCGATTCATTGCAAAGAAAAAATTTGCGAACATTTACAGAGACTATATAAGCAGCTACAATAAATCTATAAAGTGTCTCTTACTAATGAGTTTAAGTTGCAATGGTTGTTGGTAATTACTGGGTAAATTAGTATTTTGATAGTTAATAATACTACGCAGTTGAATAAGAAGTTTTTTTTTTTTACAAATTCCTATATAGCCAAAGTTAAAAAGGATAGTAAGGGTACTTGAATTCAAACCATATTTTTCGATGCTGGTATCAATGGGAAATGAGATAAGATTTTTTTTCTTTTTTGCACAGTCCTATCTAACGTGAATAATTTTTAAGCAGATCTATTTGACTCATAGATGGGACCCTAACAGGTAGGTCAGAGTGGACCAGGAGATTCTGTACATTGTGTGTTTATATTTCCATTTTTTGTGTCGTTGTTTCTGAACAATGTTTTGCATACAATTAAATGACATCAAGTATTCCTATCAAATACTAACATTTTATACACAATTATATAGTTTCAAGTACCTATTTTAACTTAATAATAATCACATTTCGAAAACAGTTATTTAAAGTAACTAATATTAATAATCCTTCATGAATAAATAAAGCTTAAAGTAACTATTCTTAATACAAATAATTTACACACAGTTGTATGGCATCAAATATGCCTATCTAATATAAAAGATTTGCAAACAGATCTATTTGACTCATAGATTTGACCGTAAAATGTACTACCACTCCAAGTCAGAGGGGACCAGGGAATAATGACAATGAAGGAGTACTTCACACTCCGTAGATTTCCAGAATTAGGGCTTCACCATCAGATGTAGTTTAGTATCATACTCAGGATACCCCATTGGGGAGAGTCTCATCCCTCTGCAAGGGGTACACAACATATTGTAAACCCCACAAACTCTTTAAATTTGAAAAGAATCTAATGGAATTAGGGTGAAAAAAAACTTCTGGGTAAAAATGGAAAGAAAAGAAAGTAACAAGTCAAAGAAACAAAAAAGAAAAAAAATGAGATGTTTTAGCTGGAGTATTATTCGAGACGGACCGTGTTAAACTTACTTTGAAAATACAAGATATATCCACTCCAAGAGGGCAAATTTCAAAAACTGGTTGTATATTGTGTTTTACTATATTGTCATTTAAAAATGCATGAATGATTTTATTTATTTTTTCTTTGTAAAATCACTGCTGTATATTACCTGTGCCTTAAATGCAAAGACATTTACTGTAATTCCAAATCAAAATTGAACCTGGTCAAGAGAAGCTAACACAAATGGATTTTATTAGAACTTAAAAACCTAAGTTAGCGTAAAATAGAATGCCTATAAGGATGCAAATAAGCATAAATAAGAACTGCAATGAATTAAAAAAAATAGTAATTGTGTACTTTAACAAAGTTAAAACTTAATAATGATAGAAAGGAAAAGAAAGAGGGGCGGGGGAAAATATTTTTATTTTCGAAAGCCATTCTTTCTGCTACACTAGCAATGGATGGACGCTAGCCACTGCATCTGCATGGAAAAACTCTGTTAATGCTATGATAGGAGGTATAGGTATGCTTATATGACCACGAGCCCTAAAATCACTAAATAGCATTGAGAAAATACAACCGAGGATGATGGTAACTACTTTTAATGGCATCCCCAGCGTAACAATCATCTCCTGCTACACTCCTACCAATGTTAGTGAAGAAACTGGCCTCATCGCCTTCTATGATGAGCTGTTCTCTGTTGTTTTGTAGCATCCAGAAGCACAACGTTCTCGTCATTGGTGGAGACATGAATGCCCAAATTGGCAAAAACGTAAGCCACAAATTCAGCCTACACAACTCGTCAAACAGAAATGAACAACATCTAACAGATTTCACGCTAGAAAATAGATTGACATGCTTCAATACAAACTTTCAGAAAAGGGAGGGAAAACTATGAACCTACACATACGCAAATAATACTAAAGCACAGATAGACTATGTTTTTATAAATAAGAAATGGAATAATAGCGCATTGGACTGCGAGGCATACTCCTCATTCAAGGATGTGTCTGATCACCGAATGGTCACAGACTGAGCCTTCGAAAGAATGCGACCCGAACAACAACCAATGTACACTATGACTTGTCTCTGCATAATAACAGGGATTTTAGAGATAAATATGCGTTAACACTAAGAAACAAATTCGATGCACAACAGGCGAAGACAGAAACACATATTCCGAATGATGAATATGAGAATTTCGTCAATGCCCACTTAGAAGCGGTAGCGGAATGCATACTAACTAAACAAAGAACTAAACCTAGAGTCCCATGGGAAACATTAGAAGTTAGGAAAAAGTGTGCAGAGGCAAAAACTGTCTCCAAATGCAATAGGAAGAACCCCAACCAATACCAATGACCTGAAACTTAAAAAGGCACAAAATGAATTAGCTAACATTTACCTAAAAGAACAAACAGAATACATACAAAATCAGATTGATAAGATTAGAGACTCGGTTGAAGATAAACAATCTAGAATAGCATGGCAAACGGTAAATGAAGTGAGCAGAAGGAAGAGCACTGCAAAAGCTCAACTGAAAGCAACCAGCCAACAAGAACGAATACACCTATGGAAACAACATTTCGAAAATTTACTTGGAAACCCTCCGAAAGTTACACATGAATCAATCATGAGAATTATGAATAAACAATTAGACATCAAACTAGGATCGTTGACGCAAGAAGAAATCGACTCGGTACTAAGAAAAAATAAAAATTGAAAAGTAGTAGGGCTTGATGAAATACTCCCAAAAGTATGGAAGACCAGGCAATTCGATGACATACTGCTCTGACACTGTAATGCTGTATATAATCAAAACCCAATAAACAGATGGGCGAAGGGATGCATCCTCCCCTTCCCAAAAAAGGGCGACCTCAGATTAGCCAAGAACTACCGAGGTATAACCCTTACATCCATAACGGCCAACATATACAATGCTCTACTACGCAACCACATAGAACCTTTTGGGTTCTATGAAAATGGCTTTTGGAGGAATCGATCCATGATGTCCCAAATTTTGACTATCCTTTTGATTCTTGAAGGTGTACGTGCAAAAAACCTAGTGGCAACAACATTATTTGTCGACTTCACCAAGGCCTTTGACTTCATACACAGAGGAGAGATGGAGCAAATTCTACTCGCCTACGGCCTACCCAAAGAAGCCGTCACAGTTATAATGATTCTATATAGAAACACAAAAGTAAAAGTCTGTTCCCTGGATGGAGACACAGACTACTTTTATATTGTAGCAGGTATACTGCAAGTAGACACATTAGCCCCATACCTCTTTATCATCTATCTAGACTACGTGCTTAGAACATCTATTGGTAAAATCAAAGAAAATGGTTTCAAGCAAACAAAGGAAAGAAGCAGAAGATACCCCACACAAACAATTATGAACGTGGACTAAGTCAATGACATGGCGCTTCTGGCAAATACACCTGCCCAAGCCAAAACCCTGCTACATAGTCTGGAACAACTAGCTGCAGGCATAGGCATCCATGTCAATGCACATAAGATGGAATATATGTGCTTTAATCAAACAGGCAACATCTTCACACTAAACGGTAGCTCTCTGAAACTAGTTGACAAGTTAACCTATCTAGGAAGCAGTGTCTTATCAACTGAGACAGACATCAACACGCGTTTAGCAAATGCATGGACAGCTATTGATTAGCTATCAGTCATATGGAAGTCAGAGCAGACCGATAAAATGAAGCACAGTTTCTTCCAAGCAGTGGTCGTGTCAGTACTGCTGTATGGACGCTAATTAAAGGTATTGAGATAAAGCTTGACGGCAACTATACAAGAATGCTGCGAGCAATATTGAACTAGTCCTGGAAGCAGCATCCCACAAAGCAACAGCTGTACGGCCACTCACCACCCATGATGAAAACTATCCAAGTTAGATGAACCAGACATGCAGGATGCTGCTGGAGAAGTAGGGACAAACTCATAAGTGACATACTCCTGTGGACCCCTTCACATGGAGAGGCAAATGCAAGACAACCAGCTAGAACCTACATACAGCAGCTCTGTGCCGATATAGAATGTATTCCCGAAGACCTGCTGGAAGCAATGGATGATAGAGAAGGATGGCGAGAAAGTGTCAGGGATATCTGTGCTGATGGTGCAACATGATGATGATGATTTTTATCTAAAAATGTTTTCCTACTGTTTCTTAAGTAGTGTTATGATTTATTTTTCTATTTAAAAATATATTGATGTATACAAAATTGTCTATATTTTAAAAAAGGCTTTCATTTCTTACTTACAATCCTGACTGAAACATTATCTCAAATAATGGCTGTGGAAATTTTTTGAAATAGCTATTCAACCTCATAGGGATCCTTCCTCGGGTGAGAAATCTTAAAACAGATCTCACAGAGTAATAAGGCTGTTTGAGAGTGTAGGACACCATATATTTCAGTTGCAATAGGTATGAAAAGAAATCTCTCTGAAAGTGACCAGGACCTTGCAATTGTCAGACTCTCTGGATTTGTGGCTGATTTAATTAAGATACCACCAGCCAAATACCTGGGTAATGTACCCAGGTATTTGGCTGGTGGTATCTTAGTTAAATCAGCCACAAATCCAGATAGCATATAATGATAATGGTTAGTAAGATGTAATGTTAGTAATGTTAGTAAGATGTTAGTAATGTTAGATGTAATGTTAGTAATGTTAGTAAGATGGTTAGTAAGATTGGTTGGCAAACAATTGTTATTGAGCTTGATTCTCACTTGGTGTCCTATACTTCTGTTCTTGTGCTAATCTAAACTTAGTCAATAACTACAAGTGAAGTTCTGTTCTAGATAACATAATCATCAACTTAGAGAAAGGTTGCCATTTAGGAATTAACAGAAAAGAAAAGAAAATATGTTGCTTGAAGAATAGCAAAGGAAATTCTTTGAAATAGCCATCCAACCTCCCATTGCTTGTTCCTATAATAAACCATCTTAGAACGAATCTGATGGAGTAGGGAAGGCTTAAGACACTGGACATTTCAACTGAAATAAGTATGAAAAGATATCTTTCTGAAAATGACCAATATTTAGCCAGTTTACCATAGCCTGGAGAAAATGTCTAAATCTGTTGCCAAATTTACCCCCAGAGAAGGTGTCACTATAGGTCTAAGGTTAAATATTGTCTTTATTCTGTGAATTATTTGAACTAATATCCTCATTTTTAGCACTCTTCAGCTAGTGTATACTCCAAAATATATTTAAACTAGCTTTACTCCCTTTAAAAATTGACCAATCTTCCTAGAAGTGTCTCAGAGCACCTTGACTACTGTCAATGAATTTTATTCTATCAAGGTACCCATACTTCTATGTTAGGGTTAAATTAAGCTTAGAAAACAATTGTGCGATAGGAAGTAGGGGGGGTCTTCTTTCTAGAGTAAAAAAACCTGATGATTATATTGAGACTATATATATGTATCATCAGCCTTTTTCTGTCCATTTCGAAAGGTCTATAAGACATGAGGAATAATGGGACTTAACCTGGTTCATGACATGTTGGCAAGGTGTTTGAATTCAGAATTTTCTTTCTCTTTGATCCATTTTTCAACCAAGGCTAGTGTCTACTCCATTATTTATCCATAACTGAAGGAAAAAGGTATAAGGTCTATATACCTTTTTAATTGGCATTAGTGCAAAATGTATGGAGGTATTAGTTGTGTGGTGTTTATCATTGAAAAAAATGTACTTTGCAAGTCAATTTTAAAATTTAGATGAGGCTGTTTGCATTTTATTTTGTGCAAATGTTTTTGAAATATATATGAATTTATGTCTTCTCCACTCCAGCTATGAGTAAAATGGTAGGGTTGACTGTGCTTGCTAGTCTTGGTATGGTAACCAGTCTAAGAGAAATAGTTGAATTCAGCAATGGATAAAATAGTAGAAATAGCGGGGCTGACAGTTTTTTAGCCCTGATTAGGCAATCAGTCTAAGATAAGGAAAACTTTAAATTCAAACTTGCTTTAATCTACTTAAAAGTTGTGTATTTTTTTTCATATCATCATAATTATAATAAAAACTGAACACCACAACCACTAAGATTTAAATAGTTTTCTTTTTTAATAATCATGATATCAAGTGTCTAATCACTCTTTCTCTCCACTCACCAACTTTTTATTTAACAAAATTTCAAGTGCATTCTTAGCCAGTTAAAATATCCCCCCACCGATCCTAAATTCTCTTGAGCAAATCTCTAACTTTTTCCTTGGTATTCAGCCTTGAAAAGCATGTGATCCTGAAACTAGACAGTAGATCACCCCAGTCTTCATTCATGCTCAAGTATTCTCACTTGATTGAATCTTTCAGCTGTCACTCTATTATTCATATTAAACTGCCCAACTAAGTGCTCTACAGATGTCATCATTGAATGTCTCTTTTGTTTTTTCATCATTATATTGATTATCATTGGCATTTGGGGTGCTGAGTCCAGGTTCCAAACAGTAACAAACCTGGTTACTAAAGCAAAGATCTAACAAACAAAGAGCATTGCCAAGCAACTTGAAGACTATATAAAGCCAGATAAAAATTTAAGAAATGTCTATTTAAAAATTAATTGAAAAACTTTGTTCTTAGAAGCTTTTGGTTGAGGGAAGTAATATTGAAAGGACATAGTGCTTGATATACTATTCAATATTATAATACATACAAGAATGGTTTCTTTTGTTTAATGGCATATCAACCTTTGTAGGTTATTTAATGCCAAAGCTATTCTCCTAGAAGAACAGTAGTGGTACTATTTAACCCATAGCTGGGAGGATAAGGGGGTTCATACCTTTCCCAAGGGTATTTGCCCGAAAGTGAACGTAATAGCACGACTGGAGTACGAACTCGCTTACTACGATTCCGCAGTCCATTGCTTTAACCATTACACCACGAGGACACCCCCCATACATACAAGAAGGAAGTTCTCAGCCAAACTAAGAAAGGAATAACTTGAAATTATTTTGAAAGGTTAAAGAAACTTGAGAAATAATATGCCGAATGTATTGGACAAGTAGGGCAACAAGTCTTGGAGAAAGAAAACTTTGTTGGGTACTGATCAAGCTTACATTTATATTTTTTGGTATCATTTTGTTTCTCTCATAAAGAACAGAATATCATCAATGTTGTCATTTTCAAATAGATCTTTCATGTTTGTATTGAACATGTGTTTTCTGATGAGAGCAAAAGCTCTATATTCTATGAGAATGAGTTTAACTGCTGGGTGATTGACATATACATTGAGGTATGAGTGTAATTCTTGTGAGACCAATGCATAATTGAGATATAGTGACTTGTTTCTTTCTGGATTTTCTGAGGGCTCATCTCCATTCCCCCAAAGTGGCTTTGAGGAAGAATAGTTTATTGTGGATGTTCCAATATCGTTACCATTTTATTTGAAAGAATCTATTAATTTTATGTTTCAAGTCAGTATATGGAATCTTGAATTTGTCAGAAGCCAAATCCTAAACCTGTGGTGAAAGTTTGGGTAAATAGACACTAATGCTTTGGGGAAGGCATAAATCCATTGCTTCTTTTCCACACTAGACTGCACTCGTTTGCTTTGATAGGACAATTGTAACTTAGAATTAGCACAAAGTCACACAGATGGACACCAAATGCTAACAATTACCCAACTGGATCATAAAATGAGATAATGATTAGTAAGCTTGATCCTAATATGGTGCCTTATAGGGATTTATTTCCAATACTTGTTTTTGTGCACAAATATTCAGGGAAAGGGAAACATTCAGCAATAATTTGTCATTTAAGTATAGTTCAGATTTGGCACAAGGTCAGAAATATGGGACACTACATAATGTGTGTGACTAGTTTGCAAACCATTACACCACAGTGAGGTTATAGATTGAACAGTTCAAATTCCATCACAAATTTATTTACTTAGTTGAATTAATATTTTCAAAATAACTGGTAGTTGCATAATTATCCAGTACACAAGCTCATTCAATGGTGTCTAACTGGAGACTGAAGTAAGGTCCCCTCTGGTTGGTTGCTAAGTGATATCAAAGCTGTACTAGTGCTTAAGATTGATAAAATGGTTGGATACATTACAGACCGAGATCACATCAACAACAGGGAAGCAACTGCTGCACCCACCAATCAGGAAGAGATAATTGAGTTTACAGTAGTCCAATGCTATATATAATTGAGAAGAAATAAAGGGTGTTAAAAGTGTCTTTCAAGAAGGAAAAGCTCTGATTTGTTTTGAAAATCATTTGAAATCCTGATTCATATATAAGCTTGAACTGCAACCTCTCACACCAGTGAGAAATCTTTCACCCCTTCCTAAATAGAAGCATCACTATCATCAGAGACTGTCATTACAATGAGAACCTAACTGGTTCAGGGGTTCTAAAGTAAGTTTGCATTATATGAATAGAATACATATGTTTCACCATAACTTCCTGTCATCACTTCAGATAAATAATGGACCATTCCATTTTGATTGTGAAGAAAGAAAGGGAAGAAAAATAATATGCTACATGTCTGAGAGAAAAAAGACAACAAATATAATTTGAAAGAAAAAAAGAAAAAGGAGAAAATGACATACATCAGATGCATATCCTCTGCTTCAATGGAATGGAAGGAAAAAAAAAGAGAGAGAGAGAAAAGAAAGGAAGGACAGATGTAAAGAAAAACTAGTAGCTTGAACAGCAACCTCCTACACCAGTGAAGAATAAATTGCTATCTCAATTCACAAGCAGAATTAATGACTCGCTACAGTTTGTACTTTAAATTTTGTAATGGCTTCTGAGATATGGAAGATTGTTCCAGTAATGAATGCCACTTGGTATGATTAGGATATTTTTCACTGATTCATATTTAACCAATTTTCCTAATATAATTGAATACATGCTTGTACATCCAAAGAATTAAAGACAAGTTCTTTTTCATTGCTAAAACATGAGCCAGCCATTGTGAGAGTCTTTGACTGAATGAAAGGTTATTACATCTGTTTGTTGTGTGCTATGAACAGATAATGAAAACTTAAGAACATTCTTTGCTTGCTCCAAATGAAATAAAATCATGATTGCAATCAACTCTGATTGGAAAGGCTCTTAATCATTAACTAAAAGTAGTATTAAGTTAGTTAATTATTTGGCCTTTAATGGAGTGGCCTTTCTTGCCTGAAATGGCTCATGATATGACAACCAAAAAAAAGAAAGAAAGAAGTCTCTTTATGTTTGCATACATAACTTTGAACAAAGAAAATGAAATGCTTTAGAATATCTTCAGTATCTTTCATAGTAAATATGACTTTCCATTTTGAGCTGGATGGATAGGTGAGGTTATTATTACTACTTTGTTATATTTCAGATATGGATCAATTGAAAACTACCAACTGGTATTTTTCATGGAAAAAACAATCATTCCAGTCTAATTGTTCATCTACATCTTTCCATCATTTGACATGGTCAAGATTTGATCCATCTCATGTCATAACTTTGATTATTCATGTCATTTCTTGATTTGACTGTTACCAATGTCCACTGGTCTATTTAACAATGGGGCATTGTTCTTTAAGAAATCTCTAACATAAAACTTTGCAATCTACTTTTGATACATTTGAGCATTTACAGTATCTTCTCCATTAATTGCACTAATATTTTCTTTGTTTATTAAAATAAAATTTATTACTGATATCTTGGGGAGGCATAAATTTAAATGTTATACAATTACACACACGCACACACACACATGTATGTATATACACACACACATGCATATATGCAGACATATTTGTGTACATTGGTTAGTGTAATGGTTAACAAGCTAGACTAGCCAAACTTCACAAGTGAGTTTGAGTCTCATTGAGTGCCGCATTCATATGGCCTTGTTCCACATCTAAGCAAAAAGCTTGGTAAATTACTTCATACAAACAAACATTTTCATATATGAATATAAGCTAGATTTAGGTAGAAATCTTTTTCTTAAAGAATTTTCATTAAAAATCACTGACAAGTTTCTTTTTCTCAATTTTTCATCTTACAAGATTTCTTAGATTTGATTGATCAATTTTAACATCAACCCATCTAGGGCTTTTTCACACTAAAAGGTTATGGATTCACATTCATTGTACATTTATATTTGGGATTATTGTGTCATTGTTTCTTGAGAGTTTTTTTTGCACGCAGTCCTATCCAATAGGAATAATATTCAAACAGATCTATTCAGTGCATAGATGGGACCCTAACAAGTACCACCATTCCAGATCAGAGTGAGCCTGGAAGTAATGTCAATGAAGAGGTTACTCCACACACCCTATATCTCCAGAACTGGAGCCTCCAAATCAGATGTAGTTCAGTGTCATAACCAGGACAACTTCTTTTAGTGGTGGTGGTGACGGTAGAAGAGGTCTTACCCCTCTCAGTGCATTCTAAGCCCTGCCAACTTGGTACAAATCTTTTTTGTGTGTTTGAGCCACATTTTTACTATTCTTAATATAAAAAATATCATATACTGAAAATGATGCTTGTTTTTTATTTAAATCATAAATGTTTGAATTCATAAACAAATGGTAAATATGACTAATTTTTAAAAAACTGCACCCTGATATGATGGTTTGAATTATTTGTTTTCATTGCATTTCAAACTTTGTTGGGTTATTTAATGTGAATGTCCATCTTGTAAAAAAACAGTAGTGATACTATTTACCCATTGCTTGGGGGTTCATAGCTTTCCTAGAAGTATTAGTCCAAAAGTGAATATAATAGTGTGGCTGGGGTTTGAACTCAATTACTATGATGTCACAGTCCAGCAGGTTAGCCACTACACCATGGGGACACTCCTCTGATATGATAGCTGTCAAGATACAGTCAAAGCTAAATGCTCCCCACGACAAAAACAGAACAAACTTTTAAACTAACTACAGTACATATTTAGTTAAACATTAAATATAGTTTGTCTGCGACATTTTTAATATAATTATTTTTGATTAAAAAAATAATTTAGAAAAAAACAATGACATCTGAATTTTTGAATTTTAGTTTAAGAAAAAAATTACTAAAATATTCAAATAACTTTTCAATTAAAATTTGAATATTTGAGAAATTTCTTTCAATAATTTTAGACAATACTAGGAAGGTTAGGTGAGATATTGACAAAAGATCAGGATCAAAATAATAAAGATGAGGATAAGAGTTGAAAAAAATGAATTATAAAACAATAAAAAGTTTCAGTCAATACAAGTAAATCAAGAAAAAGCATCGTTGACTTAAAGAACGAGTTCTTATCAGATTTCTGAAGTAAAGCAGCAAGGAACCTGTTTAAGATTCAGGTGGGTGACTACTTAAGTACAGTAAGCAACATGAGGTCTGAGTGCCAGACTAACCAAAAGCTTAGTAATTAACAAGAAAAGTCATGAAAAAGAAAAAGAAAAATGGAAACAAAAAAAATAGGAATATAAAATAAAATGATTCATTGAATGGTGATTGATAGATTGATTGATTGATTTTAATGGGCTGTCAATCTGTCTCAAGTTATTTTATACCTTGAGGTTAAGGAATTGCATACACTGTACATTCAATATTTTCCCTTTTTGTATCATTCTTTTAGTTTTTTGCACACAGTTATATGATATCAAGTATTCTTATTTAATACAAATAATTTGCATACAGTTGAATGGTTTCAAGTATTCCTATCTAATACTATTAACTATATGGCATCAAGTATTCCTCTTAAATACGGATCATTTTTAAACTGATCTATTTGACTCCTAGATGGGACCCTAACAGAATCTAACACTCTGGATCAAAGTGGGCCAGGGGATAGTGGCAATGAAGGAGTACTCCACACTCCCAAGATCTCCAGAACTGAAGCTTCACCATTAGATACAGTTTAGTGTCATACTCAGGACACATCACTGTTTTTTCCTTTTACTTTTGGGCTGGCTACCTGATATTTGTGCCAGTAGTTGTGAAAAAGTCATGGTCACTTGATCTTAGAGGGCTGTCCCCCCAGGTTTTTGCTGGTTTGTAGGACTAAATTTATTGCTTGGTGCCTGAGGCGTCCCGTCAGAGAAATGCTGACGGGGTCAAGTTATTTTTGGGCCTGCTATAGATGAGTCTCGGTTTGTGCATAGCCCCTGCTATAAAACAGCCTAGTGCCATACTTTGGTTGGGTGGGGAGCCGGAAAATTACCAAAATAACATTTTTTTTTCGTGATTGATTTTACCCTTCTGCAAGAGTAAAAAAGTCAGCATCTTCTAAGCTTTGCCAACAGGTCAAGATGGAATGATGATATTTCTTTTCAGAACTTCAGACAATAAAGAGTTTTTGTCTAAATAATCTTTTGAACAGATATCTGTCATTCTAGGAATATCTAAATATACAAAAAGCATTTTTGTGGGGCCATGTTTTTTACTTTGTTCTTTGAGCTGAAAAAAATGCATTGTTTGAAGACAACATCAGCAATAATCATAAACCTTATAAAAAAGTAATCAACATTTACAGGAATCAACTCGAATCACTCAAGGACAAAAGCCAGTGGTGACAAGATAAATCCCACCTTATTTCTTTCTTACCCTATATTGCTATAGCAATAGATAAACACATTAACAAATACTATTTCCAGAAGATAATCTATTTAGTACATTCATCCTTGTGTTCAGTTAATGTAACAGCTGATTGGCTCAAAAGTTAGATTCTTATTGTTTCCCAATTTTGTGATCTATTCCCCCAAAATTTAATTTATTACTTAACTATTATTTATTCAACCAGTTGTATTTAAGCAGAAGATAACTCTGTAATAACTAAGAACTAGCGGTAGTTATGGAAATTCCATTTTTTATAAAAAAATAAAACTTTATTGAATTTTAAAAAATACCATCTTTAAATTATCTTAGTATCAATAATTTTTGTGAAATTATTTTATGGATTATCATTATCTATTTATAATTACTCTTATAATTATTTTACAATCACTCTTATAAATATCTATTTATTATTCCTCATTTCTTTATGAATTTAATATTCAATAATTGATTGACATGTCAACCCGTCTAGGGTTATTTTATGCCTAAAGTTATTTCAAGCTATTCACTTTAGTACAAGTATAAATTTTGTCCACACTGAATAGCTTGAAATAAATGCTTTTGACAATTAAACTGTGTATTTACATTTCAACTGCATACTTATGCTGCACTGAATTGTTTGAAATGGAATTGTTTTTGATATTGAAACTGTACTTAGATTAAACTTACTTTTTTGAAATAGAACTGTTTTGATATTTATCTGTGTGGGGACAAAATCTATATTGTTCTAAAGTGAATAGCTTGAAATAGAAATGTTTTTGACAATTAAACTGTGTACTCAAGTCAAGTAGTTCTAATTTAAACAATTTAGTTTAGTATAAGTATAGTTTTTGTCCACACGGATAAATGTAATAACAGTTTTATATCAGATAATTCAGTTTAGTTTGCATGTCAAAACAGTTCTATTTGAAGCAATTCAGTTTAGTATAAATACACAGTTTAGTTCTATTTAACCCATAGATAGGACCCTATCAGGTGCTACCACTCCGGGCCAGAGTGAACCTAGGAGTGATGACAATGAAGGAGTACTCCACATTCCCCAAAGCTTCAGCATTACTGAAAACTCCACATCAGATTGTTTAGGGTCATAACAGGACACTCATTGGGGTGGAGGGGGTTGGTCTTACTCCTCTGCAGAGAAGCCGTCTGTGTATTCTAAAGCCCCAGTTGACATTTATAGAAGACCATGCGCATAAGCATCTGCCTTAGAAATAGGGAAAAGTTTTTGTTTGTTTAGTTTTTTCGCTTTTTGGTAAAACAATCTCTTCTATAAAGAATTGAAGTCTTGCTATATCATCACTAATTTCAAAGTGAGTAACACATACTGCTGCTGTAATACATTACAGAATAATTAAAAGAAAAAATGAATACTTGAAAAATCAATGTCCTCCATATGATCTGTGTATCAAAGAAAAATCAAATATTTTTATAACCCGTGAATTCAAAATTATAAAAACTGTTTTCTTTAAGTTACAGGTGAATACCATCAGATTGTTTAGTTGGGAGTTTACCCCTCTCCAAAGCTGCATTTGGCATATTCTATAGCCCCAGCCAGCAGGACGATCATTTTAAACTAAGAGAGAATGTCATCATCATTGCATGCTGACAGCGTGGATTCCTTTGACTCTTTCTTGTCAGTTCCTCTAGACGGCATCTAGTGTCTGCGCAGAATTTGTGAATAAGTTCTTGCAAGTCAACCAACACTGGTGTGTCCATATGTAGGAATCCATTGGAGAACATAGCTTATGAGTCTGTTCTTATTTCCCCAGCAGTACCTAGCATAATTTGTTCATCTTAGTTGGAGGATTTATGAGATTAGTGGAAAGTGGCCGTTTTGTGAGGTGTTGCTTCCAAGATTTGTTCAAAAAAGCATGTAACATCTTTGTGTAGTTCCCATTTATCTTTTTCTCCTAGCATTTTGTTGGAGTCGAAATTGTGCAGCTTTACAATAGTACTGACATGGTGACAACTTGAAAGAATTCCCATTTTAGTTTATGAAAGAGATGAGTTTTCAATTAAATTAAATTGATGCAGTACTGTCTTCTCTTTATTCAAAGTTAATCATAATGCTTGAATTTTTCAATTAACTCATTAATCTTCTTAAATTTTTATTAATTTAAAACAGATTATATATTAACACCTTATACTCAAGTGGCATTCATGCCAGATGGGAGAAAATTAATAACAGCCACCACACCTGCCCCTTTGACTAAAAGTGATAGGGGTTGGGTTTATTGCTCAGTGTCAGAGGTGCCCCTGAAAGGGAATATCAATAGAATATAAGAAATTTTTAGAACAACCCCATTAAAATTTTACTCTCTGCATAGCACTCCACATTAAAGTGATCTTGTGTCACATTTTGGCCATGTGGGGAATCAAATAAATAGTATCATATATTAACCCTTCACCTATCTGTTATATGAGTATCAAGTGCTCAACCACAACCAGACATGCAGGCTAATAAACATACTCTGCATCTTTAGCATGCCAGAACATTAGAAACAATATTATGTTTCAAATTTTAATATAAGGATTAGTTCATTAAAAGGCAAGTACAACAGATTTCTTTTCCCAAGGGTATTACTCTGAAAGTGAATGTAATAGTGCGACTGGAGTTCCAACTCACTACAATGTCCCAGTCCAGCACTTTAGCCATTACACCATAGGGACTCCCCCCCAGTGGATTAGGTTTGGTTGGGTTTTATGGCATCTCAACCATTGTGGGTTATCTAATGCCAAATCCTCTTTATACACATTATATATGATTTGTTAATGCATAGTTTGCAGAAAACGTTTTTAAACAGGCCAGAGCTCATTTGTTTGCTTACAGTTAAATGGTTATTCATAGGATTTGTAAATCAATAATTTGTTGGTAATCTTTTTAAATGAGTCAGAGCTAATTTGTTTGCACACAAGTATTTCTATTGTTTGCTCACACTTAAATGGTTCCAAATATTTTAACACAAATAGTTCTATTTAGTATTAATCATTTGTTTACACTCACTTAGTTTCAAATATTGCTTTTATGTGTACACAGATGGTTTCAAGCATCAATATTTAATACTATAAAAATGCTTACAATACAGTGGATTTGGGATTTTTTGGTAAGAAATTAACTTTCCATAACTCTTTTAATCTATTATATATAAGCAAGAAGATAAAACATTTAAGAATATATTAATGTGGATAGAAGTTAATCTCTACATGTCCATAAGCCTTCATGGAAATATATTTTATGCTTGTAATCATAAAGAGGAATAGTTGTAGTAATAGTGAGGAGGAGGAGAAGTGAATAGATTGCCTGTAGCATCTATTCATTCATCCTCCTCCTAACTATTATTCTTTATGACAACCACTAGTTTTAAACTGTTTTTTTCTTATGATAACTGAAAACCAATTAACAAGAAGTATATTTCATATCACTCAGATTCTTTTGTCCATTAAAAGTGATGCAAAGGAGATAAATTATATGCAGGCAAATTTAAAATAGTCATTTCCAAAGTTTAGTTCAGTTTGACACAAGGCCAGAAGTATGAGCCTTCTAGTGAGAATCTAATTCACAAACAATAATCTGCTAACCATTATTTTACATGAAGCACTTTTAAACTGATTTAGAATAGGATTCAAATTAAAAAATATACACATACATTCAATTAAATTTTATGGTGATTAATCATTATATTTGAGAAAGTTCTTGTGATGTAATAGCTAAAATGTCAGATTGTGACATCGTAGTAAGCAAGTTCAAGCTTCAATAGTGCTACTGTATTGACTTTCAGACTAATACCCTTGGAAAAGATATGAACCTCCTTATTTCCTTAGCTATAGGTTAAATAGTATGACTACTGTTCTTTTATAAGGATGGAATTGGCATTAAATAACCAATAAAGGTTGATATGCTATCAAACAAAGAAACTGAAACCAAACCTAATTATTTTATTCATTCCAATATATATAAGAAAAATACCTCAAACTATTTCCCACCTAGTCGGCAAGGCTTAGAATACCCTGATTGTATCCCTGTAAAGTGATAAGATGCCCCCCCCCAAACAAAAAGGGAGGTCCTAGTTTGGGCCCTAAACTACACCTGGTGGTGAGGCTCCAGTTCTGAAGATCTGGGGAGTGTGGAGTATCCCTTCATTGCCATTTGTCCCAGCTATACTCAAACCTAGAATTACAGTCTCACATATGAGTAAAATTTGAAAATCATTTATAATAAATAGAAATAATTGATATCATATGCAAATGATTTGTATTAAGAATATTAACTTAAAGCTAATAGCTTTAAATAACCATTCTTAATACAAATAATTTGCATATGACATCGATTATTTCTATTATAAATGATATAAAAATAATATTATAATAATGTTTATAAAGGATTATTATTGTTAATTGTTAGTTACTTGAAACCATTTAATTGCTTGAAATACTTGAAACAATATAATTGTGTGCAAATTATTAGTATTAGATAGGAATACTTGAAATTATATAACTGCAAATGATTTGTATCAAGAATAGTTACTTGAAGCTTTAATTGTTTACTCAGGATTAAAACCATATAACTGTGTGTCCTCCGATCATCGAATAGTCACGGCTAAATTACGACTAAGCCTATGAAAAAGCGCCACATGAACAGTGACCACTAAGCCCTATGACCAGGCCCTACTTAACAACAGAGATATTAGAAAAAAATATGTATTAGAATTAAGAAACAGATTCGAGACACTACAAGAGAAGACAGAAAAAGGTACCCCAAATGACGAATGTGAGAATTTCGAGGCAGCATCAAAGTGTATTCCAAAAAACCTAGAACTAAATATAGAGTCCTATGGGAAATGTTAGCGGTTAGAGAAAAACCTGCACTCGTGAAAACTGCCACCAAAAGCCATCGGAAGAACCCAACAAACACAAATACCTGAAAACTAGAAAAGTCACAATATCAATTAGCAATTAAAAGAACAGACGGAATACATATAGAATCAAATAGATAAGATTAGAGACTCAGTGGAAGATAGGCAACCTAGGATAGCCTAGCAAACAATAAATGAAGTGAATTGAAGGAAGAGCACAGCAAAAGCAAAATTGAAAGCTGCAAACCAACAAGAAAGAGTAAAGCTGTGGAAACAGCATTTCAAAAATCTACTAGGAAACCCACTGAAAGTAACGAATGAACCGATCACCAAAATTATCAGTAAGCAATAAGACATTAAACTAGGTCCATTCACCAAAGAAGAACTCAACTCGGTTCTTAGAAAAATTAAAAATAGGAAAGCTGTAGGGCTTGACGAGATCCCCCCAGAAATATGGAAGACCAGATAATTCAACAACATACTGCTCCGGCAATGCAACGCAGTCTATAATCAAAATAGGATAGAAAGATGGATGAAGGGATGCATCCTTCCTTTCCCTAAAAAGGGCAACCTCGGATTAGCCAAGAACTACCGAGGTATAACACTTACATCCATAGCAGCCAAAATTTACAATGCCTTACTACGAACCACATAGAACCCAAAATAGACAATATCCTTAGGAAAAACCAAAATGGTTTCCGAAGAAA
This sequence comes from Sepioteuthis lessoniana, assembly GCA_963585895.1. NCBI lineage: Eukaryota > Metazoa > Mollusca > Cephalopoda > Myopsida > Loliginidae > Sepioteuthis > Sepioteuthis lessoniana. The sequence goes on along the minus strand of OY757926.1, from coordinate 41,506,436 downwards.
TAGATCCACAACCTTACAAATATTGACCATCCATAGAATCCTTGAAGGCGTACGGGCAAAAAACCTACAAGCGACATTATTATTTGTCGACTTTACCAAGGCCTTTGATTCCATACACAGAGGGAAGAGGGAACAAATCCTACTAGCATACAGCCTACCAAAAGAAACCGTAGCAGCAATAACAATTCTCTACAGAAACACCAAAGTGAAAGTACGTTCACCGGATGGAGACACAGAATAATTCAACATTGTAGCAGGAGTACTACAAGGGGACACGCTAGCCCCATACCTCTTTATCATCAGTCTAGACTACGTACTTAGAACTTTGATCGACAAAATCAGAGAAAATGGCTTCGAGCTGACAAAGAAAAGAAACAGAAGTTACCCCGCAAAAACAATTACCAACGCCGACTATGCCAATGACATAGCGTTACTGGCGAATACACCTAACCCAGCTGAAACACTACTGCATAGTTTGGAATGAGCCACCGCAGGCATTGGCCTCCATGTCAATGCACACAAAACGGAATATATGTGTTACAACCAAACAGGCGACATTTCCACACTAGACGGAACCTCTCTGAAACTAGTAGACAAATTCACCTACCTAGGAAGCAGCGTCTCATCAACCGAAAAAGACATCGACACACGACTAACGAAAGCACGGACAGCTATCGATAGGCTTTCGATCATATGGAAATCAGACCTGAACGATAAAATGAAATGCAGTTTTTTCCAGGCAGTGGTTGTATCGATACTGCTATATGGATGCACTACTTGGATGCTAACAAAATGGCTGAAAAAGAAGCTAGATGGCAATTACACAAGAATGTTGAGAGCAATATTGAACAAGTCCTGGTGGCAACACCCCACAAGACACCAACTATACGGCCACCTGCCTTCCATCACGAAAACTATGCAAGTTAGACGAACCAGACATGCAGGACACTGCTGGAGAAGCAAGGACGAACTCATCAGTGATGTACTCCTATGGAACCCTGCATATGGCCAAGCAAAAGCAGGATGACCAGCTCGAACATACATACAGCAGCTATGTGAGGATACGGGATGTAGCCCTAAAGACCAGCCAGAAGCGATGAATGATCGGGAGAAGTGGCAAGAGAGGGTCAGGGATATTTGTGCTAGCAGCACGACATGATGATGATGATGATGATGATGATTTGCCATTAAACAAATAAACTATAAAACACACCTAAATCTATTCCTTATTTATTGTACATTTAAATTGGTCATGGGTAAACTTTGGCCCATGGGCTGCATGAAGCCCATGGCGCTTTTTGAATTGTCTGACTAATTTTATGAGGAAAATAATATTTGTCTAGTCTCATTCTCACTTGTTTACTCACACACACAGACACTTTTTCAGTCAAAAAGGTTGAAGAAGCTGGTGTCAAAGGAGAAGGAATTTAAAAAAAGAATTTTTATATAATCAAATGAATAGATTAGAAAATAATCTTATTACTTTTATGTACATTTTTATCATGTATTTTTATATTAATGTTACCTTGATATTTAAAAGTGGCAAATGAAATTTTTTAGCCATCAGATTGTTTGATATTCACCTGTAATTTAAAGAAAACAGTTTTTATAATTTTGAATTCACGGGTTATGAAAATATTTGATTTTTCTTTGATACACAGATCATACTGAGGACATTGATTTTTCAAGTATTCATTTTTTCTTTTAATTATTCTGTAATGTATGTTACTCACTTTGTAATGTATGTTACTCAGCAGTGTGTGCTACTCACTTTGAAATTAGTGATGATATAGCAAGACTTCAATTCTTTATAGAAGAGATTGTTTTACCAAAAAGCGAAAAAACTAAACAAGCAAAAACTTTTCCCTATTTCTAAGGCAGATGCTTATGCGCATGGTCTTCTATATTGAAAATTGTTTAGGTACTTTTAACGAAAAATTAACTTGAATTCTTTTAATAGTGCAGCCATGTCAACTCATGTGGCCTGCTTCTCAAAAAAGGGGTCCCATGTTTGATTTAAATCTTCAGAAATTCAATTAATTGTTATGCCCAGTCAACTGGGGCTTTAGAATACACAGACGGCTTCTCTGCAGAGGAGTAAGACCAACCCCCTCCACCCCAATGAGTGTCCTGTTATGACCCTAAACAATCTGATGTGGAGTTTTCAGTAATGCTGAAGCTTTGGGGAATGTGGAGTACTCCTTCATTGCCATCGCTTTTAGGTCGACTCTGGCCCGGAGTGGTAGCACCTGATAAGGGTCCTATCTATGGGTCAAATAGAACTAAACTGTGGTTTTTTGAATTTACTATTTTTTTAAATTTAAACTGTATATTTATGCTGAACTGAATTGCTTGAAATAGATCTGTTTTGACATTTAAACTGCATACTTATGCTAAACTGAATTATCTGAAATAAAACTGTTTTTATATTTACCTCTGTGTTGGCTGGGGTTTTAGAATACACCAACTGCACTCTGCAGAGAGTAAAACCTCTCCAAACAAGTGACCTGGATATGACATTAAACAATCTGATGTTTGGCAAAATTCACCTTATTTATTGAATGACTCATAATCTACACTCAACACTGCCACAAATGAACAATGATGGAAGATATCAACCAGTGAGGATCATACTCACATCGATCAATTCAAAGTCAAAAAACATAGTTTAGATAAATGGCTACACAAGGAACAAGTGTTTCTTTAATCTGTTTATATTTATGAGATGAGAAGGTTTTTGTTTCTTTGTTTAATGGTATGCCAACCTTGATGGGGTATTTAATACCAAAACCATCCCTGTAGAACAGTAGTGATACTATTTAACCCATAGCTGGGAAGATCAGATGGTTCTGGGGTTGCATATTGACCTTTGATTGAGTTGTCAATCAGCGATTCTCGACATGGGACACACCTGGGAAAATAAGCAGAAGCAGTCACGTGGTTGATCAGAAATGTGTGAGTGTTATGAAATGATATATGCTGATGCCCATGTGAGATAGTGCCAGTCTGTCAGCTCGCAGTGGTCGACAGATAGAGAACCATGGTTGTAGGGAGCTGCTTGGCCCCCTGGCGAGGACCAGTTGAGTATGTCTTGTTGGAAGACAATACATAAGGCCTTGAAGATAATACAGAATGGCCCACAGTGGGCCTCTGGTTGAGTACCCCATTGGCTGAGAAGTACTTAGAAGTACTAAGTGAGGCCTTGAAGATAACATGTCAAGAGAAGTTATAGGTCAATATGACAGGCTGTATTTGTCTCCCTCCATCTATCTGTCTCTCACACACCTACAAAAGCTTTGACCAAGAAGAATAAAGAGAGTTATATATTTATATAACAAAGTGTTATAGTTCTTCCTTCATCCCTTCTTATGGCTATACAACACTGAAAGTGAATGTAAATGCATGACTGGAGTTCAAACTACCTTGGAGGTGTCCTTGTGGTATAATGGTGAAAGCAATGGAAGGCAGAATCGTATTAAGTGAGTTCGAACTTCAGTTGCGCTATTACATTCACTTTTGGACAAATACCCTTGGGAAAAGTATGAATTCTCTTGTCCTCTCAGCTATGGGTTAAATAGTATCACTACTGTTCTTCTAGAAGGATGGCTTTAGCATTAAATAACCTACAAAAGTTGATATGCCATTAAAGAAAGAAACCGAAACCGAAACTGAACTACCTTACTAAGATGTTGAAATCCAGTATTTTTGCTATTATGCGAAGGGAACCCCCTCCAAAATATTTAAACTGTATAATATCTAAGATGAGGATGATAGTCTGATTTTTTTTTCACTGGTCCTTTAAGCCGGTTTGGTTGGGGGGGGGGCTTCTCATGTAGCGTATCTTGAGTAGGAATAGCCTTGCAGAGCCTATCCCTCTCCAGGTCTACAACTGCTTTGAATTCAGAGTTTTCCTTCTCCTAGACTGGTTGTCAAAATAAGGTTAAAGTCTTTCTTACTATTTACCCATAGTTGGAGATAGAATAGTTGGATTCATACCTTTTCAAGGAGTATTAGTGCTATGTCAAATGCAAAAGCCTCATTTAGGATGTGAACTCAGGTACCCAAGTTCATTTCCTACCACAATATCTGTTATAACCCAAGTACCTCCTGAATCTTATAAATAGTGTGATTTTTTTTTTAAGGAATTATTCTCTTGTTGCCATGATGAAAGAAACAATACAAGTGGCCCAATTAAACATTGATCGCATGATGTATTTCCTTGACTGACAATTTATTATGATTTATACATAACCAAAGAAAAGACACAAAAAAGATGCACAATATAGGATGGCCTTTCTTTAGCCAGCATGATGGGTTCTGTGCCAAATCAGCTTTCTCTATAAAAGCTTACTTGTTATATCGACACATTTGTTGGTTTTATCGTTCTTAAGGTACATTTGTATTGACTATATCAATGTATTCTCAGATAACAATGCATCACATACACTCATAAATAGGATCAATACAGCAATGAACTAATTCACTGAAGTTTTGACAACCAACACCAGAAACTGTGATCCTGTTTTTTTTCGGTGTATATTTCCAGTCAAATTCTCCTACCTGCTTGATGATCAAGTTGTTAATACTCGCCACCACTAGAATATATGTATGTCACCAAAAAGTGACTCTAACTTTAAGACTCATTTACAAACCAATATTATTTAGACAACAAAACCCTTCAGTAAATTCTTGATGCTTTTAACACAGTGCTTTGACTGATCAATTCGTCAGTCATTATCTTGTAGAAGAAGGAAACCATTTTTATAGAAAAAAATAGAGACATAAAAATAGTACTAATATTATCAAACCCACCAATACATTTCAATGGCACTGAGTACACCAAGTAGTTAGGGATTCTAAATTATGTGGGTTGTTTTTTTGCTTGGAATATAGGTTTGCATTTCATATGGCACCAATACACTTGAGAAAAGTATGAATCTGACAATTCTCCCTCCAGCTATGAGCAAATTGTTGGGCAAACTGGGCTCTTTAACCTTGGTATGGCAACTTGTCTTGGAGAAGGAAAACTCTGAATTCAATCCTGTTAAACACTACTTAAAAAATTGATCTTGTCTCATATCCTGCTTATACAGAGGGGTTGATAAGTATATATATGTATCATTTTTCTCATAAGTCATAGTTGTTTAGACACAATTGCTGTCTTTTTAGGCTTTGTTAGTTCAAGGTTCCACCAATCAAATTTGCTAAAGCCAAATTTACAGGAGATAAGACACAGACACAAAACAATAGTATTGTCAAACATTTCTTTGTTGTTTGGGAATTTAAGATAAATCAGATAATTGTCATAGTTAACATATTAAGAATTGTGATAGTTAATATATTGAGAATGAATCTTTCAAAGAAAAGATTTAATCTGAGATTAAACAAGAAGGAAACTTGATCAAGTGAAGAGAGAATGAATAAACATTGACAAGTGTCCATGACAAAGACTGAAAAGAGAAACAAATCATTTTAATTCTTTTTAGCACCAATCTTGGGATCTTGAGGAATTTATAAGTAAAATAAACAAAAGTTTATGAAAATACATGTCACAGTGAGCTAAACTGGCTGTTTCATGGACTGAACATTGCAAATTTGTTAAAAAATATGATAAACCACATAATAAGACACATATTAATGGGCCAGAATTTCAATAGGAACCCTTTTATGACCTCTAGATTGTTCTATGTTGAAATGAATTTGAGATTTATTAGACTTTTGACACACATCTATGTATTTACCCAATCCCTCTGCACAGGCAGGGTGTGACACAAGGATAATTTTGAAACAAAGTTTTAAAGTTTGATTTCAGAGTTTTCCTTCTTCCAGATCAGTTGTCATACCAAGGTTAACCTTGGTATGACAGTCTACTCTATTATTTGCCCATAGCTGGCTGGAGAATAGATGGATTCATACTTTTTCAAGGGTATTAGTGCTTCATGAAATGCAATCAACCTCATCCAGAATTTGAACTCGTTTTGCCATATCCATTTCTTATGTCATTGATACACATGTAGAAGTGCAGAAAAACTCAAAAAATTACTTATCAAACCAGACTTTGGAGGAGTATTGCACATGGCAGTAGAAAACTAAATAAATACAAAGTTTGACTTGATAGATTGTTTTACGACATATCAACCTTTGTGGGTTATTGAAAGCCAAATCTTGTTTATAGATATATATATATTAAATATATATGATCTGTAAATGAATAGTTTGTACGAAACGATTTTTATCTAAGCTAAGGCTCATTTGTTTGCACTAAGTTAAATGATTTCAAGCATCTAACACTGATCTATCTGCCACGGTTAAATGGCTTCAGTTATCATAAATGATTAAACAGTTCTGTTTGACCCATAGATAGGACTCTAACAGGTAAAACCACTCTGGATTGAAGTGGACCTGGGAGTAATGGTACTGTATGGGAACTCCCCATTTCCCATCAGATGCAGTTTAGGATGCTTTTAACACAGTATTTTGACTGATCTAAGGGGGAGGGGAGTTTTATCCCTCTGCAGAGATGTAGTTGGAGTATTCTACAGCCCAAGCCAACTTGGGTAGTTTGATTGGATTTTTGCTTCTAATAACAGAATTATACAAGTCATGTACCTGATATTTATACTGGCAAACAACTTGGCTGATAAAATATTAACAATTTAAACAGTATTTTTCATATGAATTTTCCAATTAGCTAAGGTAGAACTGAATAAAATTATTTCAAAGAGATAGTATGTCTGACCTTGTTTTAGAATATATAAGTAAAGTAAAGTTGGTGACCATAGTTGAGGGTGACCTGAAGGCTCCCTTTTCAATAGCTACAACACTGGGGTGTAGAGGAGGGCACTACTCCATTCCTTGGATTGCTGCACTTTACCCTTGATCCTTATCTTATAATGCTGAGTGTTAAGCAAAGCAGCATAAAGTACCATTTTTTTAAATCTTTGGTATGACTCGACCTGGGATTGAACCCCAGTCTCCTAAACCATTAGCAAACACTCTACTCATTAGGCCAATGGATTTTCAGATGTATAGAAAATATTATGGAATTTTTTTACCTCAAAATAAGCATTTTTATAGGGAGTTAACTTTAAATCTGTTTATAAAAGGTAAACTTTTACAGAAATAGACATAAAAATATATTTCATAACCCTTTAATCCAAAAAATCAAAACATTTCTGGAAACAATTGAGGTATTTTGTATTAAATTAGCATATACTTGAGATAGAAAGCCATTTTAATGACTGCACCACAATTCTGATGATAAATTTGCGTACTCAAATTTTCCCTTTGATTTTTTTATTAAAACAGTCAACTTCAAAACACCATAACTTAAAAAAAATGATAGAAACAAAATTTAAAAAATATGTTTGCCCCAAAATTTGATTTGCACATCTTGTTATACTAACCATCCTCAAAAATAGCCAATGTCTGGCACTAGGCCCATTATTTACATGGGGTTTATTGTGCTTAGCATAATCATTATCATCTTATGAAATGGAATCAACGACCCAAGTTCAAATCCTAAGTAAGGTTGTTTGTATTTTACTTTTTGCTAATGCTTTTGAGAAAGGCATGAATCTATCTCTTCTCCCATAAATAATAGATAAATAGTAGGGCAAAATGGGTTTTTAGCCTCAATAAGGCAACCAGTCTAGAAGAAGGAAAACTCTGAATTCAAATCAGATTTACTCTGCTGAAAATTGACCTTTTGGCAGAGGAGTTGAATAGATATATGTGGATTTTAAATCGAAGGGGTTGAATAGATCTAAAATACATTATATTTACTTGATTTTCACCAAGTACTCAATAATTATATCCTTGTACTAAACTTTATTCACTTTATACTGAATAATGAAATATCTACTTCTTTGGTTTCTTTGTTTAATGGCCAATCAACTTTAATACTAAAGCCACTCTTGTAGAACATTAGTAGTACGATCTTCTAATTCATCTGGAAGTATATTAATGCTGAAAACTACAGATAAAGTTTATTAAATAAAATCAGGGGTCACTACCATCCTTGGAAAATATTTTGTTTAAGTGTACTTAAACCTTTATACCGGTAAGATTAAATTAGTTTATTTCCGGATAATCTATTTGCTTAACAAAAATGTATATGATTAGATACAATGGTTGTCTGATATTTAGAGATGATAGGTTTTCATTATTTCACACATTTTTTCAAACAGGTATTTTCATTTGCATTAATTTTTGACAGATGCATTTTTCGTTAAATGGAATACTGAAGCAACATGATCTTTCTACATTCATTTCCCTATACTGGTCTAAGATAAGCATAGTAAATATCTATATAGAAAAGAAATAAGATGTGAAAATCAATTTAGTGGTATGTTAGTAGGTGCTTAAATATATTCAAATATACTAGGTATGATGTAATTCTGAAAATGAATGGTGCGAAGTGTGGCACAATGTTTCTGTTATGGAGCACTCTCGATGTATACATTTAACCAACCCCTCCACCATGAGTAGGATGTAACAAAAGGTTAATTTTTCAGCTGTTTGCATTCAGAGCTTTCTTTCTATTTGACTGGCTACCTTACCAAGGCTAAAGAACCTAGTCCACCTTACTATTTACCCATAGCTAGGGAGAGAATAGTTGGATTTATACCTTTCCTAAGAGCATTAACACAAAGTGTAGTTATGCATTATATATAAAGATATATATATATATTTTTAACAAATCCTGTTAGTCACATCTGGCTCTCATCTTGCAAACCATCTGAGTGAGATGAACAAGACGTGGTGGGCAAAATAGAAGTGAGGATGAACTCATATGTGATGTTCTCCTATGAACTCCTACACATGTACACACCAGTACTGGTTGACCAGCAAGCACTGTGAAATCACCTGATGCAGTCTAAAGGACTTACCAGGAGTGATAAACAATAGGGACAGATGGAGACAGAGAGCCAAGGGGCTCCATGCTATCAGCAAGATGATATATATATATATATATATTTCCCTAATCTCTCTGCTATGGGCAAGTTGCAACACAAGGTTAATTCTTAAACAGAACAGGGTGGAATTCAGTTTTCCTTCTCCAAGACCAGTTGCTATACCAAGGCTAAAGATCCCATTCTGCCCCGTTATTTGTTCATAGCTGGGGGTAGAAAAGCTGGATTCATACCAGAGTACAGGGGCCCTGACAATATTTTTTGGACACTTTAGTATTCGACTTTCCGAGTACCATAGAGTGGCGAAATTCCTTCAATAGAATAGCATAAACATATAAAGACAATACCTGTAATAAAAATGGAAGAAAATCGATTAGGTAAGGAAAAATATTTAATTTTCATCATTTTTTACAAAACACACGCGACATTATTTTTCAGACATGGTTGAAAAACTGTTAATAGTCTGTAATATCACCTTTCTTCTCAATAACTTTTATCAATCTCTCTTCATAATGATCAAACATATGCACAATAACATCTCTACGTGTTTCTATTAGTTGATTTTTGGCTCCTAGTATTTGTTCCCATAGTTGAGCCTCTTTCGTTATTTCAGGTCCATCATAGACAAGTTGCGTAAGCATTTCCCAAACATTTTCTATTAAATTTAGATCTGGGCTTCTTGCATTCCAAAGTAGTCATATTCACTTTAGCCATCCATTCTTTCATGAGTTTTGACACATGGATGCTGTAATTGCCTTTCTGTAGAACAAAATCATTCCCAATCTCTCTTCTTATCCTTGGTAAGGCTTTCTCGTCCAGCAACTGTTTGTAGCTTTCGCTGTTCTGTCATCCTTTCAGCCACTCCAACCATATATTTCCATTAGCAAAGATCATACCCCAAACCATAACTCCTCCTCCTCCCATCTGTCGTTTGTTCAGTACAACAGGCTCACCCCTTCTCGACCAAGTACACCATCCATCAGGCCCACAAACTTGAAACGCTTCTCATCAGTAAATATAACCTTCTTAAAGTCAACATGTTTTGTTAACCACCTTTTAGCACACTCCAGTCTTGCTCCTTTGTGTTTCTTTGTTAGTGTAATTTTTTTCTTAGCCTTTGCATACTTCAAACCAATCCTATGCAGCGTTCTTTTTACTGTTTGGATGTTTACATCCAATTCACATTTCTCCTTCACTTTTCTTGTTGTAACTTTTTCTCCAGATGTCAGAGCCGTGTCACAGTCCTCTTCATTCTCCTTTCAGTCCTCTTGCCAATTGATCTTTTCCGGCCTCTCTTCTTTTTCCGCTCGGAGTTTGTCTTCAGCATGTATTCGACTGTTGATTTCGACAGCTTCAAATCCATGGCGATCTTTCTGATGCTGAGGCCATCTTCCTGCTTCTTCCGTGCCAAACAAACGACTTCTTTTGAATGCATTTTACCTCATTAAACTTAATTGTTTTCCGAAGAAATATCCGGACTATTTATGCTGTTAGATTGTCCTATGTTAGCATAGTAGTAGGGGTGCCAGTGCCCCAGAACAGTGTACAAGCAGAAAATTTGCATACAGCAACATATACATGAACATAGCTTTTAATAAAATAGGATTTTTTGTCATGTCCGAAAAATAGTGTCGCGCAAGTTTTCGCAAAAATCACAAGAAACTAAAATTATCAAAGCCAAACTAAAAAAATGATTACACTAGTAGTGGATTTTCACTCCTCAACTATGTACTTACAATCTCAAAGGTTTTTGGCACTAGTGACCACCTTGAAGTACTTTTTTCAAAGTGTCCGAAAAATATTGTCGGGCCCCTGTAATAATGCAATGTGAAATGCAAGCAGCCGTGACTATGGATTGGAATTTGGGGTGCTGTGTCCAATTCCTGTGACAATAGCCATTACATCACATATATAAGGTGAAAGTCTTTTATGCTATCAAATATATTGAATATGATTTAATAAATGAATGGTACCATTCATGATATAAAGCTTTTGTTATGAAATAGTAGTTATGTATTCATATAACTACAGCATTTGATTTCATTCATGGACATAAACATTTTTAAGTTTTATACTGGACTGGCTCTGTTTTCATTTCAGGGTGTAGAGCACATTTTAGAAAATAATAATTAGATTTACCTAAAAGATTCTCACTATAATATATGTTGAATATACTACTGCAGCTGCTTCTCATTTATATACATATATATGTGTGTGTGTGTGTGTGACAATATCTATTTATAGGTAGATATGCAGTGTGGAAAGGAAACAAAAAGTGAATTATTAAGTAAGACTTACTCCCCATTTAAAGCAATGAAATATTTTTCCTCAGAAGAGGAGGCCACTGAATTTCTCTAGCAATATGATCGTGCCAAATGATCAAATGAGAAGAATTTTAGTTGTAATAACAAAGAAACAATGTGCAGGAGTTATTTGATTTAAAGTGAGAAATAAATGTCTTTCCATGTTTTCATGGTGACACAGTCCTATAATCTGATTGGCTATTCATAGCACACAGCACATTGTATTTGTCATTTGATTGGCTAACATTGTGTTCAAAAGTAATAAATTTCTATGGCTATTTTATGGCTCTTAAAATGTCTCTGAAAAACTATAAAAATAGTTTTAGGCATCCAAATGGTTCTTGAGATTTTCAATAAAAACAGGTTTATTTCAATTTAGTTTGGAGATTAATTTGATAATATCAATATACTTGAAATATTTTCCAAAAATCTAACACAGAAATCCTTGTATAAGCAACCTGTTGTACTTCATGATAAATCAGAGCAAATAAATGTTTAACCTCCTTGAATTAATCAGTTGCTTGTTTGCTTGTATGACATGTCAATCCCTGTTGGATTATTTGATACAGATAAAGTCTGTTGGTTTTTTTTAACAAGCAAATGATTGTAACAAATAATGATAATAATAATAATCATTTTCAAGTAACTATTCTTAATACATATGATTTGAACATATTTATGTAGTTTAAAATACTCCATCTAATTCTTAAAATTTTCAAACAGATTTATTTGACCAATAGATGGGACTCTAACTTTGGGACAAAGTGGACCTGGGAGTAATGGCAAATTTAATGACACTCCCTAGCAATCCAAAACTGAAACCTCACTATCCAAAGTCATACACAGGATGCCCTTTTTTTGCAGTGGAGACTAACCCTCCTGCAGAGGATACAGTTGGCATATTCTAGGTTTCACTAACTGGCCACTATTTGAATTGAGAATATGGCATCTCAGAACTAAATCAAAACCCTGTCTTCATGATGTCACTTACTTAGCTTTTCTTAGTCTGGTACACAGGTTTCAAGTTGCTTACAGTACATGTTCTTAAATGGTCACCTATCTAAGTAGTGAACAAACTCATTACTGCTTAACTTTAGTGATCTGAGGGGAGCTAGAGCTTTCAGCATGACTTAACTATAAATACTTTAATCCTCAAATCAGAGGGCCAGGGAAGAGGTGTTGGCTCCTTGAAGCACCCCTTTTAACATTTTGTAAAATTTGTTATTGTATGATATCTGTATATACTCAGCCCTTCTGCCATTTGTAGGATTTGACATCAGGTCACTTTTTAAGCAGAGTACTTTTGGTTTGAATTCAAAGTCTTCCTTCTAGACTGGTTGCCTGACCAAGCCAAGAAATTCTAGTCAATTTTACAATTTACCCATAGCTGGGGAGGTGCAGAAGAGATGGATTTATGTCTTTTCATGGGAATTAGTACAAAGTGAAATGCAAACAGCTTGGTCCAGTGTTATTTTTAATGAAACAAATCAAGCACCACAATGTTTTCATTTATTATACTAAATACAAGTCTTCCTCTGTAACTCTGAACTTAACTTTGACCAGATATCTTTAGAAAAATTGGTTTGAAGGCATTTTTCTTTTTTAGTACTAAAAAAAGATTCACGGAACTACAGTGGAATATACCGTTAGGCAACATCAAGAAACAGGACAAAAGACCAAAAGTAGGGCTAGTAGACCTAAAGCAACAACAAGAGCAGAGAATAATTTCATCAGAGTAACCAACTAGTATGACAGAAGACTGACTACTCCAACCAATGTTGTGAACAAAATGTGTCAGCATCCACTGTGAAGAGAAGGCTCTGTGAAGCTGGCCTATATGGCTGAATTGCAGCCAGGAAACCAATATTGAGGAAGCAAAGCAATATCAAAAGGCTCCAGTGGAGCAAGGCACACAAAGACTGGACAATAGAGCAATGGAATAAAGTCATTTGAACTGATGAATCAAACTTTGAAATCTTTGGGTCAAATAAAGGGGTCTAAGTGTGGTGAAGTGTTGGTGCAACCTGCAGTATTACACCAACCGTAAAGCATGGCGGTAACTCTGTTATAGTGTTGGGGGCTTTTGCCAATTTCTAAGTCAGGGATTTGCACCAGTTGAAGGGCAAGCTGAATCAGAGCCAATGTTGAACAGTATTTTGCCATGAGGTCAATGTTTCTCTCCACCTTAAGGCCAACATTTCATGTTGAATATTATTTTGCTCTACACCTAAAGGCTAACATTTAGTATTGAACATTATTTTACTATTCACCTAAAGGCAATGTTTCAGGTTGAGTGTTATTTTAGTATCCACCGGCAAGTCACAGAAAATTTTAAAGCTGAAATATCACATCAGCTATAAAAAGCTTAACATAGTGACTATTTTTAGGAGGGCATTTAGAATGTTTTGTATTTGATTTTTTTCTGCATGTAATAACTTAGGTATAAGATATTTGAGAGCCAAGGAACTAAAAGAGTACAGATACTGCTGATATCACTAAGATTGAAGCACAAAAATAAGATCTGATCAAAGAAAATTATTAACGTTCTATCGTGATTAAGTCATACTCATATGGAGGAACAAATACATCCTATTGGAGAATCTAATTCTAAATATAAAAGATACATTAAAATTGGTTAATATCCAGACTTAAAAATTGTGTCAGCAATCAATCAAATATGGAACATATGAAAGGAAAGAAATTGAAACTTTTTAGGTTAATAATGAAGAAACAACAACAGGTCTTTGTCATCTCCTTCATATTGTAAAACTTAGCCCTTTTTAAATGAGCCATTTTGTTCTAGAGAAGGTATGCACAATAGAATCAACATGATGGCTTCCATATAACAGTGGCATGCTTCAAAATTAGGGATTAACTAATTTTCTTTATGATTGGATCAAATTATACCAAGTGGTCATAGAGGGGTATATTCTATTGAATCAATCTGAACATCATGGCCTCTATATGGTAGAGATCTGCTCTGATATTAGTGATTTATTTAGTAAATGTTTCAATGATACCATGACATTGACGTATAGACTTATGAATGGCCATGAGACTTTATAGGTAACTGTTGACTCTATTGATTAGTATAAAGAGAAGAATGGATCTTGTTTCGTTAATGATATGGATTTTGACAGCACCTGCAGTAGGTTAAGTGCATGTAATGTTGGGATCATACATATTTTGCATCAGTTGACAATTAGGATGACCATGAAACAGCCAAAATAAGATATACATGAATTAAAGTACTTCTACCATATAACGTGAGAATAACCCTACCAGAATGAACATGATTCTTACCATCAAGAAGTACTTTGTTGGTTATTATGACTAACAAAATGCATTGTCAAAGTTTAAATCACTGAGATTATCTAAAATGATAATTAAAAAAAAACAGTTTGTGTATGCATATATAGATAAAGATTACCATGATATATATATATATATATATATATATATCATGGTAATCTTTTGAAAAATTAAAAAGAGGAAAGCTGCCAATCCTGATGAAATACCACCAGAAGTATGGAAGACAAGGAAATTCAATGACTTACTGCTCTGGTGATGCAATACTGTATATAACCAGTACACAATAGACAGATGGACAAAAGATGGACAAAAGACAGCAACCAGCCTTTCCCCAAGATAGGTGACCATGGAATTGCTCAGAACTACTGAGGTATAACCTTTACTTTCATAGCTGCTTTACTTTCATAGCTGCAACTCAACCACATCGAACCAGAAATTGAGAAAATTCTCTGGAAGAATCAAAATGGTTTTAGGAGAAATCGATTCACAACATTACAAATTCTAAATATCTGACGAATTTTAGGAGTTTATGCAAAAAAACCTCAAGGTGACAATCTTATTTGTAGATTTGACTCCATACAATGAGGGAAAATGAAGCAAATATTTCTAACCTATGGTCTCCCCGAAGAAACTGATGCAGCCATAATGTTGCTCTATAAAACCACAAAAGAAAAAGTTCACTTGCCAGATGGAGATACAGACTTCTTTGACATTACTGCTGGCGTTTTGTAAGAGGACATATTAGCCCCTTATCTGTTTATACTTTGTCTAGACTATGAACTTCAAATGTCGATAGATCAAATGAAAGAAAATGGCTTTACACTAAAAAAAGGCAAGAAGCAGATGATACACCGTGCAAATATCACGGACACAGATTACACAGATGACATAACGCTTCTTGCAAATACACATACCCAATCCAAATCCTCCCTGCTGCATTGTCTGGAGCAGGCATCAGGAGGCATTAGTCTCTGTGTGGATGCAGACAAAATATACTGCTTTAATCAAAAAGTAGACATCTCTACACATTCTCTGAAACTACTGGAGAAATTCACGTACCTTGGAAGCAGCGTCTCATTGACTGAATATCACTTAGTGACTAGCAAAGGCATGGACAGCTATTGATAGGTTATCGATCATATAGAAGTCAGACTTATCTGATAAAATAAAACGCAATTTTTTTCAAGCAGTAGTCATATCAATTTTACTATATAGATGCACCACATGGTCACTGACTAAACATACAGAGAAAAAGTTAGACCGAGATTGCACAAGAATGATACAAGCAATACTGAACAAATCCTAGAAGCAATATTCTACAAAAAAACAGATGTACGGCCACCTACCTCCCATCTGTAAAACCATCAAAATAAGACGAACAAGATATATGGGACACTGCTGAAGAAGTAAGAACAAATTCCCTTATGGACCCCTTCATATAGACATGCAAGTGTTGAATGACAGATGAGAACTTATGTACAACAGCTCTATACGGACACAGGATGTAGTCTTCAAGACCTGCCAGAAGTGATGGATGATGGAGATGAATGGCGAGACAGAATTAGGGAAACCTGTTCTAGCAGCATAAAATGATGAGGATGATATATATATGTGTGTGTGTGTGTGTGTGTGTGTGTGTGTGTGTGTGTGTGTGTGTGTGCGCATATAAGTGTATATATATATATGTGTGTGTGCATGGATATACAAGGCTCATTAAATAAGTTTCCAGACTTTTTTTGTATTGGCACTTTTAAACACCTGAAACTCTAGTCCCCTTCAAAGTAATCTCCTCCGGCTGCAATGCACTTGTTGTACCATTCCAACAATTTCTGGAAGCACCCATGGAAGTCCTCTTCTGTGAGTGTGTCAATAACCTTCGTCACAGCTTCACTCATCTCCTCAATTGTCTCATAACGACAGCCTCTAAGCTTTTCCTTGAGTTTAGGGAATAACCAAAAGTCACAGGGAGCAAGGTTTGGACTATAGGGAGGGCTGAGGAACTGTCTTGATTCCCATCTTGGTCAAATAGTCTGTGACAAGGATGGAGTTGTGGACTGATGCATTGTCCTAGTGGAAATGCCACTGACCAGATTTGAAGAGTGTTGGCCTCTTCTGACGGAATCTCTTCCTGAACTCCCTTAAAGCCTCAACATAATATTCCTTGTTGACTGTCTGTCCAGTGGGAACCCAGTGTATGTAGATCATGCCAGTGCTGTGAAGAAAAAAGATCATCAAAAGTTTGTGGGTGGATTTACTCTGTCTGGCCGCCTTGGGTCTAGGAGAGCCAGCATGCTTCCACTGGGAACTCTGTCTCTTGGTCTCTAGGTCATAGCAGTAGATCCAGCTTTCATCGCAGGTCACCAGAGCATCATGAACTGTAGGATCTGAATTGACTAGCTCGACCATCTCCCAGCTGTCATGACAACGTCTTTCTTTCTGATCTTCTCCGAGCACCCTTGGGACAAACTTGGTGCAAATCTTCCGCATCTTCAGTTCCTCGTGAATAATTGTGTGTACAGTTCCCACACTGACATCAAACTGTGCACTTATTGTCTCTATAGACATACGACGGTTCTTATCCATGAGAGTCTTTATTTGGCCAATCAACTCTGGTGTTCTGACTTCCTTACTTCTCCCACACCTCTCATCATCCCTCACAGACTCCCTGCCTTCCTTGAATCTCTTATGCCACTCAAAAACTGATGCTCGATTCATGCAAGATAGTCTAAAGGCAGTCTGAAGCATTCCATATGTTTCTGTGGCATTTTTCCAAGTTTAAAACAGAATTTTTTGTACTCCTTGTACATACTGCTGGTTCACAGAACAATATGAGTATAGTTTTATCTGTTACAAAACATTTGTGTATTCTTTCTTTTAATGCCACAAGTATGTATATTATATATATTAAATATTAAACGTCATTGTATGTGTAAATGCGTTTATCTTATCTTTCTTTCTATTTTGTTCAGTGTTAGATTTGGTTTGGTTTCTTCGTTTAACGGCATATCAACCTTCGTGGGTTATTTAATGCAAAAGCCACCCTTGCAGAAGTGGTATCATTCAACCGATAGCCGAGAGAAAGGAGTTCATACCTTTCCCAAGTGATAAGGTGATTGGAGTTCGAACTCGTTTATAACGATTTTGCAGTCCCACACGTTAGCAACTATGCCACATGGATAAACTAAAGCTGATATTGGTCCTTGGTGAGTAGGGACTTGACTAATATTATCTGCATTATTGACTCCATTTGTAACCTATGTATGGCACTAGACCTTACTGTCTAGTTCAAGCCATAACTTGGCATACGTGCCCGGACCCACATTTGGGTCCGTGAAACTACTTGGCTCATCAGGCTCACATTGCACCAAGTGAGCGGATGAGCAACATAGACCAGCAGGGGTTGAGTCTAGGCTCGTTCCCGACCCCCTCCTCTTTATTCCCATATTAATCGGCCTTCGGGCTTTTGACCTTGTGTCAAGCCTTGTCTGGTGGGAGACATTGGCAAATATCGGCGCGATTTTTCTTAAAAAGCACCTCGGAGCCTATTCTGGATTTCGGTTCAGAGCGTGGCTCCCCAAAAGGAATAATGGCAAACTTGAGACCGCAAGGCTCCCAGTTTCGGCTAGGCTACCTCCGGGTAGGCTAGCTGCAACATTGACTCCTTTGTAATCTATGTATGGCACTAGACCTTGCTGTCTAGTTCATCCATAACCCGGCATACGGGCCTGGACCCACATTTGGGTTCATAAAACTACTCATCAGGCTCAGATTGCACTAAGTGAGCCGATGAGCAAAATAGACCAGCAGGGTTCGAGTCTGGGCTCGTTCCCGACCCCTCCCCTGTATCCCCTCTTTGATCGGCGTTCGGGCTTTTGACTTTGTGTCAAGCCTTGTCTGGTGGAAGACACTGGCAAATATTTTTCCCTGCGAAGCTCATTCAGGGCTGAATCCTACATTTCGTGGTCGCATTCACCTTACTTCCCAGGCTGAGTCCCACTTCCCGTGGTCGCATTCGCCTTACTTCCGAGGCTGAATCCCACTCGTGGTCGCATTCGCCTTTCCACCACTTAGATATGCAAAAAGGACTTTTAAGGACCATTAGGAGTCGCCTTCTGCGGGTTGGAATATCTCTGACGGTCCTTACAGACACGTCGAAGCAGACGACTAGGCGGCAAACACGAAAAGGACTCTAAGACCACCCGGTTTTAACCATTCGGTCGGTTCCGTTGTTCGTTCGTCCACTTAGCTGCGCAGCGCTAAAGCACGGATTAGCTTTAGCTGTCGGTTCCCCTATCCGTTTGCACGGCTGCGTAGCGCTAAAGCACGGGTTAGCTTTAGCCGTCTGTTACCTTCTCCGTTTACACGGCTGCGCAGCGCTATAGCACGTGTTACCTTTAGCTGTCGGTTCCCCTGTTCGTCTGCACGGCTGCGCAGCGCCAAAGCACGGGTTAGTTTTAGCTGTCGATTCCCTCGTCCGTTCGAGAGCCATGGCACCACGGGGGCATGACCATTTTGGTACATACCAACCTTCGACGCCGACCAACATCAGCTACCCGAACCAAACGTCCAGTTGCACCCCTACGAACCGACCAACAACAACTACTCGCACCAAAACGTCCAGCTGCACCTCTACGACTCGATCATACCAGCTACTAACACCAACCATCTAACTGAAGACACAACAACTACCAAGAACTTTCCATACGCCATTGTAAATACGACAAATAAATTGTCATTTTTGTTATATGTGTTACCTCGCCTTTGTTTCCTTCATTGTCTTTTGGCTGTCAAAACTCGTACGCTTAACTTAAATCATTTGCGGGGTTGACGAGCTTATCGGCTCCACAACATATACTGATCAAATTTTGTTAAGTAATTCATCTGATAGTTCTCAAAAATGCCTTCTTAAATTCTTTTCTTACCATTATTTATGAAATCATTCATTTCAATGTTTTTTCCTAATTACTGTTTTTATTCTGATTGGGAAATTTGTTTAAAAAATATATTACTTAATTATCAAAACAATAAAAGAAAAAACACAATTGGTTTGACTTAGTTTTAGATCACCTCTCATTATTCTTATAAGTAAAAATCTTCATTTCTTCACTCTCTCCCAGTAACTTTAATTCTTTTCTCTTTTTATTAGTTCAGTCACTTTCCTTAGTGTACCCTTCAATCTGAAAATTACACTCCAATTTCCATGTCTAGACACTGGATGATCGAGTTATCTTAAATTTGATAAGATCTTTAAAAATATATTCAGTCTGGTAAGCGTTAAAACTTTCTTATATTTGATCTTTTCCAGATTCGGACATAAGTGACTGAATTTACCTCAGACAAAAACAAGTATTATCATAAATGTGCATATAATGGATCAAGCCATTACCAAGACAATATTCACGGTATTATCCGATGACCACCATAGTCGAACCGAAAATTGTGCCCGTCCTTCCACTCCCTTAAATCCCCACTATAAAAAGTCCTTGTGTTAAATCCTGCTTGGTAGGAGGTACGAATAAATATCATATCTAACATGAAACTAAGGTGTTTCCAAAACATGTCCATGTCAAAACAGCTTAAAACCAAGTCATTGTGCTTGAGACAATCAAAAAAAGGTCAAAGTACTGAGCTATATTCACCATTTTTCTTTATTGTTACTAATTCTTTTGTTCTTTATGATTAGTTACAAGCTGATAAACTCAGCTATAAATGAAATCGTTAGCGTTTTCCAGTAAGCTTTGAAACAAGTGAAATTGAAGAGAAAAATATTACCATCAGTCTTTGAAATAAATCATTACTAAAACCATCAAGTATTTACTGAATATATTTTACAAGGAAGTGTGTTCAAAAAGTGCTGAGACTGAAGTAGTGTTTACTAAACAGAAATGAACAATAACTTGTAATGTATGAAAAGCTTGGGAGCTAGAGTCTTTGTTGTACCACCGGTGACTTCCAGCGACGAATCCTGAAGGCGGGGTTGGAGTGAATAAACTGGCTTATGACACCCACGAATGTTTTTAGTTGCAACGCGGAAAACTTTTTTGTTTGTGTGGGCAGTCCCTTTTCGGGCAAAATATCCACCGGCTGGATACACGAAGTACATGCAGTATGATTTCATATGAACGAATCGAAGAGTTTTTGTCGGTACAGGGTGACTGGAGTACTTATGTTGAGAGACTTTTCGAATCTAATAGATGCAAATAGAAAAAAGGCGGTGCTGCTCTAAGTGTGGGGAACGGAAACATTCTCCTTATTAAAAGACCTCATCAAACCCAATAGCTTACGAGACAAAATGTTGGATGAGCTATCGCAGGCATTAGAAGAATACTGGAACCCAGTGTCGTCCGTTATCGTCGAACATTTCAACTTTCATATGTGCCGATAACAACTATACCAAACCATCTCAAACTTTATCGCCCACTTAAAAAAACAAAGTTCTGAGAATTTGGTCCCACTATCCTGGATATTTTAACAGACTGGCTGGTTGTAGGTGTCACGGACGACCGTATCGGCTGACAATTATTAGTGGAAAAAAAGTTGAATTTCGACCAGGCTAGACAGATAGCCCTGGCGATGGAAAATGCTGATAAAAATGTTCACGACATGGCAGCCTATTCCAACACCACTGAACACATACAGCCAAATATACGCTGCATTGACGGAGGAAATTCTAGTCGAACAAAAAGCGAAAAAACATGTTTTCGATGTAACGGCAAGCACTCACCGGATTATTGTTGTTTCAAGGATGCAACTTGCAACTTCTGCCAGAACACTGGGCACATTTCAGTAGCCTACTTTTAAGGAAAGGTACTAAGGGGCACCAGAAATCGCCGGACACATAAGGTTGACAGAGATGAGCATGGCGACGACACACACTCTATAACTTCAGGAGACACTGCGCCAGTTCACAAACTCTTCCGCATCTCACGAAAAAAAATTGAACCTCTAATGGTATTGGTGGACATCAATAACAGATGGGCAGATATGCAAATGGACACAGGTGCTGCAGTATCGCTAATCAGCTGCACCGTTTTTTTTTATAGATACTGGAAGGGGACTGATAAACTAAAACTGAGCCACATGGCATAAAAACTTGTCACTTACACAGGAGAAAACATAACCCCATGCGGTACCTGTGAGGTTATCGTAACATATGACCAACCTTTGGTGATTGTACCAGAATCGGGACCTATACTGTTAGGACGGAAATGGCTGGTAATCCAGCATAGCTGGAACAGGATTCATCAGCTCAAGGCAGTTAACGCTACTCCTGCTGTCGAGGACACCACACAGAGGATGTTTTCAAAGATTAGCTGGGTGAACTAAGAAATTACACTGCATCGCTGAGAGTTGACCCAAACACAAAACCAATCGTCTGCAAAGCACGTCTTGTGCCTTATGCATTGTAGGAAAAGGTGGACAAAGAGCTGGACAAGTTGGAGTCTTTGGAGATAATCGAACCTATACAGTATTCAGAATGAGCAGCCCAAATCGTTGCGGTCCTTAAAACATTCGTCTATGTGGGGACTTCAAGATGACCATGAATAAGTGTACAAATCTGGACTTGTACCCCATATCAAAGATTGAAGACCTATACACAAAACTTAGCTAGGGAAGAAAATTCACAAAACTGGATTTGAGATCTGCATTTCTGCAGGTCCCACTACACAAAAACTCTAAGAAATTCCTTATGATCAACATCCCTCGAGGCCTGTACCAGTTCAACCGCCTCAGTTTTGGAGTCAAGTCTGTCCTTAGCATATATCAACATTGCATGGACAACTTTTTCGTGAGGGAACCATATATTGTAAGTTATCAAGATGACATTCTGATAACAGGATCTTCAGACGCAGAACATCTAGGAAACTTAGACAGAGCTTTGGAGAAACTCTCAGCCTCTGGTCTCCGAGTCAGATTTGATAAATTCAAATTCATGGCTCCATCAGTTACTTAACTTGGTCACTGGATAGATTCAGAAGGTCTACATCCCACTGAGGACAAAATGGGAGCTATCAGAGATCCACTTGTACTGCGTAATGTGACAGAACTGGGAGCCTTCCTGGGATTGTTCCAGTTTTACTCAAGGTATATTGCCAACGTTGCGGATAAGCTGGGCCCCTTATACCGCCTGTTGCGGAAGGGCGTATCTTGGGGGTGGGAGACTTTTTAGCATTTCAACAAGCGAAAGTCATTGCAGACGAATTGTATCCTGGTCCACTATGATCCCAAGAAAGAACTTATCCTCACTTATGATGCTAGTCAGTATGGGTGTAGAAGCAGTTCTATCCCATATCATGCCAAATGGTAATGAGAAACCAGTTGCCTATGCTTCCCGAACGCTTTCAGCTGCGGAAAAAAATTACAGCCAGCTAGATAAGAAAGGACCAGTCATTATCTTTGGAGTAAAAAAATTCCACCAGTACCTACTTGGACAGACTTTCCGGATCGTTACGGATCACAAGTCGCTCGTCAGTCTTTTCAGCCCGACAAGGCCTATTCTCGATAGCCTGCCATCTAGAATCATCAAATGATCTCTATTGATGAGTTCATATGATTATAGCATCATATACAAACCGGGAACAAACATTGTTGCTGCTGACGTAATGAGCCGTCCACCTCTATATGATAATCTACAAGTCTTGACGCCGGGATGCATCATTCACCTAATGAACCACCTGGATGACACAACAGTGAATTCTGCCGATATTTGCAGATGTACTTCAAAGGATCCAGTCCTTTCAAAGGTCTATCAAGCTCTACAATCAGGAACAAATCTACCGAAAAGGCTTCTCTATTCAACGTTTCATACAAAGTGATACGAACTGAGCGTCGAAAATGGATGCCTGCTCTGGGGATCTCGAGTAAAAATACCATACACCCTTAGGAAAGTCTTGAAGGAGCTCCACCAATGTCGCCCGGGTATGGTAAAAATTAAGGCCCTGGCTCGAAACTATGTGTGGTGGCCAGGGATGGATGCGGATATTGAGAAAAAGGTTAACCGTTGCTATACATGCAAGGGCTCTAGAACTTATCCTACAAGGGCACCACTAGATCCCTGGGATGGCCCAGGGAATCCTGGCACTGGATTCACGTGGACTATGCCGATTACAACGGTAGAAATCTGTTCATAGTCACCGATGCTCACTTAAAATGGATAGAGGTCTACTTTACAGCGGCCACAAACTCAACTATCACAATTGAAAAGTTAAGGTGTTGTTTTGCCACGCACGGCCTTCCAAATCTCCTTGTCAGTGACAAAGGCCCATGCTTCAGTTTGGATTTTGCAGAATTTACCTGGAAGAATGGTATTAAGCACAAATTGGTCAGTCCCTACCATCTAGCCTCAAATGGCCAAGTTGAAAGTTCAGTTAAAATTGTTAAAAGTGGACTGAGAAGGATGTCAGGTGGAAACAAAGCTATCTCGGTTCCAACTCTCCTACAGGACAACACCCCATACCACAACTGGAATTACACTAGCAGAACTGCTGATGAAAAGGAAGTTACAGATAAATCTGGACAGGTTGAGGTCATCCACCTCTACTACTGTGCTCCTCAGCCAAGATTATCAGAAATTCCATCATGACAGAACCGGATGTTTCACAAAGGCCATGAGGTTTTTGTCCAGAACTTTAACAGATGGCTAGGATTAGGGCAGAGTTGGGGCATGTTTTGGAGGGTATTGATGCCCTATTTCTCTTGATAAAATTAAAAGACGGACAAATTATTCGATGTCATTAAGACCACATGAGGGCTCGCCTCTGTTCTTCTGAGCCAATGTCACCTACTCCAGTGAATAACCCGGAATCAGAGCAAATTGAATCAAGATTGCCGCCACAACCGGACACAGCACTCTGGGTTCCTATTTACACCCCAGACACAGTAATGCCAGAGAATCCTCCAGTCCGGAAATCAACTGTGGTGATGTTAACCCCACTGCAACAATCTTCCCGAGAAGTCGAAGTATCACAATCAGGGCACCAGAACGTTTCAGTCCTGGATAAAGTTTGGATCTGAAGCAAGGACTTATAAAAAAGTGGTGAGGGGAGTTAATGGATGGGAAGCTCGGGAGTTACAGTCTCTCGGGTAGCACCAGCGACTTCCGGCGGCGAGCTCTGAAGGCGAGGTTGGAATGAATAAACAAGCTTATGACGCCCGCGAATGTTTTTTGGTGATAATTCCTGAAGTTATCCTACAAAACTGAAATGTTAATTTTCTTCAAAATAGTCCCCTTGGCATTCAACGTATTTATTCAAGCAAATTTTCTTTCGATTAAAGTAGCTCTGAATTTTTTTAAGTAATATGCTCTGTTGTTATTCTTTTAATGTCCTCCATGTCCTCAAATCTTACTCTTGTGATGAATTTTTAGTTTAGGAAACAAAAAATGTTGCACGAAATTTCTTAAGTTCCGCAAAATAAGGGGAGTAATGAGCCTTACGCTTCCACACTGACCCATAACTAGGGTGGCTGAATTTAGTATTGTTCTCAACAAGTTACCCTACCAAGGCTAGAAAACCCATTTTCCCTACTATTTAGCAATAGCTGTGGGAAGAAGTGAACTATTAGTGCTACTTCATCATATCCCTTCATCAACTCCCTAAATATATTGAATTTATTACTGAATCCTGCGTAAAAGAATTTGCACTGCTTTGCTCTTTTTTCAAAATAATTCTTAGAACATTTTTTCCCACCATTCGTTTTGCTTTTCATAGTGTTCTTGATCTAAACATCACTGTTATTCTAAACATTCTTTCTGGATTTTCATCAATTCCATTATTGCTTCTTTAAAATCCTCCATGTTTCTTGATAGAGATGAAATTCCATTGACCCAATTATTTCCTAATGTTTTTTCATAAACAATAAAAATCTTACTTGTTTTTATCAAAGACAACCTGTTATGCAGACTTGAAACTACTGTGTGTTTGTATAGGTCTGCTGAAAATTTTCTAACATTCGAGTCCTTCTTAACCAGATGTTGGTTGTACATAACATTTGAATGTTCATTGCTGGTATTTCACTAAAAATTTTCCATGTTTGATTTCTTGTCACTAGAATGTAATTTCATGAGTAGTAAGGGTTGACACACATGTAAGATGAGAGATATTTGGTTATGGAGAGAAATACAGTTCACCAACTAATCTAAGCAACCTTAGTCGTTTTGTTGTTGGAAAGACAAACAGACAGTCTAGAGCGAACACTACTATAATATAGTCCTCAGAACAGTCCTTTCTGTTGAGAGTTCCAGCCATGACACAACAGCTGTATTTTAATGTCAGAGTATCTCTTAGCAATAACATGATTCGGAACCTAGTCGCCCAGTGTGAAAGAACTGGATCAGTCATTGATTTTCTGAGTAGAGGTCTTTAGTGTTTGTAAAAGTTATTTTTGTTTTATATCATTTAGTCTTTTAGTGGCCACCATACACAAATAATTTGCATACAGTTACAAGATTCCAAGTATACCTATCTAGTACAAATAATTTTCAGACTGATCTATTTGAGGCAAGGTAGGACCTAGGCAATGAAGGAATTGCAATTCACAAGACTTGATTCCTCTCTACCTTGTTGGGTCAGAGAACACTGCTCGCCTCTTTCTCATCAATGGTCTCTTGTGACACGCTACAACCATTCAGTCCTGATTTGATTAATTCAGTGTAAACATTAGAGATATAAATGAGAAAAGAAAAACACAAAGAATCCAAAACCTAAACACTACATTTTGTTACAGATTTTTCAATTTATTGTTATCTTTCAGGGACCTCCTTTTCCCCAAACAACAATGCCCTGTTTTTGTTGTCTTCTGCTACTGTTAAGAGTAGACATGTTCGCACTAAAAAAAAGTCTCCCTCAGTATGACATAGAAGAGATGATATACTTTAAAGAGAACTAAATCAATTGGGTATTCATTATTGTGGCTCACAAATGAAACCATTTTGTTTTGTTAATGGAAAACCATATTCAAATATCAATAATAATAAAATGATCAAATATCTTTTTTGTTTACCTTGTGTAACTCAAGGATGACTACATCTATTGTCACCAAATTTTATGGGTTTACTAACAAGACACTGGGACATAGTTTTAGTATATTAGTTTTTGAAAATTGACAATGTAAATATAATTCTAAACTGCACCCTTACTTTGTGTCCATAGGTTTGCTAAACAGAATCTTTATCTTTTTGTTAAATGGTATAAAATAGATATCTAGTAGAAAATTTCCTTGTGAAAATTAAAATTGTGACGATTTTTCCAAGATACCATTATCCTGCATTTTTTTTTGTTTTTGTGGGTTTTTTTATAATAGGTTTTAACAACATGTCAAGCAGTCTAGAGTTATTTTATGCCTTGTGGTAAGGTAATTGCATTCAATGTACATTTTTATGTAGTTGTTTCTTAAAAGTTTTTTATCTATTATTTTTAAATGATAAAGTATTTCTCTCAAATACAAATTATTTGCACACAGTGGCAGGGTTCAAAGTAATCCTATCTAATACTAATAATTATATGTTAATCCAATGGAGTAATCTCCCTTGAATACTCTCCTGGAGGTAAGGCAGCTTCTAACCGGAAGTTGTGAGACTGCCATTATTGTAAATATGGTAGTTGTTAGAGGAAAACGAATAAATATTCTCTCCATGTATCCGCTGTTGTTGTTTTGTTATTAATATTGTGCTCCATTATTTTTAAATTAACAATATGGTTTCAAGAAAGTAAAGTAAAGTTGGCAACTGTAGTCAAGGGCGACCTGAAGGTCCCCTTTTCAATAGTTACTACACTGAGGTGTAGGGGAGGGTGATACTCCTTTCCCTGGATTGCTCCACTTTACCCTTAATACATACCTTATATTGCTGAGTGTTAAGCAAGGAGGTATCAAGTACCATTTTTAAAGTCTTTAATATGATGTGACCTGGGATTGAACCTAGGTCTCCTGGACCATTGATGAAGATGTATATTTAATAATGATCATTTGTTTGCAAACAGTTATATGGTTTCAATGTTGGTTGGTTGGTTGGTTGGTTGGTTGTGTTTTCATGGCTAATCAACCATTGTGGTTTATCTAATGCCAAATCCTGTTTACATATTGGATTTTTAAGGGATTAGTTTGTAGGAAGCATTTTTAAATGAGCCGGATATAATTTGTTTACATACTTTTAAATTTTTTCAATGATTGTTATTTAATGCTAATAATTTTATTTGCACATGACTAAATGGCTTCAAGAATTGCTTTGTAATGGTGATAGTTCAATTTGATATTAGTCATTTGTTTGTGCACAAGTATAGTAAGTGATCATCTAGTTCTATTTGGCTCATAGATAGGACCCTACCAGGTATTACCACTCTGGCTTAGAGAGAACCTGAGAGTAATGAAGGGGTATTCCACATCCCCTAAACTCTGCATCAGATGTAGTTTAATGTCATAACCAGGACACTAAATGGTTTCTAGTATTACTATCCAACACTTATAATTCTATTCAACATTATTTATTCATTTGCACAGTTAAATGGTTTCAGGCATTGCTATATAATACTAATTGTTCAAGTTAATATTAATCATTTGTTTTCACACATTTAAATAGCTTCCAGTACCATAAATGATTACAAGGTTCTATTTAAAAGGTACTACCACTTCAGGTCAGTGTGGACCTGGGAGTAATGACAATGAAGGGGTACTCTATATTCCTCCAGGACAGCATCAGATGCAGTTGGTAGGGTCTTCTTACTCTTCTGCAGAGATGCAGTTGGTGTATTCAACAGTCTTAGCTGACTAGTCTGTATGGTTTCAATAATCCCAAGTAAACAATTGTAGCTTCAAATAACTATAATTAATCGAAATAACTTACAATTGTATGGTTTCAAGTATTCCTATAAAATACAAACAATATTTAAACAGATCTATTTGAGTCATATATGAGACCCTAACAGGTACTACCACTTTGGGTCAGAGTGGACCCGGGAGTAATAGCTATGAAAGAGTGACTGCATGCTCCTAAAATCTGGAGCCTTACCATCAGATGCAGTTTTGTGTCATACCCAAGAACCCCCCACCATGACAATGGATTAAATTGTACTACTACTCTTCTTCTACAAGGATGGCTTCTGCATTAGATAACTCACAAAGGTTGATATGTCATTAAACAAAGAAATCAAAGTGAACCTAACAGGACACCTCTTTTTTGGGAGAGAGTCTTACCTCTTTGCAGGGGATGCATTCAGCATATTTTTAGCCTTGCCGACAGAGTGAGTTATCCAATTGTGTTTGCATTTGAACGAGAGCAAATGCTCAGAGAACCATTAATGTTATTCACTTGATGATTAAGTTATATTCCATATAATATGAAATATCTTGTACTCTGCTTCACACCCAGATATTTGAATAAACTGTGATTCAAGAGTTCGTATTGGGGGTGATTTTCTAATTTGATTCAATTTTTTTTCCGCTTCAATACATATATAATTAAAATCAATGATTTCTCCTGGAGGACCAAAGGTCCTATTTTAGGCTTTTCTGTAGAGACTAGCTTAAAATCATGCCAGTAAGGCAGGTTTTAAGCTAATAACAATAAATCATCTAAAGCAAATGATTCTGATAGAGTTCATGCTTGCAATTGTCATTTTAAAAATCATCTTGAAATTTTAACCTTAGAAGTTAATCATTCTGAAATTCAATTATTTACTTATAAGTTTGATAATAATCATAACTATTTATATTTTCAACATTCAACTGCAACCATTTTTATCACAATTTTTTGTTGATGATAATAATCATTTATTTGTTTCATTTGTATATGGTATCAAGTATTCCTGTCTAATACAAATAATTTATAAAGAATTATATTTCAAGTATTTAATAATGATCATTTGTTGACACAAAGTCATATCATTTCAAGTGTTCCTATCCAACACTAATAATTTTCAAACAGATCTAGTTTCAATTTCATAATAATAAAATGTTTGCACAATTATACGGTTTCAAGTGACTGATAATAATAATCCTTAGTAAACAAATATAGCTTCTAGTAACTATTCTTAATATAAATTATTTACATAAAGTTATTTGATATCAAGCATTCTTATCTAATACAAATAATTTTCAAACAGATCTATTTGACTCATAGATGGGACCTTAACAGGTACTTCCACAATGTGTCTCAGTGGATTTGGGGATAATAGCGTCAGAACTAAAGCCTCACAACCAGATGCAATTTAGAATCAATTACAGGACATTCCTTTTGTCTTACCCCTCTGTAGGTGATACTGTTAGCATATTCTAAGTCCCACTTAGAAGGATTTACATCATCATGAGCTACTTAATCATGAAAAGACAGAATCCTTCAGTTCTTCCCAAATAGAAGTATCAATATAATCATGGACCACTGTTACAATGAGGACCCTATGGGTTCACGTGTCAACTTGTATTTTTAAAATGTGTTTTGTATTGGACTAAAACATAAAAACCCAACTGGTAAGAAAAATTTTATTAAGTCAATTGATGAAGTTTAGGACGATCAATGACCACTTAATATTTGTTAAGGTAGCCATTAGAAAAGGAAAATCACAAATTATGATATCAAATCAAGGAAAAGAAAATTCTTAGAAATTTCCCATTTTTTTGGTATTTCTAAGAATTTTCTATAAAAAAATCATGATTTTTGGCTACAGCAAAGTGAAATTTGACAACAATAATCAAAGAAAATAACAATTCCCAATGTGTGTCTAAGCCATTGAAGTTTCATTAACATTTGTGGCAAAAATGGTTTGTGCTTTGTTTTTTTTTTTACAGAATTTTTTTTAATACTGTAAGTTAAGATTAAATTTAGCTGTTACAAATTTTATTTAGTCTGTGTATATCATACATGAGAATTTCTTTTCCAGACTTCATAGTCTAAAGTTAGGAGTGCGTGTTATACAGAAATAATTATGGTAAGTTATTTTTCATTATTACTGAATGAAGCTTGAAAAGAAAATCTGTAAGCAGGAGGAAATTATTCAATTGGTCATAATCTGGTGCTGGGCTCATTGGTGTTTATTTGGCTGTTGTCAAACACAAATCGACAGCAAATTTAGCTGTCTTGGCACTTGTCAGCCAGACACACTTTGCTGCCAACAACCTCTTTTCTTCTTGTCCATTTGCATCCTGCATAATTCATCAATTGAACAAGATTGTTATTTATCAGTAAAATACATAGAGATACTATGGACACCTGTCTTGTATGTCTACCATAACAACCCCAACTCAATAGGCTATTTGTTGATGTAGTGAGTTCCATTCTCACGCTGCATGTATGTGTGTGTATGTGTGTATGTGTATGCAAGATAGTATTCACCAGATGTTGGTAAAGCTAGCTCCACACATTGGTGTGTGAAGTTTCTTGAGGATTAGTATCTGAAGGTGGTTCCCAGTCTCATTTGTACAGATGATTTAAATCTGGAGTTTTCCTTCTACTAGACCAGTTGCTATACTGAGATTAAAAAGCCCAGCCTGTCCTACTGTTTATCTATAGCTGGGGGAAATGGGGAGAATAGTTGGATTTATACCTTTCTCAAAGCAATGAGTGCTCTGTGAAGATCCAAAGAACTTGACAGTCCATTTCCAAATATGATAACCATTATATCATGAGCATCTCCTGGTACTGAGTGCCTTGGTATAACAACTCTCTATTAGACTCTGCTATTTACACCTATTTTTGTATACCTAGCTAATTTTTTTCCCTCTCATTTATAGCTTGATGGTGGAGGGATCTGTGCCAACCTAAGGTTTTTGCTTTGTTGTTATAACCAATTCTGATGCTAATCTGCTGGCTAGATGAACCGGCTTTTGAAGTGGTAATACCTGTTAGGGCCTCATCTATGGGTCAAATAGATTTGCTCAAAAATTATTTGTATTAAAAAGGAATACTTGATATCATATAATTGTGTGTAAATTATTTGTATTAAGAATAATTACTTGAAGCTATAATTGTTTAGTAAGGATTATTATTAGTTACTTGAAACTATAAAACTGCATGCAAACAAATGATTATTATGAAATGGAAATAATTACTTCAAAGCATATAATTGTGTATAAATTAGTATTAGATAGGAATACTCAAAACCATTCACCTGTGAGCAAAAACACTCTTAAGAAACAAATTGAACATGATTTCTGAATCTATTGACATAAAATAACTCTAGACAAGTTTACATACCATTAAAATCAATCAGTAAATCAACTGTTGGCTTCTATTTCTAAAAAATGTCCATGATAATAGTGATGGTCCTGTTTAGAAAGGAGTGAAATAGTCTAATTAGCATTTCATTGTTATCTCAATTTTATTGAGAGTTTAGATGATTAAAAAAATCACAGGGCAGAGTCCTTGTGGCATAGGGGTTAACATGATGAACTGGAACATGCAGTTCAAATTCCAGTCAAGCTATAATGTTTATTTTTAGACTAATACTCTTGGAAAAGTTTTGAACCCCTTTATTCCCACCCCAGCTTATGTTTTTCTTTAAGGATGGCCTTAGTATTAAATAACCCACAAAGGTTGATATGCCATTAAATAACCCACAAAGGTTGATATGCCATTAAAACAAAGAAACCAAACCAAACTAAACCAAACCAAAAACATGATTTTTTAGCGTGAACTAAGACCACATGAAATTTATAATTTAGTTGTAAATAGGAATAGGAATTTTCTTATTCTCTAATATAGAGTATTTTAAGTAAATTGCTGTTACAGTTATATAGCAAAATTTTTTAATACTGTTACTAGACAATCCATCAACAATTGATAAAAGAAACTTGAAACAGTATTCCTGGGAGAGTTTTAGTATCCAAAAAAATAATTGGAGCATGTTCATATCTATATGTGAGGGTGATGAAAGTTTTTTGGTCTAACAAAGGGGGATATGACAGAGTTATGAAATGTATATATCCATCTCGCAATTCATAACATTAGGAAAATCATTTCAAGTGTTTCATTAAGACTTTTAGGGAAAAAAATCTGCAAAAATTAAAAAAGAGTTGGTCAAAGAACTTTCCCACAGCCTTGTATATGTTATGACCAAAACATCTGAGATTTTGGACTAATTATTAAACAGCATTCATTCTTATTTGTAACATCTCACTCAGAAGAAAAGGTTAATCTCCAAATCTTTGTAATCTACAATAAAATATATCAACAAGAAAATCTACTACCTAAATACTCTGTCTCTGTCTGTCTCTCTCTCTCTATATATATATATATGTGTATGTGTGTGTGTGTGTGTGTGTGTGTGTGTGTGTGTGTGTGTGTGTATACATATGCCATATAAAAGAAAAACCTTTAAAAATTACACATATTTTGGGTAATAATATTTATTTTAGTAGATGCTATATTTTAAAAAAATGTTAGATCAGCATCTTCAGACAAAGAAATAATGAGAAATTTCTAATGAAAATTTAGAAAACCCCACAAAATTCAGGTCACCCTAATTTCCCTAACCCAAATTTAATTTGCTTTTTTATTTTTCATCTTTTTATTAAGTAAAGAGCAGACTATTTGTTTTTCCTGTCTGGTTGACAAATGACATTCAATTCCTATATCAAGATGTATCAATTTTTGACTTCTCTTTCCTTTCCACTTATTTTATGTAATAGTGAACAAACTTTAAAACCCAATGAAGAAGATAAGTTAAAAATATAGAATAAAGGAATAAATTGATTTAGGGAGAGAATATTATTTATTATAAACAACTTACATGGGAAATAAGAATCTCTAATTAACAAATATAAAATATTATATTGTATATTAATACTATTTTATCAAAAAACTAGAGAAATTGTCATTTTAATACTATTCAATATAATTGATCACATTAAAAGTGAACTTGGTTACCGTAGTTGAGGGCGACCAAAAAGCTTCCTTTTCAATAGCTACTACACCAAGGTGTAGGGGAGGGCACTACTCTTTTCCCTGAATTGCTCCATTTTACCCTTGATACATACCTTATATTGCTGAGTGTTAAGCAAGGAGGTATCAAGTACTATTTTGGTATGACATGACCTAGGATTGAACCTAGGTCTCCTGGACCATTGGCGAACACTCTACTCACTTGACCAATGAGCTGGTACAGTTACTGTCAAGACATTATCTAAATTATAAACAAATACAACATAATTTTATATATCCTCAAGATTACAATTGTATCATACACATTATCATAATATTCATATTATTACTAAACCTCAAATCCTTAAATTTATAAATAAAATCATACCAAGTATTATAGGTAATGCTATATTTAGAATTATCATCACAATTAATATTACAATTACAATTATTATTACTAATCGTCAAGCCTATTAACATTATGATTATAATAAATATAAATAACATCAATGCCAACAAAGCAAAAAACAACAACAGATATCAACAACTACCACAATATGTTATTACTTGATATAATAATGAACATTTAATGATAAATACCAATAGCAAATCATTCTAATTAATATTAATGTATATTACTATGTACAATAAAAAAAATCATTCAAGATATGCACTCTGTAAGCAAAATAAATTAATACCTTATATTGCCTATTACATAATTAAAATAAATAAAAAAAACAAAAAAACAGTTGTTTAAAATATAAGAATTAATTTAGATCAAATCTTAAAACATATATACTAAAATTCAAAGTATATTTACTTTAATTAAATCTAAACATGTATATATATATATATATATATATATATATATATATATATATATAAAGAAAGTTGCCGTTGTTGTCTGGGGTTTTTTTTGTATATGTATATATATGTATATAAAGCCTGAAGTCATTTGACATCAGCTTATATCTATTTTTATGGCGACATTTAAATATCAATTCATTTCTTTGATTTAGTAATTTACAGGTATTTCTATATTTTATAATAATACTTTTTTCTTCTAGACAGAGATCACATCTACTTCTGAAATTACTCGGGGTGGTTGATTTTTTAATAAAATTCCATCTAACTAAGGTCACTATCCTTCAATCTCCAGAACCATTTAGAAAGAGTTGTTTGGTTTCTTAAGGAAGGGTTAAAAAATAATGTCTATGACAATAAAGCCTCTGCTTCCAGTTCCCAGCAGAAATTCACAAGTATATTTTTATGTCCTTTCTGTTTTCCATTGGGAAAATGGTTGCCTTATACACTACATTCTTGGAATTACATTAACCACTAACAGGACATTCTTCTCTAACCCTGTAGTTGCATAATGGTTTACTCAAACCTTGTCTATCATGATTTTTCAATTAAATTTTTGTTATGGTTGCCAATGATTTTGCATAAATTATTAATCCAAGAATAACTGATTTTAATTGTTTTCCTGTTAAAAATTTTCTTTAGTGGGTTGTTTCCATTGAAATGTTTATAAGTCTTAGGAAGTACTTACCTATATCAATAGTAGATAATTTACAAAAGGGGGGGATTTGAACCATATTATATTTCTTTTTCTGTGTTTATTTTTCTTTATTTCTACAGATGTTATCATTGTTATTCTTATCACTAGTGTTATTCAACCTATTATTTATCTCACTGTTCACTGTCCTACTATTACTATTACTATTATCATTGTAGTTAACATTGTTATTTTCATTGTTTTCATTGTGACAAGTCTCAAAATTATCTTTAAGAATTTCTAGGTATTCTAATCTTTGTTTAAATCCACTTTTTTGAAAGGCCTCATCATATATCCTATTATTTTCCTGAAATATTTTTTAATTTGAAGATAATCAATTAATTCTTATATTAACAGCATTTAGGATTTGTCTAATTATTGATCTAGTGTGCTTAATTAATATAGGAGGGGTTTGTTGGTCTTTATAGAAAGGTTTAAAACTATTTTCAGATATCTTAAAAGTAATATCTAAGAAATTCACAACTTTTAGATTAGACATTATCTCAATTTTGAATCCCAGTAATTTAAAGGCTCTTAAAATTTTCTTCTGAATTCTTGATGTTTTTGGGCCATTACTCTCTGGTATAAAAATGAGGCCATCATCTCCATATAAGCTTATTTGCTTAGGGTTGATTATCCTATTCAAAGTATCTAATATATATATCCCACCAGGTTAGTGATTTGCCACTGAGTCATATGCACCCATGGAGACATCAATGTTTTCAGTAGTACTTTTAATCCAAGTTGAATTTTTATAATTGATAGTGGATTTTCTACAATTTAATATTATTTTTTATTGTTCATCGGTTATATAAATGAAGTTCCTAGCATAATTTATACTATTTAACAATAACTCTTTGTTATAGATAGATAAAAATCCATAATATCAAATTAAATAAATATAGCTTTCTTTTGTTGTTAATGTTCTAAAACCATCATAAGAGTTCTTCCAAAGTTTATAGTTAGAGTTTTTTAGTATATTCGATACAATATTTTTGATAAGATTTTTTTGAATTATACCTTGTTGAGTTTTTAATTGGTTAATTAACCAACATTGTTTTTTGTCATAAAAATTGGGCTTATGATCCTTAAATAGGATGTAAGCATTTTCTTCAATCATTTTTTCCATTCTGTCTTCTATATTTAGTTTATGAGCAAATTTAGCAGTGTCATTATTAATTTCAGATAGAGTGTTATATCGGTCAAGTTTGTAGGAGTAATTTTATTCTTTATTATCTTATAGTTTGAAGGTTCAATCTTATAAGAATAATTAGTTTTGTCTGCTCTAACCCAAATCTTATCAGAGTTTTTAATGTCATCAATATCTTTGTTAATTTTAGTCTGGAAACTATTAAATTGTTTTCTAAATTTGATTTTCCTAATTAGTTTAAATAAATCCTTTTCAAACGGATTCAGCAGTTTGTTGCTTGGTGGAGTCTTTTGGGTTTTAAGGTTGAAGACCTCTTTCCCTTGGAAAGTTGGTAGATCTGAAAGGTCTAAGAAAAGTAAGTCTTGCCATTAACCTAATGAGTAGAGTGTTCGCCAATGCTCTGGGAGACTGGAGTTCAATCTCAGGTTGAATTATACCAAAGACTCAAAAAATGATACTTGATGCCACCTTGCTTAATTCTCAGCATTATAAAGTAAGGATCAAGGGTAAAGTGGAGCAATCCAGGGAATGGTGTAACACCTTCCCCTACACCTCGGTATAGTAGCTATTGAAAAGGGAGCCTTTGGGTCACTCTCGACTAAGGTTGCCATATTTTATTATATATATATATATATATATGTGTGTGTATGCATTGGTCAATTAAATATTCATATTTCTTAGTTACAGAGTTTCAATGTGGTACAGTTTAATGATGTATAATGCCTAAATATATCCATTCTAATCGTATAATGTTTCACTAAAAATAATAAATCTAGATATCTTTGTTTTAGAATAAAATTAAGTTTGGTAAGACTGTACTAATATATGGGTGATACAAAATATAAGTTTTTGGGAATGAATGAGTCTAGTCCTGAGAGGCTTCACCTGACCAAGGTAGCACCAGTTCATTTCTCTAAAAAGGTAAGGGTTTGGCTTATTGCCTGATGCTTGAGGAACCCCCATTAAGGAGGAATGCTGAATGGGTGAAGATAATTTTTGCCACTTCCCATCATCCATTACTCCTGACAGGTCCTCTAGACTGCATTGAGTTTTCACACAAAGTTGATGCATGTAAGTTCTTGCTAGTTGGCCAACACTGATATGTAGTAATTCATTAAGAAAATGTCATTAATGAGTTTGTCTTTACTTCTCCAGCCGTGCCCAGACAGGGTTGTGACTTACATCATCATTATCATCAAAGTATGTGAAAAGCATAAATTCCTTTGACACTCTCTCACTATCTACACCTGTATAATATATAAATCTTTCATTTTGATCATTGTTCCATCATGGTTTGTATTCTAAATACTTTATTTCTTCTCAAGCTCTGTGTTCCTATGTACATACCAATTTCTCAGTTTATCCTGACACTACAAAACCAGAAGGAGTATTGGGCACCGTTTATCAAGCAGCAGTCATAGAAGTATTTTATTAGTCCTGAAAACTTGATCTCTCTCCATTTGACAGGCTGCTAACCTCAATCTAGCATAAAATTTCTCGACTTGATAGGATTGTTCGTTGGTTTATTGGTTTTTTCCAACCTGCTGCACTAAATGTTACTCCAGTCAATCATTAAAAGTTAAGATGAAGCTGGGGTGGGAAATATTTCTAACTAAGATATCTTGTATTCAGATATTTTTGATTTGATGAAGATGTGATCACTACTTTTTTTGTTTTGTTTTGTTTTTGTTTTGTGTATATGTGTGTGCGTGTTTTGGGGACCAAAAGAATGTAAGTTAACATAAACCGAAAGATAGCTTCTAAGTGAGTTTTGTTAAAGAAGTAATTTTTCCATTACATATTTTTTATTTTTCAAATTTTATTTTAAAAGAGAACTTTCAAAAAACAAAACAATTTCATTTTCCATAGCAAGTAATTTGGCAATGACAGGAATATTCTTGAATTATGCAATGTGAAAATGATTGATTGAATTTAATATCAACCCATCTAGGGTTTTTTTATGTCAAGAGGTTAGAGAATCATGTTCATTGTATAGTCATATTTACATTTTTTGTGTAAAAAAGCTACATGGGAATTGCATAAGAATACTATGAGCTATATTGAATTAATCTTGGAAGCAATATCCCACAAAACAGCAGCTGTATGGTCACCTACCACCTATCTCTATCTGATTGCATTTCACATAGCACTAATACCCTTGGGGAAGGTATGAATCCAATTATTCTCCCTCCAGCTATGGGTAAATAGTAGGACAGACTAGGTTCTTCAGCCTTGGTTAGGCAACTAGTCTAGGAGAAGGAAAACTCTGAATTCAAACCTGTTAAACTCTGCTTAAAAAAAATTGAACTTGTGTCATATCCTGCTCGAGCGGAGGGGTTGGTAAATAGTACCACCTATCTCTAAAACAATCCAGATAAGACGAACAAGAAATACAGGACACTGCTGGAGAAGTAAGGATAAACTCATAATCAATGTTCTCCCATTGACCCCTTCACATAAATATGCAAGTTTTGGCCAACCAACAAGAACTAATCTACAATTGTTCTGTATGAACACAGGATGTAGTATAGAAGACCTGCCGGAAGTGATGGATGATAGAGATGAATAACAAGAGACAGGAAAATCTGTGCTAGCAGTACAACATGAGGATAATGATGTTTCTTAAGAGGGTTTTGTCTCATGTTGCTCATTTAATTCTATTCAGAATTTCTTTTTTGTTTTTCTTATATAATCAGGATATATTTATTCTCATGGTATTAATTTCTGTGAAAGTTATTATGGAAGAAGAAAGCTTTATTGATCAGCAGTTATAATATTTTTCATATCCTTGCAATACAAACATCACAACTAGGAATGAATTTGGTAACTGAAATTGATCTTTGGTATTATTCTGCATATGCAATCATTCAAGTTCACCAGGTAAAAGAAATTCTATTAATTTTACTTTTGTGATTCAAACTAATTAGACCCTCGAACTCATAGCAAAATATCAAAATGATTTTTTTTTATTAAAAAAAAATCATTTTGATATTTTATAAAGGGGGTTCACATTCACATTCTAATTCAATGTAAAATGATTACCCGTTTCTGGAACGAGTATTTAAAAAAAGACCACTCCTCCAAGGTAGAATCAAATAATTTTTTGTCTTGAATTTTAGATGTAAGGACATTGAATTTTTGAATGTGATAACATTAAACCTTCATTAAAGCATGTGAATTCTTAAATGAAATGAAAAATGAGAAAGTCTAAAACATTCTATTTATGTTGGTGGCATTCTGTTTCAAATTTGTGTGATGTAATTATTGTGCAAAAATTTATTTTTAAAATGTAACATATTTCCTTTAATAAGATTTTTTATCACATCTGTCTATCAATTCATCTCTCATATAGTTCATATTTATCCTATTTTGTTCATATCTGTTTTAAACATTCATTAACACATCCATCTGTATCAATGTCAGTCTGTTTTATCTATCTATCTATCTATCTATCTATCTATCTATAAATGATAAAGCCAAATCATTTTAGATAAAGGATTTTGTAACTTCTTTGCTCTCATCATCATCATCAGGATGTGCGGCTAGCACAGATATCCCTGACCCTCTCTCTCCACGTCTCCCTATCATTCATCGCCTTCGGCAGGTCTTCAGGGTTACATTCTGTATCATCACATAGCTGCTGTATGAATGTTCAAGCTGGTTGTCCTGCTTTTGATTGGCCATATGCGGGGGTCCACAGGAGCACATCACTTATGATCTCGTCTTTGCTTCTCCAGCAGTGTCCGGCATGTCTGGTTCATCTAGCTTGTATAGTTTTCATGATAGGTGGTAGGTGGCCATATAGGTGGCGCTGTGTGGGGTGTTGCTGCCAGGACCTGTTCAATATTGCTTGCAACATTCTTATATAATTGCCGTCAAGCTTCTTCTCCAACTGTTTAGTCAGTGTCCAAGTAGTGCATCCATACAACAGTATCGACACGACCGCAGCCTGGATGGGGTTTGAAATGACACAAGATACAACAATTTTCCAAATTTTTTTATTATATATATAAACCAACATTTTGGAATCTTTAAAATTAAAGTTAGGATTGGTTTTTAGATTATATTTGACCAAACTGTTATTTGTGTTTCCTTTTTTCAAATTCCTAACGTGTTCAAAAATTCATTTATATATGTATATCTTATCAAGTCCAAATATTCTTTTTAAGTCTCTTGGTAATACTGGGGCTTTGTATATTCCCAAAATTTATATTACAAGATAGGATTTGTAACATAAAAAAAGGTGAAGACAATTGCTCTTTGAAAGGCATTCAAATGCACTAATATACATACATTATATATATATATATATATATATATATATATATAGTATATGGAAGATGAAGATTACAACTTGTATTCTGTCAATTGTCTTATTAGATAGAAGGTTTTTGTATTTTGTTTTTTTTCAAATAGATTTAATTTAAACAAAGCATAGTAAAATTACTTCAAAAGTCTTAATTTTATGATGAGTATGTCTTTTGTCTTAATTTTAGTTGCTTTTTATCACAATTTATTCTGACTATTGTAATATATTGTTGTGGCTGTTAGTATTCATTATTAGGCTTAGTAGGCTTAAGGACAACATAAGGCATGCGTGCTTTAGTTAAGGCATGTTTATTATAAATCAGCAGTGTGTGTATGTATTTCTATACCAAGTAGTTGAAATCTTGTGCGTAGAGAAATAGTCAATGTTATTACAACATCCCCCTTACCAATGGAAAAGAAGGATGTTTCAATATTCCTTGTTTATTTGTTTTATATCTTTTTGGCCTGTGTATTTCATGGCCACTTCTTGTTGTGTTGCATGTTGGCTGTTTCATACTTCTCTGGTGTGAGATGTTGTTTGTATTTGTGAGTCCTTTTTGCAATAAAGTGATGTGGTCATTAAAATGAACCTGTTTATGGCTGGATGTTTTTGCTACTCTTATTTGGACTCTGTTTCGTCTTTTTGATGATCCATCTGGGAGTTGAAGCATGTATGATCTGGGTTCTGCACATCGACTTGTGATTGTTGCTGGTTTCCATTTCCCAGTTTGGTAATCCAATATACGTACATCTTGCCCAGAGACAAGTGGTGGTAGATCATGAGCTGTTCTACATATTTTTATTTTTTAAGTAGAGGAAACAATAACTTCATTAATAACCAGATTTATTGATTGATGTTAAATGCATGTCAACCCATTTGGGGTTATTTTATGCCTCAAGGTTAGGGACTTGTATGTTCCTGTTGAATATGAATAATTTTTAAACAAATCAATTTAATCCAGTGATGGGACCCTAAAAGGTACTACCACTCTGGGTCAGAGTGGACCTGGCAACAGTGGCAATGAAGATCTCCAAAACTGGAGCCTCACCATCAGATGCAGTTTAGTGGCTTACTCAGGACACAATATATAAAAATAGTTTAATTACTATATTAAGGATGTGCACTCAGCATAACAGTTATCATTGTAGGAAACGGAATTAGCAACCTGAGTTCAAATCCTGGATAAAGTTCATATTTACCCTCACACTAATGCCCTTGAGAAAGGCATGAATCCATCTGTTCTCCATCCAGTTATAGGTAAATAGTAAGGCCGGCCAAGCCCTTTAACTTTGGCGAGGTAACCAGTCTTGGAGAAGGAAAACTCTGATTTGAAACCAGCTGTATTCTGTTTAAAACAATTGGAGTAATGGGGATAAAGCAGCACTCCACATTCCCCAGAGCTCTAAAACTGGAGCTTCAGCATCAGATGCAATTTCATGTTATACCCAGGAAACCCCCTATTTATTTATTCATTTTTTTTGCTGGTGGTGGGTATGACTCCTCTACAAGGAATACAGTCAGCATATTCTAAGCCCTTTTGACAGGGCAATCATTTCATCAGAGACAGGTTATGCAAAACTGCTGGATACTTCTTAGGTATTATCAAAACAAATTGAGACTGAAGCTTTAAGTTTTTTTTGTTCACAGTTATATGATATCAAGAATTCTTATTTAATACAAATAATTTGCAAACAGATCTGATAGAGTGTAATGAGTAGGGATTCCCCACACTCCCCAAATCTCCAAAACCGGGGCTTCACCTCTGGATGCAGTTTAACGATAACATTAAACTGCAACATTGCTTTTTTAGGGAGGGGTCTTCCTCTTCTGCAGAGGATACTGTCACGTGGTCTCCCGCTGAGAGGAGAGAAATAAGAAGTTTCCCCTACCCTTCTGTGTTTGAATTAACACGCCTCAAAGACTGACCGTTAAAAGAGGAAATTAGAATGTAGGTCAAGCTATCTGTACTCCATAACCTCACCCGGGTGGATAGAGAAGGGGACATATAGTAATCTGAATGAATCGTCTGACAGGGTGAGGAAGGAGAAAGAGGCCGAATGATTGGCCAGAACCCTAAAAACGGAAGTAGCTTTTTTCGTCAGGGGAAATAGGAAAAAAGAATTCAGTTTTTAGGACAGTAGTTGGCGTGACAAGATGTGTTGAAACTGTCGCCGAAACTCCGGGCGAAGAAGCGAAATAGAGCTCTTGGACAGGAGATAGCAGATGCCTTCAACCCGAGCACCATAGAATCCCTCTAGCCCGTTAAAAAAATGCTCTGCGAAGAAGTCCGTCGAAGAAGCTAAGTAGACCTTAAAACCGTTTTCTCCCTCCACCCTTCCTAAGTATTCCAATTACATACTCTCTCTCTCAATTTAAAGAAAGAAGCATATAGAGAATTATATGCATTAAAAACAGAAGAGAAATGGAATGAAAAGATTCATTTCATAAACTCTAAACATATAAATGGACTTTGCCACCTTTTCAAGGTTCAAGAAAAAAATTAGAAAAGTAGAAAGAAAAGAAAAAAGAAGAAAGAGACATTCGTGTCGGAAACTGTTTACTGGGAAACATAGCCGACCCTTATAAATATCTGTTTGAACCTTGTCTATTAAAACCTTGTTATATTTTAGATGTCCCCTCTTGTCGAAATTTATGGTGTTGTTTGCCTATCAAATTGCCTTCATTTGCATGTTCCTTTTCAGCTTCATTTTCGCCTCAATTTATCCTCGCTAAATGTCCTATTCGCCATTAAAAATATTACACGGGAAATTGAAATTGTCGACTACAATAAATTATAATATTATATCTAAACCTAGAGGCCCATATCTTCCATTATTCTTGGGGTAGGAAGACTAAGTGGTCTAGTGGGTGTGTGTAACATGAAATTTGGAAACCTCTTGCCAGCAGCGGTCAGTCTAGCCCCAAATTAACCCCCACATTATCTGCCAGTTCCCATATGCCCGAAAAGGGACTCTTAACTAGGACTTATTTTGCGAGGGATCAAGTGCCAGACTGCCCCGTGCGAAAAATAAACTCCCGTCTTGGAATAAATATTTTATGCCACGTCACAATACAGTCAGAAAATTTTGAGTGCATTACCACCTTGCACTGATACACTGCTGGAAAATTTAACACATGTCAACTACTTGGTTGGTATTTGGAATCTGGCACATTCAGGGAAGGTGTTAAAAACCTGTGTGTTTGATGAAGTGCAAATAAAAAAATTTGCAAGAAATATGATTTTATTGTAGTTCAAGGCTACTGGAAAATACCAATAAAGTCATCGTTTAGGGGTGTAAATTATTTTCTCTGTGATTGTACCAGTTGAAATTAAGATATTTTAGCATTGGTATTCCTATATTTAGAGGAATCATTTACATAATCTAAAAAATTATGATGGAATTTTGGAATAGAATGATCATTATTTTACAAAATGATACCAAATTTACAGAAATTGGACAATAAAAAAAGTTATTGGCTTTAAGGTTTCTCCTCCTCCAAAACCCAGAATTCCTTTCTTTTTTTT
The DNA here is from genome assembly GCA_963585895.1 of Sepioteuthis lessoniana. Lineage (NCBI taxonomy): Eukaryota > Metazoa > Mollusca > Cephalopoda > Myopsida > Loliginidae > Sepioteuthis > Sepioteuthis lessoniana. The sequence goes on along the minus strand of OY757926.1, from coordinate 41,462,516 downwards.
CCAATTTAGTGGGGTGAGTATCTGGTATAGTGGCAATGAGTTTACTGTTGGTACAATTTTGTTTATGGTACCATAAGTTCCAATGCTACCAGAAAGTTTAAATTAACTGGGTGGTGCAATTCAGTCCTAACACATTTTTTTTCATTCTAACATATCAGAATACTATTCCCACAAAACTTTGAGTTTTTTTTATTTTCGTACATATTCTGTCAGTTTTAGTTTCAGTTTTCTCTCTCCCTCTCTTTCTCTCTCTCTCTTTCTCACACACACACACACACACATATTGATAGATATACAAGCACACACAAATATATACAAAAATTTACACATAAACAAAATTATGAAGGTTTTTTGGCTTGGTTTGGTTTTATGGCATATCAACTACTGTAGGTTATTTAATGCCAAATCCAGTTTATACATATATATCAAATATATATGATTTGTAAACATAAGTCAACAAAGTTAAATTGTTCCAAGCTCTATTTCAAGCAATTCAATTTAGCAAATATCATTTGTTTGCACTTAGTTTAAATGTCAAACATTTCTATCTGATCTATAGATAGGACCCTATCAGGTGCTACCAATCAGGACCAGAGTGGACCTAGGAGTGATGACAATGAAGTGGTATTCCATATTCCCCCAAACTCCAGCATTACTGGAGCCTCACCATCAGACTGTTTAAGGTCATACACAGAACATTTCGTTTGGCGGGGTTTACCCCTCTGCAGAGATGTATCCTACAACCACAGCCGACTGGGCTATATAATTATATAGATATACACACATGTATATATACGTAGACACACAAATATACATGTATATATATACATATGTCGCATATTGAACTATTTGACAAACAATGAAAAAATCGTAGATATATGAAAATATAATTTATATTCTTATTCTTCGACGGCGACGTTTGTGTGAAGTAGGAATACAGTCAGAGAGATGTCGCACATATCTTTCTTCTGTGGCGGGAACCCTTTTTGTGAAGTAGTGTGATGGCCGGAGAGCACACACGGGGGAGCTGACAGGTCTGCTTGAGTGACCAGCGTGCCTCTACCTTCAGTCCAAAATTACAGACCTTATATTGTCTTCTCGAGTCCCATGTGGGAATATGAACCCGACACTTCGCCCACGTATTTTCTGTTTATGGCTGGTTATCGGAACTTACATACTTCCGTTTTTTTCCGGTAATTTGTTGATCGCATCTGCAAACGGAAATATCTATCACTCTATCCATAGGCAATACATTATATTCTCGCCATCATCTTTTATTTTTCTTTCCTGTGAAATCACTTTGTTGATGTTATCTTGCGACCGCATTGAAGCTGCTAAGTTCATCCGCGGCACTCTGTCACTAGCAAAGCTAGTATATCACACACACACACACACACACACACACACATATATCCGCATACGTTATATATATATATATATATTTATATCACCCTAAACATATATACATATACACACACACATATACATGTATATATAAACATAAATACACGCACAAATAAATACATACCAAGGCCTTCGATTCCATACACAGAGGGAAGATGGAGCAAATCCTACTAGCATACGGCCTACCAAAAGAAACAGTAGCAGCGATAATGATTCTCTACAGAAACACCAAAGTGAAAGTACGTTCACCAGATGGAGACACGGAATACTTCGACATTGTTGCAGGAGTACTACAAGGAGACACACTAGCCCCGTACCTCTTTATCATCTGTCTAGACTATGTGCTTAGGACTTCGATCGACAAAATCAGAGAAAATGGCTTCGAGCTGACTAAGAGAAGAAGCAAAAGGTACCCCGCAAAAACAATCACGGACGCCGACTACGCTGATGACTTGGCGATACTAGCGAATACGCCTAATCAAGCAGAGACACTACTGCATAGTCTGGAACGAGCCGCAGCTGGCATTGGCCTCCATGTCAATGCAAACAAAACTGAATATATGTGTTACAACCAAACGGGCAACATTGCCACACTAGACGGAGCCTCTCTGAAACTAGTCGACAAATTCACCTACCTAGGAAGTAGCATCTCATCAACCGAAAAAGACATCGACACACGACTGACGAAAGCATGGACAGCTATCGATAGGCTCTCGATCATATGGAAGTCGGACCTAACTGATAAAATGAAACGCAGTTTCTTCCAGGCAGCGGTTGTGTCGATACTGCTATATGGATGCACCACATGGACGCTTACGAAGCGGCTGGAGAGGAGGCTGGACGGAAATTACACAAGAATGTTGAGAGCAGTATTAAACAAGTCCTGGCGACAGCACCCCACGAGACTCCAACTATACGGACACTTGCCCCCCATCACGAAAACTATACAAGTTCGACGAACCAGACACGCAGGACACTGCTGGAGAAGCAAGGACGAGCTCATAAGCGATGTACTCCTGTGGACCCCCACATATGGATGTGCAAGAGTGGGACGACCAGCACGAACATACATACAGCAACTATGTGAGGACACAGGATGTAACCCTGAAGACCTGCCGGAGGCGATGAATGATAGGGAGAAATGGTGAGAGAGGGTCAAGGATATCCGCGCTGGCGGCGCGACATGATGATGATGATGATGATGACATATATATTCGTACGTACAAATATACATTCATATGAATATATATATATATATATATATATATATATATATATATGTATATGTATATATATAAGACAGTATTTAATCCAGTAAATCTGGAGTTGGGAAAAATTCTAAGCGGGACAAATAAAATATTCAAAAATAGAATGTTAAATTTAAGTAATCCTTGTCAAGAGCTCAATGCAAATAAAATCCACAGAACAAATTATTTTTTCTTAAAAAAAACAACAAAACCCCCCGCAAAAAAACAATCGGTCACATTAAGATAATAAATTCATTTCCATCCTGTTAAAAAGCATTGATATAAACCAATGCTCTAAAAAAATAACAGGACTTCAGAACAAACAAAAAATGGATTAAAATAACTCTTTCACATTGCACTTCATCAAGCACACAGGTTTTTAACACCTTCCCTGAATGTGCCAGATTCCAAATACCAACCAAGTAGTTGACATGTGTTAAATTTTCCAGCAGTGTATCAGTGCAAATAAAACGAAAACAAAAAGAAAAAAAAAAAAAAAAAATTATTTCTCTGATATAAAAGTAACCCTTCCAACTCAATATTGATACTTGAAGCCGGCAGCCGTTTGAACTTTCGTTGACCATTTTATAGTCACGTTTGGGTTGAACCGGCTCAAAAAAATTTGGATGGGGAAAGTTGCTGATTTGGTGAAAAAAAGGATCTTTTAAATTGTAAATATAAAGTTACATTTCAACCGGATGGATGTGCGGTGTCTACTTGCGCGGCGACGTGTTTTACTCATTTTGGTCTCGGCCATCGTATAGACAACATTTGGCTTTTGAAATGTACGTTCGTAGTGTTTTATTGTTTGTTTATTTATTGATTTGGCTTCTGAGTTAGTTTGGAATGTATTAGTAAATCTGAAGGGATTTCTGTAAATAACAATATGCTCTCGTAAAAATATTCAGGGACAACCAAGGTGCAATAGCACTTTCCAGAGACCCTGAACACCGACAAATGTGTAAACATATAGACATGAAATACCACTTGATCAGAGACGCCCTGCACAACAGCAGTGTAAACATTTTCTGTCCTACAGTCGATATGCTCGCAGACATAATGACAAAACCTTCAATTTGAACAAAACAAAAAATTCAAGGGACTTTTACTCGGATTAAGGTTAACATAAAAAAAAACCCGCAACATTTTATGTAAAATCTTCATTATTGTTCTTCAAATTTTTACACTCTGAATAATATTATATTTTCTAATCGAAAAAGACTTTATATCTTCCGCTTTTCAACAAAATTTTCACTCAATTTAAAGAAATAAAACATAGTAATTTGCTGATCAGTCTTTTATTCCAAGATTTAATCATTTGTTTACAACATAAACATATACAAAAATTTATAAACGTATTTTTATAGACATACACACACACATATAGACATACATGTACACACACACACACACATACATACACACAAATATATACTTAAATAGATATATCTATATACACATACACAAATATATATACACACATATACAGACACGTAAACACACATATATACACACATTGATATACACACATACTTATACACACACGTATATATATATGTAAATATATGTAAATATGAAAATAATAGTGGTACTTGAAAAAAATGAGAAAGGGAATGAAATTTAGTTTGTGTTTTCATCATGTGTTTGGATCGAATTGGGATAGAAGTCTGTTTAAGTGTCGACATTTTGAGATTATCTAGGATTTGTGGTTTAATAGTGTATTTTGTAATGGGTGGGTGATTATCGCAACTTTTTCATGGAGGCAAAGTAGGCATCTTCTTGATATTTTATTATGGGCGGGGGCTGATTTTATAACTTTCCAAGTGATGCTTGGTATGATGTTCCTGTCTTTTAGTTTCCAAATGTATGCTGATAGTGTTGCAGTATTTGAGTATTTTCAATTTGAGAACGAGAGTTTATTTCATTTCCAACCTCCATTTTGGTTATTTCTCATTCAGTAACCTTTTGCAAGGTTACAACAGTTTTTTTTATAATTTGGGTCATGTATTTGTTCAGTCATAGCTGATGTTATATGAAATCAAATCTAAAGTACCACATTTAAATCTATTTGCGGACCTATTAATTTAATATATATATATATATATATAATATCTCAAAATCACATCTGAAATGATACCCAATTGAAATTCAACCTCTCTAATGTTCTTCGGTACTTTCACAAACTTTCTTTTCCTTTTTATTCCAGTTTTCTGTTTTAGTTGAGTTAACTATATTTTTCATTTTTGCCTCCCTCTTATGTTTTGGTTTTCTGCAATGCGTATGCTTGTGACCTTTTTTTTGCCACAATTAAAACATTCTTTCCTTCTAAATGGACATTGCTTATAATAACGAATCTATCCACAGCCATAACAAGGACTTATTTTACGGGCAAATTTTAATTTATTTTGTTGTTTTTGTTTAACAGCATTTATTTTTGTCATGTAGCGTTTTTAGTGTTTAATGGTTAGTTTCCATATCACTATAAATCAATTTGTAGTACAAAATAAATAACGAAACTTCTTTGAAACACAACAACGAAAGGTTTATTCTTATAGCAGAAGTAAACTTGAGTCAGAGTGAGAAAAGGTTCTTTTTGGTGTCGACGGTAGTATGTTGGTTCTCGAGTTAGTAGAAGGTGTGTCACTGTAGCAGGTATCTTATGTGACAGGCCGCAGGGCTGGTTCTTTTTGAGTGTGTAGCTAGTAGCAGCGTTATCTTCAGTGAAGATCTTCCATGTGAAATGTCCGTAGGAAAGGACGCGAGAGAGGTCTTTCTTCGCTGCTAGCCGGGTGCTCTCTGACTTGTAGCAACTTCCAAAAAGGGCTAGAAGAAAAAGTTCTTGAGAGGTAGATGGGATCAATGCGCTCTGCCCGCTGATTGGTTAGTGTGTTGCGGAGCTGATAAGCACGTCGACCCCGCAAATGATTTAAGTTAAGCGTGCGTGTAAAGACAATGAAGGAAACAAAGCCAAAGACAATGAAGGAAACAAAGGCGAGGTAACAAATACAACAAAGATGACAATTCATTGTCGTATTTACAAGTGCGTGAGTAAAGTTCGTGGTAGTTTTATTTGTGTCTTCAGCAAGATGGGTGATGTCGGTAGCTGGTATGGTCGAGTCGAAGAGAAGCAGCTAGACGATCGTTGCTGGTAGCTGATGTCGGTCGAGTCGTAGAAGTGCAGCTGGACAATTGTTGCAGGTAGCTGATGTCGGTCGAGTCGTAGAAAGCAGCTGGACGATCGTTGCGGGTAGCTGATGTCGGTCGAGGTTGGTAAATCGATGTCCCGGGTTTAACAGTGCGTTGGGTAAACCGGTGGGTGTCGATGTGGTTGCTAGCTCGTACAGCGAGTCGTATGTGGGCTAGATGCTGCAATGCTAGTGCAGTCCGTACAGCGAGTCGTACGTGGACTGGATGCTGCATTGTTGGAGCGTCGTGGTCGAAGTTGGTGTTGGCAGCTTGGTCGTGTAGAGTCGAGCGAGCGTGGTGACTAAGACTTAACCGTGTCTTAGTACTACGGACCAAGTGAACGGACAGGGAAACCATGGCTAAGCTTTGCCAGGCCTTAACACATTCGAAGTCGAGCGAGCGAATCGGTGAAACAAAGACTTTGTCGTACCCCTAACTGTGCGGACGCATCAGAGACGATAGCTATGCCTTGCCGTGCCAAAGTTGTGCGAACGTGTCGGAGACAGTAGCTAAGGCTTTTCCGTGCCAAAGCTCTGTACTATCGAGCGAACAGGCCAGGAGGCCGCGGCTAAGATTGGCGGTATCTCAGCGCTGCGCAGATAGGGGAGCAGTAGCCAAAACGGACGAACGGACAACGGAACCGACCGAGTGGTTAAGATCGGAGGGTCTTAAAATCCTCTTCGTGTTTGCCTCCGGGCCGTCTACATCGACAAGTCTGTAAGGACCGTCAGAGATACTCCAACCCGCAGAAAGGGGCCTCTAATGGTCCTTAAAAGGACCTTTTTTGCATATCTATGTGATGGAAAGGTGAATGCAACCACGAGATGTAGGATTCAGCCTTGTGGATACCTCGCTCTGAGAGCGGGCTCCTGAGAGCTTCGTAAAACAAATTCCCTATTTGCCAATGTCTCCCACCAGACAAGGCTCGACACAAGGTCAATAGCTCGAAGGCTGATTAAAGTGGGGATAAGTGGAGGGGAAGGTCGGGAATGAGCCGAGGCTCGAACCCTGCTGGTCTATGTTGCTAATCGAAGAGCCGAAGCTTGCCAAAAGGAGTCAATAATGCAGCTCGCCCACCCGGAGGTAGCCCAGCTGAAACTGGGAGCCTTACGGCCTCAAGTCTGCCATGGTTCCTTTTCGGAGCCTCGCTCTGAACCAAAATCCAGCGCGGGCTTCGGAGAGTAAGACGAACTCTTTTTTTTTGCCGCTAACGTCTTGTTTATATAAAGGGAACGCCACGCCACTCTGCCGGGCCACGTAAATAGAAAGTTCTTCAGTAAAAAATGGGCGTAGAAATAAAGTCCTTCTTTAGCCTGATATAGGCTAACGAAGGTAATTCATTCCATTTTTATAATTATTTTTGGCAGATGTGTTCTGTAAATGTTGTTAGATGTAATTTATTCCCTTTTCTTAGTTGTAACGGCAGGTCAGGATCGAAAAAGGCTACGTCATTTCCGGCCTTACCCGGATGTAATTTTTCCTGGGAGTGCGAGTAATCCGATCTGTTTATATTTGTGAGCAGGTCGCGATAAGTGTGTATCCGAATCGCATGATTCGCGAGAGAAAATAGATCTGTGGCTGCTACACGTTTTTCAATCCTTGCTGTGTCGTGTCGAAGATTTTCTAATCGTTCACATTCTTCTGCGACCATTTGCAGACTGATTTTAGGATTTTGTTCTAATTTAATCAAAATTCTGGTTCTAATTTCGCCATCTTCCGGCGCCGTCAGTCCTTGTACAAAAATCGAGCATTTAAACTTATCGGGGGTAAGTTCTTTTAATTTGAACCTTTCACGCTCTCTATTGACAATCCCAGCAAAAGAAGAGTAATCTACCCCCACTTTTTTGTCAGGTAGCCCAGCTGAAACTGCCATCTTGTGTTGAATAAAGAACTTTTCTCCCAAAATATTTTTTTTAGAATTCAGACAATCTCCTTAAACGATATCGCTCCAGGATTTCTCAGAAGTATATAGTTATGTAGTGAAACTGAAAGGGAGAACCCGCAGACTGCTGTCTCCGACGAGCCAACTGGGATTCATCGTTCAAAGAGACCACGAGTGGCGTGCTGTCGTTTACGTGAATTCAGCAATCATATACGGCTGGATAAAAATAAAACAGGTGGTGAACCGCGTGAACGAGAGATGAAATGTGACAACGAAGCGGTGTCAATTAAATTCCTTTCATAACAACACCGAAAGAAAGAAACAAGAAGTGACGAGCAAAATGGCGTACCTTGAAGTTAAAAAATGACGCGAATGTATCTTGCGTGTAGAGTACCGGAAGTATAGAAAAAACGGAAGCGTGAGCATCGTTGGGAGTACAATTTGTAGGCCCCGCGTCTCGTCTCATATGCAAATTTCGGTCAGCCAAGAACCGGTATAAAAGAAGCATTGTGGGGAGGGGCATGTTGTTAGTTACTTCGCTGTAGAATCGCGAAAACCAGTGTATTGATTTTGCAAGTAAGAGTCAGAAAGAAACAGAGAAACGGGGCTGGTAGTAAACAATCGGTAAGTGAGAGAAAGAGACAGAGAAACAAGACAGGTGACTAGCAGCTAAAGGACTTCAAGTTAGCATATTTTTTGTGTTCGCTTTGACTGAATTTCCTAAGCAACAGACATGTTTTCTTTTTGTCCGACCATGTAGTACAATCGTTTTGAAAAAACCTTTACATAACGGCGAAAATACGCCGCAAATGTTACTTCTTCTTCGAAGCTGTTATAGGATTTACATTCCTATATTTTTAAAATAGCCGTGATACCAGACAATTCTACAAAACAGGATACTGATTCACTTGTTCCCGAAACAAAGATGGTGGACGTCGGTAAACTAATTCGTCTGGAGAACCCATTGGTCAGGAAAGTCACGTGATTTGTGCTCTCAACTACGTCCGCACCTTTGATTTTGTTATATGCAAAATAAACGGTGTGTTTGGAGCCGACCACATGACAAGGATTAGCTATATATACTCACGACTTCCAATAACCCATTCTCTCACATTTTGACTTCAAGAGACAGCACTCTTTCTCTCACATTTTGACTTCAAGAGACAGCACTCTTTTTCTCACATTTTGACCTTGCCTGCTAGTGGCACACGGCTCAATACACGTAACATGGGTGCATATATACACTGCGACATTTTTCTTTCCTGTTCTGCCTTTTCCGCTGGACTTGTTCCAGTTTGCGCACAGCCTCAAACATTTCGTCAAATCCCAAAAGAAACAAACGACCATCATAGGAGAAAACACGTCCTCCTAGAATACATTGCTATATTTCTGTGTATTGATACCTCGTATGAAATACTTAGTCAACATACACTTATAGTCTACAGGACACTTTTAATATTTAGTCTTTTACCATAATATTCGTGTTAGTTACATACACATACGCACATACACCGAGGAATATTTAACAAGCTATACTAGAAAATTCGTAATGTTTTGTAATGTTTCCTTATTATGTACGTGTTGATATATGAATTTGTTTTTGTTTGTATTGCTTTGTTTTGGATGTTCTTTTGTCCGCGTCGTTTACATCGTTTGCTTTTCAATAATGAGCCAACATTGTGGGAGTAAATTATTCAGCAAACACCCCCACACTGTACATAACTTCGCCGACTGAATTTATTACTGAATCCTGCATAAAAGAATTTGTACTACCTTGCTCTTTTTTCAAGACTAATCGAACATTTTTTCCAACCGTTCGTTTTACTTTTTTTGAGTTCTTGGTCTAAACGTCGCTGGATTTTCATAAATTCCAACAGTGCTTCTTTAAAATCCTCCATATTTCTTTTTAGAGACGGAATTCCATGGACCCAATTATTTCCAACTGTTTTATTTTTATTTATTTTTTTGTAAACAATAATTACAAAATAAAAATCTTACTTGTTTTTAACAAGGGCGAACTCATTTTGTAGAGTTGTAATTACTGCGTGTTTGTATAGTTCCCCTGAAAATTTTCTAACATTCAAGTCCTTCGTTTTCAGATGTTGGTCGTATTCGAATGTTTGTCGCTGGTATTTCGCTGAAAATTTTCTACGTTCGATTCCCTGTCCCTAGAATGTTGTGTCGTGAGTTGTAAGAAACGTCACACGTAAAATGAGATATTTTGTTAGGGAGGGAAATATTGATTGCCGACTCATGTAAACAACCTTAGTCGTTTTGTTGTCGGAAAGACAGACTCACAGTCATACTGTCTGCTAGAGCGAGCACCGCTTTAATATAATCCTCAGACCAGTCCATTCTGTGGGGATTCCAGTCACTCTACAATCCTTACATATATAAATATAAGCATATATGCATAAATATATACATATATATTTTTGTCGAAATTTCTGAGATGAAATCTGATAATTTCTATCACTTAGAATATTCGGACAATTGTCTTCTTTGGTTGCGGATCCCTCGCTCGAAGAACGCACCTGTATCTCAGTAGATAACCTGATGGATATGTTGACATTTTGTGTGGAAACGACATACTTCAGGATAGGGTCTGACATATACCGATTAAAAGAAGGATTGACTATAGGATCGCTACTGTCACCAGTACTGGCTAACATATACATGGAATATTTCGGAGAAATAGTATAAGAATGTACATCACTAAAACCATCATTGAGAATGAATGAATCATCTACGTCTCTAAGAGACGTAGATGATTCATTCATTCTCTGGGTTCACCAGGAAGACGTTCGAACGCTACTGGATCATGTGAACTCAATCAGATCATCTGTACAGTTCCCTATTGAGAAAGAACAGGACAACAGGTTATCCTTCCTAGAAATATTAATAACTCACATGGAGTAACGATTCAGGTCATCTATGTATCGAAAGCCAACCTCCACCAAACAGTACCTAAATTTCAACTCCCACATTCCATATAATGTAAAGAAGAGAATCGTTTGCTATTGCTTACAACATCGGGCAAAAGCCATTAGCAGAGACAGAAATGCGTATCAAGAAGAAAGGAAGAGTTTAATGTAACATATTGATCCTCGGTCGAGCTGTCAAATAAGAGATGCACCCGTGTAAATAACAGGTGCACACGGTCGAAGATATCAGGGTATAACCGTGACTGTGGACGGGTTGAATTGGGTGAAGATGTGATACCTACAAGAAGCGGGTGAACGTCAAACAATTATATAACCCGGTGCTACAGACAGGTTCAGTTAGTTGGAGATAAGATGCTGTAGTGAGAACCAGCTCCCAGGGAGGGCTGGGCCCTCAGGACCCCGGGTTGAGCAGCCCAACAGAGCGAGAAAGAAGTGCTGGTAAAGACAGAGGAACTTGGGGTCAATATGTTGTCGTCTGTTCAGTCTCCAACTCACCTCTCACACATAACCCTTTCGCAACCCTTTCGCAACCCTTTCGAATAAAGTGTGAGAGGTATATTTTTCTAAAGAAGTGTGTTCCTTCGTCATTATTGTTGATTATGTTTCCGCATGTATATGAGTATAGTTGTATATGTATCACGGCTATGCAACATTAAGAGACAAACTCCATCGCAACAACTGCACTGAAACCCTAACATAGGCTCCAAGAAATCTGGATCGAATGAAAGAGAACGATACCCGGAAACTCACCAGTCTGTCAGCATTATGTCAAAAGCCTTGCTGAAAAATTCAAAAGGCTAGTTTTAACTCACGATCTAGTTATGCAACTAGCAATTGATTTCGGGATGACCCCTTGTAAGATGAATTTCTTAATCAAGTATCCAGCATGCTTTAGAGAACGAATTTTACTCCTACATTCGATGATATTGTGTAATTTTTACGCAGCGCTTGAGGTATATATCAGAAGGAAATACACCGAATGACGAATATTAAATTTTGTCACTGCCCTCATAGAAGCAGCCGCAGAGTGCATATCAAACAAACCAAGAGACAAATTTAGAGTTCCATGGGAGTCACTAGTAGTTAGGAAAAACCAGTAACTTAAAAAAGCATTCTTACTTAATAAAAGAAATCCAACAAATGCCAACGCGCAGAAACTTAATAAAACTCAGAGAGAACTAACACATACCAAAAAGAACAATTAGAATCCATTCAAGACAAGATAAACATAATAAGAACTTCAGTAGAGATAGATAATCACGAATAGCATGGCAAGCAGTAAATGAACTGAGTAAAAGGGAGAACACCTTGAGAGCAAAATTAAAAGCTGCCAGCCAAAAAGAATGAATACAGATGTGGAAAGAACATTTCAAGAATCTGCATGGAAACTCCGATAAACTTATCACAAAATTATTAATAACCAAATAGATATCAAACTAGGATAATTTGCAAAGGAAGAACTTAACGTAGTACTGACAAAAATTAAAAGCAAAAAAGTATCTGGCTTCAACTAAATAATTCCAGAAATATGGGAAACAAGGAAATTTGATGACTTACTTCTTTGATTTTACAATGCCGTATATAAACAAAATACCCATTGAGAGATGGCAAAAGGCTGCATCTCAAAGAAAGATGACCTCGGAATCCCCAAGAACTACTGAGGCATAAATTTTACTTTTATAGCTGATAAGGTTTATAATGCTCTACTTCTCAACCGTATCAAACCTAAAATTGCGAAAATTCTTGGGAAAAATTTCGGGGAAATTAATCCACAACATAACAGTTTATGACAATTTGTTGAATCATCGAAGGAGTTCGTGCAAAAAATCTCGAAGCAACACTATTGTTTGTAGATTTCTCCATGAGATTTCATTTCATACACAGAGGGAAAATGGAGTAAATACTTCTAGCATATGGTCTCCCCTCCCCCGAAGAAAAAATTGTTACAGCTATAATGATGCTTTATAGAAACAGGAAAGTAAAGGTTCGGTAACTTGATGGAGACATTGTTGCTGGAGTTTTGCAAGGAGATATATCAGTACCATATTTGTTTGTAAACTGCCTAGACTACGTACTTCGAATGTCAATAGATTTAATAAAAGAAAATGGCTTTATGCTAAAAAGGCAACAAGCAGACGGTATCCGACAAAAACTATAACAGCACAGATTATGCAGTTGATCTAGCGATTCTTGCAATTACACCAGCACAAACCGAATCCCCTACGGCGTACCCTGGAGCAGATAGCAGGAGGTATTGGCCTTCACGTGAATGTAAATAAAAAAGGGTACACGTGTTTTAACCTGGAAAAAGCCATCTCCATTCTAAGCGGGGTACCTCTGAAATTAGTTGGCAAGTTCACATACATCAGTAGCAGTGACTCATCAACTGAATGTGTTAGCGAAGTGTTGGCGAAGTCGTGGACTGCTATCGATAGGCTATCAATCATATGGAAGTCTAATCTATCCGATAAAATAAAACGGAATATATATATATACATATATGTATATAGACATATACATATATATATATGTATAAATACACACACACACACACACACACACACATATATATATATATATATATATATATATATATATATTGAGAGAGAGTGAGAGATGTATACACATTTATGTATAGATATCGATACAATTCATTTATATGGATTCAATAATACTTCGTCTTTGTTCAAAAAAAGACTTCATCAGCATTTTGAAAGAAAGACGAAATATTGAATCCGTTGTCTGTGTTTCGGTTTATCCACTTTTCCATCTGTTTTCTCACTTCTTGGATTTAGCAAATCTACCATTTCTCTCTCTATATATATAAATACTCATATATATAATATACACACATATATATACATACATATAAATATATGAATATATATATAGATATATGTATACAAATAAATATATTTTCATATATATACGTATAAATATATATATACATATATATACACATATTAATATACATATATGTAGATATATGTAAATATATGTATATATATATATATATGTATATATACATATATATGTACGTACATATATATATATATATATATATGAACGTATATATATACGTATGTTTAAATATACGTTTGTATATACATATGTATCTGTGTACATATATGGGATTTAGATTATATATATATATATATATATATATGTGTGTGTGTGTGTGTATGTGTGTGTGTGTGTGCTTCTGTGTGTGTGTGCCTCTGTGTGTGTGTGAGAGAGAGAGTTTGTATCTATGTGTGTATGATTATCTCTGTGTGTGCGGAACTGAAATGCCATCTGGGCAGGCAGTATATAGACTAGAATTATTAAATATAAAAAGTAAAAGCTTTCCAAGTGTAGATTTCTATCTTGATGCATTAATTTGAATGTATAATTCACTAAATGGTTGTTATTTTCATCTGAGGTTTAATTCCTGTATACCTTTTCAGTCGATAGCCGTTGGCATTAAGCACTCAAGATGGATACTCTTACCCCTTGGATTTTTTTCCTCGGATTATATATATATATATATATATTCACACTCAATATCCATCACAATATCTGCCATAGAACTGACACATTTGATAATGGAGGATGAAATCAACAGAAATTTGGCCTTCCCTTGTTTCATATTTTTGATATATGAAAATTTGAGTGAAAAGTTGTAAAAAAAAATTTTTTAATACTTTCTTATTGTCAGAAAGAGTTTTTGTTAACAATTTACAACTATCTGATTAACCGTAGGAATTACTTGCAGCATGTGCCATATATATGTATGTATACGCACGTGCGCATGTGTGAAATGTTTATGACAGTTATAAGAACTTTTAAGAAGAAAGAAAAATCTAAAATTTGGGGAAAATGAAATCTTATAAAGTTTGTAGTTTGCCGTAAGGAGAAATGCATAGAGAATGAAGATTGTTGTTTTTGTGCAAAATGAAAATCTAAGACACAAATATATTTAGGAGAATATACAGATTATACGGATGTATTAAAATGTGTTTCAGTGTGTATGTATATGCACGTGCGTGTGTATGTAGATATTTCTGTGTGCTTGTGTTGTTAGTTATAGAAAGAATATAATAAATGAAAAGAGAATCACCAAGATAGATAGATAGATAGATAGTGACAAACTGAGATAGATAAGGAGATATTGACATAGAGAGGATAGATATACTGGGACAGATTGCAATAGACCGATAGAGAGGAATAAATTGACGATGAACACATGAACCGAAGATAGATAAAAAGGATTGGATCGTGATAAATGTACATGAATAGACTGTAATAAAAATAGTCGTAAACAAATTGATCTTGATAAATGCACAGATATCAATACATGAACATAGATACACTGATTGATAAAGTGAAAGATCTGATATAAAAATAAATAAAGAGATATATAAGTTTTACTTACTTCATCTTTCGAAACTTCTTAGTATCTGCTGCTACATAACACTTCTCACTCTCCAATGCAGATGGAGAAGAAATTCTGGTTCCATTGACAGGTGTGTAGACTTGTTGAACTTTCCCAAATTGTGGTTCCAAGGTATCTGTCAGATGAACCAGTACCGATTCCCAAGAACGGTATTTCTTTTTGTTATAGAGAACTTTCTTTCCGGCAAAATGGTTGTTGCCATTTAAATAGAAAGTGCATCGAGCTGCAGTGACTGGGTGACGATCGTACAAAGTATTGGACATTTTTTAATTCTTTTCTCTGGTCCGTTTTAGGATAATGATGAATTCCTATTCGCTTTTTTAAATGTTTTGGTGAAAATATATGATGGGAGAAGGATATAAGTATTCTAAAAAAATTGAGCTTGTTTTACAGAACTAGATGTTCAAGTACATTTCAGAATCGAGTTAAATTGCATTTTTCATTAAAATGGTGAAAATTAGGCAAAAAATTGTCAGTATTTTTATCCTTATTACTAAAAATGTACTATTTTTTTTTAGTTGAACTTTTATTTAAAATGTATAAATATTTTATCTAAAATGTAAAAATCAAAATAAAATAATTTTTAGTAATTTCTTAAAATTCTATTTTGATTCTAAAAAAATTATTTCAACACTTTTTTAAACGGTATTTTGTTTTATTATTTAAATAAAGTTATAAATGACTCAACACACACATGAGACATGTGAAAGAGTTAATATATTTGAACTAACTTTTTTAAAAACAATATTTTAAGATTTATTATTTTTTTATAAGAACCGAAAAGAAACTTTGATTTTAGTAATTTTTAACAAAAAATTTCTGACATTTAACTTTTTTTTAAAGGTAGAATAGTTTAATTGCTCTTTACTCGTAACTCACTGGTTGCTTGCTATCAAGAGGACTTGTAAAAGGTTAAGCTAAACTTAGTAAATACCTCTACCCGTATTGTAAGCAAAAGACATTTTTTTCTGAAGACAAATTATTAAAGTATTATCATGTACTCATACGTTCACAGACCTGTATATACACACTGTATAAGCAGAAAAAGGCAGAGTGTGATTAATGTTTTGTATTAATATTAATATTAGGAAAATCTTTCCTTTTTTACTTGGGAAATATGAAATTTTTAGATTAAAGATAATCAATGAAAATAGTAAAAAAAAATTCAGGATTTAAAAATTCAAATAATTTTATGGATTCTCTTTGCAGTATAATTTTCCAAAAAAAAAATCAATCTTTCAAAATTATTAGTTTTCGATTCTTTTAAGGATAAAAAAATTTGACTTGAAAAATGAAGATGAAAATCGAAATTCTTTCTTTTTTAAAAATTGTCTAAATGATATTTTTATAAGGCCAAAGTGTATAAGAGAGAGAGAGAGAGAGATGAGAGGGAGAGAGAGAGAGAGAGAGAGAAGAGGGGGGAGCGAGTGAGAAAAAAGCAATTGTTTATAAACTATTAAACAAAGAACAAATTGAAGATATAAAACATAAAAACAATAAAGAAAGAGTAAGTAAAGATATTTTGATTCTAAAATTTCACGTATTTGATTTTTTGTATAGTTAAATATTTTTACCCCTTTTATCTTGTGTGTGTGTGTGTGTGTGTGTGTGTGTGGTTTTGTTTTCTTTTGATATTTTGATTTGCTGACAAGGTCCGTATCGGACTGGTCACCGTATCCAAATTAGTCAAACTGTCGAACTCGCGTAGGAAAAAGCCGGACAGGTAGAGCTCCTTAAGTTTTATCAAATACTAGAAAAGTCTCGTAAACGCTTCACGTAGACACAGAGAATTGTTAATCCATTCTCGCATACGTTGTACGGGTGGGTACAAAAGTGCGTCCGCGTATGTGTATGTATTTGTAGGGTGGGGGTGATCTAACGTCCAGAATAAGCAGGTGGGTGCATTTAAATGGTGAGGGGTGGAAGGCGAGGGCGATTGTAGAAGTGGTTGGGTTCAGGACAAGTGGGTGTGACCATGGCAGCCTTAAGACTGAGATTGTGGGAATCATCTCTCTCTCTCTCTCACTTCCCACAAACACACACTCTAAGGAGAGGGAGAGAAAGAGAGAGAGAGAGAGAGAGAGAGAAATGGGTTGTGTGGACAGGTTGAAATTTCTATGCGTGTGTGCGTGTATATTCAAGATATAATGATAGAGAGAGAGAGAGAGAGACTGAAGAGAGAGAGAGAGAGAGAGAGAGAGAAGAGAGAGAGAGAGAAACAAAACAAACGGTTAGAAAGAGAAAGAGGGAAAAGAAAAAAAAGAGAGGACAAAAGAAACAATGAGAAAGAAAGAGAGTGGGAGAAGAAACATTCCAGAGAGAAAGACGAAGAAAAAAGAAAGAAAGAAAGAAAAATTAACGCAA
The DNA here is from genome assembly GCA_963585895.1 of Sepioteuthis lessoniana. Lineage (NCBI taxonomy): Eukaryota > Metazoa > Mollusca > Cephalopoda > Myopsida > Loliginidae > Sepioteuthis > Sepioteuthis lessoniana. The sequence continues at coordinate 41,445,053 of OY757926.1, read as the reverse complement.
AAAAAGAGAAAAGTCTGACACATTTAGGAGAAAAGCATAAATCTATCGCCTAACGCACCTCTGTTAAGTTTGCATATTGCGGTAATAGCTTTTTACTGTTACAATCCGGAAAGGTAATGTAGGTATATCTCCCCCAGAGAATTAGTGTGTCCGTTAGAGGTTCATCGGGTGTCACTCAATATCTCAGAAAGCCATTTTCGACTTCTCATTTACCACTGTTCTTTAAATAGTAAAGATGTTGTCTCTTAATAAGGAACAGTAAAGCCACCTAGTTACCATTTACTTACTCTTATTAAGTAAATCTATTATTATATTGTACCTCTTCTGCATACTGCTTGTTCATCTAAGAATTTATCTCATCTACCCAAAGATGTGGATAAATAGTAGGGTTGACTGGACTCTTTAGTCTTGCTATGACAACCTTATGGTGGAAGGGTGGGGTAAATACATACTCTTCTCCGCATATCAAAAGCGGTTCACCTTGGATCGGTAACTCACACTGATGAGTAGGGGCTATTACGGATGTAAGGAGACAATAAGTAATTATCTCCTTTAAGTATGGGGCTGTAGGGAACGAATAAATAGATAAAAAAAAGGCATCCTCTTAACAAAGGGGAACAGGCATTCTTTCTCTTTCAAGCAGTGACCAGCAATTTGACATCGTTGCTGACGTGTTTGGGCACCACGCATACGTCTTTGGACGTGGCGTTGGTTTGTCCCTTTCACCCAGTAGCAGCTCTCTCTCTGTCAGCATTATGCTGAAATATAAAAGTCCTACAAAAGAACTACTAACTAACCCTTATCGGACTTTGACAAAACTTCCAAAAGAAAACTAACCCTTATGGAAGCCCAAAATACCAAATGAGGACAAACACATGCATGAAACGATTAACGTATTTTTTACACCTTAACTGGGGGATTCAACCATTTCAATGTATTCATGAAAAATTCCCTCATCCATGGAATGGTTGTTGAACCCAGTAAATAAAGGAAAGTATAAAAGAAACGTCTTCGTCCCCTATCTGTTGCTGTTTTCTTTTGTATAACTCTTTTGGGACTTTCTTGGGCAAGGCGTTACACTGACTAACCAACGTGGGAGTAAAATAAAATAACCAAAAATATGGAGTCAGATATTAAACGGCAACACAGCCTTGCCCTTTGCCCGTGACCTTCAGTCTTATACCCCACAGGGGTGCGTGTCCATTGGACACCTGGCGGCCTCATAAGGTATCCCATAATCCATATCGGCCTCTTTTGTTCTTTGAACAGTAAAGTTGTGCCTGTTAGTTTGGTTTGGTTTGATTTCTTTGTTTAATAGCATATCAAACTTCGTCGGTTATTTAATGCCAAAGTCATCCGTATAGAAGAATAGTAGTGGTACTATTTAACCCATAGATGGTGGGGATAAAGGAGTTCATATCTTTCCCCAAGGAGCCTGGGGCCTCTGTTCTTTGAACATGGTGCAGTAAAGTCAGAATGGATTTATTGTATAATTTTTGTACAGTTTATGACAAGTAAGACATTTTTACCGCTTTTGGTTGGTTGGTTGGGGTTTCATGGCCTTCTAATTTATTTATTGTCAAATCATCTTTATAAATATTATATTAAATATATAATTTGTAAACACATTTTGTAGATAACATTTTTAAAAGAGCCTGGGCTCTATTTTTTCACACAGTTAAATGGTTTCAAGTATTTCTATCTAACACGAATAATTCTATTTACTATTAATATTTTGTTAGCGTACATTTGAATGGATATACATATATGATTTGTAAGTGAATGGTTTGTTGGCAACTTCATTTTTAAATGTGTTAGAACTAATTTGTTTGCACACGAGTATTGCTATTATTTCTCAACGGTTAAATGGTTTTAATTATTGCTGCTGCCTAACACGTATAATTCTATTCTATATTAATCATTTGTTTGTAGACAGGTTACAAGTTTGGTTTGATTTGGTTTCATGGTATCTCAACCATTGTCGAATCCTCTTTATACATAGATATTGAATATATGTGAGTTGTAAACACATTTTGTTGATGACATTTTTAAACGTGCCTGAGCTCATTTTTGGTTCACAGTTAAATGGTTTCAAGTATTGCTATATAACATTCACAATTTAACATCAGTCACACACACACACACACACACACACAGAGAGAGAGAGAGAGAGAGAGAGAGAGAGAGAGAGAGAGAGAGAGAGAGAGAGAGAGAGAGCAATAACAAGCAGGGTTGAAAGTAGACAAGTCTTAACATTATAATGATGAGAAGTATATTTTCTAAGTTCGTATATTTATTCTATTATCTTTATTATTGGTGTGTTCCACTTGGCATAGTGGGTAACAAGCTAGGATTTAAGACAATTTCTAATGAGTTCAATTCTCACAGGGTGCACGATTCTTCTTTGCTTGTGCCAAACTAAACATAGTGAATCACTTGTTTATAGGCACCTCAAGTTGCGTAATTAGGAGCTAGACTAGTAAGAAACTTGTTAGTGAGTTCAATTCTCACTGGCTGCCCCATACTAAGTTAAACTTCAGTTGCAGGAATGACTGACCTATGTTTATACAAATAAAACCGGCAATTACTAGCTTGAATGAATACATCTTGTAATCACTCGTGTGGTTGGATCCTATAAGAAAAAAGTCCATAATGGTAACAAGGGGATGAATATGGGTTAAGTGATGATACCCTCAAAGATCACTAGAAAACAATTTAGGGTCAAAACTGCTATTTCCAGCCTAATGAAAAAAAAATACTTGGGTGAGTCAGAAGTTTTGCATTATTTGCATACGAGCTAGTTTCTGGAATAAACTCCATGAACTTGAAGGAATCGAACTGATGCCACTGCCTGCAGATAGTCCAGATCTTACTTCCTCGAATTATTATTTGTTCCGGTCCGCGACGCTTCAACAAATGGAAGCTTCAGTGAAGGAGTTCTTCACCATAAAGGACAAGAATTGATATCAGTATGGGATCAAAGAACTAGCAGAAAGTTGGTTTCAGACAGTGAAACACGATGGCTACTACTTTAAATGCTTGGCTGCTTTTGTAGTAATTTGAAGAATAAAGCAAATAAGTTGCCGAAATATTGAAAAACTTTTTACAATGGAAAGGCTTGTTCAAGAACAGAATCTATAAACCCCCCCCCAAAAAAAAAAGTATTTTCTTACCCAGAAAAGGAAAGACTGTTGATATCTTTTATCGAAATGTACAAGGGTGAATCAAAAGTTTTGCAAGGTTTGGTACATACTAGTTTGTAGTGTGTATATCACGTGACCAAAGTGGCTCAAGCAAAGGTAATATCATGGTAGTAGGTACGCTGACATGTTGTGTATGACTTCATTCCACGTGTGATTTGACAGCTATTCAGGTGAACGTGCAACGTAGTCTAATTTGGGAACTTATGCTTTACGAGCTCTAACTGGGACATAACGCTATAGGAATAACTAAAAACATTTCTTGTGCGAAAGGTGAAGGCGCTGTACAATAAGCAGATAGTTTTTAAAAATCGCTCCGGCTGCAAAAACCTCGATGATTAGGTATGATCTGGTGGGCCTAAAACTATGGTTTCTGAGACTGTGCTCGAAGTCAGAGAGACAATTCTGGTGAGCAACACTTGCTTAGGATCACGCGAACTCGGAATCTCACTTTACAGTGTGGTTCGTCACCTTCTTAACCTCCGCAAAATAATCTGGAGATGATGAAATGTTCCTTACAAAAATATCACAAAACTTTTAACTCACCTTGATATTCTTAACATAAAAAATTCTTTTTTTCTATACAAAGAAATTCGCTTAACAAAGTAATTAATAAAAAAATGATGAAAGTCTTCCTCCTTGTGATTGTTAGCTTGATGCAGTCGTGATGGAGGAAGGGCCTATTCCAACTTATGTGTATATATGTGAGTGCCATGTCATATCTCAGGTGCCGATGAAGACTGGAGACAGGTGTACTTCGTGGAAAGCGGTGTTCACCCACTCGGTCGTGAATCTTTTTCTGCCGGAGAGGGATAGTTTCACTCATCTTTTATAGCCTCACCGCAGAGAAAAGTGGATCGGAAAGTTATCTTCCGAGAATCGACGGCAAGGCATTTTATTGGCTGCAAATTAGCCTATCAATTCCCCGCGTAGCTCTTCAAGGTTTCACGTGATATATGTGGTCTTGGATATACTAATCACAGATCTGTAAATCATTCATTATATTTCGTAGATATAAATGCAAGTTCGTTGTATGTCATAAACTCATAATAACAAGAATAATTCCCAGGGCCTATTAAAAGAGAGTTCAACCGAGATCCAGAGAGCTAGGAGGGATTCGTGGATTTCTTAAAAAAATCCTCCCTAGAACAAGAAGAAAAAAAATTCTTTTCATTAGCTGATTATGATTTGCATCATTCTGGTGTACAGTCTTTATGATATTTTTACCTGTGCTCATATTCTGATAGTTTGAAATTTGCAATCTTGTTCAATTATGCTTTCATAATTAAACACGCGAAGCTGTATACTTTTTCGCATTTTATCCTAAACATAAGAAGGAAAAACTACAACTTTAAGATTAACGAGTGATTGATTTTAACGGCCTTTCAACCCGTCAAGGGTTATTTTATGCATACGTGTTTGGTAATCGCGTTCATTGTGCGTTTATATTTACATTTTTTGTGTTGTTTCTTAGTAGTTTTTGCACATAATCTTATCGAATGTGAATAATTTTTAAACAGATCTACTTAACCCACAGATAGGTCCCTAACAGATACTACCATTCCGATTCTGAGAGGACTTGGAAGAAATTGTAAAGAAGGAGTATTCCACATATCCAGATCTCAAGAACTGGATCCTCACCATCAGACTGTTTAGTATCATACCCAGAAAACCCTGATAATGGTTCCTTACTCTTCAGCAGGGGATACAGTTATTGTATTGTTAGTCCCACCGATAGGGGTATATATATAACCTGAAGGATTGTCAACCCGTCAAAGGGACAATAAGTCAGACGATCCCCTTTAATTCATTGACAAAGTTAAAGCTGATATTGTCCAATCACATGAATGCATATATTCTTAAAATGCTTTTTGTCGAAGGAAATGGACACAGCGACTCGAGTTCAAATCCTAGACAAGGCTGGGCTGCTTGCATTTCACATATCTTTAATACTCTTGGGAAAAGAAAACATCCGACTACTTTCCCTCAAGCTATGGGTAAATAGTAGGACTAACTGGGCTCTTTAACCTTGGCATAACAACCGGTCTAGGAGAAGGAAAACTGAATTCAAACCTGCTACACCCCATTTAAAAAAGTTGACATTGTGTCGCATCCTGCTTTTGCGGGGGGGGGCTGGTATATATATATATATATATATATATATAATCTTAAATTGGGCTTATTAATTACTTTTGTAACTAATTTAAGACTATGTTTATTTAAACTCCAACTACTTTCAAATTTGCGATGTCAACTCATGGGAGTTGTGGAAAATATGGTAAGCTTTTAAAATTTCATCATTATCATCAAGTTGTACTGATAGCACTGAGTCGCTTAACTATCTCTCTCGCTATCCGTCCCTATTGTCCATTGGTCTTGGCAAGTCCTCTAGACTGCATAGAGTGTTTGCACAAGGCTGATGCATGCAAGTCCTTGCAAGTTGGCCTACACTGATGTGTAGTAATTCATAAGAAAATGTCATTTATGAGTTTTCCCTTACTTCTTCTGCAGTGCCCAGACTGGATTGTGGCTCTCATCATCATCAAAGTATGCAAACATCATAAATTCCTTTGACACTATCTCACTATCTGTATCTATTGGCCATAGCACTTGGCAAGTCCTCTAGACAGTAAAATGAAAAGAAGAGATTATTGTTTAAAAGTATTGAGTTGGATCATGTTAAAGTGGTCATAAATAATAATAATAACGAAGAAGAAGAAGAAGAAGAAGAAGAAGAAGAAGAAGAAGAAGAAGAAGAAGAAGAAGAAGAAGAAGAAGACGTGAAATTAAAGGAAAACGACAAACTGGATAAATACCTGGATTTTACCAGAGAACAAAAGAAATTATAGAAAATGAAAGTGACAGTGATACCAATCATAAGTGGAGCACTTGGAAAAATCTCAGAGAGCCTAGAAAAAGACAAGAATAACTAAAAATCAGAGAAAGATCGAGACTGTCCGGACCTTAGCACCATTAGGATCGACTAGAATACAGAAGAATCCTTGAGAGTTGAGGAGACTTCCTCTCACCCAGACTCCAGTGAAGTCTCATCAGCTCAGACTTTTCTCAACATATCAACCCTGAGCAGTCTGGCACAAAGCCAGTGACTTGAGTGGTGTAACGTCTTATAGCTCTTCTGCCGGTCTTCGTTCTTTGCTTATCTCTGCTCTGGGTAGAAATCTTCCCTGGTTTATATAATTTCCCGGAGGCCCACACAATCCTCGTGGTCACTCATCCAGCCTACACGTGGATATGCCTTCTGTCTAGCATGCCACCCACACAATTTACACGGCACTTCTGTTGAGGAAGAAGCTGCGTTATATTTACTTAAGGAAAGAGGTCTATTTCCTGTTATGCCAACCACGCAATTAATGCGGCATGTCAAAATGGGTCTTCTGGTCAATTTTCAACGTTAGCTGATGATTTTTCACCAGAGTTTGAGTGACAGGAAGTCGATTCAAGTCTCCAGGACTCTTCTCAGTATTCTAGCCAATCTTAAAAATGCTGTAGTTTGGGTGGTCTCCACTTGTCCTCTGATTTCTAAGTTTTCCAGTCCCTTTACCAAGCTTTTTGGGGATTGTTTTGAGCGCACCAATTACAATTGGTATTTTCGTCGCCTTCATGTTCTCTTAGTCTTTTAGTTCTTTGACAAAGTCTAGGTACTTATCACTCTTTTCCCTTTATTTTATTTTTACTCTGTGGTCCGCCAAGATGGCAAAATTATTGACAAATTGTATTTACACAAACCAGGATCTTTCCCCAGAAAATAAGATGCACAAAACTTTCTGGGATTTTGAGATTCAAACGGATCACCTCTATTGGAAATTCATCGCTTTTCAGGATGGTACATTGCATGTCCCTTTATTATTATTATTATTATTATTATTATTATTTTGTTCGCATCCTTTCTTTGGGTTGAATTAAAAAAATCTCTGGCATAAAGCCCTTGCTTCGTACTTTGGTACGAAAATACGCGAAAGGAAAAGGTCCGGTGGCTGACTTCGTATGTGGGTCGACCACGTGGGGCAAAGGCCTTCTGCTTCTTTTGGATTCTCGGCATGATAGCAGTCGTGCCTACAACAGGCTCTGCCTAAAGTTGACGGACTTTAGCACTTTGAATTTCAACTTTGAAAAGTTGAATTCGTTTTTTCTACTTCTCAACAACCACTGAGAGTGACTGCTTGCTACGGAAGCTCTGGCCCTAAAGTATATGCTTTAGACGTCAAAATTCAACTTTGAAAAGTTGAATTCCCCTTTTTACTTCACGGCAGGAGAGAGCGGATAAGCCTAATGTAGCTGGAACTGAAATTACTGACTTTGGGATGATGTGGCTCCACTTGGAAAAGTTGAATTCGCGAATTCGCCTTAATCCCAGCATATGCGACATATGCTTGGGAGAAATCATGTGCTCCAGCTGAGTCTAGAGGAAGGAGAATTTCAAACAGGCAGTTCTTTACACTCGTTCTCCAACCTGGATTGTAACAGAAAGAAGGAAAAGAAGACATTATCATCTGCATTGCAGACGAGTGAAAGAAACAGAAATTAAAAAAGCATTCAACCCAAAGAAAGGATGTGAACAAAATAATAACAATGATAATAAGAATAATAAAGGGACACGCAATAAACTATCCTGAAAAGCAATAAATTTCCAATATCTCATCCAGATTAACTCTAGTCGTGGTTAATAAAGAGAGAAGTCATCTTGTGGGTTTTGCCGTTCCAACAGACCACTTAGTAAAAATAAAGAAGCGGAAAACGGGACAAATACTGAACCTTGCTATAGACCTGAAGAAATTATGGAAAATGAAGTGTGGCAGTAACACCAATTGTTGTTAGAAGCCTTGCAACTATTTTAAAGTACTTGGAGGAAAATGACAGATCTAACTGGAGATTTGAGACCATTCAGAAGAGGACTCGTCGGCATTGAAGATAGCATCGATACGACGACTTGAAGACTACAAAAAGAGCAAAGAAAGATTAATTACAGAGACTAGAAACAACACAAACAATACAAGGATCAACAGAACAACAATTACTAGAAAACAAAAATGTGTAGAAAGGCAATTGTATGGATATTTCAAGCGACAAACAATTGACATCTTACACGAGAAAATTTGGACATGGCTCAGAAAGGGAAGCCTTATGAGAGAAACTGAATCTCATTTAAAAGCAGCACGAAATGATGCCATAACGACCAACTACGTTGAAGCGAAAATATATAAGACTCGACAACATAGTCAATGTAGGTTATGTGGTGATAGAGACGAAACAGATAATCACATAATAATTGAATCCACCAAATTTGCGCAAAAAGAGAATAAGACTAGATACGACTCCTCGGGAAAACTGATCCACTGGGAATTGTGCAAGAAATTGAAATTTGACCTTACGAACGAGTGGTATATACACAAACCAGAATCCACCCTGAAGAATGTGACGCACAAAATTCTGTGGAATTTAGAGATACAAATAGATCACCTAATCACGGCCAAGACGACTAGACCTAGTGACAGTCAACAAAGAAAAAAGATAAAAATAGGAAGAACCTGCCTAATAGTGCACTTTGCCGTCCTGCCCGACGACAGGGTAAAATCAAAGAAAATAAAAAAAGAGACAAATATTTAAATCTTGTCAGAGAACTAAAAAACTATGGAACATGAAGGTGACGGTGATACCAATTGTAACTGGTACAATTGGAACGATCTCCCAAAAGCTTAGTAAAAGGACTAGCGTTGTTGGACATCGGAGGACGAGCGGTAGCCATACAAACTCCAGCATTGTTGAGAAGAGTCCTGGAGAGCAGAGGAGACTTGCTGTCACTCAGGCTCCAGTGAAAGACCATCATCTAACAATGATGTGAAAACTTGTAAGGAGTAATATAATAATGATAACTAAATCCAGCAAACTTTCACAAAAGGATTACAAAAGTAGGCCTATTTCGACTATTGAGTGAAAACGAAAGAAAGCGAAAAGATAGACAAATACCTGGATCTTGCCTGAGAGCCGAAAACAAACAAATCGTGGAACATGGATACTAATTAGTGATACTAATTGTAGTTGGTGTTCTTGGACCCACCCAAAAGAACTTTTTAAAAAAATGGGGAAACTGGAAATTTGAGGAAAGATTCAAACTCTCCAGACCAGAACACAGATGAAATCGACTAGAATACTGGAGATCTGGAGAGACTTGCTGTTGCTTAGACATCAATGAACACGACCAGTAATTATCATGAAAAACTCGTAAAGAGATAATAATAATAATAATAATAATAATAATAATAATAATAATAATAACGACTGAAAATTACCAAAAAAAAAAAAAGCTCTTAAAACCTGCCGTTTCGCGGATTTTGCTGTTGCGGCGCACTACAGAGTGAACATTAAAGAAAACGAAAAGAGAGACAAATATTTGGATCTGGCAAGCGAACTGAAAAAGCTGTGGAACATGAGAGCAATGGTGATACCAATGGTAATTGGTGCACTTGGAACACTCCTCAGGAGGTTGGAATGGGAGCTAGAAGAGTTAGAAATCGGAGGACGAATCGAGTCCATCCAAACTACAGCGTTGTTAAGATCGGCTAGAATTCTGAGAAGAGACTTGTAGACCTAAGGAGACTAGCTGTTATTCACACTCCAGTGAAAGGCCATCAGTTAACGCTGTTGTGTAAAAGATTACAAGATAATAATAATAATAATAATAATAATACGACTGGTGGGGGCGGGAAAGGTGATCCACTGGGAGATGTGCAAGAAATTGAAATTTGACCATATGAACAAATGGTATATGCACAACCCAGCATCTGTCCCAGTGAATGACGCACATAAACTCCTATGGGACTTTGACATACAAACAAATCACCTCATTTGGGCCAGAAGACCAGACCTTATAATAATCAACGAAAAAAAAAAAAAAGAGAGAGGACTTGCAAAATTGTAGACTTTGCTGTCCCAGTGACCACAGAATAAAACTGAAAGAATGTGAAAAGAAGGATAAATGCCAGGAACTTTCTTGGGAATTGAAAAAAAACTATGGAACATGAAGGTAACAATTATACCAATCGTGATAGGTGCTTTTGGTACAGTAACAAAAGGATTATTAAAGAGACGGGAGGAATTCGAGGTTGGAGGACGAGTGGAGATCATTTAAACTACAGCATTATTGAAAACGGCCAGAATACTGAGAAGAGTCCTGGAGACTTGAGGAGACTTGCTGTCACTCAAACCCCTGAGAAAAACCATCTGCTAAAACTGATGTGAGAAACTCTCTCGGCGTAAATAATAATGATAAAAAAACACTGAACTTCATTTTGTTAATCAGAGTTTTACAAGAGTTATTTCCCTTGCACTGTTTTAATCCGACGGTATATTATGCTATGAAAAATGATAAAAGAGCTATTTCATTTTATTTACAAGTCTTAGTTAATCGCTAACAGTCTAAGGTAGAGATTGATAAGGTTATTTCTTTATATATATAAATGTGTGTGTGTGTGTGTGTGTGTGTGTGTGTGTGTGTGTGTGTGTGTGTGTGTGCTTGTACCTTTCGTTCGTGTGTGTCTCGCAGAGAGAGGGGAGAATAATATCTATATATTTACATAAGAGAGGAAAGAAAAAGAAATGGAAAAACCGATTAACATGCCTGCCTTCTAGTCTTGTTTATGAATGAACAAAATATACTTTTCAGTAGTTCCATTTCATCATCATCATCATGTCACGCCATCCGCACGGGTCTCCCTGATCCTCTGCCGTCACCCCTCTCTATCGCCCATCGCTTCCGGTAGGTCCTCAAAGCTACATCCTGTATCGGAACAGAGCTGTTGTATGTAGGTTCTAGCTGGGCGTCTTACCTTTGCTCGTCCTTGTGAGGGGGTCCACAGGAGTACATCACTTATGGGTTCGTCCCTACTTCTCCAGCAGTGTCCTGCGTGTCTGGTTCGTCTAACTTGGATAGTTTTCATGATGGATGGCAAGTGGTCTTACAGCTGCTGCTTTGTAGGATGCTGCCACCTGGACTTTTCCAATATTGCTCGCAGCATTCTTGTGTAGTTGCCGTCAAGCTTTTTCTCCATACGTTTAGTTAGCGTCCATGTAGTGCATCCATACAACAGTATCGACACGACCGCTGCTTGAAAAAAACTGCGTTTCATTTTATTGGTCAGGTTTGACTTCCATATGACCGATAGGCTATTGATAGCTGTCCATGCCTTTGCTAGTCGCGTGTTGATGTCAGTCTCGGTTAATGAGACACTACTTCCTAGGTAGGTGAAGTTGTCTACTAGTTTCAAAGAACTACCGTTTAGTGTGGAGAAGTATATATATTGAAATGGAGACTATGCCTGCAACTGCTCGTTCCAGACTATGCAGCAGAGTTTCAGCTTGGGCTGGTGTATTTGCCAGAAGCGCAATGTGATCGGTGTAGTCCGCGTCCGTAATTGTTTGTGCGGGGTATCTTTTGCTTCTTTCCTTTGCCAGCTTGCAACTGTTATCTTTCATTTTATCAATAGCCGTTCTAAGCACGTAGTCTAGACAGATGATAAAGAGGTATAGGGCTAATGTGTCACCTTGCAGCACACCTGCCACAATGTCGAAGTAGTCTGTGTTTCTATCCGGAGAGCGAACTTTTACTTTTGTATTTCTACATAGCATAATTATGGCTGTGACAGTTTATTTAGGTATGCCGTAGGCGAGTAGTATTTGCCCCATCTTTCCTCTGTGAATGGAGTCAAAGGCTTTGGAAAAGTCGACAAATAGTATTGTTGCCTCTAGGTTTTTGCACGTACACCTTCAAGAATTCGATAGTCAAAAATTATGACATCGTTGATCTATTTCTCCAAAAGCCATTTTGGTTCTTCCTAAGTATGTTCTCAATTTTGGGTTCTATGCGGTCACGTAGTAGAGCATTGTATATCTTAGCCGCTATGGATGTAAGAGTAATACCTCAGTAGTTCTTGGCTAATCGGAGGTCGTTCTTCTTAGGGAAGGGGAGGATGCATCCCTTCGTCCATATGTCTATTGTGTTTTGATTATATACGGCATTATAGAGTCAGAGTAGTATGTCGTTGAATTCCCTGGTCTTCCATACTTTTGGGGTTATTTCATCAAGCCCTGCTGCTTTTCTATTTTTATTTTTTCTTTGTACCGAGTCGAGTTCTTCTTGCGTAAACGATCCTAGTTTGATGTCAAATTGTTTACTTCTCGTGATTGGTTCATGAGTAACTTTCGGAGGGTTTCTGAGTAAATTCTCGAAATGTTGTTTCCATTGTTGTATTCGTTCTTCTTGGCTTGTAGTTTTCAGTTTAGCTTTTGCAGTACTCTTCCTTCTGCTCATTTTGTTTATCGTTTGCCATGCTATCCTAGATTGTCTACCGAGTCTTTAATATCATCGATCTGATTTTGTATGTATTCAGCTTGCTCTTTTAAGCATATGTTAGGTAATTCATTTTGTATCTTTTTAAGTTTCAGGACATTGGTATTGATTGGGTTCTTCTTATTGCATTTGGAGACAGTTTTCACAAATGCTTGCTTTTTTTTCTAACGGCTAATGCCTCGTATGGGACTCTAGGTTTAGCTCTTTGGTTAGTTGGTATGCATTCTACTGCTGCTTCTCAATGGGCATTGACGAAATTCTCATATTCGTCATTCGGAGTATGTGTTTCAGTCTTCTGTTGTGCATCGAATTTGTTTCTTAGTGTTAACGCATATTTATCTCTAATATCCCTGTTATTAAGCAGGGACCAGTCAGGGTGTACAGTGGTTCTTGTTCGGGTTGCATTCCTTCGTAAACTTAGTCGTATTTTTGCTGTGACAATTCGGTGATCGGAGGACACACACTCGAAAGAGGAATATGCCTCGCAAGTCAATGCGCTATTTTCCCATTTCTTGTTTATACGTAGTCTATCTGTGCTTTAGTATTATTTGCGTATGTGTAGGTCCATAGTTTTCCCTGTCTTTTTCTGAAAGTTTGTATTGAAGCATGTCAATCAATTTTCAAGCGTGAAATCCGTTTGATGTTGTTCATTTCTGTTTGACGAGTTGTGTAGGCTGAATTTGTGGCTTACGTTTTTACCAATTTGGGCATTCATGTCTCCACCAATGACGAGAACGTTGTGTTTCGGGATGCTACAAACAAGGGAGAATAGCTCATCATAGAAGGCGCTGAGGTCAGTTTCTTCACTAATATTGGTAGGGGTGTTGCAGGAGATGATTGTTACACTGGAGTTTCCATTAAAAGTAGTTACCATCATCCTCGGTTGTATTTTCTCAATGCTATTTAGTGATTTTAGGGCTCGTGGTCCTATAAGCATACCTACACCACCTATCGTGGCATTGGCAGAGTTTTTCTATGCAGATGCAGTGACTAGCGTACATCCACTGCCAGTATCGTGATATTTAATATCCTCTCTATGAGTGTATCTGTATGCATATTATGTCTATGTTATGGTCTATGGCCGAAGCAGTCAGCTCCGGTAGTTGTCCCATTCTATTTAAGGTTCTAACGTTGAATGCCGCTATTTGTATTGTACGTTTGCATTTCAGTAAATTTTATTTTAGTTTGAGCTCTAACCTCAGTAGGACGCGCCCTATTTTTATCCGCGCGAAGAGCGATGAGGTTTGGGCAAGTGGTTTGGGTGTGGGTCATGGTAATTTTTCGATGGCTGTTTTTATTCTCATCTATAGAAGCCACCCTTATAGATGAGTAGCAGTAGTTCCCCGATCGAACTATTTGAGTCCGGCCGTTGAACCGTAGGATTCATTCGGCTAGGACCTGGTTAGGTATTGCGTTGAACCGTCAGAGTGTTTATCCGCTCGCCTTTACGTCCACCATACTGCTTCTCATGGCTTTCGTAAAAAATATTTTACTCTTCTTTTTCCTATTTTTCTTCCCCCTTCTGTCATTATTAAATTTTAACTTAGTTAAAGTCCACAGTTCCTTTTTTTAAAAATTTCATCGAAGACCTTATAGGCATTCTATTTTACGCTAACTTAGGTTTTCAGTTTTTAATAAACTCCAATAATATTAGCTTCTTTTGACCAGGGTCAGTTGTTACTTGGAATTACAAAAAATGTCTTAGCATTCAAAGCACAGATAGTATACAGCAGTGATTTTACAAACAAAAAAATAAAATAATTCATGCATTTTTAAATGACAATATGGTAAAAGACAATAAATTATTAATCATTTTTAAAAATTCTGACCGTCTTGGAGTGGATATGCTTAGTATTTTCGAAGTATGTTTAACACGGCCCGTCTCGTCTACGTTTCTGAACTTTACTTTTATACAGATATACGATTTTCTAGTGCTTGCGGAGGGGGGGGGGGAGAAAGGCTCATTCAATTATTCGTTTCCCTCCTTTTCTTTCTTCTTTTCTTGTTCTCTATTTCTTCATTGACACGAAATTTCAAAAATTATTCAAAACTTACTCTTACTTAGGGTTTCAGTTTCTTATAAAATCCAATAGTATTAGCTTCTACATTCTTCTTGATATATTGATTGATTTTAAATGACGTGCCAATCTTTCTTTATGCCTAGAGTTTAGGGAATCACGTACATTATACGTTTATATTCACATCTTTTGTGCTTTTGTTTTTGGCTCACAGTTATATGACACCAAATATTCCTATCTTATACAAATAATCTGCTAACAGGGACTCACTAGCAGACCGGATCTAAGTGGACCTGGGAATAATGGCCATGAAGAAGTACTCCACACTCCTCAGAGCTCCAGAACTAGTGCCTCATCCCCTTATTCTGATGTTTAATATTCAGGATACTCCTTTTCGGGTAAGGGGAGTCTTACTCTCTACAGAGGATACAGTCAGCGTGTTCTAAGTTCCACCGACAGGTTGATTATTTGCATTGTATATATGTTAACAAGTATTGTAGATATTGATTTAAATGAATAAAGAAAGCATCAAGATATCCTTTTAATCTTAGCTAAGCTTAGCTTAGATAAAGTTAGGGGTAAGGAGTACCCAGTAAGAATCGAACTTATTTACAATTATTCACTAGCTCGATATTACACTACGGGAGGAACCAACTTTCCTTATAATTAAACAAAAAAATTCAATGGTTCAGCTAATAGATATATAAATACTGTTACCTATCGAGAGTTATTGAATAAATACAAATGGTTGTCTATTTTGTTCATTGTACTTCTAAATTATTCCGACCATACAGAGCGCTTACCACCGAACTATGGCTAAGAAGCTTTTTCCCATATTAATTGCTGATTCCGTTAGTGAAGCTGAGAATTCGCTGATCGTATTCTCTTCAGATGGGTAAGAACCTTACAAATAGTTCTGGAACTCTGGAGAGTGTGGAGTACTCCTTATTTGCCATGACTCCCATGTCCACCTTCACCGGAGTGTTAGCAACTGTTCACCTGCAAAAAACTTTCGTGACCTCTAAAGCTAATATTGATTCTAAAGAGTAAACCCTCGAGTCTTACACCAAGCATTTCCAAAAAAAAAAAAAGGTTATAAGGATGAAGCAAACGTCTGAAGAAAGCAATTTCAAGAAGCTCTACATTTCGGTTTCGGTCCCTTTGTTTAATGGCATATCAACCTTTGTGGCTTATTTAATGCCAAGTTCATCCTTGTAGAAAAACAGTAGTGGTACTATCTAAGCCATAGCTGGGGCTGGGGATAAGGGGTCCCTACCTGTCCCTAGGGTATTAATATAAATGTAATATCGCAACTGGAATTCGAACTCTCTTACTACAATGTCGCAGTCAAGCACTTTAACCACTACGCAATAATGATGTAAAATTATTAGTATTAGAAAACAACACTTGTAACCATATAACTGTTTGATTTGGTTAATGATGTCCTGTTTCAGGTTTTTTGCTTAATGGCATATCAAACTTCCTATCCTTGTAGGACAGTAGTAGTACTATTCGACTCATAGCTGGAGGGAAGAAGGGTTTTTTTTGTTTGCCATCTATATCATGATAGTAAAGGATCAGTGGCCAAGTCCAGAAGAAGAACATAGACAACAGAGGTAGGAGCTGACCCTTTGACGCAATGACATAAAGGAGTATTCCACATCTCCAAAGCTCCAGAACTGGAGTCTCACAATCAGATGGGTTTTTGTCATATCAAGGATACTTGTGGGAGGGGTCTTACCCTTCTGCAGAGATGCAGTCGGCATATTCTGCAGCCGCAACCACCTGTGAGATAGAGAGATTACATCACTTGCTTTCCAAAATAGTACTTCTAATAGCTACTATATGACATGATTAAAACAGCATTATAAAACACGCGGCAAAATATAAACCTCTCTCTCCCTCTCTCTCTCTCTCTTTCAATCTTCGTCCCGGCCTCGACAACCAGAAAGTACTCTCAAGTGTCTGCGTCTCCCGACAAACTAGAGAGATTTTTGCCCCAACAAACCTCATTTTGTACCGCGCACAGTACCATACTTTGACATAAGTCTTCATACAACAACTTTCATTCTATAAAGAACTCTCTAATTATTCGATAGGATTTTCTCTTCATGATTTATTCTTAGTATTTCATGTAATTCCTGTATCTTTTTCATTAAGTTTGCTCAGGTAATAAACGTTTTATTGTTAATTCATCGTGAATTGTTTTATACTGTTTGGCACGAGGAAATATTAAACTTTAGTACATTTCCTCTGCTACACGTAACTGAATTGTGTTCCTCATTCATTCATGATTGTGGCGGTAAGTTTTGGTACTCGGATACGACAAATATACGAAGACAAACCTTCCAGTAATCGTTAGCAAAGCTGACTCGATCCTATCACACAACTAGATAGATATCAATGATAACATAAATCAATTTAAGAATTTATTTTCATAAAATATTCAACGGATATTGGAGTCCTTATAAACGGAAACAATCAACTCGGTGAATATAGAATAAATAAATTGACAGTTGCAAAATAGGTATGAGTTTTTTTACTAGTGTTCTAGGCCAGGTTAAAGGACATGAGTGCAAATGCAGGGAGTACGAGAACCGTAAAATAATCTTGGTTATGATATTTTCTTCTTTTTTAAACCTTACTTAATAAAGCTTACGATGATGAATAGAATAAAATGAAATAAAATGAGTAGAAACAAAGATGTTGAAATCGGATGTGTTATTTTGTGATTGACTATGAAAATTGGGATTCCTTAAAGAGGGAGATGATGCAAATTAAATTAAAGTAAAGTTGGCGACTGTATGTGATGGCGACCCGAAGGTTCCCTTTTAGATAGCTACTACACCTAGGTGTAGGGGAAGGCGCTAAGTGATATCTTTGTGGATTTTGGCAAATAATGTCTGTATATAATATATTGAGCGAGCATAAAAATACTTGTTGCGGAGTCAATAAGCACGTCGACCTCGCAAATTGTTTTAGTTAAGCATGCGAGTAATGACAGCCAAAAGAACAATGAAGGAAACAAAGGTGAGATAACAGTATAACAAAGATGATAATTTATTTGTCGAGGTTACAAATAAAGATGTAAGCTCGTGGATAGTTGTTAGTGTCGTCAGCAAGATGGTTGATGCCGGTAGCTGGTATGGTCGAAGTCGTAGAGAGGCAGCTAGATGTTCGATGCGAGTAGCTGATGATGGTTGGAGTTGGTAGATCGATGTCCCGGTTTTTGAAGTACATTGGATTAACCGGGGCTGTTTCGATGTGGTTGGTAGTCCGTACAGCGAGTCGTACGTGGACTGGATGCTGCATTGCTGGAGCATGTCGTGATCGAAATTGGTGTTGGCAGCTTGGTCACGTAGAGTCGAGCGAGCGTGATGACTAAGACTTAACCGTATCTTAGCACTGCGGTCCAAGTCAACGGACAGGGTAACCGTGGCTAAGATTTAGTATACTTTAGCCTATGCGGAGTCGAGCGAGTGAATCGGGAAGTGAGGCTAAGACTTTGCCGTGCCTTAGCTGTGCGAACGGATCAGTAAGTGAGGCTAAGGCTTCGTCGTGCCCTAGTTGTGCGGACGTGTCGGTAGGTATGGCTAAGGCTTTGCCGTGCCCTAGCTGTACGGGCGTATCGGGAGCTGTAGGTAAGGCTTAACCCGTGCCATAGCTCTGCCCAATCGAACAAACGGATCGGGAGGCCGCAGCTAAGATTGGCGGTGTCAGCGCTGTGCAGATAAGGAACCAATAACTAAGGCTAACCCGTTGATCTTAGAGTCTTCTTCGTGTTTGCCTCCTGGCCGTCTACTTCGACGTGTTCGTAAGAACCGTCAGAGATACCCCAAACTGCAGAAGGAAACCTCTAGTGGTCCTTAAAAGGACCTTTATCACATATCTATATGATGTAAGGCGAATGCGACAACGAGAAGTAGGATTACGTCTTGAAGGGCCTCGCTCGGAAGAATCGTGCGAGCCTTCTGGGCTCTGCTACTAGAGCAGGCTACCGAAAACGCCGAAAAAGGCTTGTTGCTATCAAGCAGGAACTAGGTCAAACTAAAGGGCTGCGTAGGCGTAAAGTTAATCTATGAAAAATAGAATTGGAAATACAGTTCTTCTTTAGCCTGGGATAGGCTACAGAAAATAATCCACTTTATTTTAATAGAATTACTTTTAGAAGACATGCCCTATTAATGTTGTAAAGATCGTTTATTCCCTCTTTTAGCTATAACGTCAGGTCAGGGTCATGGGTTTCATCCTTTCCTGTTGCAGCTGGATGTTGTTTTTCTAGCGGTGTAAGTAATCCGAACTGTTTACTCTTAGGTAACTCTTCGAATTCTTGTATATCTAGGAATCTATATATATATATATATATATATATATATATATATATATATATATATATATCTGTGTGTGTGTGTGTGTGTGTGTGTGGTGTAATGTTTATCGTTGGTGGAAATGGAAGCAGCGAGTTCAAAACCTGGACGAGACTGTTTGCTTTTCACATAGCACTAAGACCCAACTATTCTCTCTCTGGCAATGAGTAAATTAACCTTGGTATGGCAACCGGTCTAAGAGCAGGAAAACTCTGAATTAAAATCAGTTAAACTCTGCTTAATATATATATATATATATATATATATGTGTGTGTGTGTGTGTGTGTGTAAAGGTTCAGGGTCAGAAATCAGTTTATATTCCCTTTTTAGTAACTTCTTCATATTAATGTTTTTGTGTTCACCCTCTCTCTCTCTCTATATATATATATATATGATGGACTCACCCGTCGATCAAGACGTACGAGGAACAAACAGTTTAGTTTGATGCGAATCGTTAGACTATCTACACAAGTGATTTGTTTATGGCGAAGCTTGGTGTAGAACCAGCAACACTTCTTGGATAAGCTGCTAATAGAAGAATGATGCACCAATGTGCCAGAAATTCTACTGAATAACACTCCCAAAGTTTTGAATCTAGAGTTTTTCCTTCTCCGAAACCGGTGGCCAAACTAAAGTTAAAGAACCAAGTCCCCTCAACTATTTAACAATATATATATATATATATATATATATATATATATATAATTTTTTTCTAAATCTATTCTTATAACTCTGGCGGCGTGGAAAAAAAAACGACAGATGATGCAATTTGTAAATAAAAAATATTACGCAAACTGAGGGGAGAAAAATTCTATTAAAAAGATTAAAAACATCCCAACTGCTTGAAAATAATCAACTAGTACCACAATGTCTAACAAAAAGAACAACGAAAAAACAAAAACAAGAACAAAAAAAACACCTACTGAGTTACCTAAGCTAATACGGAAAAGTGGTCAGTACACTAAGTAGAGCAAAACTATGATACCTAAAAAGCTAGATGCCATCTACCTATGATCTATTCCTTACTTCTTTTTAATTTCCCACACATAGTTAGATAAATTAGTTATGCCTGTATATTTTGTGTGCGAAACTAGTTCTATGGTTGTAATATCATTTTTGAAAGCTCCTTGAGTAGAGCCCACCTCCTTCCCTTAGTATGGCCGCGTTCGGGAGCAGATACGTTCGAGGATCGACCTCCAGTTGTGGGATCGCAGCTAAAGCGTTCCAGTGGCAAGCATTGACCACGGAAGGTGAGGTCTCAGCCAGAACGATTCCAAAAGGCTAGATCAACCACAGAGGAGGGATCGCAGTGTGAGCGTATCGCTCGGCGAGGCAATAGGGTCGTCAGCAGTTGGCTAGTCGTAGTCAGGGTCGTCGGTTTGGTAGGTACTGATCGTCAGTGTGGTTGATACTGGATGTCGGCAGGGTCGTCGGTTTGGTCATTGGACTGCAGCAGGGTCGTCGATTTGGTCGCTGGACTGCGGGCTGGTCGGACTCGAGATCAGGAGACGGAAGCTGCCAGCAAGGGCTAGACCAGAACCAAAAGTCTGAAAACAAATATGCTTGTAGTTCGTAAAAGACTTATCGTTTTTGCCCTAACAAGGACAGTTTATTGAGAATATCTTGAGTACTCGGATCAGACGGTCTTCGAACAGCGGGAGATAGCAAGATATAGCTGGCGTCGGGAACAGGCAAACAGTAGGCAAGTGAAGTCGCAAGGACGGCAGGAACGGACAATCAGTAGGAGAGGCACTACTAGTGACAGGGATGTCCAAGCAGCCGGGGAGTCGGAACAATAGGGCTGCGTTCAGTTCGGGGCACCGCTGGAACCGGGAAGCTCCTGGCCGTCTGCTTCGTGTTTGCCTCCTGACCATGTGCTTCGACGATTTCGTATGGAATCGCCAGAGATACTCCAACCTGAAGCTGAAGAACTCCTTCCCTTAATATGGCCGCGTTCGGGAGCAGATACGTTCGAGGATTGACTTCAAGTTGTGGGATCGCAGCTGAAGCGTTCCAGTGGCAAGCATTGACCATGGAAGGTGAGGTCTCAGCCAGAACGACTCCAAATAGCTAGATCAACCACAGAGGAGGGATCGCAGTATGAACGTATCGCTCGGCGAGGCGCTAGGGTGATCTGAATGCAAAATATCCGTGGAATAAAAACTACACTCTGATCCTTTTATTTCCCAAAGATGTATATATAAAAATCATACAAAATTTAGGGGGGACATGAAGCCCCAAATGTTTTGAGGGGGAGGGAGGATGGAGACTATGATATCTAAGGAACCGTAGCTAGCCACCTTTACTGACTCTGATGCGCAATACAATAAGGACAGCCATGCATCGACAGGCGCGCAACAATCAAAAATACCAAAATACAACATTCGCTCACATGAGAACCTACTTAAAACCCAGGTGATATGAATACAATGAAAGAATATATACAGATAAGCAATGATAGGCAAAGGGGACTCAACGCAGGGCCAGACAAGCCTTCTAATTCCTATGTCTACGAAGCAGGGACTCCAAAGCGAGGACATAAGAGGGGACAAGGAGTAACCCTGCCAGCCCGATCGCTCGATCATGAAAGCCTCCGAACGATTTCCGTTTACCTGCACCACTGCCTGATCCATTTGTGGATATCCGGTTGGAATCCGGCGGTCTCTAGAACCGTCACCAGGAACCGATGGTCCATCCTGTCGAAGGCCTGGGACTGATCTAAATTGATCAGCGCGGCTTTAGTGTCATCTCTTAACCCCTCTAAGATTTCGTGAACCAGATGCAAGTTGTCCTGGATCGATCTTCCCTTCATACCGTAGTTCTGCTCAGGTCCAATCAGATCGCTAATGACAAGCTGCAAACGGTTTGCTAAGACCTGGGCCAAAATCTTTAACTCTGTGTTTTGCAGAGTTATGGGCCCGTAATCATCTAAATCAATGGTTTTCAAACTTTTTTGCCCCCCCCCCTTCACCGCCGGACCAAAATGCCAGCGCACCCCTCTTCCAACGAACGCCAGAACGACGGTAATGTCATAAGAATTTGTTGATTCTTCAATCACAAACAGTTTGAAGAGTATAAAAACAATTAGAACAAAAAAAAATGGTTAACATTTATTTTTCAATCACAAATACCTTGAACTGAACATGAAATAAATTGTAAAACTGAACGAGTAATCATTAACAACTACCCTCCTTAATGAGATTGGTGGGCTTGGTGCATTGCAATCAAACTGTCAATATCAGGATGAAGGTTTGTCAGGAGCAGTCTCAGTCCACCACGCTCTGTTATTTTGAGTTTGTTTCTTTGTTTGGTGAGGAGCATGGTCACAGCGCTGAATCCCCTCTCAACCAGATAGGAAGTCGGAAAAGCAATGAAAAACAACTTGATGTCATTCCACAGGGTTGGGTAGCGCTTGGGAATCGCTGTTTGCATCCAAAAGGCTTGGTAAGAGGTTTTGAACTTTGGTTTCAGATCCTCGTCATTTTGAAAACTTACAAATTCCTCTTCTAGATGGGTTGGTACCTCTGTACTGGGTTCAGTAAATTGATCGATCAGCCAACCAGGGATTTCAAGAGAAAATAGGTCGTTGAATCTGACTGACATATCCCTGTGGAGTTCTGCTAAATGAGCGCAGTACACGGCAATGTCATCGTCCTTCACTCTTGTCGGAATTTGCGGCGTCCAAGGTTTCTGCTTCTAAATTGAATTTGGAAAACATTTCAGTGAGGTAAGCAATATCTGTCTTACTCGATTTCAGTTTGTCGTAAAGCTCAGGGTTGGATTCTTGAAAAAAATCCAGAAAACTGTTAAACAGTGTGTAAAACCTTTTTAAACAATTACCTTTCGACAACCACCTTACTTCTGTTTGGAGAAGTAGGCATTGAAAATCTTCGTCATTTTCAATACACAGCTGATGGAACAGTCGAGAATTGAGAGCATTCGCTTTGATTTTCTTGACTGCAGTAATCACAGTCGATAAGGATTAATGTATCTTCTCACTCAAATTCCTTGCCACTAAGTGTTGTCTATGGATCACACAGTGAACTGTGAGAACTTTCGGAACAGCCTTTTTCAAATAACTTAGAAATCCACGGTGGCGACCAACCATGGACGGGGCGCCATCTGTAGCACATGAGATGATGTTTGTAAGTGGAACGCTTTTTTTCAGTGTGGGGCTTGCCAGCTTTCGCTATCAGCAAACATATGTTGTAAGAAGCCTTCAGACCGTCATCTGAATTTTTCGATGAGGAAGTAAACATATTCATTGTTTTTCGCTTCAAAAATTGATCTCCACAGAGTATTGCCTACACTTCTTTTTCGATGCTCCTGGGGTTGCCATGTATGTATGCTGCCCTCGCCAAATGTTAATAAACATCTTGCTTAGACAGCCAGATTAAACTCGGACTCACGCATAAAGGAATACTAATTCCAAAATTATGAAAGAGAAATTTATTCCAACAAGAGACAGGTAAAATTCTGAAAGAAAAAATAAAAACAAAGAAGTTTTCACTGCGACGAAGGGGAAGAAATAAGTAAAAATTCCAGGGGAGAAAGAGAAAGGCAAAGAAGAAGAGAGAAAGGGAGGGAAAGTAAGGCGACTGTAACTAGTAGAATTTTAGTTTACTAAGTAAAAAAGTGGGTAAAAGCGAGACAAGTAGCATGGCAAATAGGAATAATATTCCGATCATATCTAAATTGAAGGCAACAAGTAGGAAATAAACATGGTGAGATAAGGCAAATGAAACATACCAGAGTCATGTTGAAGGGGTGACTAAAGCGAGAAGGAAAGAATGCATGTTGTCGGGAAGAAAAATGTCTGGCGGAATGGTTGAAAGTCCCACCGAGAAGAATAAGTCTCGTAGTTTTCGCGATGCCGAGAGTTTGGGATTAATTGATAAAGAGAAGATAAACTCCCAAGAGCAGAGCTTAAGGCAACCCGAAAGAGAAATTGAGAAGGGGAGAAGAAATGAGAAATAAAAGTAACGGAGTTAAAAAGGGGCAGAAAGTTTAACGTCACAGCGAGAAAATGGGAAGTAAACAAAGGGGAAAGCGGTGACCTGGGGAAAATTGTCCCTTACGAAGAGAGTTCTGGATACAGACGTGACACGTACGTCTAGTTGCAGCGACTGGGGGACGCTTAATTAAATCTCCCCGTTTTTCCGGCCTTTCTACCAACACCAACGTCACATTTTACTGTAATTGCTCCAACGCCCCCTTCACAATGTCAACGCCCCCATCCGACTGTTTACTCGCCAGCACTCCTCTGAAAGTTCATATCCCCCCCGGGGGGCGGTACCGCCCACTTTGAAAACCACTAATCTAAATCCTTCCAAACATGCCTGCTACCTTTTTTCAGCAATGTGATCACACACTTGGTAATGCTACCAGGAATAGCTCACTGGACAAAGAAATGGTTGAACATATCCGTCAGAATAGGGACAAACTCATGGGATATCTTCAAGTACACTTCGTAGAGGACACCATCCAGTCCCAGCGACTTGCTGAAGCTGACCTGCATCAACGCATCACGAACTTCGCATTCAGTGACCAAATCCTCGCAGCTAGCCGTTTCCGCCTTCCAAAGGCGGGAGAAGTCGGCTGAATAGCAGCAAAACTCCTGACCCGGAAGGTCAGAACAGTGATCACGAAAGGGCACCCGAAAGGCCCCGTGCATCTCTCGATTTAACCGTAGCGTGTGACCATCCGGGGACTTGACGAACTCGATGTACCGATGGAGAAACCTTCGCACTTCGAATGCGTTACATTTCACGGCTTCGTTGGAAACTCTTTTTAACCTAGTTCTAACTACAAAACCCTTGTAACGCTCGCTAGCCTCGTGCTCAAGGTCCCGCCTAGCTAGATCTATGGTGAAAGAGTCCCCCTCCCGGAAAAATCTATCTTCTAAAGACTTCGCCCTCTTGATCCTATCTAGTTTGACCTGTCGGCCATATTTGATGGCGAAATTCCAAATCCGATACTTAAGTGATCCCCCACCACTTATTCCCGGTAACCGCCCCACAAGCGCCCGCTGAATTAAGACTTCCAGTCGTTCTTGGAAGTCCCCTATGTCCAGTAAGGAGGTATTAAACTTCCAGTAGCCGGGCAGACTAAGCCTATTGGCTAACCGCAGGCTGATTCTAACAAGTTTATGGTCAGCTAGCCCTAATAAGTGGAATGTGGGTCAAGTAACGAAGTTACTGTCAGATAAGACCGAATCTAGCTAGAGGGCGAATCTCCTAGCCATGTCTGCATCTCCCGCCCTGGGTAATCTAGACGAAACCTGACGATCAAATCGAATTCAGCCAGCTAAATGATCAAGCTGCTTTCATACCTTATCTATCTTGGGAACAAGGATCGCTTTCCAATCACCCACTAGAACTAGCCGTTTCGGATCGTTAAGGGACGGCCCCAACCGTCAGAAAAGGAGCGTCACTTGCCAATACAATTGGGTGCATAAACCACGACCACACGAAACCAGAAGCTTTTAACGGCTACATCGACCGCAACCAACCGGCCCCGTCACCTGCAAAGACAAGATTGACAATTGCATTAAGGCTGCGTCCAACTAGCAAAGATACCCAAGCGTTACAGTGGTTACCGAATGCTGAAAAGACCACAAATTCATCCTCCAGAACCCAACAGTCCCATCGCATGTAAAGTAAGTCTCCTTCACTGCAAGCAACATCAACACGGAGGTTCACTAAGCAAGCAAGTGCACTTTAGTCATTCTGACCTACTTACCTACTCAGTGTCCACGATGGTCCGGAAATCCTCGGGGTTGAGGAGTCCAACGGCTTGTCTCAAGGAGCCGGTGCCGAGATCAGTGGTAACTCAGCCATCCTTCGACACTCCTCCAACATCCATGGGGAGCCGCACCTGAAAGATCTATACAGCGAAGGGTGAACATAAATCGGGCCCTTCCCGCATAATAACTTGGCATTTTTTTCCATGAGGGTGCTCCAATTCCGCCAGCCTCACGCCAGCGTCGGTTTGGCTAGCCTTCTCCGGGAATTTTCCACACACCCTGGATTCGGCTGCCTGCCGAGCGGACGAAGGTGGTCTCTATGGGTGCACCCCTAAAGTTGAAAGGATTCGAAACTATTTTCCTGATTTTTTCCAGGTCAAGCAGTGGTTTTAGTACCTTCCGGAGCTGGAAATCAGAAATGGACTCCAGATTCGTCAAACACAAAGCCACCGCTTCCTGTTTTCAGAAGGCAGGACTGACTGAGTTCTTTGCCTAGATTTTTTTGATGGGCTGCATTGCAGCCTGTTCTCAGACTGAGTCCGAGGACGGTTTGAAAGTTCTGGAAGAGGCTAAAGGAGAGAAAGGACAGAGAGAGAGAGAGTAGAAAGGCTCTTGCAGAGCAAGAGGAGGGCTGTTGGATGATTTTGTAAAGGGCGGATGATTTGGTGGAGGGATTGGATGAGTTTGTGGAGGAGTTGGATGAGAATGAGCTTGTTGGTGGGGAACTTGTTCTTGGGAGGGGGTCCTGCTGGGGTTGTTGTTGTTGGGGCTAGGATTTTGGTGTTTTACAATGTTTCTTAACCTGGCCTTCTCCACTGTCCCATCTTCTCTTAAGGTTCAGTGTGACGTCCATTGGGGTTTCTTGTGGTGTTAAGCTGTCTTTGGATCTGGGAGATGAGGCTGATGTGGCTTCCTGGGCTGCTGGGTGTGTTGAGGGAGTCTCCTGCGTTGAGGAGATCCTTTGGGTCACTGAAGAAGGAGGTGATGAAGTCTTAGCTTTGGTTGAGGTACTTTCTTTGGGAGCCGAGGCCTGCGACGGTTCTTCCTCCTTTTTCTTCCTCCTTCTCCGAGTGACCTGCATCCATTCGTTGCTGGTCTCTTCTGGGGTAGCATTAATGGCGTCAGTGGTTTTGGAGGTGGTGTCAGTGGTGGTGTCAGTAGTGCCGGTGGTATTGGTGGAGTTGTTGGTGTTGTTGATTTCGGCCTCCCCAGGCTGCTGCACCGAGTCGGCCGTTCTTTGAGGGCAGATTTTAGCGAGATAGCCAACCTGCTTACAACTCCAGCAGTGCGGCCGTTTGCCCTCCATCACCACCATCATTTATCGATCCCGGAAATATAACATGTCCGGGATAGCCTGGAAGCCGTTCCTATCCAGGCACAGCCGGAACATTTTATCACCATGTGCTATCTCGCCAGTAGTGCAAAACTGTGTTATTTCCTCCACTCGGCCAAAGGCACTCAGGCCACCACCTCTCCTGGGGGATTTGCTGGGACATTGCATACTGTTACTCGTATTCTACGAGTTCCCATGTATTCCGACTGAAGCCGGAAGAATTTGGTGTTGACGCAGCTTTCAGCTAGCTTAGCTGCCTGCTCTTTGGTTGGTAGCAGCACATCCCAGATTTCAAAGCTACGTCGGCAGAAATACTGCACTGGGATGCCTGATGTGTGCATCAGGTCCTCGAAATAATCTTTTTTCAACCCCGCAAATCTCCTCGTTCTGATGTCAACGACGACGAGCGAGATAATACGGGGGTCCAGGTCTTCTGTTATATCTGGGACGTGCAAGATAGTGTTGCTTTGGAAATAGGGGGTACTTGCCCACCTTATCTCTATCGTATTCCGCCGGACTTTTCTATGGGATCTTCCAGGAGGCTGGCGTCGTTTATGCCGTTGTTTTCTGCCTAGCTGGTATCGGGCTGTCTGAAGGAATCTAGGAAGCGCCTGGAAAGGCAGGCCAGCTAGCACTGGCAGTTAGATGGAGATGAAGTCATTACTGGTGGACCCTCCATGGTTGCGAAAAGTTTGCACTGTCATACAATCCCTTGTTTCGCATCTCCGATATCACCATTCTAGCTGCTGCTAGGATTGCGAGAAACACCACACGCTTCTCCTCCTGATACGGAGGATCAACGTTGTCCACGACGTAACCAACGTCGAGCAGCACAAGCTGTTTGGGATCGATGCGAGCCGTGCACTTCCCGATGTGACTCCAGAACCTACGAACTCACAGGCAGTATTAGAAGGCATACAAAGCCGTTTCCTCTAACCACTGCCACAGCGGAAACAATCGGGCATGTCTGCCAAGCACGCTCTGAGAGCCCAGTATTTGAGGGGCAACATATTCCGGGCTAGCTGTCAGGTGAGCGAGAAATCGGAGTTGTTCAAGAAGCTCGAGCCTGGCGCCCAATTCCACTGAGAGCAAATCTCCCCCAGCGATCAGTGGGCCGCTCCACCAGAGAATCCGAAGCGGAACCCACCACTAATTCCTGATACAGTTCCTTTCGAGGCTGAGAAAAGTCATTGGCCCCAGGAAGGTTACAGAGGGCCATACGGCACTCTTGGGCAAACGGTCCTTCATCCCTAGGCTTACGACGGCTTTCGGCTTTGGGATTGGACTCTAGGCAAGGAAAATACGTCTCTCATCTTTTGTCCCCACACCGTGTCTCTCGTCAAGGATCGGCTTAGTTAAGCCAGTATCTCGGCAAGCCAATGACTTTCTAGTTCAGGCATCCCTAGACCCCCATTTCGAGGACGTTGGCAGCAGACCTGTCTACGGACCAGCGGGCTTCGGCCTTTCCAAAGTAATTTGAAAAGGGATCATTGAAGCACCACCCGATGATCCTTAGGCAGAGGAAGTACGAACAAGTAGTAAAGGATCAAGGGGAAGATTACACGGCGCATTCCTCTGCCTTGCTCTTTAAGGACAACCGCCTTCGAAGCCAGGTACACACCTGTGCTTCTACCTTAGCCCGTACATCCGGCAATTTTCGCTCCAGTTGGAGACCGGGCCCGGACCACACCCCGAGGATGCAGATGGGACCGTCACTCCTGTGGAAGGACCCTGGCAAGGGAAAGCCACCTCTCCAGGAACCCAGCCGCAGACCTTCGCTCTTTTCAAAATTGATCTTGGCATCTGCTATTTTTTCCTACCTCTCAACTGCCTTCTTCACAGCCAGTATGTCCAGTCGGCGTACGCAGAGTCTTTCGCCCTAACACGGCCGACAAAGGGGATTCCACGCAGGGTCAGACTAACCCTTTCATCCCTAAGCCGACATAGAGAAGAGGGGACAAAGGGCAACCCTGCCAGACTGATTGCTCGATTGCGAAAGCCTCTGAACGATTTCCGTTTACCTGCACCACTGCCTGCGTGTTGTGATACATGTTGATCCATTTGCGGAACTCCAGTTGGAATCCGGCGGTCTCTAAAACCGTCACCAGGAACCGATGGTCCACCCTGTCAAAGGCCTGGGACTGATCTAAATTGATCAGCGCGGCTTCAGTGTCGTCTTTTAACCCCTCTTGGATCTCGCGAACCTTATGCAAGTTAAGGGCCATGCAAGGTGAAAAGGGATTGAAAAAGTCCGGAATTTATGCCAAGAAAGCTTTCTCACTGTTTCTTGTGAAATATTTGTAATTTCGTTCTGTGTTGACTTTTGGTTTTTAATGGCGGTGGCTTTTTGATGTATTTACAACCGCTTGCTGTGTTTCTTTTTTTTTTTTTTAAAGGAAGTGGAAGAGATAATCGTAATGTTTATGGAGTGAAAGCGACAACCTCAACCTTATATACTAAGCATTCATGTTGACATTACCTTTGAGAGGACAAGAGGCCTTATTAATACAGTTACATCTAGGACACTCAATATGTTGATCCTATATTAAAATGGAAGATAATAGAATATACTTTTCTATTTGGGAAATAGAATGTTTTTCATGCTAATGTTTTATTTATTTTAGTGGCTGCTTTATTTATAAGATTTCGTTTGAGTCAACCCTCTTTAGTGAGAATTATCCTAATGATCCATTTGGTGAAACCTAGGTAGATAGTTTCTGACTCTTTAAGTATATATATATATATATATATATATATATATATATATATATATATATATATATATATATACATGGTAGTGTCTGTGACCATGGGTTTCATGCATTTTGAAATCGTCAGACTGAGTGAAGATTTAAAAAACAAAGGTGAGACAATTATTTCTATTTTTTATTTTTATTCATCTTTTATATATTTATTTTTTGTGTGGTGTAGTATTTACGGGCCGGTAATAAAATGATAGGTTTTGGGTACCTTTTGAAACAATAATGATAAATAATAAAAGTTACACTTATGGTCATAATGGTCTTTGACAATACTTATAGTTGCTTGTAATTCCATAATGTGAAAAAATAGTGTTTATAATTATTGACAATATTAAAATATTCTGATATTTACTGGCAATACTTGTGGGTGTTCATAATGTGATAATGTGTGGAAAATGATACTTACGGTCGGTTATTCTGTTGTATAATTAGTGAGGTGTCGAGAATGGCAGCTGGATGGTGTGTCAAAAAGAAAGATGTTGGAGAAACAGGTGAGATACGGTGAAAAGACAAGGAGGAACCTTTAGTAAGTAATGTGAACTAGGATAGCAGAAATATATGTGAATATGAAAATAATAGTGGTGCTTGAAAAATAAGAAGGAGATGGAATTTAGTTTATGTTTTAGTTAAGTGTTTGGATCGAATTGGGATAGAGGATGTTTGTTTTCGTGCTGACATTTGAGATTATCTAGGATTTGTAGTTTATGAGGGTGTATTGTGATGAGTAGGGGAAAACGAAATTCTGATTGCAACAATCCATCCCCCATCATCCACTTTTCCCTTCTCACACTCTCTTCATTTGTCTCACCCCTTCCCATCAACAGATTGCGGAAATATGTGTAAATATATAAAGATGCATGCCAGTACATACGCAAACATACGTATATATGCACGTGCGAGCGACAGCACACTCACAAACATACTAACATTCAAGAACACACAAACGTAGGCACACATACACACAAATAACCCCCACTTATCGAACAAAGAATTAACCATATTAATGGGTTTTTTTTTTAATTTTTAAAAAATATTCACTCTGTTCGAAGATTGCAAAATGCATGAAACCCAGGGTCACAGACACTACCTGTAATATATATATATATATATATATATATATGTGTGTGTGTGTGTGTGTGTGTGTGTGTGTGTGTGTGTGTAAATGCTCTGTTATTGATATTGAGCACATTACTGCTACATTTGGTCTTCCATTAACACACCATAACCTCTTATATATATATATATATATATATGTGTGTGTGTGTGTGTGTGTGTGTGTATATATATATATATATATAACAAAGGTGATAAGACAAATAGGAATATTCATTTTTTGTTATTTATCTTTTAATTGTCCTCAACTAGTTTCGACTTTAGTTTATGGTCTGGAGAAAAGTTTGTGTGAAGTTAAAAAAACCTTTTTAAATAATTGATATGCGGCAAAAGAAGCGCCCAAAATAAACTGGTAACGTAGCTTATCCATCTATCGAATGAAAATTAATTTTTGTATCTATCTTATTCCATAGATAAATTTAAGAAGATCATCTGAAGATTATACTGGTTAATTTTTGAGGTACTTTCCCTTCTGCAGAGGATACAGTCAGCATATTCTTAGCTCCACCAACAGGTGGAGCTAAGAATATGCTGACTGTATCCTCTGCAGAAGGGAAAGTACCTCAAAAATTAACCTAAAAACCATACAACTGTGTGCAAATTATTTTATTAGATTGGAATATTTGATAGTCTATAACTGTATAAATCCCTCCCCTCCCCTCCCACAAAAATCAGAAATAACTACACAAATGTAAATATAAACATACATTGAACGCGATTCTCTGACTTCTTGGTATAAAATAAGTAATCCACAGATGGCCTGACAAGCCGTTAAAATCAAACAATCAGAAGATTGTGTTTTCTTTTCCAAATACATGAACCTGATAGTCATAAGACTAATATAAGGAGGTGAGAAAACATTTATCTATTTTAGAATTTATCTTGCTCTACTGTCCATTTTTAAATGTTTTTAATTACTTGTTCATTTCATTATATATATATATATATATATATATATATATATATATATATATAGAGAGAGAGAGAGAGAGAGAGAGAGAGAGAGGGTGGGGGAGGAGAAAATGAGAAAGAGATAGACAAACTGAGACGGATAGAAATAGATTAATGAAGAAGAAAAGTAATCACAAGAGTTAAAAGAGATTTCTCTCTCTCCCTCTCTCTCTCTCTCAGTGTGTGTGTGTGTATAGATATACATGTATGCACGTATGTGTGCAAGATTGTATCACTTATGTGCATAGACACTTTGACGACCCTCATGTTGTCAACGTCCACAACACAACACACACTATCGCTTAGTTACCCACTCAGGTGGCTATAGACACGAGAAACCACCCCGATAGTTGGTTAATGTTTACAAACTCGACATATGTGTATATTAAAATTACCCCTATCCAATCGATCTTGCCAGGGAACCCCAAATAGCCTCCCTCTCTCTATCTCTCTTTTATCAGGTGACCACGACTTGATTTTTACGGAATATTGCCAAAGGTGTCCTTGCTGATAAGAAATAATGATATTCGATATGTTTAAGGGGACATTTGTTATCATATTGTTTTAATTAATGGAGTGTGTACTGGGTGCATTCTGATATCTATCTATCTATCTATCTATCTATCTATCTATCTATGTAAATGATAAAACTGCAGACGTATCATATTCAATCCATTTAGTTGGTTGGTTGGTTGCTTGGTTTTAACGGCATGTCAACCCGTCTGGGGTTATTCTATGCCTAGAGGTTAGGGAACAATGTACGTTATATGACGATATTTACACTTTTGTAGTTGACAGTTTTAACGATGTTAACATCGTTGAGGTGTTACTTCATTTAGAGTTAAAATTATAGCAGCCTATATCTATCCTCATTGTATTTCTCAGGCCTTCCCCAATGGAAAAAGTTCCTCTACTACTTCGGCCTCATCAGTTACGAGTATGTGGAATGCATTAATTCCTGACAACGGACAATCCCTTTCTTGTTGATTTTCTGTGGTAAATCCAATAATAATGCATTTACCTTTAGCTTTTTTGAGGGTCTTAATTCTACTAAGTTTGGGTTGCTTATTTCTGATATGCAGCGCCTCGAGAATCTGTAAGTTTTGTTTGTTATTTTGTTGCTCTAATATTCTTGTGTTTTCTGTAAAAATTCTTACCGGAATAAACAACCCAAACTTAATAGAATTAATCTTTAATCCAGTGCTAATGTACTTAAATGTCTTCAGCTTCTGCTGCAATTTATAGAACCAAATTTAGAAATAAACGCTACAACAATAAACCAGTATAAACAATAAATGCTTATCCTTACAAAGTAGTTATGTACATGCTAATGTACATGCTAATGTATATGTTACATCACTTTTGCAATACACACACCCCTGATGATAGCCCAAGATCAGGCAGAAAATACTTGGGAACCAATTATTTGTAGAATTTTTATTTACCAATTCCCGCCAGATATCATAAAATCGATACGGCGACTCGAAAGGATAAAAGCAAAAATATGTAGACAAAAATGTCTATAATGTTTAATCAAATATGTATAAATGAAAAAATGCTGCCCAAACGCACACACAAACACACACACACACACACACACACACACACACACACATATATATATATATATAATTTTTTCATTTTATATTTTGATGATGATGGATAAATGTTCTTTCTGTCCATTCTAGCCTACAAACTTTTAGTCATTACTTTCGCATAACTCAAGACGTTCCCAACAGAGAAGGTATGGACCACATTGAAAAATACTGAACTTACACCCAGACCCACACTTACTAGCTGTGAGTAATTGCAACATTCTCTACAGTGCTAAAATTGACTTTCAATTAATTATTTCGTGGTTTTCGACTAAGTGTGGTCCTATGCTAGTCACGGTACTTGATGGCGGTCTTAGTTCCGTGATTACCACATACGTTTCTGGGTTGTTGGTTTATCAATTCACTCTGTGCCTACATTACGTTTGAAAGATCCTCAAAAACAATCTATCTGGGACTTCTGACTTACCTGGGTGTTGGCAGCTCAAATACAAGAAAAACTATCCGTTAACAATTAACAACTATTTATTGAAACACAATGGTGTAAAGGCGAACGAAAGTAGAAACTAACAACCCCCCACCGTCCGTCAAATAGTTGAGGCACCACTTGTATATAAATGCTCGTAAATTAGAAAAATAATACTAGAGTGACCATTTGTTAAAAGAATCTAGGAGTGAAAAGCACGTTCATTTCGAAGTAACATTGTTCCCTACTAAATTATCATTTAAAAATGCATATATGATTTTTATTCAATTTTGTCATAGTAAAAATCTTTTTTGTATACAATAATGTGACTTAAATAAAGGGACAATTTACTAATAGACCGACTATAAATCTTAAAAGAAAAGATTCACTGTTGGACCGTGAAATTCTATTTTAGTAAAAATGTAGAACTATAACACGTGTTAGTGGCAGTTTTCAGAAAATAGGGGGAAAACAAACAAACTAACAAAAGTAAGGAAGGAACTAAAATAGAACGTGAAGAGAAAGAAAAAATCTTTCATCAATATATTAGTCTTGGACTTTAACTAAGTTAAAACTTAACGGAAAAGAAAAAAGGATTTTTTTACGTACCCATGGGAAGCAGCATGGTGGACGTAAATGTATGCGAATAAACCCTCTGACAGCCTAACACAATGCCTAACCTGATCCTGGACGTATGAATCTCGCGGTTCAACGACCAGGATCGTCAGTTCGATCGGAGAACTACTGCTGCTCATCTATAAGGTTGGTTTCTATGGATGAGAATAAAAACAGCCATCGAAAGATAACCATGACTCACACTCAAACCAGATATATTAACCGCATCACTCTTCGCGCGGGTGAAAAGGGGTCGCGTCCTACTGAGGTCGGAGCCCTGGCTTCAGTGTTCGAAAAATCAGCTACAGAGCTCAAAAAACAAAAACTACTAAAATGCAAACAAACAATACAAATAGCGACATTCAACGTTGGAACCTTAAGTAGAATAGGTCAACTACCGGAGCTGACTGCAGAACATAAGATAGGCATATTATATTCATACAAGAACACAGATACACGCACACCGAAGATATCAAATATCACGATACTGGCAATGGATGGACGCTAGCCACTGTATCAGCATGGAAAAACTCTGTCAATGCTACAGTAGGAGGTGTAGGAATACTTATAGGACCAAGAGCGTTAAAATCACTTAATAGCATTGAGAGAATACAACCTAGGATGATAGTAGCTACTTTTAATGGCAACTTCAACAATCATCTCCTACCAATGTTAGCGAAGAAACTGAACTCATCGCCTTCTACAATGAGCTATCCTCTCTAGTGCGTAGCATTCCGAAACACAACGTTCTCGTCATTGGCAGAGACATGAATGCCCAAATCGGGGAAAACGCAAACAACAAATACAACTCGTCAAATAGGAATGGGCAACATCTAACAGATTTCATGAGAGAAAATAGATTAACATGCCTCAATACAAACTTTCAAAACAGAGATGGTAAATTATGAACCTACATACGCAAACATTACTAAAGCATAGATAGACTACGTCTTTATAAACAAGAAATGGAAAAATAGCTCAATAAATTGCGAGGCATATTCTTCTTTCGAGGGTGTGTCCTCCGATCACCGAATTGTCACGGCAAAAAATACGACAAAGCCTACGCAAGAACGCCACACGAACAGCGACCACCAAACACTATGACTGGGTCCTTCTTAACAACAGGGATATTAGAGATAAATATGTGGTAGCATTGAGAAACAAATTCGATGCACTACAGGAGAAGACAGAAATGCATACCCCGAATGACGAATATGAGAATTTCGTCAATGCACACCTCGAGGCAGTAGCAAAATACATACCAACAAAACTTAGGACTAAATATAGGGTCCTATGGGAGACATTAGCGGTTAGAGAAAAACGTGCAGACGTGAAAACGGCCTCTAAATGCAATAGGAAGAATCCAACGAACACAAATGCCCTGAAACTAAAAAAGGCACAAAATGAATTAGCAAGCATATATCTAAAAGAACAAACAGAATACATATAAAATTAGATAGATAAAATTAGGGACTCAGTGGAAGATAGGCAATTTAGGAGATCCTGGCAAACGAAGTGAGTAGAAGAAAGAGCACAACCAAAGCTAAATTGAAAGCTACAAACCAACAAGAAAGAATAAAACTGTGGAAACACCATTTCGAAAATCTACTAGGAAACCCACCGAAAGTTACACATGAACCGATCACCTCAATTATTAGTAAGGAATTAAACATTAAACTAGGACACGACTCAGTTCTTAGAAAAATTAAAACTAGGAAAGCCGCAGGGCTTGATGAAATAACCCCAGAAGTCTGGAAGACCAGACAATCCGACGTCATACTGCTCCGACACTGTAACGCAGTTTATAATCAAAATCCGATAGACAGATGGATGAAGGGATGCATCCCCCCTTTCCCTAAAAAGGGTGACCTCGGATTAGCCAAGAACTACCGAGGTATAACACTTACATCCATAGCAGCCAAAATATAGAATGCCCGACTACAAAACGTATAGAACCCAAAATTGACAACATTCTTAGGAAAAACCAAAATAGCTTCCGAAGAAATAGATCCACAACCACACAAATATTGAGTATCCGTAGAATCTTTGCAGGTGTACGGTAAAAAACCTACAGGCGACATTACTATTTGTCGTCTTTACTAAGGCCTTTGATTCCATTCACCGAGGGAAGATGGAACAAATCCTACTAGCATACGGCATACCAAAAGAGACCGTCGCAGCAATAACGATTATCTATAGAAACACCAAAGTGAAAGTACGTTCTCCGGATGGAGACACAGACTACTTCGACATTGTAGCAGGAGTACTGCAAAGGGATACACTAACCCCATACCTCTTTATTATCTGTCTTAACGTGCTTAGAACATCGATTGATAAAATCAAAGAAAACGGCTCCGAGCTGACAAAGAATAGAAGCAGAAGGTACCTTGCAAAAACAATTACCGACGCCGACTACGCCGATGACATAGTGCTTCTGGCAAATGCACTTGCCCAAGCCGAAACCCTACTGCATACTCTGGAACGAGCCGCCACAGGCATTGGCCTTCATGTCAATGCACACAAAATTGAATACATGTGCATCAAACATGTGCATCAAACAGGTGACATATCCGCACTAGGCGGTAGCTCTCTGAAATTAGTAGACAACTTCACCTACCTAGGAAGCCGTGTTTCATCAACCGAAAGAAACATCGACACGCGGCTAATAAAGGCATGGACAGCTATCGATAAGCTGTCGGTCATATGGAAGTCAGACCTGACCAATAAAATGAAACGCAATTTCTTCCAAGCAGCGGTCGTGTCGATACTGCTATATGGATACACTACAAGGACGCTAACTAAACATATGGAGAAAAAACTTGACGGCAACTATACTGCGAACAATTTTGAACAAGTCTTGGAGGCAACACCCCACAAAGCATCAACTGTACGGCCACCTACCTCCCATCACGAAAACTATCAAAGATAGACGACCCAGAAATGCAGGACACTGCTGGAGAAGCAGGGACGAGCTCATAAGTGATGATCTCCTATGGATCCCTGCATATGGCCGAGCAAAAGCAGGTCGACCAGCTCGGACCTACATACAGTAGCTCTGTGAAGATACGGGATGTAACCCTGAGGACCTACCAGAAGCGATAAACGATAGGGAGGTGTGGTGAGAGAGGGTCAGGAATATCCGTGCTGGTGGCACGACATGATGATGATGATATATATATATAAATTTTTTAAATATAAGTCACTGAAGATTCCACCTAGCAACAAAGCGTCGGAAAAATTTGAAGAAGATTTATTTAAACTGGTTAAAAAAAATCAAATTTAGAACTATTAATGATGAATTTTTTTTTTAAAT
Source organism: Sepioteuthis lessoniana (assembly GCA_963585895.1). Lineage (NCBI taxonomy): Eukaryota > Metazoa > Mollusca > Cephalopoda > Myopsida > Loliginidae > Sepioteuthis > Sepioteuthis lessoniana. The sequence continues at coordinate 41,407,253 of OY757926.1, read as the reverse complement.
TCTAAAATTTGTTGTTGACATTAACAATTCGATTAAGATGTGGATCAAAGCTGACAAATCCAGAAACCTATATAAGATAGATCCACTACTATATAGGAAAATATTACATGATAACAGAAATATAAATTAGACCAAAATAACATTGTTTATCAAATTAATAAAGATACATCTAATTTCACAAATGAACTTAATATTCAAAATAAATTTGATAAACTAAATAGAAAAAATGCATATATCAATTTAAGGATCATAAACAGAAACTTTGAAAATAATAAACAGGCTAGATTGATTAACCTAACGAAAACGGAACTAGATTTAATATAAAAAATATAATCGAAAGAATTGTTACGAAAATCTTGAATAATTCGAGATACATTCTGTGGAAGAACTCATTCGATACAATTTAAGGGTTTAAGAATATCAAACATAAGAGTAAAACTATCTTTATACAATTTGACATAACAGATCTTTACCCCTCAATAACTAAAGAATTGTTATTACTGAGCATCAATTTAGCTAGAAATTATACAGATATAACTCAGGAGGAATTGGATATTATATTAGCATGTAGGAAATCTTTACTTTTTACGATAACACTACTTGGTAAAAGACAACAATTGATAATTTTGACGTTACAATGGGGTCATTTGACTCCACCCAACTTGCAGACTTAGTACATTTTAGTCACCTTAGGTAGGTTTTTGAATTTGAATAACATCAGGATTTATAGAGATGATGGATTAATTTCTATCCCTAATAGCAATGGACCCCAACATCAAAAATACAAAAGAAAGTCATTAGGGAATTAAAATATATTGGGTTAAAGATAGAGATTAGTTCTAACTTTAAAACAGTTATTTTTTTGCAAACTCTCTAATATCAATATAGGGATATATTTTCTAGGTTTAATAAACATGATGAAACCCCCTTAGAAAAATAATTAATAAGAATAATGTAAAACTTATTTATTCTTGTACTCACAATATTTCTAAAATAATTGACAATCACAAGAAATTAATAAATAAAATGGACTGAAATAACCAGGACAACTTAAGAAATTCATGCAATTGTAAAATAAAAAATAAATACCCAATAGGAAATAAATGTAACCTTGATAATATTACACATCAAGCCAACATTTCAACTAAAGAAAATGATAATAATAATAATAATAAGGCATACATAGATATGACAAGCTTAAACTGGAAATTTAGATATTACAACCACCTACAATCATTTAGAAACCCAACATTTAAAAATTAAACTGCCCTATCTAGGTATTACTGGGATCTGATGGAACTAGGTCTAACACCTATTATAAATGGGAAAATGATTAAAAGACCCTCCTCGACAAACAGTTTACATGGTAAGTGCAATTTATGCTTAGAAGAGAAAATACGTATAGTAAAATATTCAAAAGGATATTTGCATAATACTAGAACAGAAATGATTTCAACATGTACACATAGAACTAAATTTTTAAGTATAATTTAACTTGATATATTATTAACATTAGATATATTTAACTAACATTAATTAAGTGATTTATATATTTTTAATTCTGTAGATTGGAATATTAATCCATGATTTTTAGAAACTAAACTAAATAATAATTACTTAATTTAAAATAGGTTTTTCTAATAAAGAATGGATTAAATTTAACGGATAAAATATAATTATATGCTTTTGTAATAAGATAAAATAAAAACGATAAAATAAAATAAATAATAATAATAAATAATACTAAAAAAGATTAATAGACTTATAACAAGTAGGAATAATCCTGGTACTATATCGTTACACCGTTTTTTCTGTAGGTAAACAAAAATTTAGGAAGCGAATATTTAATTTATTCTTATTGTACATGATTAGTTACCGTTGTGATGTGCAAGGTTAGCACTAGTCAATCGCTAATCAAGCTTTACAGTTATTCTCAGTGAGAGACTTATATCGGCTCTCTTTTACACTCATGCAAATGAGGTAGATTAATTTGCCAGTATCACTACATCTCCCTAAGACGTATAGATTTATGCTCCAAGCAGGTCTTGTACTTCTAATGATTGTTTCATTTCCGGGATAACTTTGCTTTCCTTGTTTCTCTTCCGTATTTCTTTCTCTGGGAGATCTAGATCTGTCCCTCACTAAGCTGTAATCAGGGTCGTCTTCTTGCATTATTTGATCTTCATCCGAGTTTTCATCATTCTGGCTCACCTGATCATGGATTATTTCGTCTTCTGACGTTTCATTCTGTAAAAGTTATTTTAATAAATCATTAACGGAAGGAATCATAGAGATTTCTTCCTCATTTTGCTCTTCATATTCGTATTGGGGCCCTATTTGATCTCCATGGGCTAATATACTGTTCCCCTTTTCTCTATTTATTATAGCTTTTGCATGATAAATTCTGCCCTTTCTGGATTTGATTCTTTGTTCTTTCTGTATTACATCTTTTCAATTGTGGAATACGACATCGTTAGCAGAGCTCTAATTTGCCTTTCCCATTAAAAAGCTGATAGACTTTCTAGTCTTCTGACGCGTGGTATTGTGCGATAGCTTAAAAGCAGCCTTGGTAGAAAAACTTCTATTTTTTCTTTTTGCTGAGAACATGCTTTCAGTCCCATTTTTACGGTCTGCACTATTCTTTTCGCCAACCCATTCAATTGAGGGTGATATGGCTGTGTCTTATACGGTTTACACCCTATTTTTTCCAACCATAAATTAAGATCTTCATCACAAACTTCTGGTGCATTGTCGGATACCAGCTTTTTTGGTATGCCGTTTCTGGAAAATATGACCCTTAAAATCTGTTTTATCGTAGAACTTTTCTTTTCTGGCACACGAATTACTTCGGGCCAGCCTGAAAAAGAGCCTACTTGTATCAATAAAAGTCCCACTCCAGTAAAATATGCATGATCCATATGCACACGACTCCATGGCTTCACTTCTCTGGGCTATGAATGTAAAGTAGTCTGTGTAAAATTTCTTAATTCTTTACAGTTTTTGCATCTTTTTATATATTCTTCAAAATCTCGTGAATATCCCGGCCACCATGTTTCTGATTTTATCCTTTTTTGTATGGCTGCTACTCCAGTGTATATCAACATGTACGCTTTTTATCACCAATTTTCTTTGTGTTTCTGGAGGAATTATCAGATCCCCATTACAAATCACTCCATGTTTTATTGTTAACTTATGTCATTATTTTGTAGTGTCTCTCCGCCCTGGAGCAATTTCCCCATGTTTTTTCTTATTGTCGATTTTTTCCAACTTATTATTGGATCATGTCTAGTTTCCGCAGCCATTCTATCTATTTTCTACCCAATGTAAAAAATGTATCTTCAAATTCTTCTTCTGTTTTATCTTTTGACTCCTTGTAAAATTGCAATCTTGATAGTGCATCTACTTGTGGAATTGAATTTCCTTTGACATATTCTATATCAAACTCAAATACCATTAATCTTATGGCCCATCTTAGTATTCTCGATGTCGTGACTTTGGGTAATTCTTTTCTTGGATTGAATATAAACTGATGGTCTATGATCACTTCTCAAAAGAATTTTTTTCCAATTAAAAACTGTCAGACTTTAGTGTTTGTCCACACAATGGCCAAGGCTTCTTTCTCTGTATTTGAATAATTAAATTCAGTGTTCGTTAGTCTTCTTGATAAATACATTATCAGGTGTCCATCTTGTGATAATAGTCCAGATACTGAATGTTCACTTGCATCTGTGGTTAACGTAATGTTCTTTTTCGGATTAAAAATTTTCACTACTGGTTTCTTTGCCATAATTACTTTTATTCTATTAAAACCTGACCAGATAAATTCAACATTTATTTTTCTTAAATTTACAAACGGCTCAGTTAAGTCCGTATATTTTGGTACATATCGCCTGTTAAAATTCACCAATCCAAAAAAAAGATTCAAGTTCTTCTTTATTTGTTGGTTTTGCTATGTTTAGTATTTTTTTAATCAAGATGATATACCTTCTTTTGAAATGGTATAACCTAAAAATTATATTTTACTACTATTATTTACTCATTTTTTTTCATTTATTGTCATTCCAACGTTTCTTATTCCATCCCCCCAGGGTTTTACCCCCTTACGGAGGGTTAGGTTTATTGCCTGGCGCCTGAGGCGCCCTATTAAGGGGAATGCCGACGGAGCCGATGGTATTTTTGGCAATGTCGGACGCGTGTGGGCTACGGCCCTGTGACCGAACCCACCTCAAAAACGGCCTTGTGTCATACTTGTCCGGTTGTAGCACTATGGGGGTAGGCTGCCAAAGCAGACGATTCAATTGTCTGTTTTGGCGCGAAACCAGACAAAGGATTCTTGGACATGAAATCTCGCCGTACCCGGAAGTGGTACGGGGAGGCGAATGAGAGTTGACGACGCGACCCGAGAGGCAGTTGGTGGCAGGAGACCAAGAGAGGCAGTTGGTCACAGGAGAGCAGAGAGGCAGGCAGCAGAAGTTGGCGTGGAAGAACGGAGGGGCAGTCAACACCAGACACCGAGCAGAGAGGCGAGGAGACAAGATAGGGTCCAGTGAAGAAGAGTCTCAAGATGTCTGATCCCAGTAGCATTGTGGAATTTTCGCTAGTAACCCACGCTAGCGATAGTCTGCACATGCATATAGTGTTGCAACACCTTCCTCTGCCCTTGGTAACCCCAAGCTTTGTTCTTGTTTGTTCGTTTATCCTTCTATTTTCTCCTGTCTCCCTCGATCGTATTCTTGTGTGGTGGAAAGAAATGTGCGTTACCCCCTCGAACCACTAGTTGATCACCGGCCGGCTAAGAAGTGAAATGGTTAGAAGAGAGAGATAATGTGGGGGGGGGGTGAGGGGGTAGCGTTTCACAATGGCGCCGTTGACCAGGATGAAAAAAAACCTGATGAAAAAAAATGGGAATGAATCGAGGGATGAAGGAGTCGGGAAGCGAGCGGACGAAGAAGAAAAAAAAAATGCAATAAGGACCCTGCGAGCAACGAGAAAAGAAAAGAAGGAAAAAGAAAACGAAAGAAACAAAGAAAAAGAAAAAAAAAAGATTGAAAAGGAAGAAATCTACAAAGGTAGGAATACACATTCTCCCCTCCCCCACTGCACTCGAATATAAGAACAAAAGAAAAAAAGATTTGTTAGATTAAGGAAATTTTAAGATGAAAAAAAAAAAACAAAAAAAAAACAAGTAATCTATTTCGTTTTTGTGTGTGTGTGTATGTTTAACCCCTTAACTGCTGATAATTTTTGTTGTATTTTTGTTAGAAGGTAAGAGAAGGTCTTCTCTTCCCCTACCCGCTTTTCACACTTAACTTGACCGGTAGAATTCAAATGCTTTTTTTTTTCTCCTTCTTCGTAGCAGTTTCACATAGTAATTTTTATACTTAAGTGTTAGGACCAGTGGCTTAAGAAAGTTAGTCCGTTCTGGGAAGTTTTATAGTAATTTTTTTTATGCTGGAAAGGTGATAAGTCACCGATTAAAAAAAAAAAAAAAATTTTTCTGCTGTAAGGTTCACTAAAAGAAAAAAAAAAAAAAATTTGTGGTACTTCAAAACCCCAGAGAAAGGGAAGATGAAACGAAAAATTAGAGAGAAAGTGAGATTTCGAAGTTAGGTTAAACTCGACTGGTCAGAGTCGGGTCGTTCCGAGTGCAGAGGGTAGAAGGTGGAGGAAGGCTTCTACCACAAAAACCAAAAAAAAAAATGGAAAATATAAAAAAATAAATAAATAAATAAAATAAAATAAAAATGGCGGAAAAATTTGAACAAAGAAAAAGAAGGAAGAACAGATAAAGTCATGAAAAAGAAAGAAAAAAAAAAAAAAGAAAGAAAAAGAGAGAACGAAAAGTAGAAGAAAGATTGCTAAGGAATTTTTGTCGCTGCATCCATGCCTGTCTCTGTTAAAAAGAAAATAGAAAGAAAGAAAAAGAATAAGTAAACTTTAAAAATTAGGAAGAAAAGAAAGTTTTTGTTTTTTTGTGGATTTAAAAAAAAAACGGTTGGAAGCAAACGCTATCCCCTCCCACACCACCCCCGGTAGAGGGAAGAATTCAAGTGGACAGGAGAGAAGGAAAGAAAGACGCAAAGAGAAATGGTGGAAGTGGGCAAAGATCTCAAGGGAAGAGAGACAAGGGTTAGAAGGTGGATGCGTGACAGATTCCTTCAGAACAATTTTATTTTTATATATTTGTCAATTGTAGTTATTTTATTTCTTTTTTTATTTTTTGTCTGTGAATTATTAATTTTTTTTTTGTTTAACTTGTGTGGATTTTTTTTTGCTATCCTTTGTTGTTTTTTTTTTTTGTTTGTTTGTTTTTTTTGTTATACTTTGCCTTGTTTTTTGTTGGTTTTGGGGGACTGGGCTTACCGTGTCATTTGCTTTGTTTATTGTTATTTGTTTATTCTTTTTTTTTAAATTTATTTTTATTTTATTTATTTTTTTTTTTATTTTTATTTTTTTTTACTTTCATGGATTTTCTGGGTTTATTTTTTGTAAGTTTGACTGCTCTTGGCACTTCTTCACTTCGTCTGATCGTGTTCCCCTGGGGGGGGTTGGGTGCACGGGGGCCCCGTTTCGTGGACTAGTATCGAGGGTTAGTAAGTTATACAAGTGATGATTTGGGAGGGCGAGTGGCCTGGTTGACATGGAATTGATGAAATGGTACCGAGGAAACGGTTGACGATGGGTTGGGAAGACGATACCTGGGCGCGGGGCGGTGTCCGGTTGCTCCTCCCCACTGGCTGGTCATGGCTGGACGATCTGGGAGATGGTGTCAATTGCTTTGTTTTTTTTTTCTTATCTTTTGAAAATCCATGGTGATTGATGGCTGAGAGACTTGTTTTGTTTGTTGCAGGGGGCAGTGAAGGCCCCCAGGTTGGGAAGTGAATTCCACAGTGCTTTCTGGAACATTATTCCTGTTACGACACCGATCGAACTGCGGAGATTACTGATGCTCCCACGTCGTAAGGAAAGGGGGGAGACAAGTCCAAAAATACTCCTGAATTGTTGGGTAGGGGTGGTTAAAATTCCCCTGTGTTCTGATGGGTTGGAGAATGGGGTGAAATGTTCGAAAATTGAATAATGTTGGAGGTGAATGGAAAAATCCTCCTGAAATTGTTGGGTAGGGGTGGTTAAAATTCCCCTGTGTTCTGTTGGGTGGGGGGCGGGGCGAATTGAAGAAAAATTGAATACTGTTGGAGGTGAATCGAAAAGTCCTATTGGAATGAAGAATAGGGATGAGTCAGGAGACCCCAGAATTGTTCACAGGAGAGCAAGGTGGAAGAGCTGAATCCAGCAATATTTTTTTTTATGTGTATGATAATATGGTGTTGTTATATTATTTATTATTTTTTTTTTAGGGGACGACCGAACCCCTTTAAAATTTTGTAAGTTCGGTTTTTACTTCCTGTAAATGTTCTTGTTTTTTTTTTTTTGCTTGTTAAATCGTATTGTAATTTATTGAGAATAAATGACAAGGGTAAGAGAGGATGGTATGTAGCACTATGGGGGTAGGCTGCCAAAGCAGACGATTCAATTGTCTGTTTTGGCGCGAAACCAGACAAAGGATTCTTGGACATGAAATCTCGCCGTACCCGGAAGTGGTACGGGGAGGCGAATGAGAGTTGACGACGCGACCCGAGAGGCAGTTGGTGGCAGGAGACCAAGAGAGGCAGTTGGTCACAGGAGAGCAGAGAGGCAGGCAGCAGAAGTTGGCGTGGAAGAACGGAGGGGCAGTCAACACCAGACACCGAGCAGAGAGGCGAGGAGACAAGATAGGGTCCAGTGAAGAAGAGTCTCAAGATGTCTGATCCCAGTAGCATTGTGGAATTTTCGCTAGTAACCCACGCTAGCGATAGTCTGCACATGCATATAGTGTTGCAACACCTTCCTCTGCCCTTGGTAACCCCAAGCTTTGTTCTTGTTTGTTCGTTTATCCTTCTATTTTCTCCTGTCTCCCTCGATCGTATTCTTGTGTGGTGGAAAGAAATGTGCGTTACCCCCTCGAACCACTAGTTGATCACCGGCCGGCTAAGAAGTGAAATGGTTAGAAGACTGAGATAATGTGGGGGGGGGGTGAGGGGGCAACGTTTTCACACGGTGGTGGGACGAATGACAGATACCCAACGTTTCTTATTCTATTCATGTCGGTTTTCTTTTTTAATTCATTTTCGTTTGTAGCTCCTATGCATATATCGTCTTGGTAACAAACCATATTTTTTTATATCTTCTAGATGGCCCTTTGAAATATGACGCTTGCTGTTTTTATTTCATAAGGCACCCTCCTCCATTTCAGTAACCCTAGTGGCGTGTTTATCGTAGTTACTGCTTTTAAGTTATCGTTTATTGGTATTTGGTGGTGTGCCGTTTTCAGATCTATTTTTGTAAAAACGCTTATACCTGCCAGTGCATGAATCGCAACTTCAACATTAGATATAAGAGCAAAGTTTGTGATTTACGCCTATCTTATAATCTCCACATATTCGTATGTCTCCATCTGACTTTCTTAAAACTACAATGGGTGATGTCCTCTTGCTACCCCCAGGGGGAACATGTTCAAGAAGGTCCCGCTCTTTTAATTTTCTTCGTTTCGCAACTATTTATGGCAAAAAATGTACGGATAATTTTCGTGCCTCATAATAAAAGGGGGTAACATTTTCTTTAATTTTAAACTCGCTTTATAGTTTATTAACTTTTCCAGTTTTTTCTATTTTTATCTCATTAATTAATTTGGTTGAATTTATGTTAAGCACATCGTTTCCCAGAAGTCCGTGGTTCTTTTTACAAGTTTTGACACTTATAGGTATTACTTCAAATTAATCTTCTAACTCCAAGGAACCTTCAAAGTACCTTAAAGTTTTTATGACCGACCCTTCAAATTGGCGGAGTAGTAACTGGTTCTTTCGTAAAGTTGGCTTTCCAATGCGTTCCTAGAAATTTCTTGGTGTAATTGTTACCTCACTACCGGTATCCATTTGCATATCCGAACCGAAGTTGTTAATCTTCACCTTTAGTGTGTCTTTTTTTTTTTTGTTCAATTTTTTCTACATTCTTGCTTTTGTTTTTTTTACTGAAAAGACTTGCATATTGGTTTCGTTTTCATCAACACTTTCAAAGTTTTTCTTTGTGAATTTGCATACTGCTTGAAAATAGTTCTTTTTGAAGCAATGTGTACAAATCTCCCCAAATTCTGTGCATTTTTCCTTTTTTTATTTCATGTACACGTCCACAATACGAATATTGTTTTTTTCTTTTTTAACATGTAAGTATCGGCGAAAATTTGTTCGCTAGGTTAACTTTTATCATGGTTGTATTTCTGTATTAATTCTTGTTGCTGTATAAAGTCAATGCAGGTATTTAAAGACATTTTCTATTTGTTGTTGTTGTTCCATGATTTTATATCAGTGCGGTACATACATCACTGCGGTACATACAGTGCGGTACATACAGTGCGGTACATACATCACTGCGGTACATACCTTCAATTGTACATACCTTCAATTGACCTTAAATGAATTAAGTTTTCAAACTCGCAATATCTACTCGCATTTCGTAGACGGTGTAGTTTTTTATGATTGGTTCTTCAATTTCTTGTTTTATCGACATGAGCTTCGTTCTTTCTGCCATGACCAACCTTTTCTTAGGTCTCATATTTCTTATGATCTGATTTATTTTTTCAAAAGTCGGGTCTTCCTGGTTTGTGGATTACGGTATGGTGGAGACTTTCATTATCGCCTCGCATCCAACTGTAGCCAAAAAGAGATCCGTAATCTCATTTTCTTCTCCCTTTTCTTTGTCGTCTTACTGTAAAATATCGTAGTCAGGTATCAACAAAATCGGGACCCTCGAGAAACAATTGGAATCTTATCGGCGACGCCATTGTTGTGATGTGCAAGGTTAGCACTAGTCAGTCACTAATCAAGCTGATATTTGTCTCTGACTTCAACCAGATAGGACTTGCCGCAAGGTCAAAAGACTCGAAAATCGATATAGTGAGGATTTAGAGGAGTGGAAGGTCGAGCACGAGCCGATGCCCGAGCCCTGCTGGACTATGATGGTCATCGACCTATTTAGTGCAATGTGGGCCTGATGAGCCTAGCTGGACATGGACCTAAATCTGAGTCTAGGCACGAATGTCTGATTATAGCTTTAGCTGGACAGCACGGTCCAGTGCTATACAAGAGTGACAAAGGTGTACGAGGTGGATACGATAGGTTTCCAGACTTTTTTCGTATGGGCACTTTTATTGATAGAACACACATGAAACTAAAGTCACCTTCGAAGTAATCTCCTCCAGCTGCAATGCACTTGTTATACCGTTCCAACAACTTCTGGAAGCTCCCATGGAAGTCCTCTTGTGTGAGCGTGTCAATGACCTTCGCCACAGCCTCTTTCATCTCCTCAATTGTCTCATAACGACAGCCTCTGAGCTTAGGAAATAAGCAAAAGACACAGGGAGCAAGGTCTGGACTATTGGGAGGGTGACGAACTGTCTTGATGCCATTCTTGGTCAAATAGTCTGTGACAAGGATGGAGTTGTTGACTGGTGTATATAGATATATAAATATCTATATGATTTAATAATATATCTATTACATATTAATTCTTTGCGTATTCGATATGTTAATTTCTTCTTAATATAAATAATATGAATTTTTACGATAATTTTGATTGGTAGGATAAGTTTTTGTAAATTTAGATCAGCATTGGATTATTATTTCCTAATAACCCAACTGATTCCTTTTTCTGCAAACTGATGATACCTGATAGGGTCTCATGAACACGATTCCCTAATCACTAAGCATAATATAGCCGTAGATGATTTGATATGCCGTTAAACTCAATCAATCAATAAAATATGGGTTATGATGAATGCACAGTTTGTAGAAAAAGGAATGTTTTGAATTAAGCGAACAAAATCTAGGAATTAAGAATTTTTATTCAAAAATATTCAAAATAAATCAGTTAAACCTTAACGAATCCCAATTCTAAAACATTGAAAGCTTTTTGTTTCCCTACCCCTACAAAAATTTGAAATTGTCGTTTCCTATTGGGCAGAAATCACTGCGGTACAACAACAAAAAATCACGTTGTTTTCGATTCGAAGCCTGAAATAGGTTAATTCTGATTGGCTCCTTTTTTTCTGTCTCCTAATTTCTGTTTTATTATTATTTGATATGTTAAATTGTTTTTAGAATTAGTTACCTTATAAAAATTCATCTCCAGGAAAAAAATCAAACCGACCACGTGCGGTACTTGATTTAGCCAGAGTGGAGAAGGGAGAAGTAATCCCAGACAATACGGCACCAAAAAGTTACCTCCCATTATTTGTCGAGAACTACTATCGGGACACATAGTACGAATTCGGGGACCAACTGTAAAGGCACGAAAAATTAAACAAGCTGAAGGGTTTCGTCACTCGCTTCTTGAATAGCCGATAAATATCTTTAATAGGCAAGAAGCTTCCCAAGAAATATAACCAAAATCAAACGAAAGTACGAATTCGGGGACCAGACAGTCAAGGCAGAAAGGTTTCGTCACTCACTTCTTGAACAGCTAATAAGTTCAAACAGGCAAGAAGCTTCCTAAGAAATAAAAGTAAAATTAAACGAAAGTCGACTACTGAAATTCTACCAAGTTAAACAACTGAAATAAAATTCAAGCGAGAATTCTGCTGAAAAGATAATTTTAAAGAAAAGTCGAAATTAAATGAGAACTGAAACATTTCAATAAAACTAAAAGAAGCAAAAATACTCAAATTCAAAGAACTTTGTTTCCCGAACACTCTCTCAGATAAGTTCCAGTAAATTACACTAAAATTTGCAACACCTCATCTTTTCTATCCCTTTCTTTCTTGTTTCTTTGTATAAAATTCCCTTTTAAAAATTTATTGTCTGTGTTATCTTTTCGAATCAGTATCCGAACTAGAAAGCTTCGGAACTTACTGTTTGAACTTATTGTTTCAGCTTACCGTTTGAACTTACACGCTAAAGCCCCCTAAAAACATTACCCAGTTAAATACTAAGCTTGGCTTTAGTATAATTTCCTTCATATTGAATTTTTTATCTCTATACATTCCTTTATATTACAAATTTCATTCTCTTTAATATTCCTTAACCTGTTATCTAACAAATTTGCAGAGTTGTTAAATAGCACACTACAATATTTTATTGTTTCATTTTTTTTAATTTTTTTTTTGTGATGAAGTCTGTGAGGGATGATGAGAGGTGTGGGAGGAATAAGGAAGTCAGAACACCAGAGTTGATTGGCCAAATAAAGAATTTCATGGATAAGGACCGTCGTGTGTCTATAGAGACAATAAGTGCACAGTTTGATGTCAGTGTGGGAATTGTACACACAATTATTTGCGAGGAACTGAAGATGCGGAAGATTTGCGTGAAGTTTTCCCAAGGGTGCTCAGAGAAGATCAGAAAGAAAGACGTTGTCATGACAGCAGGAAGTTGGTCGAGCTGATCAATTCAGATCCCGCTGTTCTTAATGCTCTGGTGACCTGCCATGAAAGCTGGATCTACTGCTATGACCCAGAGACCAAGAGACAGAGTTCCCAGTGGAAGCATGCTGGTTCTCCCAGACCCAAGAAGGCCAGATAGAGCAAATCCACCTACAAACTTTTGATGATCCCTTTTTTGACAGCACTGGCATGATCTACATGCACTAGGCTCCCACTGGACAGACAGCCAACAAGGAATACTATGTTGAGGCTTTAAGGGAGTTCAGGAAGAGATTCCGTTGGAAGAGGCCAGCAATCTTCAAATCGGGTCAGTGGCATTTCCACCAGGACAATGCACCAGTCAACAACTCCATCCTTGTCACAGACTATTTGACCAAGATGGGAATCAAGACAGTTATTGTCCAGACCTTGCTCCCTGTGTCTTTTGCTTATTCCCTAAGCTCAAGGAAAAGCTTAGAGGCTGTCGTTATGAGACTATTGAGGAGATGAAAAAGGCTGTGACGAAGGTCATTGACACTATCACACAAGAGGACTTCCATGGTAGCTTCCAGAAGTTGTTGGAAAGATACAACAAGTGCATTGCAGCTGGAGGAGATTACTTCGAAGGGGACTATAGTTTCATGTGTGTTCTATCAATAAAAGTGCCCATACGAAAAAGGTCTGGAAACACATTGAAGGTACCTCGCAGATGAGAACTTAACAGGTTTCCAAATAAGAGCGAACCCGGGAGCAATAGGAATGAATGAGTACTCCACACACCCCAGATCTCCAAAACTGGTGACTCACTATCAGATGCAGTTTAGTGTCACTCCCAGGACACCCATTTCGAGGAGGTACCTGTCTGCAGAGGATTTAATCAGCATATTCTAAACTCCTCCGACTGGGCAGAAATCTTGTTAACGTTTGAACTGATAGTGTTTGTTACAAGCAATACAAACCGGAAATAGCATTTATATATTAGCACAGGCTATATTTCATTTTGTTATCAAGTAATAAATATGACTCGATCCAAATCCATATGATCTTTATTTTCATCTGTTATTGTTTTACTCTCCGACTTTTATTCTTATTCGAATTTTTTTTCAAGTTCTTAGCTTCATTGAAATTTTGAGAATCAGTTCAATGGTAAAAAGAAATCCTATTTGATAACATTCCTATTATTATCTTGGTGATAGAATGAAAATATCTGCGACCTCCCAGGAAGTTGATTCAGAGATTATCCGTAATTAAAATGACGTTATCTATAAAACATCAACAATATAAATCAAAATATAAGGGCACCCAAAAAATATAGAATCTTAAAATGATTTATTGAAAGAATATTACAGGTGAAGGATCAAATTCCGGACCAATGAAAATGTAAGGAGTACATCGCACTCGGGCTCGGGGACCCAAAGAAAAGTACTTGTTATCTCGGAAAATGTGTGCAGACATTTCTATGATCGATTGATTGAGTGAATGTCAACTCGTCTAAGGTTATTTTATGCCTTTTATGCCTAGGAAATCGCGTTCATTGTACGATCATATTTACATATTTCGTGTAGTCGTTTAATTTTTTTACATGGCCTTATCGAAAGCGAATGATATTTAAAAGATTTATTTCATCTATAGATGAGACTCTAACTGGTACTACACCTCTGAATCAGATTAGGTCCGAAGAAAATTATTTTGAATCTCAGAAAATGAGTGCATATATTCTTATCATAGATTGATTTAAACAGCATGTCAACCTGTCAAGGGTTATTTTATGCCTAGAGGTTAGGAAGTAGCGTTTATTGTATGTTCATATTTACATTTCTTGTGTGGTTGCTTAGGGGGTTGTTTTTTGCAAACGATCCTATCGGCTCCGCGCAGAACTTCCGTTTGCGATAAATTAACAAAAAAAAAAAATACATTAATAAATATCCAATCGGAACGCTTCCCGCGGGGCACAAAAATTGCCGTTTCTGAGCCTACAGAAAATATATAAATAGACGGACCAAATAATTATCACCAGACTTGTTCCTTCACACGACTCGTGTTAAAGATTCTTCGCCACCGCCCGGCGCCTGTCATCCGATACATCAAACGATCGCCGCCGTTAGGAACGCTGCCCTTGTTTCCAAGAAAACCATCCCTTCACCACGAGACAAGTACAGTACATGAACTTTGTAACTACTACCACTGAATTCATTCTTTAACTGTGAACATATTTCTCCATTCTACTCTCTGTACTTAATCTATTTATAAAATTTTCTATAACATCATTACTGTGTTATTGTGAGTACCTATACGTTCTTTGTTTTGCAACCATACGCATTTCTCGCCCACAACATTCATATTATAGATATCAACAACTCAGAATATAACACTGGTGTCAAGCGTGCAGCAAAACAAGTATGGAATACTCCAGCCTTTCTCGATCAGAAATCTTGGAACTTATAAAACAGCAAAAAGCAGCGATTCTCCAAACGAAAATTGACATGGAGCCTGCAGATAACCCGCAAACACAATTAATCATTAGTGAACTGAAAACAGACCTCCACGAACTTTTAACTGCTCTACAAACTACCGCGCACGATCGATCGCACACATTGCAACAACACACCACAAACTATGAGCTTCTATTGCGACAGCAGTCACTTCAGGACGCCACAAAATCCATCCGGACCTTTGAACCGGGCAGCGATGTAAACCGCTTCATTACCGACCTTAATAAGGCTTACACCGTACATGTTAAGCCAGAATTAAGGGAATATCCTGCAATGGAGAAGGAGTTTGTCAAGCTGGCAAAGCAACTACTGAACGAAGGCATCTTCCAGCAGATGGAGGACTCAAGACAGCCCACATCCACGTTCGAGGAACTAAAGGCTTACCTTATATCCATGCACGGGAGCCAAATGACAAACTTTCAGTACCTAAGCCGAGCATGGGACCTTCAGCGACATGAGGGAGAGAAACTCACTGATTTTGCAGGCCGACTTGAAAACACAATCCGAGAGGCCACGGCTAAATTCAAGTCGGATAGACAAAATGCTGAGATGACGGCCGAAACTGCGTTTTCCCTAATGGGGGCCATGCTCATGAGTGAAAAGATCAAGGCATGGGCACCTAACATCTATCCACATCTCGTCAAAACCATGGACAGACACTACTCAGCGGGTGGTATTGCCAGCGATGCGCAACGCTATCTTGATCGTGGTATCAAAACGGACATCACCACCGCCGCTGAAACCACTGCGCTAATGGCGAGCCAACCTACACACTCTGACAAATCTCGTAGCCTTGAAAGTGACAAGATACTAGCTGACGTACAGCTACAGTTGCTGGATCTGAACAAGCAACTGCGGCAAACCCACAGGCGGAACTCATCCATTGTTGACTGGAAAAATCGAACCGCCCCCGCCTCCAACATGAAGCACAACCGGTCACAAAGAAGCGCTGGCCAACCCAGCCAACAAGCAATATGCAAAAACCTTTTACGAGGCCGCGCATGCTTTAAGGGCAACAGGTGCCAATATTTTCACCCCCCTCATGCTCAAGCACACATAGCGACCACTGACACCGGTTTACCTGGAACAAATAGCGATCAGCACAACCATGAACACGCGACGCGCTTCGACGAACTGGATTTTCGGTGGGGACCGAACAAGATGTGATGACTCGTTCCCAGGTCCATGTATCCACTCAGCATCATCACACATTTAACGTTCAAATCCGACCTGATCTCCGATCGCCCCTTGTTCAGATCAACCTCCGTAACAACGGCATCACATTCTCCGGTGTAGGCATGTTGGATTCCGGATGCACGACTTGCATCATTCCCATTTCTCGCTTACCTGAAGATGCAAGAAGACACATGTCCAAATCCAACATCCGAGTCAAGGGAATCGGAGGGAACATCTCTATTTTGGGCAAGCTCACCTGCGACATTACTTCCCCCGCTTTCTGCAACGTCGACACACTGATCACGACATCAGACATTCCCATCTTGATCGGTCAGAACATACTCGGCCACCACACACTGTTATCCTATACTATCGATAACCAGAAGGCGACTGTAGAACTTGCGCGCACACTCCCATCTGGCAAGCTAAAACATACTGTCCCGCTCTCTACAACCGTCCATCCAAGGATAAAACCGACCCACAACCTTTCACACGGCGCCCTAACCATTTCCAACGAGGAACCACGAGCCACAGCCAGATCATCGCCTAACGGGTTGACTCTCAACCAAAAACTCCATTGGCTTAAGCAAACCGTAGGCCTATCGCTTCCAGACCATCATAGCCGTAGTGAATTAGAAGCTACCGCTGATTTACTCATCAGCTATGTGGACATTCTCGGCACCGACGACAATAGAAGGGGCACTTTCATCAAGCCCATACGCATACCAACCAACGGCCAGTCCAGGAGCCAAAAACAGCACCCTATAGCCCAAGCACTGGAGGGTGACGTTGACGCGGAAATTGCCCGCAAGGCAAGTGAGGGTGTTATCGAACCTTGCAACGACCCTAAAGGATTTAACAGTCCCGTTTTTGCCGTCCGCAAGAAAAACGGAAAGATTCGAGTGGTCGCAAATTTCAAAAGAACCCTCAACAAGGTTTTAGTCGATCTCGACCCATACCCAATACCTACCATTGACTCGACATTCAACAAGATTGGCGAAGGTAACAAGTACTTCTCAACACTCGACCTCCGCAATGTAAACGTTACACCCTCACCCCACCACATTAACTTTCTTCTAACCATGTCTTCTTACGCCGGCCAGTGATCAACTAGTGGTTCGAGGGGGTAACGCACATTTCTTTACCTACACAAGAATACGATCGAGGGAACGGAGAAAATAGAAGGACAAACGAACAAACACGAACAAAGCTTGGGGTTAACCAAGAGCAGAAAAAAAGGTATTGCAACACTATATGCATGTGCGGACTATCGCTAGCGTGGGTTACTAGCGAAAATTCCACAATGCTACTGGAATCAGACTCATCTTGACTCACTCTCGCTGGACCCTATCCCATGCTGCCTCGCCTCTCTGCTCCGGTGTCTGGTGTTGACTGCCCCTGTCCGTGGATCCACGCCAACCTCTGCTGTTCGCCTCTCTGCTGTCCAGCCGCCAACTGCCCTCTGCTGGGTCGCGTCGTCAACTGCCTCGTCCGGGTCCCCCATCAACTGCCTCTCTCGCGTCCCCTTCCCACTTCCGGATACGGCGAGATTTCATGTCCAAGAATCCTTTGTCTGGTTTCGCGCCAAAACAGACAATTGAATCGTCTGCTTTGGCAGCCCAACCACATAGTGCTACATACCACCCTCTCTTACCCTTGTCATTTATTCTCAATAAATTACAACACAATTTAACAACAAGCAAAAAAAAAACAAGAACATTTACAGGAAGTAAAAACCGAAATTACAAAATTTTAAAGGGGTTCGGTCGTCCCCTAATAAAATAAATAAATAATATAAAAACACCATATCATCATACACATAAAAAAAAAATTTTTTTTAAATAAAAAAAAATATTGCTGGATTCATCTCTTCCACCTTGCTCTCCTGTGAACAATTCTGGGGTCTCCTGACTCATCCCTATTCTTCATTCCAATAGGACTTTTCGATTCACCTCCAACATTATTCAATTTTCTTTCAATTCGCCCAACCCCACCCAACAAAACACAGGGGAATTTTAACCACCCCTACCCAACGATTTTAAGAGGACTTTTCCATTCACCTCCAACGTTATTCAATTTTCGAACATTTCACCCCATTCTCCAACCCATCAGAACACAGGGGAATTTTAACCACCCCTACCCAACAATTCAGGAGTATTTTTGGACTTGTCTCGCCCCTTTCCTTACGACGTGGGAGCATCAGTAATTTCCGCAGTTCGATCGGTGTCGTAACAGAAATAATGTTCCAGAAAGCACTGTGGAATTCACCTCCCAACCTGGGGGCCTTCACTGCCCCCTGCAACAAACAAAACAAGTCTCTCAGCCATCAATCACCATGGATTTTCAAAAGATAAGAAAAAAAAACAAAGCAATTGACACCATCTCCCAGATCGTCCAGCCATGACCAGCCAGGGGGAGGAGCAACCGGACACCGCCCCGCGCCCAGGTATCGTCTTCTCAACCCATCGTCAACCGTTTCCTCGGTACCATGTTCATCAATTCTATGTCAATCAGGCCACTCGCTTTCCCAAATCATCATTTGTATAACTTACTACCCCTCGATACCAGTCTGCGAAACGGGGCTCCCGTGCACCCCCCCCCCCGGGGAAACACGATCAGACGAAGTGAAGGAGTGCCAAGAGCAGTTAAACTCACAAAAAATAAACCCAGAAAATCCATGAAGGTAAAAAAAATAAATAAATAAATAAATAAATAAAATAAAAATAAATAAAAAAAAAAGAATAAACAAATAACAATAAACAACAAAGCAAATGACACGGTAAGCCCAGTCCCCCAAAACCAACAAAAAAACAAGGCAAGTATAACAAAAAAACAAACAAACAAACAAAAACAAAGGATAGCAAAAAAAAAAATCCACACAAGTTAAACAACAGAAAAAAAAGAAATTAATAATAAACAATTCACAGACAAAAAAAATAAAAAAAAAAATAAAATAACTACAATTGACAATTATATAAAATAAAATTGTTCTGAAGGAATCTGTCACGCATCCACCTTCTAACCCTTGTCTCTCTTCCCTTGAGATCTCTGCCCACTTCCACCATTTCTCTTTGCGTCTTACTTTCCTTCTCTCCTGTCCACTTGAATTCTTCCCTCTACCGGGGGTGGTGTGGGAGGGGATAGCGTTTGCTTCCAACCGTTTTTTTTTTTTAATCCACAAAAAAACAAAAACTTTCTTTTCTTCCTAAAATCCAAAGTTTACTTATTCTTTTTCTTTCTTTCTATTTTCTTTTTTTTTTAAACAGAGACAGGCATGGATGCAGTGACAAAAATTCCCTAGCAATCTTTCTTTCTTTCTACTTTTCGTTCTCTCTTTTTCTTTCTTTTTTTTTTTTCTTGACTTTATCTGTTCTTCCTTCTTTTTCTTTGTTCAAATTTTTCCGCCATTTTTATTTTTTTTAAATTTTTTTATATTTTCCATTTTTTTTTTGTTTTTGTGGTAGAAGCTTTCCTCCACCTTCTACCCTCTGCACTCGGAACGACCCGACTTTGACCAGTCGATTTTAACCTAGCTTAGAAATCTCACTCTCTCTTATTTTTCGTTTCATCTTCCCTTTCTCTGGGGTTTTGAAATACCTCAATTTTTTTTTTCTTTTAGTGAACCTTGCAGCAAAAAAAAAAAAAATTTTTTTTTTTTTTTTTTTAATCGGTGACTTATCACCTTTCCAGCATAAAAAAATTACTATAAAACTTCCCAGAACGGACTAACTTTCTTTCTTAAGCCACTGGTCCTAACACTTAAGTATAAAAATTACTTTGTGAAACTGCTACGAAGAAGGAGAAAAAAAAAACAAAAAAAACATTTGAATTCTACCGGTCAAGTTAAGTGTGAAAAGCGGGTAGGGGAAGAAGAAGACCTTCCCTTACCTTCTAACAAAAATACAACAAAAATTATTAGCAGTTAAGGGGTTAAACATATATACACACACACACAAAAACGAAATAGATTACTTGTTTGTTTTTTTTCTACATCTTAAAATTTCCTTAATCTAACAAATCTTTTTTCTTTTGTTCTTATATTCGAGTGCAGTGAGGGAGGGGGGAATGTGTATTCCTACCTTTGTAGATTTCTTTCTTTTCCACTTTTTTTTTTCTTTGTCTCTTCCGTTTTCTTTTTCTTTTCTCTCTGTCTCGCTGGTGGCGGTCTTTATGACCTTTTTCTCTTTTTTCTTTTTCCGTTCGTCTGTCAGTCCCTAAACTCCCCGCTCCCTGATCAATTCCAATTTTTTTTTCATCACGCGTGTATCTTTTTTTCTTTTCTTAGAGACCAAGTCCCGAAAAATGTCCTTTTTTGCTTTTTTCTTAGAAACCAAGCCCCTAAAATGTTCTTTTTTCTTTTCTTTTAATAAAAAGCGACTCTGTGCGAGACAATGTCTTTAATAATGTTCTTTTTTCTTTTTCTCTTACTTTGTCGGTCGTCTTCTCTCTCTATAGAGCAATTAATGGTATCTGATACATGTGTAGTTGTTGGAGTCAACTGAAGTTGTTAATTCTTTTTCTTAGGGAAACAATTCCTCTAAAATATAAACCTACTTTTTTTCAGTTTCTTCCTTTTTTTTTCTCTTCTTTTTGGCTTGAGCAGCAGAAACCTATTTTATTCGGTTTCTTTTTTACCTTCTTTTCTGCTTGTGCTTACTTCGATTTCTCTTCTGGAATTTTGAATGAAACACTAAATCCTTCAATTGGACTTAATTCTTGTTACTCAGCTCCATTTGAGTTGAGAAATAAAAACGCGGCCTAATTCTAAGACCTCCTGTTTCAACTGACTACGGTTGATTTCGGCAGGTAACGCCTGGAGCAGCAACACACCGCCCCCAGAGACTCCAGTCAATCATATCAAAGCTTATCTGTCATATACAGATTTTCACCGAATACAAAAGAGTAAAAAAAAAAAAAATACAAGATAGGCCCCGAATTGACTCAGAAATGTTGGCGCTCCATTTAATAAACCCATTTACCGATAAAATTTCCACAGTGCTAACGCCAGCATGAAAAGTCTAACACAGTCTGAAGGCCTTAAATATAGAGACGTAACTAAGGAGGAAATAAAGTAATAGTTACTGAATTAACGATTTTTTTTACAAAACAAAGAATGGGATTAAAGGAGAAATATTATTGGAATGAGACAGACACTACATTTAAAGGAGCAAACATTTCACAAGGAATTGTCACCGCGTGGTAATAGAGAAAAAGGTACTTGTCTAAATGTCTATAAAAAGAAGGCGTAGTTGTAAATTAAGAGATAAAATTGTGGTGACGCTAATGTAAGGCTCTACTGTTTTGGCCCGTATCTTAAAGTTAACTCTGAGAAGGTAAAATCTACGTGTTTTCTCGTTCAGATCTGAAAGGGAAGAATGAAACCGGAAGTTTCCCAAAACACTGACAATTTAAGGATTATCCCTACTGCTAAAAAAAAGGCCGCTAGGGGAGGTAACTTTTAAGGAATCTTAAGCTTTTATGTGTAACACCACAGCATGTGCTCTTGTTCTCACGACAGACATTACCAAAACATGGCTCGAGAACAAA
Organism: Sepioteuthis lessoniana; assembly: GCA_963585895.1. NCBI lineage: Eukaryota > Metazoa > Mollusca > Cephalopoda > Myopsida > Loliginidae > Sepioteuthis > Sepioteuthis lessoniana. The sequence continues at coordinate 41,385,593 of OY757926.1, read as the reverse complement.
ATCACAAGACTCACGTTTTAGCCTGACCAGAGTCCAGATTTGAACTCTTTTATTTATTTCTTGACAAATTATTTGTTATTAAGCTAAAAAGACTCAAACCTGATTGTCTCGGGTTATTTTATGCCTAGAGTTTAGGGAATCGTGTTGATATTTACATTTTTGTGTTATTTCTTATTAGGTTTTCTTTTATTGCACGCAGTCCTATCAAATACAAATCATTTTCAAACCAGATCTATTTGACCCGCAGATGGAAGCCAAACAGGCATTACCATTCCGGATCAGAGTGCACCTAGGAGGAATAACAATAAACGGGTTATTCACACTGTAAAATACAGCTTGGCTCACAATATGAGACAAGGTAAAAATTCTCACTGTGCCGTAAAAAAAGAGATGCACCGGAAGAGATTGACCTATGAACTGCATGATAGTTATTTCCGCTCGATGATGATCACGCCTGCAATTCCGAAGATAGCGGATGTGACACATCCCAATGGCCAATAATCGAAAGAAATCGCACAGGTGTGCTCGGCTGATAATATGGGACAAGGTGAAGGTCCCACTTCAATGATGCACCGGAAGAGAGTGACCTGTGAACTGCATGACAGTTATTTCCGCTCGACGACGATCACACAGGCCATTCCAAATGAGCGGAAGTAACACATCCCAATCGCCTGAGATCGGGAAGATTGCAGAGGCGTAGAGGCGTGTCTTTATCTCTGCGTGGGAGTTTGAAGGTAATATAAGGCCGACGAATTGAACAGAAGAAGATAGAGAAAAAAGGATCCCGCTGTTCACGAAACCTCTCTCGTCGTCACGCTGTGTGCGTTGTCTCGGTCATCGTCTCCTGACATCGAAAAGTTAAAGCCTCATCGACGAACGATCCTAATTCCTCTCCTGACTGCTCCTACATCACACAAGCGTCCGTCGAGAAAATAAATATATATTGTTATATACAAATTCCGTGTTGTCGTTTGTTTGACCAGAGGGCGGAACGTAACAACACTCCCCAGATCACTATCAGATACAGTTGAATATCACTCGCAGGACAACACTTTTTGTGGTGGTGGATGGGGTCATACCGCTACAGGAGATACAGTCATCGTATTCTTAGCCTCGTTGACAGGGTGAATCTTTGTTTGAGTCTTTTACCCCGAAAAGTAAACATGTAAGCTCAGTGGCGAACCAATTGGGCCCAGGGGTTTGGTCATGGGCGGCACTTTATGGGGGCAGCATTTTGCGAAATTCATTTTTACGTTAAGGTGTTTCAAAAAAGAAATCTAATATTTTGTTTTTTTATTCAAATTTTTTCATATTCATTTCTTTTGTTCGGAAGATCACAAATGCATGACATGCCACCTTGTGAGCGACCTCATCTTTTAATAAGCTCGGGAGACTGGATGAGATGTTGGTACTTTGATTGGCCTTGCTGTGAACGACCTCTTGCTGAGACCACACCAGGACATTCCAAGAGATATCCCAACTATATTGTATATTTTGTACAACCAATGTATATATTTATTACACCTATGTTTTTATATTGCGAAAATTGATATAAATCATTTTTGGATAATTTTTGAATTATTTTCAGTAAAGATAAAATGTCTGAAGATGCTTTTTCAATTATTTCAAAATCAATTGTAAACATGTCGAAATTTTAACCAAATCTTTGGTATTTCATTCATTAATGAATTAATTTTATAACTTTTTTGATTTAAAAAACTTTGAAAAATATTTTCATCACGTTACAGGTGAATTTGGTCATTTGAATAAAAAAATTCCAATCCTTAATTTTTACATTTCTTGAAAAATCAAAAATGAGAAGACCACATAAAAAATGAATTTAGTTTACGATATGAATTTAGTGTTTCGGGAAATGGTTAATTTCTCTAACACTCTCAATTATTTGGCAACACAAATGAAGAACGAAACTTCTTTTAAACAACACAACAAAGAAAGGTTTCTTATCGTAGCTGGCGTAAAGGAGTGAGAGTGAGAAAGTATCCCTTTTGTGTCGCTGGTCAGTATGTTGGTCCTTAGTTTGTAGGAAGTGTGTGCGAAGCTAGCAGCAGCGTTTTCTTCAGCGATGGGTTCCAAGTGGAATCAGTAGCAGTGATGTGAGAGAGGTCTGTTTGTGCTGCTGGCTCATGGCTCTCTGGGTCGACACACAAAAAGAAGGGACTAGAAAAAATAGTTCTTGAGAGGAAGAAGGAATTAATGCGCTCTGCCAGTTGATTGGTCAGTGAGTGACCGACTCTCTTGGCGGGGGCATTGATTCGCGAAAGGAAATAGATCTGTGGCTGCTACATGAACACCTTGAAAAAGTTATTTGAAAATTTTCATTATGTTTTTTAAAAAACTCAAAAAAGAAGTTTTATACCGTGTTTTTTTTTAGTGTAGTTTTTAAAAAAATTTTTTTTTCTTTGGGTTCATTGAAAAAATTCCTCTGATGCAATTTACCTATATTTTATGCACTTAAAAATTTTACAGTGAATTTTGAAAACCTTCAAATTCTTCTTAGATGAAATATTTATAATTAAATAAAAAATTATTCAATGTGACTGAAAATAAAACTGAAAAGCGGCAGGAAAAACATAAATACATAGAATGTATATAATCCCAACCTACCTTCACCCTAGGTCTTGAGTAAGAAACCGAAAAAAAGCAAAAAATCAAGTGGGAAGAGATATTAGTGCTCACACGAATGTTTTAGAAGCTAAGTGTAAGTTAGAGTGTTCGAGAAATGTCTACTATCATGCATTAATCCAAAACTGACGAACCTAGAAGGTAACTAATTATCGCTCAATTGTTTATATTAATAAGCATGTTTTCTGTCTTTGTTACTAACATAATTATGATTATAATTATTATTGTCTGTGAAAGGGTAGTACCTGCTCAGTTGAAATCTTTCGTTTCTGGTAAAGTAATTAAGAGTAGAGGAGGGAGAAGAAAGGAAGAAAAAACAAGTGGGAAGGAACATAAATGCTCGCATAAATGTTCTTTGAAGCTAAGTGAAAAGTTAGAGTATTCAATAGTGGTCTACTATCATGCATTAATCCCAAACTGACGACCCCAGAAGGTAACTAAATTATTCCACAAATGTTTGTATCTGTCGCTGGTTTTAATGTTATTACTATTATTAGTTGTCTGTCTAAGAATAACCAGATAGAAATAATCATTACTGGGCTTAAATCTTACAATAACTGGTCCCGACTAGTCAATTGCTCGGGACCTACAATATCTCTGAATTTCAAAAGTAGCATAAGATTTAAGGAACGTACAGGAGAGAAAGACAAGAATTAAAAGGAGAAAAAGAAAGCAGAAAGAATAGAAAAATGCGCCATACTAGTAATGAAAAGCGGCAAATGGCACTTGACGGACGGAATGGAACAGCCAAATCAAGACAAGATTAAAATATTCAGAGAAATGAAAACCTACAAATACTCGGGCATCTTGGAAGCTGACACTATAAAAAATGGAGGTGAAAGAAAAAATCTAGAAAGATTATCACAGGAAAACCAGAAAGCTATTCGAGACAAAACTATGTTGCAAAAACCTTATCAAAGGAATAAATACCTGGGCTGTATCCCTCGTAAGATATTCGGGACCATTCTTGAAGTGGACCAGAGAAGAACTTAAGCAAATGGACCAAAGAACAAGAAAACTAATGACCATACATAAGACATTACATCCCAGAGATGATGTTGATAGAATATATGTATCAAGAAAGGAGAGAGAAAGAGGACTTTGCCAGCATTGACGCATCGATTCAACCACTCGAGGACTACATTAAAAAGCATGGAGAAGGACTGACTACAGCCACCAGAAACGATACTGACAACACGAAGGCCAACAGAACGACAATAACTAGAAAAAATGGGAAGAAAAACAATTCCATGGGCGTTTTAAACAGCTAATAAGCAACATCCCACACGCGAAAACATGGATGTGGCTAAGAAAAGGAAACCTTTAGAGAGAAACTAAATCTCTACTAATAGCAGCATAAAACAACGCCATCAGAACCAATCATATCAAAGCGAGAATAGATGACGCAACAAAATAGCAAATATAGGTGATAGAAATAATATGCGAATGTTGCAAATTAGTGCAGAAGGGGTATAAGACTAGACACGACTCGCTGGGCAAGGTGATTCACTGGGAGTCGTGCAAGAAATTTAAATTTGACGATACGAACAAATGGTATATGTATAACCCAGCATCTGCCGTAGAGAATGACACATATAAACTCCTATAGGAGTTTGACATACAAACGGATTACCTAAACTCATCTAGAAGACCAGACCTTATAATAATCAACAAAAAAAGAGAACTTACAAAATTGTTGTCTTTGCTGACCACGGAATAGAATTAAAAGAAAGTGAAAAGAGGGATAAGTGTTGTATATTGACTCTCGACCGAGCCGTCAATCTAGAGATGCACCGGTGTAAATAAGCGGAAGAACAGCGGAAGCGGGTGAACGTTAGAAAATAATATAACCAGGTACCCGGGCGGTTCGAGTCAGTTGGAGATAGGATGCCGAAGTGAGAACCAGCTGCAGATTGAGGGCTTTGGGTCCTTAGTGACCCCCGGTTGAGCAACCCAAGCCAAGATGCGAAAGAAGTGCTGCTATGGTCGAGAGAAGAACTCGGGTCAATATAGCAGTCCGTCCTTGTCATTTCTCCCACATAGCAAACATCACCTTTTCGAAAATAAAGTGTGAGAGATTTATATTTTTAAAGAGGTGTATTCATTCGTTATTGAAGTCGTCATTATCAGTTGATTATGTTCCCGTGTATATTTGTATACGCGTAGTATACTATACAACATAAATAGCAGGACCTTGCTAGGGAATCGAAAAAGTTGTGAAACATGAGAGTGACAATTATACCAATCGTGATTGGTGCTTTTGTTACAGTCACCAAAGAATTTTTAAAGGGACTGGAGGACTTGGAAATAAGAGGACGAGTGGAGACCACCCAAACTACTACATTTTTGAGAACGGCCCGAGAGAAGAATCCTGGAGACTTCAGAAGACTTACTGTCACTCAAACACCAGTGAAAGATCATTAGCTGACGCTGATGTGAAAATCTCTCAAGGAGTAAATAATAATAATAATAATAATAAGAAGAAGAAGAAGAAGAAAGACTAATTACAGTTGCCAGTAATAGCAATGTCAACAATAAAAACAATTGAGGAACAAATAGAAAAACCACAATAAAAAATCTAAAAAAACAAAAATAAGCAGAAATATATTCTTAATAAGAACGTTATAAAAATCTACATCAGCTTATTTCAAAGATCTGTCTTGGGGGGTGGGTGGATGAAAGTTTAGAGAAAATTTACTCGTATAATAGACCATGAGACATTTTTGTTTCATAACAGGAGAAGGGGTAGATTTGACATCTCATCTTAGCGCGGAGGGTGTATTTGAGATGACAACTAACGTGCGCAATAGAACAAGAGGTTGTTTTGTTTCATAACAAGAAAAATCATCATCATCATCATCATCATCATCATCATCATCAAGGCGCGGTGAAAGCACGGATTCCCTTTACTCTCTATCACCTTCTGTCCCTATTTGGTAAGTCTTCTGGGCGGCTTGCCTATTCATATTGGCATGGGGAAGGTGTGCCTGAGATGACAGATGACACATAAATAGAAAATCATTGAAAATTCTTGAGAGGAGAGTGTTAAATAAACATTAATTAAATCTGTCATTTCTTTAAATGTGCTAAAACCTTGAATTTTCCTTTTATTTTCTCTGTTTTAATGGTATCAATTGAACAATTTTTTTGCAATTCATTCATCAAATACAATAAGGTGGGTTAAAAATGATAATTTACCAAAAGTAGAAACGAAATAAGGAAAAATATTAACGGTAAGCTTTTGCCCAAAATTTCGCACTAATTCACATATCCCATGTCATATTTGTATTCATTTTGATAAAAAAAAAATAGCAACCTTTCAGCTGTATTAAAGATTAACATTATAACTAACATCTCACTTTTGACCCACTGTTATATAGTTATTTACACGTTCATTCAGCATCACAACGGCACCATAATTAAGACGCATGAAGGAAGGAAGACGCAGGAAGAATTAAGATGCAGGAAGGAAGACACAAGAAGACTTATTTAGAATTATATTCACCTCTCACTTTATTGCAAGGGTTCGAAAGGGTAGCATGTGAGAGAATGCTGGAGACCGAACATAAACTTCATATTTTGACCCCACTGTTATGACAGTCACGTTGTGTCTTGTTCTCCTGATGTTGGGGTCCACTCCATCGGGGGTTTTCCGAAGGCCCCCTCGGTCGGGTGTGGCCTTCCCTACCACATCTGGTCTCTGGCTGTCTGGAATTCTGCTGGCAACTGCATCGGGGGTTTTCCGAGTGCCCCCTCGGTCGGGTGTGGCCTTCCCTACCACATCTGGTCTCTACTGTCTGAAATTCTACTGACAACTGCTCTGGGACCCAAACTCAACTGAGTTAAATGATAACTCAACGCCCACACGATCGCCTACTGGATCTTTGAAATCGAATGTTTAATCGTCATCAAGCGGAAATAACTGTCATGCAGTTCAGAGGTTACTCTCTTCCGGTGCATGACTGTAATGGCAGAATGGGACCTTCACCTTTTTCCATATCATAAGCCTTAATCCGCCCACGCGATCTCTTTCGATTACTGGCCGTTGGAATGTGTCACTTCCTTCCGGTGTATTACCTTGGAATAGCATTTTTGGGCCGGGGCGAAGGTCAAAATATTACACCACTGTACCTCTCCTTTAAGACGTAATGGCTTTTTCAGTCCTTGAGTTTGAGATTCCAGTGTTTGACAGTCAAGAAATTCTATTAAAAAAAAGTCTACCTTAAAATGATACGTCATAAATGTTGCAATTTATTCTTGAGTAGTCAAATATTTGCGTTACTATACTGCTGTGATTAATTCTCCAGAAATTAGAATAATGAAGAGGATTATGTCAAGTACAGTTCACCATACTGTCAGAACGAATTTCGAAATTCCAAATTATATGAAAGTCTGTTCTTGTTCGTGTTGAGCTTAGGACCAATAAATCTTATCTGAAGTGTTGAAATGTTTAACAATTTAACTTTATTTGATAAATATACGATTTTAAAACTTATTTGCACACTCGACTAGATTACATGAATTTGAATCATTAATATGAGTTTTTAGTTTGATTTGTAAAGGGATACATCTGGGGAAGAAAGGGATAGATCTAGGGAAAAAAGGGATAGACCTTGGGTGGGAAAGGGATAAATCTGGGGAACGAAATGATGGCTGCGTGGCAATATTAGTCACCATTTTTTAAAAATAAGTTCAAATCACAAACGCGTGATATTTATTTTTCCATGTTATAATATCAACTGAAATGATATCACTTCGTTTTAAAGATTAGATTAAAGATTAACTGCTTTCCTACATTTCCGTGGCGTAGTGGCTAAATTGTTGGATTGCAACATTGTAGCGAGTTGGAACTCCAATCACATCATCACGTTCACTTTCGAACTAATCCCCTTGGGAAAGGTATGAAGCCCCTTATCTTCTCAGCTATGGGTTAAGTATTACTACTACTATACTTCTATAAGGATAGTTTTGATATCAAATAACCCTCAAATGTTGATATTGCATTAAGCAAAGAAATAAACCAACCAACCAAACAAACAAACAACTATAACTGATTGATTGGGTTTTGTGGCATTTATAGATTATTCAATGTCAGGTTCTGTTTAGATAGATAGATAGATAGATAGATAGATATGTAATTTGTGAACGTACTGTTAGTGGATGGGGTTTTACAGCCTGTTAACCCGCCTGGCGCCACAATATGCCCAGAGGTTAGGGAGTGGTTCTAATAACATGTTAGCATTGTGTATTCATCATATTCTTTGGAACAATCCTCTCTCTCTCTCTCTCTCTCTCTCTCTCTCTCTCTCTCTCTCTCTTTCTCTCTCAAGGACTGAGTGTCATCCATGTTGACGTTCTCGAACAAGTCGCTGAAATTATTAACCTTGAAAAATCGCTTTCTGATGAAAGCGAAAGCTCTACATTCTATGAGAACGTGCTTTACGTTGCAAGACGTTTGACATGTCAAACACTGTGATTTTTTATCCTGTTTGAGTACAAGAATGAGTAAGCCTTGTGTGAACCATGCGCAATCGGGATATAGTGACTTGTTCTCTTCTTGATTTTCTGAAAACTGGTTTCCATTCTCCCCAAATGGGCTTGATCTAGAAGAGTTTATTGTGAATATTATTATTCCAGCGTTGTTACTCTTTTGCGTTAAGGAATTAATTGATTTTGGTTTTCAATTGGTTGGTTGGGTTTTATGGCATATCAATCTTTATTGGTTATTTAACGCCAAATCTATTTTTATGCAAATCGTTCTATTTCAAACAACTCAGTTTAGCATGAGGACACAGTTTAATTGTCAAAAACATTTCTATTTCAAACTATTCAGTTTATTCAAACATTCAGTTAATTCAGTTTAGTATAAGTACAGATTTTGTTTACACACAGTTAAATGTCAAAACAGGTCTATATTTAGTGTAAGTAGAGTTTCAATGTCAAAAACAGTTCCCTTTCAAACAATTCAGTTTAGCATAAGTACACAGTAAAAATGTAAGTACACAGTTTAATTGTCAAAAACATTTCTATTTCAAGCTATTCAGTTTAGTCAAACAGTTCTGATTCAAACAATTCAGTTTGGCATAAGTATGCAGTTAGTTCTATTTGACCCATAGATAGGACCCTATCAGGTGCTACCACTCCGGGCCAGAGTGGATCTGGGAGCAATGGTAATGAAGAGGTGCTCCGCAATCCCCATCACTGGAACCTCACCATCAGATTGTTTCGTGTCATATCAGGACACTCCTTGCGGGGCGGAGTCTTACCCCTCTGCAGAGAAGCAGTCGGTCTATTCTACAGCCCCAGCTAACTGGGCAATTTGATTTTCAAGTCAGTATGGAATCTTGAATTTGTCAGGGTGGGGATCAAATCTAAGGCTGATTTGGTTGCCGAGGCTGCTCTTTCATTTCCTCTTGGGATCCAACATATAAAGATTTGTTTAGTTTGACATTGAGTCTAGTCTACTCAATAGTTTATTGATTTGGGGTTCTCAATTTTTTATTACTTAATGATAGTAAGACAGAGAACGAGTCTGAAAATAGGATAAATTTCTTGTTTGCTCTTCGAGATGATGTTGAGAGCTAGGTCTATTGCACAGGTTTCTACTGTGAAGATAGAGCTTTCCATTAGAAGAGTTTTCATCATAATTGTTTTATTTAGAAAAGCCGCGCACGTTGTCCATAGAGCCATTCGTGAATACATGTATATGGTCGGGATGTTGTTCGAGAATATAGTGAAATTTTTCCTAATAAGTGTTGGGATGGGCTTTTGTTTCGGGGAGTTCATTCAGTTCGAGGATCACTTCAGGTTTTTAATAATCCAAGGTGGCGTTTGCTTTCATATACATTTGTTGGAGATATTTCTTATTCTTGGAGAGTAGACTTCATCCGAAGGCCAAAAGGTTTTATTGATTTTTCCTTTTTTTTTAAATTTAAATATGGCATGTATTTACGGTTGAAAGTGCAGTAATAAGATTTGCATTTTGTATAGTACTGGAGAACCTTTTTTTCCCATCCGAGTTGTAGAAGTGCTTCATGGGCCTCAGTGGATAGGCTTGTCGACTGGACAAGTTCTGAAGGCTCCTAAGACCTGTCTTAGGCCTTTGTGATGTATAAGGTCGAGCTCTTTGAGGTAGGACCAGCTGGCAGATCTGTTGATAAAAGTGGCATAGTCCAATTGTAAGTGGATCAGTGACCTGTATAGATTAAGTAGCTTTTGTTGGTCGGCGTCCCATTCTGTGTGAGCAGAAGTTGTTGGACACGGGGGGGGGTCGGTTTTATGTATTTTAAGTGGCGGATAAATGTTAGTTTATTGTCGAATATAACCATAAGGAATTTATATTCGTCAACGACAGGCATTTCGGTATCTTGTTTGATGACAGGATCGTTGTGCATTAGAAGAAAAGTGCACACATTGGGTTTTGGGCTTAGAGAATTTAAAGCCGTTGTCAGTTGCCCATTTATTTATTTTGTTGAAGTTCAGTTATAATCGTCGTTCTATTATGTAGCTCGATAACAGATGACGAAGTGGTCGACTGTAGGACTCAGGCATTTGACAATATTGTAAATTATTATTGAAAAGAGAGTAACTGATAGGATGCTTCCTTGTGGAATGCACTCCACTTGATTTTGCAGGTCAGAAAGTACGCTGAAATTTCTTTGGGAGATAAATTTTCTTATGAAAAGTGGCAGCCTTCCTATTAAGCTCAGATCATATAGGTCGCGCATGATACCATACGTTCAGGTAGAGTCGTATGCCTTCTTCAGGTCGAAAAAAATTACCGTCAGGTGTTTCTTTTTTATGAAGGTTTCCCAGATGAAGGTTTCCAGACGGATCAAATAGTCTACGGTTCCGGAATACTGTCTATATTTTGGTTATTAGGCCGTTTGACTCAAGGTAACACGTCAGTCTGTTATTGATCATCTTCGCCATCGTCTTGCAGAGGCGGCTAGTCAATGTGATTGATTGATAGTTCTGCAGATTAGAAGAATCTTTGCCTGTTTTGGGGATGTGGATAATTATAGTCTGTCTCCATGTTTCTGGTAAGGTACCAATCGCCCAGATGTTATTGAAGACATTTTACAGGCACTTGACGTATTCGTCGGGTAGTTTTTGAGAAACTCATTGTGTATCTCATCAGGGCCGACAGCTGTTTTATGGGATTTATTAATGGAATCCACTAGTTCAGTTAAGGGGAATTGTTTGTTGTAATCTTCAGAATTTCTTGAGTAAAAGTTTAATTTTTTTCTTTTCAGAGCTCTGTTTGATTTTAGTGAAATTTGTCTTGACCTGAACGGAAGAATTTTTGGAGAATGTTTCTGCTAATAGATTGACATTGGCCTTTTTTTCGTTATTTTTTTTTTTTGTTTATTATGGAGAGGTGATTTATTTTCTACCGGCTATTTTCCGAATCATATGTCAGGCTGTCTTGAAATTAGAGGAGGTATTTAATTTGCTCACGTAATTTCACCAGGGTGTTTTTTGCCTCTGATAGTTTTACTTGCATTTGCTCTGTAGAATTTGAAAGAGAATAAGTTAGAGGTTGTGGGTTCTGTATTAAATTTTCGCGAAGCTGCTCATCGTAGACGGATGGCCTCTCTGCTTTCTCTGCTGAACCATGGTCTGTTCTGTTTATGAGTGGTTGGGTTGTGTGGGATACATATTTTTATAATTTGCTACTAGTTTATAGGTGAAGTGGGGAGCAGAGTAAGTTTTATTTTGTATGAGGTCTTTGAGGCATAGAAATCAGAACTCTTCCCAGTTAGCTTTATTTAATCTCTATCTTGTGGGTGCAAACTTTCGATCTCGACTGAGAAATGGTCGCTCCTGCATGTATCCTCTTGCACTCTCCAAGAGGAATCAAGGAAAACTGAGGTATCGCAGAAGTTTAAATCTCTAGTTGAGTATAGGGCAGAAGATGGATAGATATGTTTGAAATTTTGTGTTGAAGAGACAGATTATTATTATTGATAATGTTTTTCAGTGTTCAGCCTTTTTTGCTTGTGCTTTTATAGTCCCATATGATATTATGGCTGTTAAAATCACCTTGTAGAATATAAGGTGTAGGGAGTTGCTGTAGTAAGTTGTTAAGTTCTTTTTCGTTTATTGCATCTTGTGGTGGAATGTAGTGTCACGTGGTGTCCCACTGAGACGATAGAAATAAGATTAATACTATCCTCGTGTTCTAATTAACAGTAGTAAGCCGCCAAAGAATGACCGTTAAGAAAGAATGTGGGTCACAGTGGAGACCAACAGATGTTGGTACTTGGTGACCTCACTCGTGTCGCCTGACACGGGAAGGAAGAAGGTAGAAGCCAAACGATTGGCTGGGACCCTAAAACGGAAGTGGCACCTTCTTCCCGTCAGCGAAAAAAGGAAATAAGAAAGTTAGTTGTTGGGCAGGGTTCGTGGCGGAAAGAACTAAAGCCAAGAACTCCGGGTAAAAGAAGAGCCCGTAAAAGAAGAAAGATTCTCCACAGGAATCCATCTAAATAAGATAAGTAACTTTGGGACTGTTTCTCCTTATACCCAATTTTATATACCCTCTCTCTCTCTCTCTCAATTTGAAGAAAGACTGAAAACGAAAGAAAAGAAAAGAAGAAAGACATTTATGTTCATGGACTATTCATTTATGATATATTTGACACGTTGAAGGTGTATATCTATGCGTAGTAAAAGATTGCTATATTTTAATTTTCCCACGTGCCCGAAGTTGTTATTTGTAGTGTTTGCCACGAATTTGTTATGTCATGTTTCTTTTTCAGCTTCTATTCGCCTTATGATATGCTCGCTGAAAATTGTCCTATAAATTCCTTTAAAATATCACACGGGAAACCGGAATTGCCGACTACTACAATATAATATTATTACGTCTAAACCTAGAGGTCCATATCTTCCATTGTTCTAGGGGAGGAAGACTAGCGGCCTTGGTGGGTGTGTGTATAGTGTGAAATTTAGAACCCCTTGCCAGCGGTGGTCAGTCTGGCCATAAATTAATCCCCCACATAATATGCCAGTTCTTATGTGCCCGAGAAAAAAACTCTGAACGAGGACTTATTCTACAAGGGATCAAGTGCCAACCTGCCCCGTCTTCACACGTGCGAAAATAAAGTCCCGTTTTGGGATAAAAGTAAATCTTTCGCGTCACAATAGTGTGCAAATATTAATTGTTCTGTGTAAGGTCGCTTTGACGGCGATTGCCTGGAGTTCAGTGTTGAGGTTGATTTTGCTTTAGGGTGTGTCATTCCTAATTGGAAGTCCTGAGACTGGTATTGTGTGTATGAAATTATAACTTTAGTAATTTTTTTGTTTTAATGCTATTATTCGTTTTAAGGAATGTTTCTTGGAGACAAACTATTTTGCGGTTCTGGCTGGTCAAAAGATGTAGTTCTTGGTAATTCTCCCGGATTCCTCTGCAGTATGAGAGTTGAGCTACGACTTTTATTTGAATTAGTGGAGTTTATTGTGGTATATTAGGGTTATTGTTCTTTTTTTAATTTGTTTTTGCTGCTAGGCTCCCCTGTCTCCATTCTTTTGATGAAGCTAAGTTTATTTTTGACATCAAAAAAGATCTACATGGTATAATAATCCACTTGCTTATACACTCCACGAAAGTCATCTTCATAAAAAGGGGTGATTGGTATCGAGTACATTTACTATTACATTCTCCTCCACCGACTAACATTCATAGGGAATAAAGTTCTCCCATCGACCTGGCCTCCAACAGGTTCTTTGGGGACGTCTTGATGGTTCGCTCTCGGCATCCATCTTCCGCCTACGCTCCTCAGGAACTGACGACGTTTCGGGGCTGTCTAGTTCGGCTGGCTTCAAGCTAAAATATCTCGCCTCGAAATGATGTCGTTTTCTCTGATGCTTCGGCCGCTTTGTCTGAAGATTGAGTATCTGTCTCAGATGTTGGGTGAAGCTGCTTTCGTGATACCAGTCGATCGTCAGAACAAGAATTAGATTGGACTCTGTCGGAATATTCAGATTCATTTCGTAAGGACACTGGACTTGACATTTATGACAAGATCACCTGGGGGAACCGTGAGTTTATGTCCCTCTGAAATAGTTATACGTCTGAATACATCCCCTGGCGGGGCTAGATCCCTTAAGGGAACAGTAGATTGCATTCCCTCCGAATTATGGATTCGCTTCGATTAGTTCTACCTCGCTCACCAATGGGTCGTATTTACTGAGGCGAAAATGCTGTCTTAATAAAACTGTTCCAGGTCATGTGAGCTACCATGTGAGAACGAGAAGAACCTCTCATGTGGAGTAACGTTTATCGCTGTACATAATAGAGTCCTAATAGCATATATATATTTACCAACCCCTCCGCTCGGGCAGGATACGACACAAGGTCAATTTTTAAGCGGAGTTTAACAGGTTTGAATTCAGAGCTTTCCTTCTCCTAGACTAGTTGCCTCACCAAGGCTGAAGAACCTAGTCTGTCCTACTATTTACCCATAGCTGGAGGGAGAATAATTGGATTCATACCTTTCCTAAGAGTATTAGTGCTATATGAAATGCAATCAGTCTCGTCCAGGATTTGAACTCGTGTCGCCGTGTCCATTGCCTACGACGATAACCATTACACCACGGGCACCTCCTAATAGCGTATAAGGCCTCGGGAAGGAGACTTTCCCAGTCAGAAATCGGACTCTTGCGTTTTGAAGCCGCCAATTATACTATCTTCCATACTTGGCATTACATCTCTCGCATTGCCCGTTGTCTTGGGGCACCTCTGGTGGTGTAATGGTTAGCAAGCTCGACTAGCAAACTTACACGAGTGAGTTCGAGTCTCATTGGGTGCCCCCTTCATATGGCCTTGTGCCACATCTAAGCAAAAAGCTTAGTAAATTTCCATTCCCCGTTGTCTTGGGAATTGTAAGGAATTGTTCAACTTACAGCCACTCTTCGTTCATGCAAAAATTGCTTGAGTTCATCCAAAATAAAAGCAAATCCACGATCTGAGTAGATATATGCAGGCACCCCAAAAATCGAAAAAAGGGGACCAGAGACCTTGAATTACTGTTGCAGACGTTACGTCTGGGAGGAGGACGGCGAAGGGAAATCTTGAGTACTCATCAATTAGTGTGAGAACGTATTTATTTTTTGTTTGAGGCCTTTAAAATCCGGGTTAAGCCTTTCAAAAGGTTGTATGGCCTTAATGGGTGTTGCTGGAGAGAAGTTGGTTTGTTTTCTGTGCATATCAGTTCGTAATCCTTTTTACGTCTTCGACAGAATTTCCTGCTCCTGGCAACGTGGGTCATTCTTCTGATATTCGGGTGGCACAATTTCTTGTGTATGTTCTGAAGATCTTCTGTGCCGGTTACTAGACCACATACCCTTGAAAGTGCGTTGACTGCAGTATTCTCCTTAACAGGACAGTAAGTGACGTCGAATGGGTAGCCAGAAAGCTCCATTCTCCGTCTCGCTATCTTCTCGCTTTCTATTTTACTCGTTGTTTTCGGGTTAAACATAAACGAGACCAACCTTTGGTTAGTGATCAGTTTAAAATGTCGACCGATCAGGCAATACCTCAATTTTTGTAATGCCTCAACTATGGCATACACCTCTTTTTCTATCGCCAAGTGTCGTCGTTCGGACCGCGAAAGTGTCCTTAAAAAAGGCTAAAGAACGACCGGATTATCTCAAGGAGACAGCTATGAGCACGGTCGGAGGCATCCGTTTTTACTATTAGAGGGATAGAAGGAAATGGCAGAATTAGCGATGTCCTTTTTTATATTTTGAAATGCTTTGATGGCGGAACAGGACAAAGGAAAAGTAGATACTTGCATCAATTCCTAAAAATACGCAATCCTTTGGGAGTAGTAGGCGAACATACAGAGGGATCGTCATGTGGTGAGCATGTTTCCAGGGACTAGTAATTCCATTAGTCGCTCGGTATCCGGCATCATAGTGCCATTTTTGACGATGTATCCCAATAACTTGATACTTTTCAAGTAGGAACATTTTTCCTTATTCAAGGTCAGATTGTATTTCTTGACGGCAGTCATGAATTGTTTGAGGTTGTGGTCATGAGCAGCTTGGTTATTATTATTTTTTGCTGGCCCTGTGCTCCTCCAACCACCACCACTTGTGTTTGGAATGTACCAAGGGGGAAACCCATTCGCCTTGGTTTAAACGGGGATACACGACAAGTAGGTTTTCGAGCCCTGGGATTAGGATTTCGAGACTTGGGAGTGGGTTTTCGAGCCCTTGCTAATCTAAGATTTCAGCAGTGGTCAAATTCCAATTCTATTAACGCAAGTGACCCCCAGCCACTGCCTTCTAGCACCTAATAGATAAGGGCTTGGTATTCGTTTGTCACAAGTGCAAATTGAAAGATACGGTCGGGACAATTAATAGGTGCTAGGGCTCGACACGACCAGCCGATTGATCGGATCGAGCCTAGCCTAGTAAGGGCTAAAGTGGTGTTCCAAATGACTTGACCACTCTGTTGCTGCGCCAAGTACTGCTCAACCACCAGGATCCCGTCCTTAAGCATCACGAGTCGCCGCCTACGGCCAACAGGTGGCCTCCTTGGGGTAAGGGGTCTTAACCTTCTGCAGAGGCGCAGTCGGCATATTATACAGCGCCAGCCGACAGGACAGCCAACTATTACTATTATTCAACAAGAATGGCTTTGGTATAAATCAACCCACAAAGGTAGATATGCTATAAAAAATAACTAAAACGAAAAACAAACGAACTAATCATTACTGTTCGCCTACAAGGATGGCTTTGGCATTAAATAACCCACGAAGGTTGATATGCAATTAAACAAAGTAACTAAACTAAACCAATCACAAGCTATCTACTCCTGAGTCCGGGAGAATGATCTCTCGGGTTTGGAATGTTAATAAAACAAGGCAATATAGATTCTCTCCAAGATTTAATTTTACAATATGAACAATATCTATCATTTTGTTTTGATATTGCCATAACTTTGTTTTAAAGATTATATCTTCCAAATTCTGGCCCTCACCAGCCAGACACACCTGAAGCCTCACCCTGAAAATCTGCAGTACTCGTGTAACATATTGACTTTCGACCCAGCCGTTAATCAAGGAACAGGTGCATTCGGTCGGAGATATCAGGGTATAACCTTGACTGTGGACAGGTTGAATTGGGTGCAGATGCGACGCTCACAAGAAGCAGGTGGACGTCAAACAATGATATAACCCAGTGCGACAGGAAGTTCAGTTTAGTTGGAGTCAGTTAGTTGGAGATAAGATGCTGTAGAGAGAACCAGCACCCAGCAGGGGGATATGGACCCTCAGGACCCCCGATTGAGCAGCCCAGCAGAACGAGAAAGAAGTGCTGCTAAAGACAAAGGAACTGGGGGTCAATATGTTGCAGTTTGTTCAGTCTCCAACTCACCTCTCACACATAACCCTTTCGTAACCCTTTCGCAACCATTTCGAATAAAGTGTGAGAGGTATATTTTTCTAAAGAAGTGTGTTCGTTCGTCATTATTGTGTTGACTATGTTTCAGAATGCATATGTATACGTATAGTTGTATCATACGGCTATGCAACACTCGCCTACTCATTGTCTCTATTATTACAGTGATTTCTTGACGAATATAAACTGTCATTTCCTAAATTATCTGGAGATTTGAGACCAAGTATTTCGCTGCCCAGTCTACTGGAGCTGTAGAATACACCAAACTGCATCTCTGCAGAGATGTAAGAGCCAGACCCAACGAGTGTCCTGCATATGACATTAAATCTGATGGTGAGGCGCCAGCCTTAGAGATTTGGGGAATGTGAAATACCTCTTTATCGCCATCAGTCCCATGTCCACTCTCACCCGGAGTGGTAGCACTTATCTATGGGTCAAATAGAACTGTTTGACTATTTAAACTGAGTGCAAATAAATAACTGATGTTTAATTGAATTGTTAGGGATACATAGCAATACTTGGAATCATTTAACTTTGTTGACTTATGCTAAATTGAATAGTTAGAAATAAACTGTTTGTTCCTTTAATGGTGTGTAAACAAATGACTTGTGTTTAATGGAATTGTTAGTCATACATAGCAATACTTGGAACTATTTAACTGTGTGCAAAAAGATGAGCTCAAATCATATATATTTGATATGTAAGTATAAACAAGATTTGACATTAAATAACCTATAATGGTTGATAAATGGCATAAAACCTAAACAAACCAAATCAAGTATCTTAAGAGGATAAAAAGTCACCATTTTTTAAAAATAAGTTTAAATCACAAACCCACGATTTCTGCCGTTCCACGCTGGGATGACAACTGAAATGTCATGTGTCATGGGTATGACACTAAATTGTTTATACGACAGTCTTGGGTCTCTGGGATGCTCTTTGTTGCCATTACTCTCATGTTCACTCTGACGCGGAGAGACAGTATCTGTTAGGGTCTTATCTATGTCTCAAATAGATCTGTTTGAAAATTGTTTCTATTGTATGGGAATACTTGAAAACATGTAACTAAACAAGCGAATCATTATTATAGATAAGTACACTATAAAAATGATTGCAATGGAACGTTATTCCATCTCAATGAATCAAATTTATTTTCGTGGGTATGACGAAGCACTTGAAAAAATGACTCTTATTTGCTAAACTAAGCAAAATTCAGTTTATTACAAAAATTGGCTTTCATTGTCAAACTAAAAACAAACTATACAATGAATTTAATACTTTAATCAAAGCGGCAAAAGCATTGGTCTGTACGTGAACTCAGATAAAACTCAGAGTTCATCTGTTTTGATCAAGATGCTGCCATCTCATCATTAAATTACAAGCCTCTGAATTTGATAAACCGATTCATATAATAGCTCGGTAACAATATCTCATCAACTGAAAATGTTGTTACCTTACGCATTGATAAAGTATTGACTGCAATTGACAGATTCGTGATGATATTGAAATCTGTTATCTCTACTAATGTATGGTAGCACCATTCGAACGATAACACTTGGAAACGTTTAGAGAAAAGGCTGGATGGTAACTGCACAAGAATGTTGCATACTATTTGAACAACTCCTTGAAGTAGCAGTCTACAAAACAGTAATTATACAGACACTTACATCTTATCTCGCAAACCATTTAAATAAGACGCGAAAAACCTACTGGAAACTGCTGGGCAAGTAAAAACATTCTCCTAAGAACTCCTACACATGAACAAACCAGTGCTGGCCGACCAGCAAAAACTTACATTCATCAGTTCTGTTCAGACACTGGCTGCAATCTAGACGACTTATCAAGAGCGATAGGGATGGATGGTTAGAGACAGAGACAGAAAGAGAAAGAGTCAAAGGAATCTATGCTGTCGACATGCCTTCATGATGATGATGAAGATTTATATCTTAAAAATAAAAATTTAAATATATATCTATATCTTCAAAGAGAAGAATTGGGGAAAGATCTTGTATAAAATTAGTGTTTTGATATAAAAACGAAGTTATGGGTTCTGAAATTTGTTAAGAATTGAAAAGAATAAATTGTGACATTTTTAGAGCCAAATGCACTGTGACGAAGGTAACGTGAATATTGCAGCGAATTATGCGTTACGAGTTTGCAATAAATTGCAGCTTGATATTGTAACTAAGGAGCTTACCAGTTATAGTGATGAAAATTTTAATGCTGAAATGAAATATAAATTAAACAACAATCTGTAAAACAAATTGAGTTAAAATAGACGTCTTTTAATTTTTTTCCTTTTTTTTTTTTTTTTTTTTTTTTTTGTAATGAGCAATAGTTTACAAAAGATATATTATGTGACCATCAGGTTTTATAAGTGTACGTAAATATTTTAATATTCTTACTTACGTCCTGAAATTCTCAAACTGATAAGATTTAATTACTATCGTGAAATTGGTGACGGATAAGTTTAGTTCTATCTTCTGATTCTGTTGATTAAACTGGGGAATTGATCTCTAACTAGCTTCTAGTGGTAAAATAGAGGTAAGTTATTTCTGGAAAACATGACACATGTGAGCCTTTTTCTATTCTTACATTTGGTATTAAAGACAGTTGTAATACCCATATTTTAAAAATCTAATAACAATCAAGTAATGAGAGACATTCAGTAAATCATTAGAGGATATTTTTCTTAATTCTTCTTGATAACTTTGTGAAAATTTAATCGTTCAGCCATTTTCAAAAACGGTGTAATTTGTTTTCATGAGTTTGAAACAAGGTCAATTTTTATTGGACCTCAAACTATTTTGAATGGTGGCGTGAACTGGATTTTTTATATCTGGTTTTTGTACTATTTAAACGAAGATGGTGTTGGTTGTAGGAAAGAGAGTTGACATACAGCAACAGTCACGATTCGTTTAAATTATACAAAAACTAATATGTAAAACAACCAGCTTATACCATAATTCAAAATGATTTGAAATACAATGCAAATTAAGCTTGTTTAACTCCTATAAATATCAAATTAGTGTAGTGGTTATCGTGGGAGTCAATGGCCACGGCGATCAGAGTTCAACTCCAGGGGGGAACTGTTTGTATTTCACAGAGCGCTAATATCATTGAGAAAGATGTGCATCCAATTATTCTTCCTCCAGCGATGGGCAAATAGTCGGGCAGATTGAGCTCTTTAACCTTGGTATAGCAGCCAGTCTCGGAAAAGGAAATCTCTGAATTCGAATCTACTAAAGTCTGCTAAAACACTGACTTTCTGTCACATCCTGCTTGTATAAATAACAAATTATACCATTCTTGAAAGTGGCAGGAGACACAAATGAAAGGACTCAAAATTCCTTGATGATTTCTACATTAATTCGATCTGGATAATATTTCCTAACGAAAAAACTTTCATTCAAATTTATCTATTCGTTGTCTACTTTTTTTTTAACCAAACTTACATCCTTCCAAGCTGTAGCTGTGTCGGTACTATGGTATGGTTGTGTCACTTGGACTTTAATGAAATGTCTGGATAAAAAAAACTACATGGTAACTACACAAGGATGTTACGGGCTGTTTTTAATAAATCCTGGAAGCAGTAAACCACAAAACAGTAGCTGCTCATCTCGCAAACTATTGCCAGTAAGACGAGCGAAACATGTTAGGCACTGCTGGTGAAATACAGATGAAATTATAAGCGGCGTTCTCCTATGGGCTACTACACGTGGACACACCAATGTTAGTCGACCAGCAAAAGCTTTGTCTGTGCGGACACTGGATGTCATTTAGAGCAGTGCTTCATGGTCTTTGCTTCCTTGAGGCCCATTTTTTGTGACAAATAATTTCAGGCCCACATAAGCACAAAGAGAAATTTCCAATAATTGGAAATACAGTTTATTCACCAAATCAAAATGTAGAAGAAAATATAAATCCCGACAAATGTTTCTGGTGTCTATCAGCTTGTCAAGTTGAACTTCTAAACCTTGGGTTCAGCGTCAGGCATACGTTTCCTCTCTTTTCATTCTACACTAAATTAACGTTTTTGGTAAGTACATCATTTGCTACCTCAACCAACCAGATGGTGAGGGAAAACCAAATAAGTATGGAATAAACCTTTTCAAAAAGCAAGAAGTGGGAGGATTTTATTTTACCCATCCAATCAATTATTCCCTTTTAATTTTTACTATAAATACTTTGTTCTCTTTCATGCCCATTTAAAAAAATTCTCTGGCTCATTTGTAAGCCTCAGGGCCCACGTTGAAAATCACTGATCTAGAGAACTTACAAAGAGCAGTGGCCGATCGGAACAAATGGCGAGATAGAGTCAAGTGAAATTGTGTTAGCAGTACGCCTTGATGATGATGATGATGATTAGGATATTAACCAGAAGCTGAAACCCAAACATATTGCTGACATAATGATAATTTTAGTATATATATATATATATATATATATATATATATTGAGTGGGAGATAGAGAAAAAGTGGCCGTATTGATCTAATTATAATAGAACTGCTGGAAAAGATATTTTCACATATTCATTTGGTATTCATTGCATTATTAGATGTTATTAGACCATTAGAGTCTCATTCTTTTATTATTCTCTGTCCTTAACACTGTGGTGCACGCACCTGTCCCCAGATGAAAAACCTTAACTAATCAGATAACGATGGACTAACATCAAAACGATGCCAAAAACCAATGAAACTCATACAGCGATCGTAAGCAAGCGACCGCAATGAAAAATAGGCTATGTTTTACATTCGGTTTCCAAGGAATTAATGTTTATCCGGAGGAAACAGTCTTGCAAGGTCGTCTTACAAAGACATCAAAACGTTGCACGTAAAACAGTGATTAATCTGAAAACAGAAAATAATATTTCACAAAGGATCTTACAACTTTTTCTTTTCGTATTTTCCAAAATATGCAATCAGGATTCTCGGCCTAGATTTTATGATTTGTATGTCTGTTTGAAAAATTGCTTCTTATATGCTTTGCAACTACCGTACACACTCGTGTATAAATTCATTAATTTAAGAACTGATTCTTGAAACCAAGAGTTGCTTTTAGTTTTTCCAAATTATGTTTTGATTTCAACTTAGCAAAATTATTACTTGTGTATTGGTCGATGCGAATTTTTGCTCTAAAAATTTTATCTTTAAAATCCAATTGTATTACATAATAGTTGGTCGGAACCTATGTTCTCATCTTAGTTGTTTCTTATCACAACGTTTCAGCCACTCTTCCCTCGATCCTTCTAGGAATTTAACAATTTTCCATTTATGCCAAGCGGAACTTGTAATTTCTTTCAGGGTAGTCATTCTTGAATTTTTCTTCCATTTAAAATCTTCCTAAGGATTTTTAAAACCTTATTATGATTTCTCTTTTTTTATCTTCTGATACTTGGGCAAACCACTCTCCCATAAATATCTTTTCTGTAGGACAAAAGCTATTTCTAAAGCCTCCTATGACAACATTGATTGTTATAGCCTCTGCCAAGTCTAACTAGCAAAGTTCATTATCTCTTCCTTCATATTCTCTCAGGTCTTTTCCTACTATACTCGTTATTTATTAGGCACCATTCTGTTAATCTTATGAGCCATTTGGTATCCTCTCTGCTATCACCCTGTCGGTGGTGCTTGGAGTACACCAACTATATCCCCTACTGAAGCATAAGACCCCTCACTAAAATCTGTAACCTGAGTATGACTCTAAACCTTCACGTTCTATATATATTTTTCTCCGGCTAGTTCACTGCATTTATCCACTTACATTTTGTTTTATTTTCATTCTGTGGTCTGCTAGAACGGTGAGGTCTTTTTTTCTTATTATTTATGACAAGGTCTGGTTTTCTGACTTAGATTAAGTGATCGTCTTCAAAATCCTAGCACGGTAAAAACGAACTATCCATAGTTAAAACATCTTAGAACAAATAATAGCGTATATGTGTGGGTACGGTATGTAATATCTTACTTAGCTTATTCTTACACCCATTCGGCTGGGGCTGTAGAATACACCAACTGCATCTCTGTAGAGAGGTAAGACCCCTGCCTCCAACAAGTGTCCTGGATATGACACAAAACCATCTAATGGCTAGTCCCCACCCTTGGAGATTTGAGAAATGTGGAGTTCCCCTTCATTGTCATTGCTCCCTGGTCCACTTTAACCAGGAATGGTAGCACCTGATAGGGTCCTATCAATGGGTTAAATAGAATTGTTTGACTATTTAAACTGTGTGCAAATAAATAACCTATGTTTGATTGAATTGTTAGAAATAGAAATTTAATCATTTAACAATGTGTAAAGAAATGACTAATGTTTAATTGATTAGTTAGTAATACGTAGCAATACTTGAAACTATTTAACTGTGCGAACGAATGAGTAATGTTGAAATATAATTATTAATGTTGAATAGCAATACTTGTTACCACTTCAATGTCTGTAGTAAATGAAATTATTCGTGTTAGATAGCACTACTTGAAACCACGAAACTGTGTGCAAAAAAAAAAATGAGCTCAGTCTCGTTTAAAAATGTTATCAACAAAATATGTTCACATTTCATATATACTTAATATATGTATAAACAGGATTTGACATAAAATAACCTACGATGGTAGATATGCCATAAAACCCAATCAAACCAATTAGCTTATGCTATATATACTGCAACGGTTATCGTCGTATGAAATCGAATCGGTGACCCGAGTTCAAATCCTGGACGAGGTTTGCGTTTCACTTCACGCTAAGGCCATTGCGAAAGGCATGAATCCATCTCCTCCTTCCACCTCAACTATGGGTAAATAGTAGAATAGACGAAGTTCTCTAGACTTGGTAAAACAATCAGTCTTAATGCAAACTAGTATTCCGCTTAAAAATTGACCTTGTGTCACATCCTGGCGTCGAGGCTGACTAAATGCATACACGTTAGAGATTTATCAATTCAAACATTTTTAGGCATTATCTTTCTCAGGATCATCAATCTTCATTAGGGATTAATACTGTATAATAATTTCGTATCTGAATGTTGTCATGCTAATCCTTTTGCTCATATAGTAACTTAATCCTCTGTCGATAACCAAATTATTTTGCATTGCAACAGACTAAAACTGTAACCCTTGGCTGACAAGTTTATTAATGTATTGGCCTCCGTTCTTATTCTGTGGAGTCCCCGTAGCATAGTGGTTAACTTGCTGGACTGCTACATCCGAGTGAGTTCGAACTCCCGCCCACTATTACGTTCACTTTCAGACTAATCCTCTTTGAAAAGGTGTGGAGCACTTTATGCTCCAGCGATGGGTTAAATAGTAGCAGCACTGTTTTTCTACAAGAATGGGTTTGGCATTAAATAACTCATGAAGGTTCATAAGCCACTGAACAAAGAAATCAAACCAAACCTATACATATTTCTGTTTGGGCGTTCGGGGTGTAACGGTTATCGACGATGGAAATGGACTCTGTGACCTAAGTTCAAATACTAGACGCGTTGTTTGCGTTTCACTTTGCGCTGATGTCATCGGGAAAGGTATCTATCAATATATATGCAAATGTTGTATAGCCGTGATACAACTATACGTATACATATACATGCGGAAACAAAATCAACAATAATGACGAACGAACACACTTCTTTAGAAAAATATACCTCTCACACTTTATTCGAAAGGGTTGCGAAAGGGTTGTGAAAGGGTTGTGTGTGAGAGGTGAGTTGGAGACTGAATAGACTGCAACATATTGACCCAAAGTTCCTCTGACTATAGCAGCACTTCTTTCTCATTCTGCTGGGCTGCTCAACCGGGGGTCCTGCGGGCCCAAGCCCTCTGCGGGGAGCTGGTTCTCACTGCCTCGAATTGCAACTCGAACTTCAAATGCAATTAACACCAACTAACTCGAACTGTCTGTGGCACCGGGTTATATAATTGTTTGACATCCACCTGCTTCTTGTGAGCGTCGTATCTGCACCGAATTCAACCCGTCCACATGTCAAGGTTATATCTTGATATCTTCGATACACCTGTTTCACGATTGACGGCTGGGTCGAAGGTCAATATGTTACAATCATCCCATGATTATTTTTCAAAATTCTACATGTGGAATTTTCCTTCACGTCCTTCTCCATTCCCGCCACACACACATTTTACAAATAATACTCAAAGACAACAATAGCAGAAAAAATACAAAAAGAAATTATCTGAACCACAGCAAAAAAATAAAATCCTAATTAGAAAGCGACTTTCCCACTATGTAACACTTGCCCGGCTAATTATTATCCTTGGTTAGGCCACTATTCCAGGCAAGGAAAACTCTGAATTCAAATCAGCTTTACGCCCCTTAAAAATTGACCTTATGTCACATCCTGCCGATGAGATAAATACATACTCTATATAACTCTTCCCCTTAATAAACAAAATCCCGAAGACTAAGGTAGTAACTATTTCTACTAAATGATAATCATTTTTTTTTTGCATAGTTATATGATTTCAAGTAACTATTAATAATATTCCTTTGTGAGGAATTATATTTTTAAGTGATTATTCTTGATAATAATAAGCTATTGTGTTGTATCAAGTATTTCTATCTTATACGAATATTTTAAACAAATCTATTTGACTCATAGATGGCCCTAATAAATACTGCCACCCCGAGTCAGAGTGGACTGGGGAGTAATTGCAATGAAGGAGTGCTCCAAACTCTCTTGATTTCCAGAACCTCGCCATCAAATTTAGTTTAGTGTCATATGCAGCCCCCACTTTTTTCCCTCGGCAGGGGATACTGTCAGTGTATTCTGAGCCCCACCGATTCAGATAACTCCTTATAGGATCATGGATCTTTATATTATTGTAAACAGCCTTTTTTTCGAGCATCAAACTACTTGCACCGACTCCGTTCCTCGTACGGCCAGTTGAAAAAAAAACTAGCTTAGTGACATGATATCCATCCGTGCAATCGTCTGTTTGTTTACCCTGTCAGCAGGGGCTGTAGAATACGCCGACTATATCTCTTCAGAGGGGTAAGACGCCTTCCCAACGAGTGTCCTAGCTATGACTCTAAACTATCTGACGGTGAGGCTCCAATCCTGGAGCTTTGGGAAATGTAGAGTACTCCTTCATTACTATTACTCCTTGGTCAGGGTCAAAAAGAACTATTCTATCATTTACCATACTTGAAACCATTTAACTGTATGCAAATAGAATTATAAGCGTTAGATAACAATGCTTGAAAAAATTTAGAATTATTAGAGCTAGCAATACTTGAAACCATTTAACTGTGTGCAGATAAATTAGTTCTGACTCTTTTTGCCCGTTATGTGACCGATTGACACTTCCAACTCCAGATATCTAAATTATGTTTAACGTAGGGGTCTCTGACTTGCAGCCCGCGAATCACATGCGGCTCCCGAGGCCCATCCGTGCAACCCAACACCCAACTTTCAAATTTTTTCTTCGTTTTTTGATATTGACCGTAAAAAAGTACGATTACAACTGCATATGGAATTCGTTGATCTTCAGTGTTCATAAGATTTGAAGTTCAAGTTTCTTACTTGCCACATCCTCAATTTCTATAAGAACTACATACTGCAAACTGGACGATAACTAAACTTCATCATTCATATCTGACAAGCAGTGAGCATATTTGGCACTATTTACTATTATGAAATATTGTTCTTAAAAATGAAGTATGTCAAGAGTATGCTGCGTTCGTATCTGTGAAATAATTACTTCTCTGAAGTGCTTTTTTGTAAACCTCTTCATTTAACCCTGATACTGAATCTTTTTGTGATTGAAAAAACAATTTAAAAAAACACGTCTCATCAATAATTTATGATTGCTGCCGCGTGATTTTAGCTGTTTTTTTTTTTTCGTCTATTTAAGTTCATAACCTTGGACCCTACTGAGATAAGCTTTGTGGCCCTTGGGCTGAAAAGGTTG
Organism: Sepioteuthis lessoniana; assembly: GCA_963585895.1. NCBI lineage: Eukaryota > Metazoa > Mollusca > Cephalopoda > Myopsida > Loliginidae > Sepioteuthis > Sepioteuthis lessoniana. The sequence continues at coordinate 41,358,617 of OY757926.1, read as the reverse complement.
GGGACATATACGGGTGATTTTGCGGGTCAGCATACGAGTTGTGATCTCACAAGCGGCGTAGTCAGTCTAATGTATTTGGAGAAAAGATTCGTTTTCGTATTGAAGTACTTCCCTAAGTACTTATGTTATATCGTGAAAAATAAAAACAAGAAAGTTATGGTGAAGAGGTACTATGTCTCAAGTTGTAAATCAGAGTCTTGACGGAAGACTTGTCGGAATCTAACGGAGTAGGATTAATTTCCAAAAATATATACAAAGTTTTTGAGGAGCATGAAGCTCCAATGTTTTTGTGGGGGAGGGGAAAGGGAGCGGTCATGCTAGACTATATTATCTAAGGAGCCCTAGCTAGCCACATTCGCCGATCAGACACACAATACAATAAGACATACATACATCGACATGCGTGTTGCATTCACCAAAATACCGCATTCGCTCTATGAGAACCGACTTAAAACCCGTATGAAATGAATGATTTATTTACAATAAAAACATTTATACCAAAAATGATAATGATGGGGAGGGAGAAAAACCCTAAGGAATACATTGGTAAAACAAGGATAAAACCCCGTTTGGCTACCCTCACTCCCCCCACTGTCTATGATTTAGAAAGCCGGCTGTTTTCCGATATGCACAAGAACCGAAAAGAAGCTGGACTCTCCCTATATGGGGAGCGGGTCTAAGCTTAATGAGACAAAAGAAATGCCGGAAAGGGCACGGCAAGGAATAGGTAGCATGGATAACAGTAATGTGGGTCCACGATCTTCAGAAAAAAGGGGGACTGGAGGAGGCTTGTGGTGATAAAAAGAATTTAGGAGGGGGAGATCCCGGAAACTAATAACTAAATGGCAGGGCCAATGACAAACATCGCACAGCTAACTAGGGGACAAAAAAGTGGACAAAAAATTTACTTACCAGGGGTGGGGTCCCGAAGGACCCGGGCCATCGTTGCTATGCGCAGGAAGAGGAGGGAAGGATGACTCCAACGTTGCCCACTTTCTTACGACCAGGCTCGTTACATACACCCACCTTTTGTCGAATGCTATACAGTCAAGGCGTTTTCTATCGCATCTGATTTTGACTAAGCTGATGCCTAAAGAACAAAACTAGATCTGGCTTCTGAGAAGGGGCTTCCAGGTCATTCGTTACAAAAAGTTCGGGTTGAATCCTCCATAGTTACTTGAGGTAACTAGGAGGAGGGGCCGAATGTTGGTAAGCTGTGAGTTGATATGTTTAACTGTGAATAAAGAGTGGAATGAAAAAATAGCACTTTGAAAAAAAGAAAGGAAAAAATGAGACAAACTTGCCTCGTGTGTACAACTTCACCACCAATAGTTATTAATCCACGTATTTGTCACTTCCGAGCAAAATGACCGCCAGTTTACCGATGTTCTCGTAGAAATGTTTAAGCATTCCAACATAACCCCCTGTCGTCCCAGATATTGCTAAGGTAGTGGTTAACAAATAACACAATTTTCCAAGGCGGAATATTGGTATTATGCAAAAAAGAGCCTTTAAAGTCCGAAATGGTAAAGCTGCACGTTGTTTTCTTGGACTTTGGCACACTAATCCTTTTTCGACAACGCCATGTCTTTTCTATGATTACTTAAGGATTTACAATGGGAGCAGAAGACAGTCGTGGGTAAGACGCTATTGGAACGCAGAAATTCCCTACTTTTTTCATCGTTTTCAAAAAACTGGACAATACAATTGTAATAATTGAAGGAACACGATTGATAACTAAATCCAAATATTGACTCTATAGGAAATGATGCAATTTCCTCGTCAGAGAAACATCTGGAAAAAAACAATCAAGAATGGCACCAAAAGACGCTAACAAACGCCCACGCACGCGCAAAGCAGAAAAAAAATTGGTTAAAAAAAATGATTATCCAACCTCCTCCCTAAAAAATATGACCAAAAGCAGAAAAAGAAATAATTGGATAAAAAGGATTATTTCATTTTTAAAAAAATCCTCTGAAGCTGTGCCCGTAAGAAAAGTAAGTACAAAGTTGAAAAAAAAAGTTGGCCAAAGTTAGTGCCTCCCACCATACAGTATGTCTTATTTTCTTTTTTTTTTCCTGCTGAACCGTATGCGCTTCTTTATTTTAAGTTTTCATAACTTTACCCCCCCCCCATTTTTTTTCTTTAATACATTATCTTTTTATTTTATTGCGAAAAAAATCCCCACCCCAAATAAGCTTACCTCCACCCTCTCCGTCTGATTTCCCTACAAAAAATGAAAAAAAAACTTGGTTACACGTCCCTTTGTCGCTATCTCTGGTCGTCAGTAATGCTTACTGGTCCTAAAGTGGGAGATCATTTTACGTTAGATTTTGTATAACAAAGTGACCCTTCCCCCCCAAAAAAAAATTCCAAAATGTTTCTTTTCAAAATTTCTTCTTTGTGGATATTTTTTCGGGCTGTTTACATGTATTCGCAAAAAAAAAAGAAAAGAAAAAAAAGCAGAATCTGATTTTTAGTTTTCGCGAAAATCCGATGGGTTAAAGGGTAAAAATTTACCTTAAAAAAGATTTTTAAAAATGTATTTCTCAACTTTCATTCTATAAAGGATTTATGGAGGTTGGTAGGTTAATCAGACAGATTAACCCCCACAAAAATAAGGCAAAAGAAAATTAAACAAAAAATTCAATAAGTTATAAAATAAAAATCTTTTATATAATAAAATTACAATTTTTCAAAAGTTTTTGTCATATGTATGTGAGAATTTTGGGGGATAGAGCGAAAATCATAATTCTTAAAACAAAGTCAATAATTCAAGTTTAAGAAATAGACATTAAGAATATTAATTGTAAAAAAAAAAAGATACTTAAATTGTCCTTAAGTATGCTAGTAAAACAATACTTTTCAGGTGTGGGGGTGAAGAGGTATGAAAACGTTAGTCCCTGAGTGTTGAATCGTTTCGTGTTGGCGTTCCTCTACATGCTGAAATGGGAACTGTCTCCTAGCCGAAAAGGTCTCTATTTATGTGAGTTAGGTAGATCAAAAGGTTCGGCCGAAAACATTTTTTTATTTTTGGTGCGAATGCACCGGAACAATGCGTCGAGCCAGGTACCTACAGCCTTATTTCTGTTATTTCTTCGGTTCTCTACACTGCTCCAGTATCACTAGATTCAACTACTAGATCGGATTTAATCTCCATCATGTACTCTTTCAGTATTTCATGTCATTCTTGTATCCATTCTATTAAATTTGCTCTGGCAATAAATATGTTGTTAATTCCTCTTGAATTGTTTTTATATTGTTTGACGCGAGGAAATGTTAAACCTTTATACGTTACCTCAGCTACATTTGTCCGAAATGTATTATTGGAAATTTATTGCTTTTCAGGATGGTACATTGCGTGTCCCTTTTTATTATTATTTTGTTCGCATCCTTTCTTTGGGGTGAATGCCCTTTTAATCTCTGGCATAAAGCCCTTGCTTCGAACGTGCCAAATATAGCTGGAACTGAAATTGACTGACTTTGGGATTTTATGGTTCCACTTCGAAAAGTTGAATATTCGCCTTAGTCTCAGCATATGCGACAAATGCATGGGAGAAATTATGTGCTCTAGCGGAGTCTAGAGGAAGGAGTATTTTACCCAAGCAGCTCTTTATACTTGTTCTCCGATCTTGATTGTAACAGGAAGAAAGAAAAGAAGATGTAGCAGCCACAGATCTATTTCCTTTCGCGAATCAATGCCCCTGTTAAGATAGTCGGTCACTCACTGACCAATCAACTGGCAGAGCGCATTAATTCCTTCTCCCTCTCAGGAACTATTTTTTCTGGTCCCTTTTTGTAGAACGGACAAGGTCAGAGAGCCCGGAGCTAGCAGAAGAAACACATCTCTCTCACATGACCGCCACTGATTCCACTTGGAACCCTTCGCTCGCTGCTAGCTTTAAACACGCTTCCTACGAACCAAGGACCAACATACAGACCAGCGACGCAAAAGGGACACTTTCTCACTCTCACTCCTTCACACCTGCTACTGTAATAAACCTTACTTTGTTGTGTTGTAAAAAGAAGTTTTGTTATTCATTTGTGTTGCCTAAAATATATAGTGTTAGAGGAATTAACCATTTCCCGAAACGCTATAAAGACATTAGCACCTGAATTGCAGACTACTAAAAAAAACAAAAAACAAATTAAACTTTCGGAGAAAAAAAAAAACAGGAAAAAGGTTTGAAGTCTTTTTAACAACAACTGTGACTTTGCAAGTGGACTGCTTATTTTGCTTTGTACAAATTCTCGTGGATTAATCTTGTTTGTAAAAACCCTGTTTGAGTAAGCGTATTTCTTTCCTTCTTTCTCTGTTGTACTAATATTTTCGTGGTTTAATTTGTTTGTGGAAATCCATACTGTAGCAACTGTTTTATATTGTTTTATTTTGTTACTAAACGCCTTGGTCTTTTTGAAAATATTGTGACGCCCGCACATGGGAAAATATATGCAACTTTGCTGTTGATAAACTTTTAGGGTTTAATGGTTAGTTTTCATAACACTACAAATTAATTAACAATACAAATGAATAACGAAACTTCTTTGAAAACACAACAACGAAAGGTTTATCATTATAGCAGAAGTAAACAAGATTCTTTTTGGTGTCGTCGGTTTGTATGTTGGTCCTTGAGTTTGTAGGAGATGTGTCACTGTAGTAGGTAGCTCGTGTGACTGGCCACAAGGCTGATTCTTCTATGTGTATAGCTTGTGGGGGGAGTATGTAATTTGGTTATTTCAGTAGATTGCTCTCTAAATTATTCCCACCACAAATACAACACAAAACTTTACAATCGCGCAAAAGAAATGGAATAGAACACAACGAACATTAAACAACAAACAATTTAATAAGCATATAACAGAATATGAAAACAAATAAAATACATGATGTATAAATGGCCTTTTGGAAAATAAAGTTTGACAAGAAGAGAATAAATTTGTTTAAAGATATGTGTATGTTCATGTTAACGGAGTCCGTAAATAAGTCGTTCTTACTAACATTAAGTTTATAGCGGGTTTTATGACAGTGACGACAGTGTGTCGCGTTGATGAAAGAAGTCTGTCGGGTTTTTCTTTTGAATATAATTCTCGGCCATTTGAAGAGAGTTCATGAACTTTAGTCGAGGAAGGAAAGGAATTTGTTGGACATAGTATCGGCTACTGGCTTAGTGGCTTGTGTTCGTCTGTCTTCGTTTGTGTGTAAGCTTGTGTCTTGTGTGTATGGCTCCCTAACTCTGTGTTATTTATACCCTACTGGTGGACCAAAGAATCGTACTAAAATTTTGGCGCGTAGACATTTATTGACCAATCAGATTTGTATTTTACTATTTTATTTTCGAGCCTAAATATTTTCTGTTAGTTCACTTCCGATCCTATTTTTCTAGAATGTTCTATTCTATGTTTTTAGCTGATTGGTTGAAAAATATAAAAATGTAATTTAAATGCTAATACGGTTTTGATCCTAAATTTCTAGAATGTTCTTAAGTATGTTTTTATTGCTTATTTTAAGACTAGAAAAAATGTGTATCCTATAAGCTATTACCATCGTGCTCTGCAGTGAAGATCTTCCATGTGGAATGTCCGTAGGAGAATACGGGAGAGAGATCTTTCTTCGCTGCTAGCTGGGTGCTCTCTGATTTGTCGTGACTTCCAAAAAGGGTTAGAAAAAATAGTTCAAGAGAGGAAAAAAGAATCAGTGCGGTCTGCCCCTGATTGATCAGTGTGTGGCCGAATCGTTTGGCGGGGGTATTGATTTGCGAGAGGAAATAGATCTGTGACTGCTACAAACTTTTTCGTGTTGTAACCAAACAAGACCATTTGTGTTTTCACCTTGTTTTTCCCCTCTCCATTTTGTTTCAGACGCGGACTAAGGTTGAATTTATCTGCAAGAGGATGGATTTCTGACAATATTCCTCACATTCAAATAATAGTGGCGATAAGTTTTGGTACTCAGATACAACAAATATACGAAAACAAACATTTAAGCAGTCGATACCAACACCCATTCGATCCTATCCCACGTAGTTATGATTAAATTTGTACAGAAAATTTTCAAAAAAAAAAAAAAAATTGCAAATGTGAAAAAGCTACTAAAAATCGACTAATTATTCGATTTTAATTTTAAAAAGAAATTCAGTATTTATTAAAAAGACGAAATTGTTTTAAGTTTTTAGTTTCAATTTCGTCGATGACATTTTTTTCTTATGCTAAAGTCTCCCTCGATTAATTCAAGCATCAAGAATATTGCAAATTTCAAAATCTAAAAATCGATTAATTTATCATTTAAAAAATCATCATTTATTAAAAATGACAAAGTTATTTTAAAAGTTTCCTGTCCAAATTTCGACAACATTTTTTTCTTGTCTCCCTCAGTTAATTAATTTGATGTTTTGGTTTACTCATGGAAAATGAGGGATTGATGTTTATACATTTAAAAGATAATTCGCTGGAGAAATTAATTCTTACTCTATTTAGAAAAAATTCAAACCTGGATATACACAAAGGAAAATAGTAGGACATATTGGGTTCTTTAGCCTTGGTTTGGAAACCAATTTAGGGGAAGGTAAACTCTGAATTCAAACCTTTTAAACTCCGCTTAAAAATTGACCTTCTGTCACATCCTGACCGTGCAGAGGAGTTGTGTACATACATATCTTACCACAGAAATATAACTGGAAAATAAAGTAAAATTTTGCTTTTTGGGCAACATTTTATATTTATTCAACTAATTTTTAAAGCTATATGTAATAAATGATATGTAAGAGTTTGCAATTGATTGAAGAAGTCAGTCAGATAAGATTGAAGAAAAGCTTTATTCAACTAAGAACTGGCCTTGGAAGTAGTCACGACTAAAATGGCCACCCACTAGTAAACTAAACAAAAGGGGAACAATTAGTTCCCAGAAAGTAAGGGAGATTATATAGTTCCTACCTTTATCACTACATTCTCTGCCGCCCAGGAAAATTCGGGTTCATCAATTCGTCGAGGGAGGTAGAGTTCAGCGACTCTCAAAAGGGTATCTCCAATTAAATGAGTCCCGTAGATGCCTTTAATGAAACTGAAAACAGAAAAGAAATGAAAACGAAAGTTTAAAGCTGATAGTTCTCAGTTAAATAAGGAGGTCTTCGACGGGTTCTACTGGAACGTCGAAGATTTAGTGAGTCAGAGTCTTCTGACAAGGTTCCCTGAGAATCATCCAAGAGTGGAGGAAGAGAAATAGCAGGAACTGAATTCTCAGCAGCAGAGCTTTCAGTAGTACTCTGTAAAAGGAGAGGAGCGTTAGACAGGTTAGGGACATCCAGTTCTTGGGGGTCCCCTGGCATAGGGTCTGGTTCCGTATCTAAACTGTTCATTCCATCACCATGAGGAGCTATGTGACGCAAGGACACAGCTGTTTCTCGACCATTACTGAAGCGTACATGAGCATAGTTTGGGTTGACTTCGAGTATATCAACAGTCTCTACCAGGGGCTCATATTTACTTCCTCGTAAATGGCGCTTCAGAGCTGATTTGGATCTTGTTAACCATGTAGGTATGGAATCTCTAGTAGCTGATTTTCTTTGGAAATTGAATAGGCATTCATGTGGAATACAGTTAGTGGCAGTGGAAAGTAATGAGCGGGTGCAGTGAAGAGCCACATCCAGCACCTTTTCCCAATTAACAATAAAGAGATTTCTTGATCGGAGAACCAGACTCACCGTTTGCCAGATGATGCCATTGTATCTCTCAACTTGTCCATTGCCTTGAAGATTAAAAGCAGTTGTTCGACTGGTAGCGATGCCTCGAGAATGCAAGAATCCTTTTACTTCCTCAGACATGAAGGCTGTTCCTCGATCTGAGTGCACAAAAGAAGGATTTCCAAAAACAGAAAATAGATTTGTTAGGTGTTTAATGACGGCACAAGGAAAATGGGAGTATTCGTCAACCACAGTTAGTAAGTAGCGATTGCGGGAACTTGAAGGTAAAGGTCCCTTGAAGTCTACACTCAATCTTTCAAAGTGTTGACTCGCTTTTATGAGTGTCTGAGGTGCTCTTCTAATGAATCTAGGCTTCATCTCAGAACAGACCTGGAACGCCCGGACTACTGCTCTTACATTTTCCACGGAGTACGGCATATTTTTGCTTCTGACAAAATGTAGCATTCGTGTTACTCCTGGATGACATAAATCTTCGTGCAAGCTGTGTAACTTGTCCTCAGTAGTAGTAGAAGAGCAAATTCGGGATAGGGCGTCAGCGGCTGCATTCTGTTTTCCTGAACGGTATGCAATATCATAACTGAAACAAGCAAGTTCCAATTTTCATCTTGTGATCTTCTCATTTTTTATCTTGTTCTTACTTTTAGGATTGAACGTGAAAGAGATTGATTTTTGATCGGTGATCAGCTTAAAATGCTTTCCAAGTAGTAGGTGTCGCCATTTTCGAATCGCTTCTACAATAGCGTACGCCTCCTTTTCAACCGACGAGTGCTTTTACTCAGCAGAAGTTAGAGTTCTTGAAAAGAAAGCTACAGGTCGACCGTTTTGGGTTAGGGAGGCAGTGATAGCATGTTCTGAAGCATCAGTTTCGATCTCAGAAGGAAGAGAAGAGTCTATAGCTACCAGGGACGATTTTGCAATCTCCTGCTTCAGGCACTTGAAGGCCTCTGTTTGTTCCTTAGCGAGAGGATAACGAGTAACTTTGATTAGGGGATGTAGTTTTTCGGAAAAGTTCGGGGTCCACTGAGAGTAGTGAGAGAATATCCTTATAGCTCGTCGAAGAGAAGGACGATTTTGGGGTACCGGTAAGTCCATCAATCCTTTGAGTCTATCAGGGTCGGGTTTTACCGAACCCTTGCTTATCGTATACCCGAGCAAGTCTGTGGAGGTAAGCGAGTAAAGACACTAGTTTTTGTTCAGTGTCAAACCGTACTTTACCACGCTATTCATGAACTCTTTCAGATTTAAGTCATGTTCAGCCTGATTTTGCCCACAGATGGTAACATTGTCGATATAGACGTAGGTTCCATTGAGGTCTTCTCGTTTGATGATGTCCTCCATAACCCGTTGAAAGCTCACTACTCCATTGGTCACTCCGAAAGGGATTCGGCAAAATTGGTATAGAGATCCAACAGCTTCAAACGCAGTGTATTTTCGCTCTCCTGGTTTAATAGCGACCTGGTGATTGGCACTGGTTAAGTCAAGGGTGCTAAATAGTCGGTAACTGGCAATTTCATTTACCATGTCCTCTATCCGCGGAGTGGGTTAGCATCCAGGAGAGTGAACCCGTTTATGGTCTGGGAGTAATCCACAACAAGTCTCTTTTTGTGATTTTCGGGGGATACTACAAGTGTTTAGGCGTGCCATGGAGATTGAGAAGGCTCTATAATGCCTTCCTTAAGCATCCGGGAGATCTCAGACTGGATGAATTTCGTGTCTGGTATGCTATGTCTCCGGAATTTAACTGCTATTGGGCGACAGCTCGGGGTTAGGTTTGTAAATAGCGATGGGTAGGAGACATTTTTAATGGCGGTAAGTCTACAAACAGTAAGAGGTGGAAGCGGCCCTCCTACAGAAGAATGTTCGCATAGAAAACTATGTCCAAGAATCACCGATAACTTGATATTCATGTATTCTCAACCACTCAGGTGCAGAGATACTATGCAATGTCCAAGGGTAGTAGAAGAATGGGAATTGCTTGCCATTAAAATTCTTTCAGAACTTGGAGTGACTGCCAACCCGAGCCTTTTAACTTTATCGGGGTGGATAAAATTTTCTGAGCTTCCTGTATCATTTAATTTCTCCACACATGGACGAACGAGAGAGACTGAGATGTTAAGAGTAGACGAAGCAAGCAAGGACTTGCCGTAGTTGGTAGCAGCCGCCGTATGAGATCTACAGACACGAGCGAAATGCCCTTTCTTTTTACAATTTTTGAAAATTGAGTTTCTGGCTGGGCATCTGGGCCTGTCGTGTCCCTAGTTTCCACAAAAGAAACATTTCTGTCCGGAAATAGCAACTACAGTAGATTGCTTATCGCACACGGATATACAGTCGCCAGTTTCTTCGGTTCGAACAGTTGATACCGAAGCAGTTAGGGAGTTCGGTTGAGAATACGACGCTTATTGCCTTTGCGCCATTTCTAGCTTGAGAGCCTGGTCATAGGCTGTATTCAGGTGTAGAGTTTTATTTTCTAGAAGCCTCTGCCTGATATGGTTGGACGTAATTCCATTGATAAACGCGTCTCTGATGTATTCGTCTCACGCTTGTGTTGCCGTAACAACCTGAAAATCACAGTCTTTAGCGATTCTTTTTAAGGATTGTAGATACTGGTCTACGCTTTCATCCGTTTGTTGCCGACGAGTCGCCAACAAATGTCTACAGAAGACGCTGTTTTTAGGCTTCACGAAGATTTCTTCAAGAGTATTCATAGCCGTACTGTAGTCGTGAATGTCAGATATATATATGAAAATAGCCGGAGAAAAGAGGTTGATTAACAGTTTCAATTTCAATCTGTCTGTCATGGAGGTAGGTTGTTGAGTTTCACAGATGGCCTCGAAGAAGATATTCAAAGTCATTTTCCAATGTCTCCACGTGTCTGCAGCTTCGGGCATAGATGGGTCTAATTCCAGTCGTTCCGGCTAGAGGTACTTTTCCATTCTTAGTTGAATAAATTGTAATAAATGATATGTTAGAGCTTGCAATTAATTGAAGAAGTTTTAGTGTTTTGGAAATGGTTAATTTCTCTAACACTATAAATTATTTGGCAGCACAAATGAATACCGAAACTTCTTTTAAACACAACAAAGAAAGGTTTATTATCGTAGCAGGCGTAAAAGAGTGGGAGTGAGAAAGTGTCCCTTTTGGTGTCGCTGGTTAATAAGTTGGTCCTCGGTTTGTAGGAAGAGTTTGTGAAGCTAGCAGCAGTGTGTTCTTCAGCGAAGTGGTTCCAAGTGGAATTAGTAACAGTGGATGTGAGAGAGGTCTGTCTGGGCCGCTTGCTAATGGCTCTCAGTCCGTCGACTTACTACCCAAAAAGGACAAGAAAAAATAGTTCTTGAGAGGAAGAAGGAATCAATGCGCTCTGCCTGGATTGGTCAATTAGTGGCCGAATCACTTGGCGTGGGCATTGATTCGTGAAAGGAAATAGATCTGTGGCTGCTACAAAGTCAGTCAGATATGCTTGAAGAAAAGTTTTATTAAACTAAGAACTGGTCTTGGAGGTAGTCACGACTAAAATGGCCACCCACCAGTAAACTAAACAAAAGGGGAACAATTCGTTCCCCAGAAAGTAAGGGAGATTATATAGTTCCTTCCTTTATCACCACACTATGAAAAGTGAAAAAATGAAAATAGTCGCCTTGCTATTTAGCAAAAATTGATTTTATAGTTTTATTTTGTAAATAAAAACAGAAAAATATATAATTTAAAATAGAATGCATGATTGTACATATATTTAAAGTTGTCTGAAAATTTCTCATGCCTCCAGATTTTAAAAATCTACTAAAAAAATACTTTATTTCTTTTTATCAAAATCGAATAATTAGCTGATTTTTTTGTAGATATTTAAATTTGCAATGCTTTTTAACCTAAAAAGCGTTAGCGTTCCCTGGCTGGGTCAAAGTCAACGTCTTTACTATTCAAAGAACAGAGAATATGTTTTTTGAAATGTCATTTGACACCCTACAAGGCCCTACTCGACATGCAAATTATCCAAGGGAGATTATTTATTGAATCCCTTCCTAAACAGTTACAGCTGAAAGGGTTAACAAGTTTGTGCGACTGAGAGAATCTCCTTTTTGTTATTAGCAGTGGAAGGTAGATAACAGCAGAGGAAATGTTTTCACATCATGTAAAACTGTCCGAAATAGATTGTTTGCCCTTTTGCTTTCAAGGTTAGGGAAGAAAATTACTAAATATTGCATGCGCATCGGACGTGGCAGTAGTTCATCTCCTGCTGTGTTCAGAGCCGGAATGGGCCGATCTAAAAACTAAAAGCTGTTACCTTTCTTTTCTCTCTGTTCTCCTCTTCAAAGCCAAAGTGGTGACGAAAACAACTTCAGTGATCAGGTTGTTATTCCAGGAGTTGGATATTGATAAGTCCGAATAACCCCGCCTTAACTCTTACCCCCGGGGGCAGAAAGTAAAGTTATTAGAGAGTAAATGTAAATTCTGAAGATTGTAGGGAATGTGACCTAATTTGGATGGCTGACAGGGAAAAAAATTTACTTTCAGTATGTTTACTTACAGTTTGCAGACGATTTAGTTATATTAGATTGTGTCAATTAGCATAGTTTCATAACTTATTGTTTACCCATAAGTTCCTCGGGGCTGAATTAGAGAAAAGGAAATCTACTTATATATATATATATATATATATATATATATATATATACGAGGATATTCAATAAATAAAGGTAATTTTTTGAAAAAATATCTTTATTTCAGAATTTTTTTCCTTAATTGTAAGTAGTAAAGTAAAGTTGGCGACCATAGTTGAGGGTAACCCGAAGGCTCCCTTTTCGAGTCTTGAAATATTTTATAGCAAAAATTATTTTAATCTCGAAAATGTTTGTGCCTGACATTATTCAAAATGGTGGCAAATCAAACAGAGTGCTCCAAGTTTAAAAGAGGTCTGTCATTAAATTTATGAAGGCTAAAAAGTACAAACCACGAGAAATTTACAGAAGAATGCGTGATGTGTACAGAGAAGGCTGTTTTAGTTTTTAAAAAATATTTACAAATGGGTTAAACATTTGGGTACCACAATGAGCCAGAGTCGAAAAGACAGGCCGTAGAATGGGAATAAACTGACTCTCTGGTGAAGAAAAAATTCCAACTGCAGCAGTCAGTAAAGAAGGTCATACTGACAATGTTCGGAGACATGAAAGGATTCATCACTATTGATTTTGTTGAAAAAAGTGCAACATTAAACAGTATTTCCTATGTTCAAGTCCTGACTTAATTTATTCAATGACACACACACACATATATATACACACACACACACACACACACACACATATATATATATATATATACACATACATATAAATCTAATGGATAGAGTGTTCGCCAAAGGTCCGAGAGACCGGAGTTCAATTCCAAGTCGAGTCATACCAAAGACTCAAAAAATCGTATTTGATACTTCCTTGCTTAACACACAGAATCAAGGGTAAAGAGAAGCAACCCAGGAAAAGGCGTAGCACCTTCTTCTACACCTCAATGTAGTAGCTATTGAAAAGAGAGTCTTCGAGCCACCTTCAACTACGGTCGCCAACTTTACTTACTTACATATATCCAAAAGTATGTACATACATCCAGATATATACATATACAATGTATATTATACATATACATACATAAAGTAAATAAAGTTGATGATTGTAGTCGAGGGTGACTCGAAGGCTCCCTTTTCGATAGCTACAACACCAAAGTGTAGGAGAGGGCAATACTCCTTTCCCTGGATTGCTCTACTTTACCCTTGATCCGTACTTTATAGTGCTGAGTGTTAAGCAAGGAGGCATCGGGTACCATTTTTTGAGTCTTTGGTGTGACTCCACCTTGGATTGAACCTGAGTCTTCCGAGCCATTGGCGAACACTTTAACCGTTATGCCAATGTCCGGTTTATACATACTTACATACATACATAGGAAGGTAATTTTAATGGAAAGATATCCATAGGAGCATCCTCGCTAAAATGGAAGTTTAGGTCTTATAATCGCAGACAATCTTTCAGTAACCTTTTTACTAAAGAATCAAATTGCTTTATCTATATTAGTATTGGAAGCTAAAAGAAGCTAAAGTTTTCTCTTAGTGAATAAAATAGCATTGAAATAAAGATTAAATAATAATAATAATAATAATAATAATAATTAATATGTCAAGAAAAGGACTTGCCAACATTGAAAATAGCGTTGACACAGCAATATATCCATTCGAAGACTACATAGAAAAACGCAGAGGAAGACTGATTACAACCGCCAGAAGCAAAACTGACAACGAAAGAACGGAAATAAACTGAAAACAAAAATGGGGAGAAAACAACTCTATGGACGTTTTAAGCGACTAACAAGCGACATCTCTCACGAGAAAACGTGGATGTGGCTAAGAAAGGGAAACCTTAAGAGAGAAACTAAATCTCTTTTAATTGCAACACAAAACAACGCCATAAGGAACTATCATATCAAAGCAACGTGACGGCAAAATTATTAAAATCCCAAGACGGGAATTTATTTTTCGCACGTGTGAAGACGGGGCGGTCTGGCACTTGATCCCTCGTAGAATAAGTCTTTGTTCAGAGTCCTTTCTTGGGCATATAGGAACTGGCATATTATGTGGGGGTTAATTATGGGGCTAGACTGACCGCCGCTGTCAAGGGGTTTCCAAATTTTACATTACACACACACCCACCAGGCCACTAGCTCTTCCTACCCCTAGGATAAAGGAAGATATGAGCCTCTAGGTTTTGATATAATAATATTAACTATAGTAGTCGACAACTTCGGTTCCCCGTATAATATTTTTAAAGGAAAGAATAGGACATTTTAGGCGAGAATAACATAAGGCAAAAGAAGCTGAAAACAAACAAGAAACAAACAACTTGACAGTAGACAACACAATGAACATCAACACGTGGGGACATTAAAATATAACAATCTTTTTAATACACACGCGGACACACATATTCAACGTGTCGGCTACATTATCAGTGGATAATACATAACTATAAATGTCTTTCTTCCTTTTTTTCCTTTTCTTTAGTCTTTCTTTAAATTGAGAGAGAGAGAGAGAGAGAGAGAGAGAGAGAGTAATTGCAAAGCTTAAGAAGGGTGTAGGGAGAAACAGTCTTAATGTTTACTCATCTTTTTGACGGGTTCCTTTGGAGAGTATTTTCTCTTTTATGGGCTGGCGGAATTTTATATATATAGCTCTGGCTTGAAAGCATAGGTCCTTCTTGTCCAAGATTTTTTCCGTTTTCCCCACCCCGGTGATTTCAGCGGTAGTTTCAATATATCTTATCACTTCAACTACTGTCCCGCAAATCCCGGTTCTGGTGCTTCGCCCGGAGTTTGGCACGAGATTCGACCCATATGTTCACGACGACATCTCTCTTCGAAACTGATATTCTTTACCCCTATTTCCGCTGACGGAAGAAGGGGCCACTTCCACTTTAGGGTTCTGGCCAATCATTTCGCCTCTATCTTCTTCCTTCCCCTGTCAGGCGATTCTTTAGGACTACTATCTCTTTCACCCGGTCACAGAGTGCAAACATCTGTTGCCTTTCATTCTGACCTGGATTTGTTACTTCGGCCGTGAGGAATTGACCTAGATTCCTATTCCTCTCTTAACGGTAATTCTTTGGGCGACCTGCTAATGCAGGCCGCCTAAAGAATGGCCGTTAACGGAGGGGTAGGGGACATTCCTTATCTCTCTCCTCTCAGTGGTAGACCACGTGACAGCAAGAATAGATAAGACGCAACAAAACAGCGGATGTAGGTTTTGTGGTGATAGAGACGTAACAATCTATCACATAATTAGCGAATGCAATAAATTAGCACTGAAGGAGTATAAGACTAGACACGACTGAGTGGAAAAAGTGATCCACTGGGAATTGTGCAATTAATTGAAATTTGACCATACAAACAAATAGCATATGCGCAATCCAGAATCTGTTCTGGAGAATGAGACACACAAACTCCTCTGGGATTTTTAGATACAAACAGATCACCTAATCTCGGCCAGACGACCAGACCTTGTAATAATTAACAATAAAAAAGAGAACTTGCAGAATTGTGGACTTTGCTGTCCCACCAGATTTGAGAGTAAAATTGAATGAAAGCGAAAAGAAGGATAAGTACCTGGACCTTGCTGAGGAATTGAAAAAAACTGTTTTATACAAAAGTGATGTTTATACCAATTGTAATTGGTGTTCTTGCTACAGTCACCAAAGGATTAAAAAAAAAGGGACTAGAGGACTTGAAAATAACGGGACGTGGAGACCATCCAAAGTACTGCATTATTGAGATCGGCCCGAATACTAAGAAGAGTCCTGGAGGCTCGAGGAGACTAGCTGTCTCTCAAACTCCAGTGAAAATCCATCAGTTAACACTGATGAGAAAAACTAGCAAGGAATAAAATAATTATGATTAAAATAATAAAGTTAAAATAATAATATTAAAATTATTATTTTTAAATTAATATATTTCATCTAAAGATTACATATGAATTTATACATTAATATTAATAATTTTCTTTTTTTAGATTAATTTTCCCTCGGTGAACTAAATAGCATTGAAATAAAGATTAAATTGAAATCAAGTGAAAATTTATACCGGTATAAGGGAGTTAAGTATTAATGATCCATTTTATATACAAACAATTGTCTTATTTACTAAGTTACTTATTAAATATAGTTACATAATTATCTGAAATTTATATTATTTGACCAATAATGGTGATATTAAGTGATTAATTTGATGGATATGAAATTTAATAACATCTGACAACTTTCAGAAATTAAATAAATTTAAATGTACTTATAATTACTTGAGGTTACGTAATTGATGGAGTAAACATATATGTCTTTTTTAAAATAACTATTGGATTTAAATTAGGATAATTTAATAAATGTTAGATTTAAATTAGGATATACTTAAAATTGAGATAATGAAATAAGGTTCTTTTTTTATATATATATAAAATATAAAAAAATAAAGAAACTGATCAAGAAAACGTTTTAAAAAATGTAAACTTTCTTTATCAGTAAAATTCTTTTGTTGCAACACCGGATAATAACGCGGTCATTATCTAATTCATAATCTATTGGATTACTATTTCATTATAGTGTATTTTTATTGATTCATAATTCATTAAACGTCTAACTTAAGATATAATGCATTCCTCGGTAGAGATTTCATCAAAAATTGTTTGCTATCTGAAGAAACAGTCTTGAAAGATTGTTAAAATAAACTTATACTGAATTATATTTGTTCAGTTTTATTTGATATTATATATATATATATATATATATATATATATATATATATACCGATATATGCATTATATATTTGTATTGTAGCAGAAAGAATTTCAAATTATTATTTTGTGCGGGAATTGCTTTTGGCCGTTGGAGTTCGAATTTATATATTTCGCCCAATGAGAATAACTGATGCAATTCTGCCCGGTTCACCTCCCCGGGGTAACATAAAAGGCCGTGCTAACCATTTCTCGCCCTCTCTTCTCGCTTCCCCACTGGTCAGTAGCAGGATTCGCTTCCTAGCAGCAGGAATGACCAGCCAACATTCACTCTTCTTCACTGTCTCTTCTTCACTGACTCTCTCTCACATATTTCGAGCAGTCTGCTAAGCACCATGAGGAGAGCACATCCAATTTATAGACCATTGGTGTCTGGGAAATCATTCTTTCATCATTCATCTTTCTTTCTAAACCAACGGATTCTCGGAGAAACAAATTGGATATTTTCAACTCCTGCTTTGACTTCAGCATTTTAATTCCTGTCCTGAAGACAGCGTCTTAATAGCGGCTCTATCATTTACAACCGTTTTCTTTTGTCTGCGACTTACCGCAAAAGGTTCCTTTCGTCTCAAGCTGTTAATAAAACTTCCAAATTGAAAACTATTAATATCTTCGTCAACTCATTTGTTCTTCCTTTTAATATAACAAGAGACAACAGAACTCTACAACCTTCAACTACCATTTTTGTATAAATGGTTATATTATCTGACCTCGTGTTATAATATATATTCACACATATGCATATATGCATGATATATAAACATATATATATATATATATATATACATTATACATATAAATATGTTTGAGTGTGTGTGTGTGTGTGTGTGCCCGTTGTGTAATGTTTATAGTTTTAGGAAATTGACCCGGTGATATGAGTTCCAATCCTGGACCAGGCTCATTGTATTTCACATTGCATTTATATCCTTGAGAAAGGTATGAATCAGATTCTCCTCCCTCCAGCTATGGGTAAATAGTAGGGTAGACTGGCTTCTTTAGCCTTGATTTGGCAATCATTCCATAGGAAGGAAAACTCTGAATTCAAACCTGTTAAACTCCATAAAAATTGGCCTTTTGTTACATCCCGCCTGTGCGGATGGGTTGGTACGTATATACATGTATATGCATTTTATATATACATATATATACTCACATTTTATCTATATCGATATTCATACATTTATATACATTATATATGCATACGTTTTATGAATATATATATATTTTTAAATGAATAGTTCCACAAGAGAATTTGTTTTTAAGTGATTTATTTTTCTCCAATACGTGTTTCTGACATTTCATGTCATCTTCAGGAAGTAAATGGTCGGTTATAGCGTTTCGTCATTGTGGCGACTGTTTTGGTAAAGTTATGGTTCTTTTTAATTCAAGGAATCGTACGTGACAAACTTTCGTTTTAACAGATGTTGTTTCTCACTAATCTTTTTTCCTCTTCTTTTTATTTTTACATGAGCATATTCTGTGTGTTGGTGTGTCTGCTTTAAAGAACTACCATTTCTAGACATCCTCATTAAAAACGAAAATAGCCAAATTATAACAGATATTTGCCACAGACCCAGACACCCAACAATAACCCCACTTCAAAAGTCATCACCCACAAAACTGCATACACTCTAACACGTTGAATATGCACCATCGTCACTAGTAAAAACCTCAGAAAAAACTCACCAAGAAGAATTGCGCGAAACCACACTTATAAATAAGGGATTCGAATTAGCAGAAAAATACCATTATAAGAACTAAGTGTTAATGTAAGACTTTGCGTTTCAGCCGGTATAGTATTTTAGATTGAACTTTGTCTCCCGCATCGGTCACTTCCGGGTGGAAGGTGCGGGAGGAACTTCTGGCCTCAACACCGGCTGGCGCGAATTCGGTCTTTTTCAAATCGACTGGCATGCGAGACTGACGTTTTTCTTTGTGGGTCACTAGCAAGGCAAAAAGAGGTAAGCACGTGAATTCTCTTGAATTGATTCGATTTAAATCATCACTTTCGTGGTGTGTTTCCTCTTTTGGAACATTTACGAGTGCATTTATTTTGTTTCTGTTTTCACGTTGAAGATTGTATGTTGAAGAGTGTATAATTGGAGAACGTATGCATTTTACGCCGAACATGTGCGCAAATAAAGATATACAACTTCATCAGTACGAGACTCGTGTCTTTGATTTTTGGCCCCAGTTGCTGCTGTAAAAGTGAAAACTCTTTTTTATTAAAAAGGTAAATTTGCGAAATTTGTTACATTACGAAATTTGGAGTAACAAAAAAAAAACGATACCTTGTTAATTTGCGAACGGCAGCTTAACGAATTACGAAGATAAACTCCAATCTACTCTCGAAGAACGAACATTTTGTTTCAAAGAAAACGAACTGTTTTGCAAAATCCTGCGAGTACAGAATATCTGCGCCGTACTAAAAAAAACAAAAAACGAACGTTTTGTTTGAGGGAAAGCGAACTGTTTTGCAAAACTGTGAGTTCGGAATATCTTCGCCGTATGAAAAAAAAATTTTTTTTTTTCAGGAGCAGCATATCGCTGCATGGTTTTTGCAGATTTTTATGAACATTGTTAAAATAATTTGTATGTTGAACATTATTTTCATGGTCGTGCGCTCTATCCAAGTTGGGAGCCACGCTACACGTGCTGTACATTCTTGCTGTGTACATTGCCTTGTTTTGTCTGTTTTCTTTGTTTCAGTTTTTCCTTCTACCTATCTCCTCTTTGCCCCCCAATTTTTTGTTGTATATATATATATACATTTTATTTCATTTTATATATTTTTTTGTTATTGTTCTGCCTCTTCTGTGCACTCCGTTAAAATTATATGTTGCTTCGTTTGTGATAGTTCAAGTGCTGCCTACCTCTACTATAATTCTTTTCTCGTGGGAATTTATATTGGTGATTTATCATAATGTCGGACAAAAATTTCGACTCTGCGTCTCGATGTTCCAGCAGGATTGCTAGGAACCGTTCGTCTCAAAGCTCGAGATTCTCGCATGGTTCTCATCGGAAGTCGACAGGTGAAATTGTAGTGTATAGACAGGGAAGCCAAGCAAAAGGCTGAATTAGATAGAGTCAGGACGGAAATGAAGCTTCAAATGGCCCAAGACAAATTGGAAGCTCTAGAGACTGCACGGGATTCTGCTGACGAGAAAAGTCAACTGGCTCCTGAGGTTGCTACCAACCATAAGGTACAGAATTTCCTCAACAATGAGCCTCTGTTGGAAAATGCTGCAGGACCATCTCTAACCGGATCGGATGTTTTGTTTGAAGACTAATCATTGACGAAAGAAGTCAAAACTAGTCAATCGCCTTTGAACCCCGATACACCCCAGGTACGCCGACTTCTTGAGACAGTCAAACACAGCTATAAAGAGCATAAGGAATCTCCGGGTTCTAAATGATGAACATGCAGTACGATCAACCGAAAAATACCTTGAGAGGAAAACAGCAACAACAACAATGGTGCAAGAAAGAACTGTAAAAGGGTCACATCAAGAATTAATGTTTTGGCAGTTACTGACATTGTCAACCAGTTGATTCAGGCACATATTCAAAAGAAAGATGTTAATTTAAACAGTATAAAAGGAAAATCAGCAAGTAAATATGGCCTTGCCAGCCAACCAAGATTAGTGGATATTATTGCTGCTGTGCCTCAACAATTCAAATGAGCTCTTGTTCCAAAGTTGAAGGCTAAACCTGTTTGTACAGCTAGTGGTATTGCAGTTGTTGCTGTTATATGCAAACCTCATCGTTGTCCACATATTGCTATGACAGGAAATATTTGTGTGTATTGTCCTGGAGGTCCTGATTCAGATTTTGAATATTCTACACAATCATACACCGGTAATGAGCCAACATCAATGCGAGCAATTCGAACTAGGTAGAATCCTTACTTACAGACCAGGCACAGAGTTGAACAGTTGAAACAACTTGATCACAGTGTGGATAAAGTTGAATTTATGGTAATGGGTGGCACATTTATGTGTTTGTCAGAAGAATACAGAGATTTTTTCATCCGGAATCTCCATGATGCTTTATCTGGACAGACTAGCTGTTCTGTTGCAGAAGCTGTCAAATATTCAGAGAAAAGCCGAACAAAATGTATCGGGATCACAATTGAAACAAAACCTGACTATTGTCTACGAAAACATCTCAGTGATATGTTATCTTATGGTTGCACACGACTTGAAATTGGGTACAACTGTACCAAAGCGTTAACACCCAGAGACATCATTGCGCCGACTGGTAATGGACCATATAGTCAATGAATCGATCTGGGATGGGGTATAGTGGGTGTTGCCGAAACTGCTTGGAATGACATGGATAGTGACAATGTTGGAATTAGCCATCACATTGTGGTTAAGGACACAGCCAGAGACCTCACACTAGCCAGGAATGTAGGACCAGATTTCATCAATTCACTTTATGGTGTTCTTTGTCGGTTTCGCTAAGAACCTGTTGCCTTTGCATGTGACATCGAGCAGATGTTTTTTGCAGTTTCGAGTGGAGACCAGTCATCAAGACTACCTTAGGTTTCTGTGGTGGGAAAATGGCATCGTGGACAGCGAGCCACGCACATACTGCATGACAAGACACCTGTTTGGTGCAGTGTCGTCCCCTAGTTGTGCAAATTTTGCACTTAGGAAAATTGCAACGGAGGGAGAAGCTGACTTTGGGATGGATGGTGGCAACAGGAATGACAGGCATCTAAGATGCACATCCCCACTTTATCGTCTTGACCCCTTTCTTGATGAACATTATCTGCTTCGTGTTGGTGGTCGGTTAAATAAGGGAAGTTTCTGCAAAGATCTAAAACATCCTGTCATACTTCCCAGAAAGTCCCATGTAACTGAACTGATCATCTCACACTTTCACCAAAAGCTCAAACACTAAGGTTGTAGCATGACCACAAATGAAATTATACAAGGTGGATTTTGGATTATAGGTTGCAGTTCGGCGGTTTATACTTTCATCTCAAAATGTGTTATATGCCGTAAATTCCGTGGTAAAATTCTGGAACAAAGGATGAGTGACTTGCCAATGGATAGAATCCAACCTGAACCACCCTTTACTTACAGTGATGTTGATTTTTTTTAACCATTTTATATCAAGGAGGGCCGAAGGGAATCGAAAAGATATGGTGTTCTTTTTACTTGCATGTCGTTCCGAGCGATCCCTTTGGAAACAGCTGCTTCACTTGACACCAGTTCCTTTATAAATGCATTGCGGAGATTCATATCTGTTCGTGGTGCAATAAAACAGCTAAGATCAGGTAGAGGAACGAATTTTGTTGGTGCGAGTCGTGAACTCTGCGAGGCCATGGAAGAAATGAATCACTGCCAGCTCCAACACCATCTTTCAAATCAGGGATGCGACTACATCACTTTCAAGCACAACACACCTTCAGCTAGCCACATGGGCGGTGTTTGGGAACGGCAGATCCGCACGGTCCAAAACGTACTCTCCTCTCTTACGCATGACTTTGGTGCCAGCTTGGATGATGAGTCTCTAAGAACTTTCTTTTGTGAGACGATGGCCATTGTTAACTGTCGACCACTCACTGTTGATGGCCTAAATGATCCTTTAAATGAACCACTGACTCCGAATCATCTGTTGACAATGAAGTCCAAGATCATATTACCACCACCGGGAAAATTCCAAAGGCCGTATTTATTCTGTCGGAAGAGGTGGCGACGAATACAGTATTCAATAATCGAGTTTTGGGCACGCTGGAAGAAGGAATTTCTTCAGACGCTTATGGGGAGAAGAAAATGGGGTGGACAACAAAGAAACGTCTCCATTGGGGACGTCGTCCTAATCAAGGAAGACAACTCCCCTAGAAACACTTGGCAGCTAGGACTGGTCATCGAAACAATCCCCAGCAACAATGGTTTGGTTCGTAAGGTGAAAGTTTCAGTGGGTACTACAAATTTAAACAGGATGGATCAAAGCGACCGATCATTACAAACTCTGGAACGCCCTATCCACAAACTGGTCGTGTTATGCGAAGCCAAGACCAGGGAAGTCCCCACCAAGAAGCCATAACACGCGTCACTCTTTTTTGTTTCAACCTTGAAAAATAAGTATTGCTTATTTTTTGGGGATCCATGTTAATGTAAGACTTTGCGTTTCAACTGGTATAATATTTTAGATTGAACTTTGCCTCCTGCACCGGTCACTTCCGGGTGGAAGGTGCGGGAGGAACTTCCGGCCTGAATACCGGCTGGTGCGAATTCGGTCTTTTTCAAATCGACTGGCATGCAAGACTGACGTTTTTCTTTGTGGGTCACTAGCAAGGCAAAAAGAGGTAAGCACGTGAATTCTCTTGAATTGATTCGATTTAAATCATCACTTTTGTGGTGTGTTTCCTCTTTTGGAACATTTACGAGTGCATTTATTTTGTTTCTGTTTTCACGTTGAAGATAGTATGTTGAAGAGTGTATAATTGGAGAACGTATGCATTTTACGCCGAACACGTGCGCAAAGATATACAACTTCATCAGTACGAGACTCGTGTCTTTGATTTTTGGCCCCAGTTGCTGCTGTAAAACTAAGAACCCCAAAAAATGTAGCAATGAAGAACTTTTTGCATATGTCCCAACATACAATAACAGAATCAAAGAAATACTAGACCCAACAAAAATTATCAAAAGCCAGAGACAAACCAAAAATTTAAAAAATACTCACCTCTTCTACATTTAGGAAACACACAACGTATGGAGTCACAAAATGTAAGAATAAAAGATGTGGAGTATATAATATAATCATAAAAGGAAAATTCTATACCTTCAAAAGCCAACAAACGTCATACATAATAAGAATTTAAGCTGCAATTCAAAAAACGTAGTCGACGCAGTCGTAAGTGCAAAAACGTATACATAGGGTCAATATAATCTCTAAATAACAGGATATACTTACACAGAAGTTACCAGAAAACAGAAAACTATGTTTCAAAACACCTTTACAAATGCAGTAATGGAATGTTAAAATAATGCCCATACACCAAACTGACAACAACACATTCCTCTAAATAAAAGTAAAACCTTCATAAATAAACTCAAACAGACCTTAAACAGAACTTAACTATACACACACAAAGACAGACAGACAGAAACACACACACACACACACAATCACCCAGTTGTCAGTTGAAATTTATGGAATATCAACAATCATAAAGTATTTAAGGGAAAAGAGTAATAAAGGAGGAAAACAAAAAACCCGAAAGTATATACACATATATGGACATGACCACCTACGCATATGAAATAACCCACAAAGCGGGTTGGCCGTTCATCGATCGTCCGTCTGTCTAGTGTGGACCTCGCTGTTATTTTTTACACCCGACCAAGTGGGTATTTAACACGCTGAACAAAAAATAACGATAAAAAATAACAGAGGGAAGAAAGAAAAAACGAAGCAATGGATTCGAGAAAAGAAAACATAAGACAAGGCCTATGGCATTTTTCTAATACTTTGTGTGCATGTTTGCGTTTGGCTATCACAAATACTTTATGAAACTCCTAACAGCTACCAAAAATGCAGGGTCATCTCTGGTCATTGTCATCACAGCTCAGCGTGGCCATTCTGACAAGTGACTTCTCTGCCTGCATCTCTCTCCCTGACTGCCTTCTCTGAATCCGAGTCTTAAACTTTACTGACTAACGTCTTTGGTCTTTACCACTCTACTTCCGGTCTTAGACTCTCATGGAGGTTCAAGTGGGTTCATGCGGGCACAACTACCTGTTCATTCTTAGAAGACCACCTACAAGCAATTCACACAAAGAAACCCCTCTAGACAAACCGACGCCGTTCAAAGATCTTAAAGATAAAATCCTTTCTTTAGCCACCCATCCACGAACATTCACAGAGACCCCCAACACACATATATGTGTATATATATATATATATATATATATACATGAATGCACATTATTGTGCCACACGCAGACACTGAAACATACAGAATACACGGCACCTCAGGTGGTGTAATGGTTAGCAAGCTAGACTAGCAAACCTTCACGAATAAGTTTGATTCTCATTGGGTGCCCCATTTATATGGCCTAGTACCTCATCTAAAAGCTTGTAAATTACCACTCTTCTCAAAAGAAAGAGGAAAAAAGAGAAAAAGAGAAACAACATTTGCAGTGACGAAAGTTTATCACGGACAATTAACTCGAAGTGGACATTCACAGACACAAATCCTTGAATTAAAAAGAACTACAACATTATTAAAACAGTTGCCACTGGAAAAAGCAAAAGGAAAACTACAACAAACCATTTACTTCCTGAAGACGATATAAAACGTAAGAAACAAGTGTTGAAGAAGAATAAATAAACGGAAAACAAATTCTCGTGGGGACCTATCTGCTTTCAGGAGGCGGAAGCAGCTAGCTACGAGAGTTTGGTTACTGAATGCAAAGTCTGTGGTGCGTTGAAGCAGGTCACCCTCAACAAATCCCCTAGACTAGACGGTTCACCTTACAAAGTGTACTTAAGGCTGCCGCACATGTTTGTGTTTATTCTGACGGATATGTTCAACCATTGATTTGACCAGGGAGCCATCCCTAGTAGCGTTACCAAGGACGAAATCCCATTGCTAAAGAAAGGTGGCAGGCATGTTTGGAAGGGAATAGATGATTACTGGCCAATAACTCTGCTAAACACAGAGTTAAAGATTTGGGCCCGGGTCTTAGCGATCTGATTGTCATTAGCGATCTGATTGGACCCGAGCAGAACTACGCTTTGAAGGGAAGATCGATCTAAGACAACTTGTTTTTGGTGTGCAAGTTCTTAGAGGGGATAGAAGACAATACTGAAGCCGCGCTGATCAATTTAGATCAGTCCAAGGCCTTCGATAGGGTTGACCATCGGTTTTGGCGACTGTTTTGGAAACCGCTGGATTCAAACCGGAGTTCTGCAAATGGATTACCATGATATACCACAACCCGTAGGCTGTAGTGCAGGTGAACAGGAGGCGCTCGGAGGCTTTCCCAATCGAGCGGTCAGTCCCAACAGGGTTGCCCCCTGTCTCTTCCCAATGTCCTCGATTTGTAGCCCCTGCTCTGTAGGTTAAGGAATGAAGAGGCAAGTCCGGTCCTGCGCAGTATTCTTTTTACAGGCCCTCTTTCGGCAAAGGTATCCACGTACGCCAATATCACTGTCTTTGTATCCCGCCGTCTAGACATAAAGGCTGCAAAGAAGGCGGTTGCGAGGTAAAAGCAGATAGCAGAGGCCAAGATCAACTTTGATGAGAGCGAAGGTTTGCGGCTAGGTGCCTGGAGGGGTAGCGTTCTCCTACTTAGGTCTTTCCGCTGGAGTGACAGACCCGTTCGCATCCTCAGGGTGTGGTTCGGACCCGGCCTCCAACTGGAGCGAAATTGGTCAGAGGTACAGGCCAAAGTAGATGCCCAGGTAGGTATCTGGCTTCGAAGACAGTTGTCCTTAAAGGGCAGGGCGGAGGCGTGTGCCGTGTTATACATCTTCTCCCTGATCCTTTACCGTTTGTTTGTACTTCTGCCAAAGAATCATCGGTTAGCGCTACAACAATCCCTATCCAAATCTACTTTGAGGAGGTCGAAGGTCGATGGTCCGTAGACAGGGCTGTTATCAACGTCCGCGTAATGGGGGTCTAGGTATATCTGATCTGGAGAACCACTGGTTCGCTGAAAGACTGGCTTACTTGGGCTGATCCTTGCCGAATGGCACGGTGTGGAGACGAAAGGCGAGCGATACCTTTCCTCGCCTCAAGTCAGACCCCAAGGCTGAAGGTCGACGTAAACTGAGGGGCGAAGGACCGTTTGTCCAGTGATCTTTCTCGGTCTCGAAAGGAACTGTATCGAGATCTAGTGCTGGGCTCCCCTTCGGGTCCTCTCGTGAATCGGTTCGACTGGTCGATGGAGGAGGTTCGCTCGCATTGGAATTGGGCGTCAGATTCAGGCTTCTTGAACAACTTCTCGCTCACCTGGCGGCTTGCACGGAATACGTTACTCCTTTTAGGCTTGAATTACAAAGCGGGCCTGGAAGACATGTCCGATTGTCCTCGCTGCGGCTGTGGCTTTGAAGAAACGACTGAGCATGCCTTTTACTACTGTGAGCGGATTCGTCCGTTTTGGAATCATGTCAGAGAGTGGACGACCCGTATCGAACCCAAGCAGCTCGTGCTGCTCGACGTTGTATGACAGAGTAAACTTTTCTCATCGTGATCTGGTTTTGTTCTTTAGGCATCAGCTTAGAGTCAAATTTAGATGCGATAGAAAACGCTTGGATCGCATAACATTCAACAGAAGGTGGGTGCGTGCAGTGAGCTTGGTCGTACGAAAGGGGCAATGCTGGAGTCATCCTTCCCTCTTCTTCCTGTGCATGGAGACTACGGACTGAGTCCTTGGAGACCCCACCCCCGGTAAGTAGGAACTTTTTGTACCCCTATTTCCCTAGTAAACTGCATGTTGTGAGTCTCTATCCCCGTCATTTAGAAGGTAGCATCCAAGATCATCCCCACTCCCATCCTTTTTCTTTCTCTAACCCTTGATCCAGCCCCAATTTTCTGAAGATCTTGAATTTCATTAATTTATTTTCACCTCTGTAATCCGCACTAGTTTCCCGTGCCGCGCTCTACCCTGCGTTTCTTTTATCCCATTAGCATAGTTTCCCTCCCCCATTAGGGAAGGTCCGGCTTGTTTTCGGTCCTCACGGATACCGGAAAACAGTCAGTCTCCATGCTATAAAAGAGGGGATAGGAGAGTAACCAAACGGATTTTTCTTTTGTTCTATTTTACTTTTTCTTTTGGGGTTTTTCTCCCATCTCTATCAATTGTAAATAAAAATTCATGCATATTAATACGAGGTTTTTAAGTAGGGCTTTTTCATAGAGCAAATGCGGTATTTTGGTGACTGCAGCGTACTTGAAGGATAAATGGCTTATTGTATTGTATGAATGGGTCGGCGAATGTGGCTAGCTAAGGATTCATAGTTAATGCAAGACTACTCCCCGTACCCTCCCACAAAAATCTTGGGATTTGTGTTCCCCAAAATTGTACTTTTTAATGTCATTTTGGAAATAAAAGTGCATTTGGTTACACTATCTTTTTTTGTCTTGTGTCTGGATGCTAGTCTTCTTGTGCCTGATCTCACGGCTCCGAACCGCGGCTATCCACTTTGCATGTGGTTTATATAGCGCGGGTTGGGATGGTACGAAGTCATGCATCCGGTGGTGAAGAAGGAGCTGTGCAGGGGGTATCCTAATATTATGTATGGGTGTGTTTCGATATTGAAGGATTTCCCTTGCAGCCTGGTCATTGTCCAGGGATCCCTGAGGTCCTGAGTTCAAGGAATGACAATTCTTCGATCAAACAACACCAGGCCATTGCCAGTATTGAAGCGGTGCCTCACCTTCCAATATTCATGGACCTCGGGTGCAGTAACATTACGTGTCCTTGGGAAGCCTGGCTGTATCACACTTATTAATTTTTCATATTATGGATCACAATGACCGGCTGCACTGATTAGATGTGGTGGCATGATGGCTATATTATTGCTGCCTGCAAATGTTGCCATCAAGACTATTATATCACTTATATTGTTAGATTCCAGAATATCTGACTGGAAATACACAGAGGAGGGCCTACAACATGGCCACTGGGTAGCAGGAAATTGTATCAGGGCTTCTGTGCTACTTCCTGGGGCAGTGCTGGATGGTGAATCGATATCTCAGGGTCTTCTCCTGTCGAAACAGCCGGGGATTTTGGATCTTGCTCAGATCACTATCACCAAATAACCCCTTCAGTGGTTCATAGTCTGTGACCACTATGATGTTTGGGGAAGTCATGAGGAACATACGGCATTTCTCCAATGCCCATGCTATCGCTGCTGCCTCACCTTCTATTGTTGCATATCTACGCTCAGCATCTGTACAAATATCAGGCGCCAACCTTTAGGACAGCAGATTGGGGCTTTTTCAATAGTGCATTGGCAATGCTTTTGCAGAAGTAGGAAGCCCATCCCTTCTTTGCTCCAATCTAGAGCAAGACAAGTTACTCAGTCCTTGTCAAACGTTTCCACACCTTTCTGGGCTTGATCAATTATAACTCGCTTGGAGTCTTTAAAGGCGTCCTCAAGACTTTGGCTCCAAGCGAATTTGGAGTCTTGTTTGACAAGGTCTCAAAAAGCCAGCATGACTGGACCCAACGAGTATGCCCAAACTACCTGGTTGACGAGTCCAAACCATGATCTGGTGTCTGTAACAGAATCCGAGATATATTCAGTGAAAGAGTGGTGGTACCTCTATCCCTACAGAAACGAATTCTTAAAGAAATCCACACAGGGCAACCTGGTATATTAAGAGGGAAAAGCTTAATAACAAGTTATGTGTACTGGCATAGCATAGATAGAGACATCGAAAGTTTGATAAAGTCATGCAAAGGCTATGCTTTGGCAACTAAAGCACCACCAATAAAGTTCAACCCATGGCCGGAAACTGACCGACCATGTGTGGCACGATAATGAGCATTCATGCGTGTATATATATAGATAGATGTCTGTGTGAGGGTTTCTCTATTTTGTGGGTGGCTGGCAGAATTATCTCCAGCATCTTTGAAGCGGCACCGGAGTGTCTAGAAGACCTTCCTTTGTCTATTTGGGCACCAAGACCTCACAAAGAGCTGTGCCCGCGTGAACCTGCGAGACTGGAAGAAAGGACGAAGGATATTAGTGGAACTCCGAAGCAGAGAGTCACACATTCGAGCCTGGGTCATGGAACTGGTTAGTTGACTCTAAGACGTGGGTCCAGAGCAGTCGGAGGTCGGTATGGAGTCATGAACGAAGACAGAGCGGTGAAGACGATGACCAGATGAGTCAGCATCTTTGGTAACTGTTTAGGATTTTCGCTGAGTTCTCGCGATAGTCACATATAAAACACACCTTCTTGCGTTTTGCAGTTCCGAATTCGTGTTTTGTCTGTTTCTTCCTTCCTTCCTCTGTTGTTTGTTATTTTATTATTTTTTGTCAGCCAGTGAAATGCCCACACAGCCGGGTGAGAGAAGAAATAACGGGGTCCACACCACGAGTCAATCAGACGAACGGCCAAGCAATCAACTCTGCGTGTTGGTTATTTCATACACGGTCACGTCTGCATATTGACTTTGCTGGTCTACTTAATGATTCATATTATCTGATTGTTGTAGACAGTTTTTCCAAGTGGCCAGAGATATTGAGATGCAAGAAATCAATTACAGGAGTATTAATAGGACTTCTACATGAACTGTTCGCGAGGTTTGGGGTCCCAGATTCCATTGTTTCTGACAATGCTATCCAATTTACATCAAAAGAATTCAAGGGATTTTGTAAAATCTTTGTCATAGAGCACATAACAATTGCCCCTTACCACCCTCGAAGCAACGGCCAAGCAGGAAGGTTTGGGGATACTTTCAAAAGGGCCCTAAAAATCCAACAGTGGGTCTACGGAGGCGGCATTGCAACAGTTTCTGCAAGTATATCGGCTTACACCAAATAAAAATGCGCCTTTGGCCATGATTCTGGCGGAAAATAAGATCGGTCTTTGACAAGCTGATACCCAAAATGAAAAGAGTCGAACATACGGTACAAAAAACTGGAAATAAATATCACAAAATTAGTGCAAAGGTTTTTTACCGAATGTATCAGACAGGGTAAAAATATTGGGAAGATGGAACTATCGTCAAAAGAATCGATAGGATGATTATTTAGTCAAAGGACCAAAAATGGTGCACAAAAGGCACTTGAATCAAACAAAAAGTAGGCATATAGATGAAAAGAACGTAGATGTTGAGCCTATGAAAGTTCTTTTCGACACGTTTGATGTGCCCATTCCTTGAAAAGCTTCTGAGGTAAAAATAC
Organism: Sepioteuthis lessoniana; assembly: GCA_963585895.1. NCBI lineage: Eukaryota > Metazoa > Mollusca > Cephalopoda > Myopsida > Loliginidae > Sepioteuthis > Sepioteuthis lessoniana. Next base: position 41,327,717 of record OY757926.1, on the reverse strand, counting down.
AAAAAACAAACAAACAAAAAACAAATAGGAAAAGAAGAGATACGGAGAGAATCGACATTAACCCGAAAAAGAAAAGATATTGACTCTGTGCAGAGTAAATCTAAATACACTGAGGAGCTGTTATATACCGTACCTATGAACAGTAACGGGTATGTCCCATTGCGCATAAATATTTTGGATACTATTATGAGGGTGGGTAAGTAATCACCACTAGCAGTGGTTACCTTCTTCACGTTGTTGGCGAATATTGTATTTGTTTAATATTATAAAGGTTTCCATTTCATTTTCAACCTCTGTTTTGGTTATTTCTTATTCAGTAACCTTTTGTTAGGTTACAACACTCGCACTGTGATATAAAACCAACAAAGCTTTGTGGTATCATAAGTTACAACTGAGTTGGTGGTAATGATGTTTTGGCCCCGAAACCATGCGTGATCCCAGAGTCATCTGAAGGCTTTGTGGGTGGCCCTGCTGTTGTTGTCTTTATGGTAGTAGTTGTATTAATTTATATGTTCACCAAGGGGACGGGAGACCAGGGTTCAATCCCAAGTCAAGTCATACCAAAGACTCAAAAAATGGTACTTGATGCCTCTTTGCTTAACACTCAGCATTATAAGGTACAGATCCAGGGTAAAGTGGAGCAATCCAGGGAAATGAGTAGCACCCCCTACACCAATGTGTAGTAGTGAGGGAAAATGAAGCCTTCGGGTTGTCCTCGACTACGGTCGGCCAATTTACTTTATATATATAGATATCCTAGCGAACTAGAAATAAAATGCCACTATGCTGGTAATGGATGGATATTTTTCTGGGCATTTAACTGGAAAAACTCAGACAATGCCGTAATTGAAGGTTTGGGAATGCTTCTCAATCCTCGCACCTTAAAATAATTTAATAGCATAGAAAAAAATCCAACTGAGAATGATGTATGCTTCGTTTAATGGTAGCCCCGGTACAACAATCGTCTATTGCTACAGTCCTACCAGCAAGGAAACAGGCATCATCACCTTCTACAACGAGCTATCTTTCCTTGTCTGACGCATTCCCAAACATAACAGTGGAGATATGAATGCTCAAATAGGCAAAGACGGTAATAACTAATTCTACTCATACAACTTGTCAGACAGAAATAGCAAATATTTAGCAAATTTTTTCACTTGAGAGCAGGCTACCATGCCAAAAATAAATAAATAAATAAAATAAAATAAATTAAAAAAAAAAAAGAGGGAGAACTATGGACCTTCACTTATCCAAATAACTAAAGTACAGCTTGAGTATATATTCATAGACAAGAAGGGGATAACTAGTGCTGTGAACTGTGAGGCATTCTCATCTTTTGAAAGAGTATCTTCCGATCACAGAATCTAAAAATCGATATCAATTCCTAAAGGTATGTTTATATTAAATTTACCAATTTCTGTTCAAAGTCATCTAATCAAGAGCACCTCCTTGCGCTAAACTGAAGTGGTGATTATCGCCCCCCAGAATTGAAAAGAGTATGGCTAAGCTTAGTCTATCTATCCATTGCTAGTCCCTCTCCTGGTACAGAGTTCAGGATTGAGAAAATGCAGATTTTGTTTGGTCAAAAAAATTTTAAATCATCACATTCGCCCGAACAATATTGTCTGTCGAATAGGAGGTTTGCATTGATAAGCAAATGCAGACATATTAACAAACATCTTTTATCTTCATTAACCCTAGATAAAAATAGATAAATAAATAAATAACAGTGTGTTATTTATTTGATATATTTAAACTTTCCAAATCCTGTTCTTGTTAGAAGTAGTTCAACCAGCAGCATCTCCCTGTGGTAAGCTGAGGTAGTGATTATCGCTCCCAGAGTAAAACAGACACACGAAAACATTACATTTCTTGCGACCAAAGTTGTCGCAAAACCAAGCAGCGATCAGACATGAAATAGCAGCCCCTGGTATTGCTCCGCCAAGACCAGTTCCTTCCACAATTAATTCAAATGTATGTATTCAATATTCTTGACGAGTAGAATAGCTGCCGATGTTGAACCCATCGTGAAACGTTCCATAAACACAGATATGAGCGACAAAGGTCAGGAAGAACATTGTGAAAGTCAACGGAGTCACTTCTTTTTTTTTTCCTGACCTTTGTCTTCCAAAAGACCCGCCATTAATTAAACAGGAAATTACATTTGAAAAAGGATAACAGATTTGCTGATACAATTTGAAACAATGGCTGTTTTGAGCGTAGATATTTTGGTGCCCCCCCCCGTGGAACTCCAAAAATTAAACGACGTGAATCGTTTGTCAAGTGATCGTTATTAGCCACAAGACAAACTAAATTAAGAATGAATATAAAACAAGATCGCCAATGTTAAGCAGCAATGAACCTGTTCAATACATAGATGAGAGGCCACTTAAGTAACAGCAGGTACTGTAAGCAACCTGTGTGCAATATCTACGCAAAGCTTAGTAAAGAACAACCTATTCTCAATTACTTTCCCCTCTGTTCATTGAAGAGGAAAGAAGGGATTTCTTTAGGGTACTTTCAACCTATTATTTCGACACCAATATCAAGCAGAAATCTTTTTACGAGAGACGCTTCAGAAGTAATGCCACTTATGTACTTATTTCCTACTGAAGGGAAACAATAACTGATAGTCTCCTTCGGAAAATGAGCGTGTCTGTTGGGCGCATCGTAGAGTGTCATATGATAAACCCAGTAGCTCATGTTCGATTTCTTTATTCTGTGAACAGTACAGACGTTGTCTCCTGTTCGATCATTGAACAGTAAAACCAATCAATGGTTGTGACTATGAAGAAAAATAGTGATCTGATGCTAAAAACTTGCCCTATCCAACTATGTTAATGCCTCCTATTTATTTCTACAGAATCTATAATAGAGGAAGCACGATAACACCGTTGCAGAGAGCAAGTTTTCAGCTACAAAACTCTATTCTGCATTGAAATCAACATTTTTGATAAAAAAAAAAGACCCGAGTGGCAGCGTCATTTTTTAGGAAAACGTTGTCACGTCGTCCATCTTTTATCGCACTAATGAGCTGATCGAAGTACAGCAGTTGGTAAACGTGACCTGTCACTTACATCACCATCCCTAACAGTACTCACATCCACGTATACATAAATGTTCACCAAAAATCAATAAATTCCAATCGATAGTTTTTTCTCCCTAGAGGAGAATTCTGTGACATTTGCTTTTTTGTCGGATGCCATTTTGACAGACTGCTACCTAGCTGCCATCTGTAGCAAGAAACAAAATTATAAGTGAAAATGTTTAGCCTCTACTGCCATACCACCAACATTCACCTTTGACATAGTAGTAGAAAATATTAAAAAAGAGACATTACTTTTGGAGCAACCCTCTAATGAGTGCAGCCAATAGGTTCTTATTTATTGCTAGTGAAAATACTAAGGCAGTGGTAGTGATTGTGGGAAAATAATGTTTTCTAGCTGAAAATTAGTTCTATCCAATGATGGCGATATGTTCTCTGTTTATATTGTAGTTTCTGCGTAAATAAATACGATGGTTTTTACTTATCAGAGCGTCATCATTATCAAGTCGCGTTGACAGCATAGATTTCTTTCTCCATCCATCTCAGCACTTATTAACTGTGTCCGCACAGAGCTGATTTAAACAAGTTCTTGCTGGCACATCTATGTTGTAGGATCATAAAACGTCACTTATGCGTTTGTGCTTGCTTCTCCAGCAGTGTCTCGCATGTCTTGTTCGTCTTACTTGGATAGTTTTTTGAGATGAGGGGAAAGTAGCCATACAGATGTGGTTTCTTGGTTGCTGCATCCAAGATTTGTTCAAAATAGCTTGTAGCATTCTTGTGAAGTTCCCATCTAGCTTTTTCTTTATGCATGTTGTTAGCGTCCATGTAGTGCATTCATAGTCTTAACACAGCAACAGCTTGGAAGAAATCCCATTTTTTTAAATCGGATAGATCAGTCTTCCCTGTCGTTAATTGCTCCTGGCAAATCCTCTAGACCTCGACTAGTGTCCCCACAGTGCTGATGTATATAAATTCTTCTTGGACGGCCAAACACTGATGCATCAATGTAAAGGACTTTGGAAGAGAATGTCGCTTATCCGTTCGTCCTTACTTCTCCAGCAGTTTGCCACATGTCTTATTTGGTTTGTAAGATGAGAAGTAAGCGGTCGTACAGCTGCTGTTTTGTGGAGTGTTGCCTCTTGGATTTGTTCAGGACAGCATGTAGCATTCTTACGTAGTTCCCATCTGGCTTTTTCTACAAGTGTTGCGTTAGAGCTCAAGTGGTGTATCCTTGCACTACTAACATAGCATGGAAGAAATCCCGTTTTTATTTTATCAGAGATCAGATTTCCATATGATCGATAATCTGTGAATGGTGTTCCATGCCTTTCCTGTGCATATGTTGATATCTCTTTCAGTATATGAGATAGAGCTGTCAAGGTATGTGAACTTGTCTACTAATTTTTCAATACCTGCCACTTTAAGTGGAGATGACTTCTCATTTAAAATACATGAACTGTTTTATTTGCATTCACATAGAGATCAATGCCTCCTGCTGCTTTCTCCAGGCTATGCAAGTGATTTGGCTTGGGCAGGTGTATTTGCCAGAAGCAATAGATCATTTGCGTAGTCTGCATCTAATATAGTTTCTGAGGGATATATCACCTGCTCACCTTTTTAAATGGGAAACCATTTTCTTTTATATCTATTATCTTGTATGTAATCCGGGTAGAATATTAACAAACATGGTGCTAATGTATCTCCTTGCAAGACTCCAGCGACAATGTTGAAGTGGTTGTTACTATCATGAGAAAACCATTGCTTTCATGTTTTTATAAAGCATCATTATGGAGGTAAGTTTTTTTTTTGGGGGGGGGGCATATGCTAGTAGTATTTACTCCATCTTACCTCAGGAAAATCTACAAACAATAGTGTTGCCTCAAGATATTTTGCACATTTCCCAAGAATTTTCTCAACAGTCAGATACAATTGAGAAGCAGGACATTATGAACCTTATCAGCTAATGTTATGCTTCAGTAGTCCTTACTTATTCTGAGGTTGCTTTGTTTGAGCCAGGACGCAGCTTACTTTGTGTCCAACTAGATTTAAAAAAAAAAAAAAATAAATAATTAAATAAATAAAATGGACACTTGAAATCTTTAGTGAAATCTCCATCACAAATAAAGTGCAATCCAAGAGTTCATTTTTAATTAATCTATATTTCAATAAATACATGATTTGTTTAGGCCTTCCTGGAAGGCAGATTTTCAGCTATTTTAGAAATTTAAGTTTGAAACAAGTGTTGGGCTCTCAACAAGGATCGAACTTGCTACATTAGGAATGAATAGCACGTCTATTTTCTATTTGCTGCGCCATGAGGATCATTTGCAGTGAGGATCATTTGCACTACAGTAACAACTATTTTTCAACTGCATAAGCCCAAGATAACTATAAATGTATAAGACACCCAGTGAAGTCCGAATTTATTATAACAAGACCGACAGCAGCTTGTTAACCATCACTCTGCAGTTACCCAAAGTCTGGCTGTTAACAATATTCATATAAATTCATAGCATCATTATCCAGTCATCAAAGTAATTTCTTTGCCATTTTATGACCTTACATTACCTTTTAGGTAAATTGCGTATATCATCAAGTGTAAATTGCAGCACATCATAAGAAATGGACAAAGCCTGGCAAGGGCTGATTGCATTTCACATAGCACTAATACCCATGGGAAAGGTATGAATCTAATTATTCTCACTCCAGCTATGGATAAATATTAGGGCAGATTGGGCTCTTAAGCCTTGGTTAGGCAACCAGTCTAGGAGAAAGAAAACTGATTTCAAACCTGTTAAACCCCACTTAAAATTGACATTGGGTACATCCTGTCTGTGCATTGGTAAATATATATAAACTTGACAAAAGTAGTGATTTTATCTTCAAGGATTTTGCTGATCTGTCTATTGTTATTGAAATAGTTTCTTTGAAAAAAATTTTAAAAGAAAAACAGGTAAATAGAAAAATAAGATTAGAAATAAATATTTGCTTTACTATTTACAATAATCTGTCAGTTTGATTTTTTAAAATCAGCAATTTTGTTGAGAGCTCTGATCATTATTCTCAACTCTAAGTTGTCTTCTTTGAACTTTGACTTCTTGTGAATATTTATATTTATCCAACCCCTTTACCAGTCAGGATGTAACACAAGACCAATTTTTAAGTTTGAATGCAGAGTTTTCCTTATCAGACTGGTTCCTTACTACTCTTCATCCACAACTGGTTGGTGGGAGGAAGAACAGATGGATCCATGTATTTTCCAAGGGCATTATCGTAATTGCATTTCATACAGTGATAACTGGTATACTATACACACCTTATAAAATTAAACCAGATATTCTAAAAAGTTGACCAAATTCTTAAAAATTAGATTAATAAATTTACCTACTAAAGTCAGCTACTTACTTTACAAAACTCAATCTTCTATTTTTCATTCCATTTTTTTTGGTAGAGGCTGGGGTCATTTTAAAATTATATTTCATTGATTTTTTATTTTTATTATTTCACCAAATTTTAAAACACAAGTCAATATTGACTTACTTTAGAATGTTATTTCTAGTTTAAATTTGTTCAATTAATATGCATGTATTTTGTAGAATTTCCATAGGAAATACTAATAAGATAAATCAAATAATTCTAAAAAAGTAAATATCAAAATAAGATTTGTTTAAAAACAATATGCATTTTGCAATATATCAACAGGCTAGTCTCACTACTGAGTAATGAGATATTCCGATGTTATGGTAACATGAGTTGTGTTCACTGTCAAATAATACTCCCATTACTAAAGTTTTAGACACACATTACATTTCACATCATGGTTTGAAGTGAAAGAAAAAAAAAAAAAAAAAAAAAAGTGGGTAAAATTTGAAAGAAAACAAAAAGAAAAAAAAAATGAAAGAAATTCAAAGACATTAAATTATTATGATTCAAAAATATATATATATTTTTTATTAAACCCATGAAGTAGACATTGGTGATTCAAAAAATCAGGGCAGATGTTATACTACCCAGGAGGGGTTGGCCAAGTCCATCAGAAAAGGTCTTCTGACAGCTGAGACAAGATGTCATCTGATAAATCTGAAAAGGAAAGACTTTGTTTTAATTAAAAATGAATATGGCTAAAAGTTTGTTAATTTTTCGAAGATAATTTCTCAATTCAGAAAAACATGCAACATGGAAACAAAATTGTAAAACAAGAAATCTATATACTTACTTGAAGCTATAGTTGTTTACAAATGATTATTATTAAATAGGAATAGTTACTTGAAATCATATAACTTGGTGCAAATTATTTGTATTAGGTTTGTTGGTTGTTGGGGTTTTATGGCATATCAACCTTTGTAGGTTATTTAACGCCAAATCCATTTTTATGCAAATAGTCAGTTCGATTTAAAACTATTCAGTTTAGCATGAGTACACAGTTTGTCAAAAACATTTCTATTTCTAGCTATTCAGTATATTCAAACAGTTCTAATTCAGCTAATTCAGTTTTTTCAGAGGTTTTGTTTACACAGTTAAATGTCAAAACAGTTCTATATTAAACAATTAAGTTTAGTGTAAGTACAGTTTCAATGTCAAAAACAGTTCTATTTCAACCAATTCAGTTTAGCATAAGCATGGAGTTTAAAAGTACAGTTTAATTGTCAAAAACGTTTCTATTTCAAGCTATTCAGTTTAGTCAAACAGTTCTAATTCAAACAATTCAGTTGAGCATAAGTACACAGTTCTATTTGACCCATAGATAGAACCCTATCAGGTGCTACAATCTCGGGCCAGAGTAGACGTGGGAGTGATGGCAATGAAAGGGTGCTCCACATTCCGTAAGCTCCAGCATCACTGGTATTTCACCATCAGATTGTTTAGTGTCATATCCAGGACACTCATGGGGGGGAGGGGTCTTACTCCTCTGCAGAGGTGCAGTTGGTGTATTCTACAGCTCCAGCCGACTGGGCAATACACAGAGTTAATGTCAAAACAGTTTTATTTCAGATAATTCAGTTTAGCATAAGTACGCAGTTTAAATGTCAAAACAGTTCTATTTTAATCAATTCAGTTTAGCATAACTACGCAGTTTAAACGCAAAAAACAGTAAACTCAAACCACGGTTTAGTTCTATTTAACCAATAGCTAGGACCCTTATTAGGTGCTACCACTCCAGGTCAGAGTGAACCTGGGAGTGATGGCAATGAAGAGGTACTCTGCATTCCCCAAAGGTCTAGCATTACTGGAACTTCACCATCAGACTGTTTCATGTCATATACCAGGACACTCGAGGGTGGGGGTGGGGTGGGGGTGACGGTCTTACTCCTCTGCAGAGACGCAGTCAGTGTATTCTACAGCCCCAGCTGACTGGGCAAGTATTAGGAATGACTGATTTTAAATGGCAATTGATATAATGGTTAGAGTGTTTGTCAATGAAAGACCGGGGTTCAATCCCAGGTTGAGTCATACCAAAGACTCAAAGAGAAAAAAAAAAAAAAAAAAAAGGTACTTGATGATTCCTTGCTTTACACTCAGCATCATAAAGTAAGGATCAAGGACAAGTAGTGATATCAAAGGAAAAGAGTAACGCCCTCCCCTACACCTCAGTGCAGTAGCTATTGAAAAAGGAGCCTTCAGGTCACCTTCGACTATAGTCGGCCAACTTACAACAAGGGTTATTTATGTCTAAAGGTAATCACATTCATTATACATTTATATTTACATTTTTGTTTCTGAAGAGTTCGGTTTTTTTTTGCACAGTCCTACCAAATATGGATAAGTTTTAAATAGATTTATTTGACTCAGAAATGGAACCCTAGCAGGTACTACCACTTCAAGTCAGTGTGAATCTGGAGTAATGGCAACGAAGAAGTATTGCAGATCCCCAGAACTGGAGCCTCATCAGATGCAGTTTAGTGTCACAGCCAGGAACAATTTTGTGAAGAGGATACAGAGGATATTTTAACCTCTGCCAACTAGGTATTAATACTTACTTGAAGCTATAATTGTTTCCAAAGACAATTAAAAAGGAAGTCATGTGACATCATATCACTGTGTGCAAATTATTTATTCAATTCAGATGCAGTTATATATATATACACATACATACATACACACATTTTTATGGGTTTTTTTTAATCATTATCCTGCAGACTTATTGATGTCACTATGTAAATCAATGAAAATACCAACAGATAATTTTGTTATTATTGTACATACCATCTTGCCAAATCTCAGACACATTTGAAGTTGTTTCTGTGGTGGTGGTGATGCTTACAGTTGAGTTTATGTTTGGGCAATTATCTGCCCTTAGATGATATTTATCCCCAAACCCACTGACATCATTGCTTGGGCAAGCTGAAGAAACTGGAGCTTGACTCTCCAAGTTTTTATCAACATAAGTATGACAAGATGATGAGTTCAAAGAGGAAGGTGATGATGAAGAAGGTCCTGGAATTTGTTTAGAGACAGATTTAATTGATTTGAAAGTCCATCGAGATCTGCCAGCAGATGGGACATCTGGATTTACTTTATAGAGTTCTTTATTCAAAAACGAGGTATCTTCTTGTTTATGACTTGGGTACTGACTCTGAGTGGTAGGAGTGGAGTTAGGGGTAACGAAAGGGACAACCAGTTTTTGTAAAGGAAAACAAGAAATTTTATCACAGACGTTTGTTTGACAGTTCAACATAGAATTCTTTGAAGTACCAACGTTTCGTAAAGGGTTCCTTTCAATGGATGATGGATGTCTGTTCGTTGTAGGTATGTCTTTAACAGGGGGACTTTGGACAGGTGTTCTGAAATGGTGAGGATGCTCAGCAGGTGATACCCAGCATTGAGATTTTTGCATCATTTCTTCTGCATTAGTCACCAGATGATGGTAGGTCATTCCTTCTTCCTGCCAATGGACACCCACCTGACCTGAGGGCAGTGTGCTGTAGAGTGACACAAGGTTATTGGCTGTAATATTGAGGTAATGGGTCCGTGGGGTGGGGCTAAGGACACCCACTTGCTTCAGCACCAATACTGAGCCAGGTTGGAGATGCTCTCCATATTCTTTGACCAAATTTCGATGAATTGTTCCTTGGATCGAACCTGAATGGAAAGACAAGCATTGTAAGAAAACCTTTAAATAAATAAATAAAATAAAGGACATTCTTTTGAACAATGGACAACAACAAACAATTGTGACAATATGAGATTATATATATTACACACACAAAAAAAATAAAGTATAAAATATAATAAAACAGGATAGAAATATTTTTGCACATGGAGCACTATAGAGATTTTACAGTTATATATATATATATATATATATATATATATATATATATATATTATATATATAAAAAATCTGAGAAAACTGAAAATAAAACCAACTGTAGGGAAATGTACAAATATGAAAAAATACAAGGTCTTCAGAGGATAATTTTATTTACAGTTTGAATTATTTGGCAATGTTACAGTTCTTAGATGCGAAAACATTAAACCTTTATCAAATGACTATACTTTACCAAGAAGACACAGCAGCATTGAGAGGTTTGTCCAGGAATAACATCATGCCTTTTAATAAAGGTGGTGGTGTTGTCATTATGAATTCTAGTCATAACAAAATAATGGAATAATTAAATGACAAAAACACATATGGACAAATTTCTTAAAAATCCTAACTAAAATTACAGAAAGTTTTTAATAAGTCCTATAAAAAAAACTAATCATTAAAGAAGACAAATTCTGGTCTTCCTTAATTGATTATCATCCAACAATCCATAAAATTTATGCTCTTCTTAAAACTCAAACTTGGAATTCCTTTATGACAAATTATTTCTGGGATTGAAATGGCTCCCCACCCCATAACATCACAAAATCTTAGCCAAAATGTTATTCCTTCTTTTAGGCACTATTAACAATCTACACATCAAAAAGTTTAGTGATTTACTCAAAATAAATTATATAAACATGGAAAACAAATCTCTCACCAGTCTTGACAAAATCATGATACACCAATATTCCTATAAACTAATGTATTACCCATTTAGAAATTCACCTACGTTACTTTCACCTACAAACAAAATAATTAGAATTTGCACACTATGCATGAAACATTGCTTTTTTTTCCTTTAAGATAATGATACTTTTTATAAACAAAAATTTGGTTTATTCATGGGTTCACCTCTTTGTGGGATCTTTGCATCCCTTTTCCTTTAATATATATCCACAGAATAATGACTTAAAAATTAGGGATAGATTAAACAAAATTAAACCTGTCAGAGATTTTATTTAGGAACTAGAAAATAACACCCAACTTTTGTAATGCTCACACGTACTATAACACAATACACGCCATACACATCCTACTCTCGTAGATATAGGGTTGAACCCGAAGCTTCCTCCTTGAGGTGACCAGCTGAACTGATTTGGTCAGCCTCCAGTCAAACTTCGACCAGCCATGTTGTGATTTTTGATCTTAAGTAGGAATTAGATTAACCAGGCATCTGAACTGAAGTTTGCTGTTCGAAGGTGGGCTAGTGCTATATGAGAACAGGTCACACAACTCCAAGACAAGGTGACAATTAAAATGAAATCTATATACAATGTAAAATACAAAGTATGAATTCTGTCTACTGGAGTAATGGACAATGGTATAGTTCTCATCATTGCAGTTCAAATACAATTAGGTTTCTCACAGGTCATTGCATCAAGGTTGGTCAAGGATTCTTGATCGATACAATTTTCTACAATTGTCAAGTTGGCTTAAGTCTTTAGTAAGTTAGCATGATTCTTTTTGCTTCAGGCCTTCTCTGCAATCTCGTGCGACACCGTCTGTCTACTTCTCTGGCTCTCTGTGGGTCCTGATCTCAGTAACTGCTTCCCCACAGCTCCGCAACTCACTCAAGCATTCAAAGCGCTCTTCTTATATAATAATCTGCCAGGAACCGGTGTGGGTTCTGGCGATGTAGGGGATTCCTTTCCAAAAAGTCCGAATTAAATCGAATTCTCATTAATTCGATTTTTTCTAACTCAGCGTTTTCTGACTTTGGGCATTTTCAATCAGCCCCTTTTTAGTAGTCAGAGAGCCTTATTCCCTCCTTCTCACTCCCACTTAATCTTTCCAATCACTCTTACTTTTACCTGTGACATAATTCAGGGATCCCTCCTACCTGTTCAATAATCATCTAGTCTTTCCTTAAGGCAAGTTATAATTGTCAACTTTGACAAAACTGCTTTTCAAAATGCATAGGTGAAAAGGCAGTCCTGCATCATAGACTAATTAATATTTCTTATCTATTTGTTGATTCAGCATCTCCAGCTGACTTGACAGTTGTTTTTTCTAATCAAGCAGAAACGAAATACATGGCCCATCGCCCAGACATCAGAACTGAAACTGGATCAGTCTTCTCCAGGCTTGACAAAGATCCCTTTGTTCAGATTTCTTGTTGATCTAACTTTTTGGGGTGCAAAGTACATTTTCACTTTCAATTAAACAATATTTCTTTTTATCATTTCTTTTTGGTTCCCAGAATTTACATTTTCGGCAATATTAGATTTACACTAGCCTCTCAGTTTCAAGTTAAAATGAATTCCATTTGGAATTCCTTTTCGGTGGATTAACCCTTCATGGACCAACACTGGCACAGCACCAATTTTTAGTTAGCCCCTCACAGACCAATATTGTCAGAGTACATCACGTGACAAAAAAAGAAAAAGAAAAGGCAACTTAATAAAAGCATAAATATTTCATTCCAACAAAAATTAATACATTAAACAGAAAATAAGACAACAAAGATTGTTACTATCCGTAATACTCCAGTCTTGGCTAGAACAATAACAGAGATGCTTTGAATCAAGAGTGTACTAGCCAAGCTATGACTGAAATCTTTCTCCTTCAAAACAGCACTGTACTTCTATCTATACTATCTGGAGGTTTGCCATTTTTGTTTACTGGCAATCGGTGTTCAAACACTAGTGTCTTACTTTATTCATATATGACACTTACCTTTCTTGGACATTTTACAAATAAATAATAACTAGGATTTAAAGTTTATCACAAAGCCACTAATAAAAAATGACCATATACATTTTTACTCGCATCACAACACAAAAATAAATGGTGGAATACCTTAGAGCTCTTAGAATTTGCACCTCCCCAATTTTTAAGTGATGAATTTGGCTCTATAGAAAATTTCTTCATGCAACTTCAATGTTCTAAATCTTTTTATATAATGTGCTAAAATAAAAGCTCTCAAAATTCACAAACATACATGGTGCATTCAATAAGTTTCCAGAATGTTTTAAAATTGTCGTAGAATTCAAGAATTCAGTATGTTATTGCTATACATCTTATGAGATGACTGACCAATTTTTATGATTTCATGTTCAAATGAACAGCTACAGCAGCAATTGGAATACACCCTACTAAAGCCTGATTGTCACAGTTGGTGAATTTCAAAAATGCAATCTGGACGTGAGGACACTTTCGAAGAACGATAAGCAATAAAATTCTGTTTTAAACTTGGAAAAAATGCCACAGAAACGTATGGAATGCTTCAGACTGCTTTCCGACCATCTTGCATGAATCGAGCATCAGCTTTTGAGTGGCATAAGAGATTCAAGGAAGACAGGGAGTCTGTGAGGGATGATGAGAGGTGTGGGAGGAGTAAGGAGTCAATACACCAGAGTTGATTGGCCAAAGGGTTAGGGTTATGGTTACTATGTTGAGGTTTTAAGGGAGTTCAGGAAGAGATTCTGCCAGCAATCTTCAAATCGGGTCAGTGGCATTTCCACCAGGACAATGCACCAGTCCATAACTCCATCCTTGTCACAGACTATTTGACCAAGATGGGCACCAAGACACTTCCTCACCCTCCCTATAGTCCAGACCTTGCTCCCTGCGACTTCTGCTTATTCCCTAAGCTCAGAGGCTGTCATTATGAGACAATTGAGGAGATAAAAGAGGCTGTGACGAAGGTCATTGACACGCTCACACAAGAGGACTTCCATGGGGCCTTCCAGAAGTTGTTGGAATGGAACAACAAGTGCATTGCAGCCAGAGGAGATTACTTCGAAGGGGACTAGAGTTTCATGTGTGTACTATCAATAAAAGTGCCCATACAAAAAGTCTGGAAACTTATTTAATGATCCTCGTAGATGTTTTTTTCAAACAATTTTTACAGTAATAACTTCTTAAATAGATATGATTTTAAAAGACACTTGTAAGCATAAGTTGATTAATGGCCAGTAAACCGGACCATCGACATGATGGTTACAGTGTTCGCCAATGGCCCAGGAGACTGGGGTTTGATCCCAGGTCGAATCATACCAAAGACTCGAGAAATAGTACTTGATGCCACCTTACTTAACACTCAGCATTATAAGGTACAGATCAAGAGTAAAGTGGAGCAATCCAGGGAATGGAGTAGTGCCCTCCCCTACACCTCAGTGTAGTAGCTATTGAAAAGGTGCCTTTAGGTTGCCAACTTTACTTTTTACACCCAACAATTCAACCACAAATATCATTGAAAAACCTTAAAACACCTTGGAAGCAAAACAATCACTAACTTTTCAAAGACATTTAATTAAAAATAGAATAACAATACCCCCATCAAATCCAAGGTTGGAGCTTCAGATATTTAATGTCTGGATTGTAATAAAAATATGTAGGTGAAACATCCCATAATCTTCAAAAACAAATTTATGAACATAAAAGGGATTTGAAAAAAGAAACATAAATAATGGTTGGATCAAACATAGTTTAGAAACTAATCACAACTAATTTTAAAGATTCCAAAAAAGGTTAGTTTATATGCATGATAAAAAAATGCTGGAAAATTGTTGAATCTAGTATCATTTCAAATCACAATACAATCAGACACCCATCTTTTTCATTTCATCTCCTCATTTATATATATGTAGATAAAAAGACAGATCAAACAGACTGAGAGAGATAGAAAGAAGCAGACTCAGATTGATAGAGACAGATGTACGATGGAATTTTTGAAATAGGTAGATATGAACAAATAAGATCAATATGAACATTGACTAAGGTAATACAAAATGTTTTTCAAGGAAATCATCATCAAGTTGCACTGACACCACAGAATTACTTGACTCTCACCATCCATCTCTGATCACTCTAAGTAAATCTTCTAGTTCACATAGAGCTGATGTAATTCCTTGCTGGTCGACCAACACTAGCATGTTAATGTGTAGAATTCCATAAGGGAATGTTACATATGAGTTTGTCCGGGCTTTTCCAGTAGTACCCTGCACGTCTTGTTTGTCTTGGATGATAATGAGATGGGAGGCATGTGGCCATACTACTGCTGTTTTGTGTGATTTTACTTCTACGATATATTCAAAACAGCATGCAACATTCTTGAGTAGTTCCCATCTAGCTTTTTCTCTATGTGTTTTTTTGGTGTCCATGTGGTGCATCCATATATTATTATGGACACAGCTACAGCTTGGAAGATATCACAGTTTATTTTATAGAACAGATCAGATTTCTATATGATCTATATAAGCTGTCAAAAACATTCCATGCCTTCACTAGCCATATCACTTTCAGGAGATGAGATGTTGCTGCTGAGGTATGGGAACTAGTCAACTAATTTTAGAGGCTTCCTACTTTGAGGGGAGGAGGTTCTTTTTTTGTTTAAAACACATGTACAGTTTTATTTGTATTCACAGAAGCCAATTACCACTGCTGCCAGTTCTAGGCTATGTAGTAGAATCCTGCTTGGGCTGGCATATTTACAAGAAGCACAAGTGTGAACTTTTAACTACTTGCCACCGGTCCTGTCTGTTTATTTTCTCTCACTCTTACTCTCACTTGCCGCGTCAATACACTGGTTTGCACAATTCTGCTGTCAAACAACAAATGCCCCTCCCCACAATGCTTTTTTTATACCGGTTCTGGCTGACCGAAATTTGCATATGTTGCAAACCCTGTCCCACCAGAGACGAGCTGCATGACCTACAAATTGCACTCCTAACAATGCTCACGCTTCCATTTTTCTATACTTCCGGTAGTCTACACACAAGACACATTCACACCATTTTCAAACTTTGAGGTAGGTCATTTTGCTCGTCACTTCTTGTTTGTTTCTTTCTTTGTTGCTATGAAAGGAATTCAATTCACACAGCTTCATTGTCACATTTCATTTTTCTCGTTCACTTGGTTCACCACCTGTTTTTTATCCAGCTGTGGACGATAGCTGAATTCATGTAAACATTGGCTGTTCTGCCTGCATATATAGCATACCACCCGTTGTCTCTTTAAACAACAAATCCCAGTTAGCTCATCGGAGACAGCAGTCTGCGGGTTCTGCTTTTCAATTTTACTACAACAAGGTCATCTATATAGTCTGCATCTGTCATAGTTTCTGTGGAATATTGTTTGTTTCTTGCCTATTTTAAGGTTAAGCCATTTTCTTTTAATAGATCTAGAGACATTCGAAGAATGTAGTTGAGGCAGAGTATAAACAAATATGGTGTATCTCCTGGTAAAACTCCAGCAGCAATAATGTTGAGGAAGCTGGTCTATCAGATGAGTGAACCATTGCTTTCATGTTTGTTTGTTTTTTTAGGCGCCTCTGGTGGTGTAATGGTTAGCAAGCTCGGCTAGCAAACCTACACGAGTGAGTTCGAGTCTCATTGGGTGCCCCTTTCATATGGCCTTGTGCCACATCTAAGCAAAAAGCTTAGTAAATTTCCATTGCTTTCATGTTTTTGTTATAGCAGTAACAGTTTCTTTGAGGAAGACCATATGCAAGTAGTATTTACTCAATCTTTCCTCTGTATGGAATTGAATGAGAAGTCTACAAACAGTAGTGCTGCCTTGAGATTCTTCGCCTATACTCCTTCGGTGATTCAATGGATAGTCAAAATCTGTGAGATGGTGGAGCGAGTACTTCAGAAAGCATTTTAAATTTTTCCAAAAAATCTTTTTGATTTCAGGTTGGATACAATAGAAAAGTAGGGCATTATAAACCTTAGCAGTTATACTTTTGTAGATGTTAGTGATTCCAAGGATGTCTCTCCTGGGGAAGGGTGCAACCTTTTGTTCATTTCTCTAAAATGTTTCACTTATAGAATGTGTTGCATAATTGGTGATGTATGTCACCAAATTTTCTTTTCTTCCAATCTTAAGGGAGTATTTTGTCAAAGCCTGTAGCTTTTCTTTTAATATTTTTCAATACCTCAAGTTCTTCCACCATAAACTATCCTAGTTTGATGTCTAGGAATGCTTTTTTGGTTAGATTAGTCAGTGATTTCAGAAGTTTCCAAGCAGATTCTTGAAATGTTATTTCCTCTTCTGAAATTGTTGTTCTTGGTTGGCAGCTTTTAGGTTTGTTCTTGAGGTGCCCTTACTTCATTTACTGTCTGCCATGCTAATCATGATTGTCTATTTTCTTTCAAGTTTCTGATTTCATCAATTTGGCCTTGAATGTATTCTAATGGCTCTTTTTGGTATGTGTTGGTTAGTTCTCTCTGGACTTTCTTAAATTGCTGTGCATTGGCAGAAGGAAATACAATATCTTTAAAATAAACTTTCACACCCTAATCCCATCAAAAAGATTTGAAATGGAATGTCACTAACAGAAATAGAATATTTTAAAACTTTCTCATTTTTATGCTTCATTTAATAACCCAAACCCCCTGATAAAGATTTAATGTTCTCATATTTAAAAACCAATGTTTCAACAATGGCAAATAATTCCAACTATAAATAAAATCATCCTCTGAAGACCTTGTGTTTTTCATATTTGTACATTTTCATATATGTGTGTGTGTATATATATATATATATATATATATATATATATATACACACACACACACACACACACACAGAGGGAAGAATTAATCCAAACTAATCAGTAATGCTATGTAATTATTTTACCGCTCCAACTTGAAGAGCTACCTATAAACCTAATAAGTTATGTTTAACTAAATGTGAATAATTATTTTAATAAGACAAATATTTTTTCTTTTGAATTTGGAAAACTTAAATTCTGTTCAATTAAGACTTGCAGCAACATGACATCTCACTAATTACTCTCTATAGTTAAGCACCAACTCTTGACAATAGCATTCCAATTTCACCATAAGGAACAAGCATTTTTTAAAAAACTTTCCTCTGGGTCCACTACACCAGGAGGCTCCAACCCATTCCCTTTTTGGCCCATCCATGCAGCTGTTCAAAATTTTAAAAAATTTCTCGTTGCCTTTTGATGTTGACTGTAAAGAGGTGCAATTACAACAGCAAATGGTTAGTGATCAGAAGACCAAGTTTCTTCCTTGCCACATCCTGAATTTCTGTAAGAACAACAAGCTTTCATCATTTGGATGATTCTGCAACCTGATCACCCGTGAGTAGTGAGTATGTTTGCCACAACATACACTGTGAACAGTTGTTCTCCAAAATGAACTATGCTAAGAGTATGCTATGTTTGCAACTGTCAAATCCCTTTTTATCTGATGTGCGCCTTGTCAACCTCTTCATTTAACCCTGACATTACATATTTTTGTGATTGCAAAATAAATTATGATTGTTATTTAATAAATTTAGCTTTTTTGGTCCTTTTAAAAGATCATGGCCCCAGATCCTAAGTTAAATTTTGTGGCCCTTGGGTGGAAAAAGTTGAGGACCTCTGCAAACAGTTTGGCTGTCTATTGAAGATAGACAGAAACTCTTCCCCATTATTAATTCTGGTTGCTAATTATCTGTGTCCTTTTATGCTTGAAATAATAAAATTAGAAATAATGGGGAATAATTTGTTTTGTGCAAATCAAATAATAAACAAATATATCTATTGTTAATTATAACTCATGTTTCTTGTTTTTTTTGGAGTTTTTTTCCCCCCCATTTCATTTGACTCTTACATTAAAATTTGGATGGTAGTAACTTGTTACATCGGTAACTAAGAATGTAAAAAAAACTGAAAAAGAATTTTTAACTCTACCCGTTCTGTCACGGAGTCGAACACTGGCATCAATGCTAGAAAGGTCAACAGTTTCCAAAATGGTAAACAGCAGCAAAACTTTTCCTCGAGGCAACTGCTTTTTGCATGCCTGAAATGATGCAGATATATACTTTCTTTTTTCAAAGCTAACAGAATTATTCAGAAAAAATAGAATTTAATCAAAAACATAATTTGATATAATCAACAAAATACAAAATGCGATATAATAAAATAGAATTTAAAAAGTTTACTGATAATTCAGTGTAACAGAAATAAATATAATAATTTAATGTGATTTGATTAACAATATAAAATTTAAAATTGGGATATTAAAACTTGACTAATCAATTCAAAAAAGCAGGTTTAGTGAAAAGATAAGAATTGTACTCTCAAAAGAATCTTAACTGCTTAAATATTATTTAGACAAAATCTGGTCCCGGCAAAAAATGTCTGGATTATTTCTGGAATTATCAGAAAGGTTTTAGTTTTATGGCATATAATTAATTGTAGGTAATTTAATTCAAATCTAATTTATACATATCAAATATATATGATTTGTAAGTACATTTTGTTGACATTTTTAAATAAGCCTGAACTCATTTTTTTTTCCACACAGTTAAATGGTTTCAAGTATTGTTATGAATTGCAAACAGTTCAATTAAACAGCAGTCATTTGTCTACACAATTAAATGATCAAACAGTTCTATTTCTAACAAATCAATTTAGCAGAAGTCAACAAAGTTAAATGGTTCAAGTATTGCTATGTATCACTAACAATTCAATTAAACATCAGTTATCTGTTTGCCATCAGTTTAAATGTCAAACAGTTGTTTGTTTGGGTTTAATAGCATATCAACCTTTGCAGGTTATTTAATGCCAAATCTATTTTTATACAAATAGACAGTTCTATTTTAAATTCAGTTTAGTATTAGTGTAGTTAGTTTTTTTGTTTACACACAATTAAATTTCAAACAATTCAGTTGAGTATAAGTACACAGTTTAGTTCTATTTGACCCTTAGATAGAACCTTTTTAGGTGCTACAATCCCGGGACAGAGTGGACCTGGGAGTGATGGCAATGAAGGGGTACTCTGCATTCCCTCTGCATTACTAGAGCCTCACCATCAGATTGTTTAGTGTCAAATCTAGGACTAGGACATTCATGGGTGGGGGAGTCTTACCCCTCTGCAGAGATGCAGTCGGTGTATTCTACAGCTCAAGCCGACTGGGCAATCAAACAGTTCTATTTGACCCATAGATATGACCCTATCTGGTGCTATCACTCTGGGTCAAAGTCACCTTGGAAGCAATAAAAATGAAAGAGTACTCCACATTCCCTAAATCTCCAAAGCTGGAGCCTCACAATCAGATGCTTTACTGTCATATCGGAACACTTGTTGGGAGAGTCTTACACTCCTACAGAGATACAGTTGGTATAATCTACAGTCCCTGTCAACTGGGCTGAGCAGAAAGAGAACAGATTTGTTTTGCATAAAAATAATGACTAGGAAGCTCCGATAAAATAATCTTAATTGCTTAAATGTTATTTGTACAAAAAACGTTTGGAAACCCAAAAGATAGATTGACATATGTGACACTAGAGTTTGGAAAGGAGTATGGTTGTATGCTTGTGAAAATCTAAGGTACTGGACTAAGAAAACATTGGAAACCTAAAAGATAGACAGTCAAGCTCCAATGAAGCCATTTAGACTGTTTATGAAATTGTAACATAAGTCGAAAGCACAGTAACTAGAAGGGTTAATCATCTAGAATGAACCTGAAGGAGTTGATAAAAAGTTGTTTAGTTGAAATGTAAAATGGGAGCCACTCCCATGTATAAGAAATGGATTATCAAAGGATAATCAAAAATGAATGGCTGGGAATTTGAGATGAAAGAGAAAAATATAAACAGGTTTGATGACAGAAAGTCAGCAGATTTTTGGACGTAGTGTATGAAAAGGGAAACTGGGTGGTTTTATTTCATTGACTAAAGATATTTTCAAAAGGCACAAAAGCTAGGACTTAGTGAAAGTTATAAACAGAGACTGGAGAAATCATACTCATATCAGATGAAGACCGAATTGCATATGATAGTTCATCAATCAAACTGATACATCTAGATTGTCTCTGACAGGACCACAAGATTCCAAACCCTAAGATTTCTATGATTGCAAAATATTTTGCTGACTCCAGGATTATATCACCACTTCATTGGGGGGTAAGAAAGCATCTGGTTTATTTCAGACAAGTCCTTTTGTCACCTAAGATTGAGATAAATGTAAAATTAATTGCCTAAAAGTAATAACCACCTTTTTATCTATGCACATAGAAAAATATGTTTATCACTAGGACAGTGAATTTATCCTTGGAGAAAGGATGAGAGTTAACCTCTGAGAGAGGAGAAAGATAGATTCCTCATGGTCTCCTCATGAGTAGAGTATTGGTGTTAGGTAGAGTCTGAAAAAGGTTGGAGTGAGAAAGGCAGAAATCGCTAGAGTCAGCGAAATTTAGAATTGATTACTCAGTAATTGTAAACGAGTAATAGAAAATTAATGCAACCCAAAACCTCTCTGACCCCTCATGAGTAAATTTGGGATCTTTATATAAACTGAGACTTTGGCAGTCTCAGCAGTTCCCACCTAAATTCTTGATAAGTCCACGCCACCCATTATGACAGTTCCAGTTAGTTCAAGCCAGGAAACACAGCCAGAAGCTAAGTTGCCATAAAAGACCCAGGGCCAGTGATGATAAAGTAATCTCAATTTAACCCCGTTATATGACCGAAAGAAATCGCTTTCTGATTTATCGTACACACAAAATAATGATTACTTTATCAGTTATTGGTGCTGAGACTTTCTTCAAAATGGAAAAAGGGGTTTCTGTGCATAGGATCAGTGAAATGTCGATGAAATTTGTCAAAAGATTAAAATAATTTAAAGTAATTTTTCGGTCAATCCGAAAACCCCCCCAAAGAAAACCCAATCTGATCCAATCAGAAGAGAAAAATGATATAAAAGACAAATTTCTTGACAGCAGGGCAAGAACAAAAGAAGGCAGACGACAGTCTGCAGATCAGAACTCCAACTGAGAGAGAGGGAGAGAGAAAGAGAGGGAGAGGCGAAAATTGAAACCATGCATCACCCACATTGACTTTCCTCTTCTACACTTTGAAGAGAGCGACTAACCCGTAAATCACCAAACACCCCTCTCCTTTCTGCACACGTAACATCTGATTGACCGTGTGTGCGCAAGTCCAACAATCCTACCAATATTAAGCATAGGACATTTTTTCTACTTTTTAATTCCATATCAACATGTTTTTACAAACCCAGCTATTTGAACTTTTTACTCATTCATTTCCAATACAATTGTTAAAATTTTTACATGCCTTCGTGTTCTTTGTTTTTGCAACTGTGTTTATTTCTTTCCTTAAAACCATACCCTGATATAACAACTGGTGTCAGGAGTGGGATGCAAGGAAAAATGAATTACTCAAGTCTCAATTGAACCAAACTGACTAGCCTGATAGAAAAATAAAATAGCACTTAACATAAAATGCAGCTCAACACGTCCGGACAAGACAATTTGAGTCTGACCACTACAGCATCACCATCTGCCACACACACACATAGATACACCACATGGACTTATAATACAAGTCATTATGGGACTCCATGAGGGATATAAAGAACTTCAATCTGGGTAACGACATACACCAGTTTATCACTGACCTAAACCAAGCCTACATCATCAATGTCAAACCAGACCTCGCCTAGTACCCCAAAATGGAAGATTAATTTATGAAAATTGCCAAATGATTACTAGATCGGGATATTTTCAACAAATGGTAGATTCCCAGCAAGAGACATCTTATTTCAAGCAAATGAAATCATACCTCATTGCAACACACAGCAACCAGATGCCCCACTCCCAACATCTCAGTTGAGCTTGGGACCTACAAAGACAAGATGGCAAGAAGTTAACTGATTTCACAGGACAGCTTGAAAACACCCTTAGAGTGGCGACCATCCATGTAAAAATTGAATTTAAAAAAGACGACACCAAAGAACTGACTGTTGATACAGCCATCTCATTGGTAAGCGCAATGCTTATGAGTGAGAAAATCAAGACTTGGACACCAAACATATACCCTCATCTAATGAAAATGATGGCCAACCACTACACAGCAGGTAGTATAGCAAGTGAGGCACAATGATATCTTGACCGCAGTGTTAAAACGGACAACACAACATCATCGCGTATTACAACCAGCCACAACAACCCGAAATGTCCAAGGATACACCAAGGCAACATAATTGTAAACAAGCAGCTAGCACAGAAGAAAACTCACAAAAAATAAATATAACTTTCAAGTAGGTTTTGAAGATTTATATTCATTCTTTAAAAATGAAGATTATGTTCTGAAGATAATGTGAATAAATATTGAAATACTAACAAAATCACAAACTCATTGCATACTAGTTACTTGTTAGTTTTGAAGAGTTATCTTCATCCTTTAAACACAGAAAAAAAATATTTTTATTGATAAACAATAAATGAAACATTTTCTTTTCTCAGTAATCATTCTTCTCTTTCTCTTCGTTAAAAAAAATTTTTTTTTAAATCCTACCTTAAGTTGCAATTCTTTTATGGAGAAAGTTTTCAGTATTCTTGGAGAATCTTCTCCTAAGTCGTCAATCATTTTTAACCAAGGGCTTTCACCAAAAAAATCTTCAACAGGATTTGTAGATAAAAAACTTTCATTCTAAAATACAGCAAAAATGAAAAATATATAAATAAAACCATGTCATCTTATATGTATGCTTATTATGACAGATTATGTCTGTAACAAAAAAATAAAAAATTGATGGATAGATTTGGTTTGGTGGTATATCAACCACTGTAAGTTATTTAATGCCAAATCCATTTTTATACATATAAACAGTTCTATTTAACCCAGAGATAGGACCTATCAGGTGTTACCACTCTGGGCCAGAGCGGACCTGGAAACAATGGCAATAAAAGGGTACTTCACATTCCCCAAAGCTCCAGCATTACTGGAGCCTCACCATCAGATTGTTTAGTGTCATATCTAGGACACTCATTGGAAGTCTTACCCCTCTGCAGAGATGCAGTTGGTGTATTCTACAACCATAGCCAACTGGGCCAAAAATGGATGGAAAAGGAACAGTCAAAATAATAAAAGAAAAAAAAGAAAATGAATGGAAGGAAAAAAAAATAGAAAGAAAATAACAAAGAAAGGAAAAGTAAAAGAAATGGAAGGTGAAGGAAAAGAAAAATAAAGTAAAAAGAAAAAACAGAATAGATAGAAAAACATGGAAGAAAAAAGAACAGAAAAAGAAAAAAGAATGGAAGGAAATAAAAAGAAAAAGAATAAAAGAGAGTAAAGGATTGGGAAGAAAAGGAAAAGAAAAAGAATGAAAGGAAAGGAAAAAAAGGAATAGAAAAAAGAATAGAAGGAAAAGAAAAAATAGAAGGAAAAGAAAAGAAAAAAGAAAAAGAAAAATAGAAAGAAAAGAGAATGGAAGGAAAAGAAAAAGAATAAAAGGAATGGAAGGAAAAGAAAAATTAATGGAAGGAACAAGAAAAGAAAGAATGGAAGAAAAAGGGAAAGTCTAGAAAGAAATAGAAAAAAAGAATGGAAGGATAAGAAAAGAAAAAAAGAACGGCAAGAAAAGGAAAATAAATGGAAGGAAAAAGAAAAAAGATTGGAAAGAAAAGGAAAGGAAAAAAAAATGAGAGGAAAAAAATCCTATCATTTTTTAAAAAGTACATTGACTAAAGCCCAAATACAATTTTTTTTCTTTTTTTGATCATTGACTTTTTATTGAAGCATTTCACAACTTTCACTTAAACATTCTGGTGTATGATTATACTACTGATGCTTTTTCGAACAAAAAATTATAATCCTTAATCAGAGGATCAGATAGATAAACAGAAAGAAAAATTAAATCTTTTTTATTAAAGACTTGGTTTTTAGTCCTACCTTTTGTAACTGAGTATCACATCTTCCATCTAATTTCATGACAACATTGTCTTTCAATTTTTGCCCCGGTACCTGAATTAGATGATAGGTAAATTAGAGGATTAAACACTAAAGAGAAAAATATTGTAATGGAATGGTAATAATAACGATAATTTTGAGAAACTAAAGCAGGGAAATTGGTACAGTTTTAGATTCAACAATATTAAAAACATGAACCCTTTGCACACTTATCTGTGTATCCCAGCTCCCCTACAAGACACATGACATTTAAACTTCACTTTAGGATGTAGATGCCTTTGTTCAAAATTATTGCACAATACCATTAAAAGAAATGCTATAAATAGTCACTTTATCAAGATGATATTAATATCTGAATTGATCACCAACCCAAGAATATTGGATTTTATGGCATGTAATAAAAATAGTACCCATTCTGAAAAAAAAAAAAATCAGCACTCAGGCTGAAATGTTGGATATATGGTAAAAAAAGCCATTAAAGCTGAAATATTGGATTTAAGGTGTATTGTAAAAAATAGCACTCGGGCTGAAATATTGGGCTTATGGGTTGACATGGTATTAAATCAATCAATGAAAATATCTTATGAACAAAATTACAACAGAAACAAATACTGCATGTGGCTTTCGTTAAAATAAAACATATATATACATGCCAAGAAAAAGATGTCATTTACAATTAAAATTGCACATACATTCTAATGTTTGTTATAAAGAAAAGCACAAAATTTAGTTTTTTGATTTTCACTGGTTAAATTAGTTGTCTAAATTTCTGAGACGAAGCTTGTTGATTTTTATCATTAAGGGTTTTCGGACTATTGTCTTCATCTTTATTGTTATTTCCACAACATTTCGGCCGATATGTCCTCTGGCCTTCTTCAGGTGTTTGTCGAACTCAGGAACCTTCATGGAACTTTGAACTACGCCCTTTATTGAATCCACGGGGTCGCCTGTTCTGATTCCGTTAGCCATAAACGGGTACAAGTGTTAAGTATTCCTGTATTGTTACTCGCCTGCAGTCAGGATTGAACCTGCAACCTCCAGATGACTGTCTCCTTAGAAGCTTATGTGTCCTGCTGGACAATTCAGAGTGAATTTTTGGGACTGATACACTTAATGTTCTTACTTAACTAGAATTACTACTATTATGTATGATTTTTTACCTGTGCTCATATTCAGATTTTTTTTTCTCTCATCTAACCTTCTTAATTATCAATCAATGCTGTCTGCGGTCTGTACCAATTCTTTCTTCGCCACAGAGAAATACCACACATAGAATCTTCTGATCATGGCACACATTTTACCGGTGAAGTCTACAAACAATTCTGTGCCCAAATGTCCATAACACAGAACTTTACAGCCCCTGGTAGCCACAAAGCTTCAGAAACATTAAGCAGCAACATCGCACAATGAAGAACGCCCTCTACATGCTATGTAAGGATAGGAACTGTGAATGAACAGACATACTTGAATCTGTCACTTCATCCATGAATGCCACAATCAACAGCGCTACTGGCGTATCCCCACATTACACAATTACTGGTCGCCACTCCAACATTGGTTTGCCCAAATTACTCTCAAAGGAGCTTGCAAGCGATGATCTGGGATCTTATGGTATGCAAATAAATGCTCTATTAAGACAAGTTCACCACCACATCACCTTAGCTAATGACAAAGCCAATCACAAACTTTAAGCTAGCCTAAACCGTTTCATCTACAAGGACCCAATTCAAGTCAGCGATAAGGTTTTACTTCATAGGCCACAATCAACCATAGCCCAATCATTAAACCTACCCTGGATAGGAGACTTTAAAGTCATTAAAACAAATAATGTGATGAGTCAGGTGCAGAACGAAAATGGTGACACAGCTTGGATCCACTGGGCACATATTCGTCATCTTAAACCACAACCAGCACACCTATCTCACACACACCCCCCCCACTATCACACTCACCAAAACACTCAGTATCCCTCGTCTTCACCCCCTTTCGAGTCACATAACTTCACTCAGAACTCCATATCAAACAATATACTCTCACAACCACCACAAAACGAAACAAAAATGCCTACAAGACTAACATGGGGACAAATTCCCGCACGTTTTAAAGACTATCATGCAGTAGATCCTTCATACACATTTACTCATACATACACTATGAATCAGAACGAGATCTGGGGGAGCCTTGTTATAGTAAAATACATCAAATCTCTTCTGATTCACTCACTTAACTCTTCACACGCCTAACTACTAAAACACACAAAACACAGACAGACATTGACACTGCTGAAGAAAACATCTACCGGATGTTGACCCAACAATGGCCAGTGTCAAACTGAGAAAAATCTGGGCTCTGTGCATAGTCTATTCAAAATCCCCAGAAAATTCTCAGTTATAAAAAAAAAAAAAAAAAAAAAAAAAAAAAAAGGGCTATTTTTCAACCACTCATTTCTTTTTTCCACAAATAGTATTTTCTGGAGCTGGTGTTTGAAGTCAGGAACATATAAATAGGGCAAGCGGGGGTCAGACGGGCAGTTGAATCACTGGCCGTCACTGATATTATATTCACTTGTTTATTTTACTTATTCAATGAACGAAATAAACTAAATCTTCTTGTCAGTCTTATTTTTCTTTCAACCACACGCTTGTATATAACAGAGGTATAGAGTAGATGTATTGTTGATTTTACAATAGAAATACATTGAAAGTTGGGAAGAAAGGGATTGTTGGTGGTCAAGAATTAATGCAAGCATTACTCATAAAAGATGTTTATTATGCATATAATGTAATGTAAACGTATTGCTAAGTATTTATCCAAACTTCATGGTACTGGAATGTAACATAAGATTGAATAAACATGAAGTGCCTCAAAGGAAACATTCTTCTTGAAGTGCCTCAGACAACATGCAATAAACCTAGGCCTCACTCCTTTTTAGATGAGAGGGGCAAATGCTGCCTGCTAGGAATATTCCTTGGGACTGAGCTAATTGATTTTCTGACTAGCTGGTACTCATGCCAGGTAGAAGAATGAAAATCCTAACATGAATGCATTATTTACATGCTTTACTATAGATATGCTGTAAAAAAAATCAAGAAAAGAATTGTCAGTAGTCAGGTATTAATGCAAAGATTACTACTAGAGCAGGATCATACAATGTAATTCTGAGGAAAATAATGTATTCCTCTTTTTCTGATTTTCTTTTTGGTAAAATCAATCAATATCAGTGGACTCACCAGTCTTGGAAGCATTCCTGCAGGCCCTGGAAACTTACGCCTGGGACATCTGTCATTTTGAGGTATTTGTTGCTGCTGCTGCTGCTTTATGGAATAGTTTTGAGAATTGCCCTGTGTTGCTACTTGATATTTCTCGCTAAGTTTTCCAGAGAATTTGGAATTTTTAGGGTGAGCATCTGTAAAAAATCAGGTCAAAATGAATGAAAAAAAATTCTTAACATAGTTTAAGATAATATGCATAGATAATAATTCCATAGTTTCAGTTAAACATACAGAGAAACACAATATTATATCCACTCTTTAAGCTGGGGCAATAGAATATGCCAACTGCATCTCTGTAGAGGGGGAAGAGCTCCCAATAAAGCCACCTGTTGGTCATGGGTAGTGACCTTGAAATGGCTCCAGATGGGATCCTGGGGGCTAAAAAGTCCTTTACTCAGCAACGAAGTAGTCAAGTGACTTGCAACACACCACTTTGACCCTTGCTGGGCTGAACAGCTGGTCAAATAGGCCTGATCTGATCAATCGGCTGGTATGCCAAGCCCTAAGTCAGATTAACTATTTCCTTATATGTTGCCCTTATACTTGATCCAGCAAAATTGGCTGTGATTAACATCATCAAAATCAGACTTAGAAGGCAGTTGTACTGACAGGCAAAGAACTTTGCTATACAGGACAGTCTTCTAAGAAGCCATATACTTGGATGCAAAACCTTATGACATCCAGATGCCCAAGCTACTTTCTCTTGGTACGAGTATATTGTGTAGCCCTGTCATGTCAAAGTGAATGGGTTTCCTTTTTGGTCACTTCTCAGTGTTGGGCAACAAGGCAGGTGGGGAGAATGGATAATGAATATAAAATGATTTATCTATGGCACCTTTTAAAATATCCAAGAAATACCATCTTAAGATGTATTTAGACAGCAATGTAGATATTCTTTTTCCAAATTTTATAGTCCAAGAATCAATGAAAACTTTCTCCTTTTGTTGTAGAAAAGTTCCTCTGGGACAACATTTCCCCCAAATCAGTGAAGACTACTAAAAACAATATGCAATTGTAGACGTGATAAAAAAGAGCCATGTTAAGTCGCTCCTCAAGATGACCTCAACATCAAAATAAAAACCTACCCTCAGAAATGGCTTAACTCCACAAGAAGAGTAGTAAAATGCAAAGAACTATCCCTTTGCACTATAGAGAGAATAAAAAAAATTTAAAAAAAAAAAACACCTTAAAAAGTCAACAAGTGACAGATGTCAGGAGAGTGTCCATCAGAAAGAATGAAAAAAATAATAGACCCTCAATACCTATGTCCTGACCTTCAACACACCAAACCTGCCTAAGAGACTGAAAATAGAATACATGATGGTCACAGTAGAAAAATACATTCTGAACTCTCTGTAATTGCCAGAAGTTCGGACAATCATGACAGCCATAGCACAAGTAGCCTAATATGAAATCAGTGTGGACAGGATGCTTCTGACCACACAGAGGGCACCTGAAAAGAACTGAGGTGTGTAAACTGTAGGAGAAATCATGCAGCAGACTCTAGAGCTTGCAAGGCTTGGAAAAAGGAAAAAAAGATAACTCAAATAAAATATACAAGAGACATATGGAGATCACCTTCTCAACTTGATCTGTTATGGCGCAGGGTGAGGGAATACTCAATTTGACCAGGAATTCTGATAAGAAATCTGGTATCTCGCCCACGTGCTGCACATAAGTATTAAAAATAAAAAGTGTCCCGTTTTTAGCTTGTTTCTCTATTTAAAAGGGGTTCACCAAGGCATTATAAGCGAAAGAACCTTCAAGACATGAATGCCCGTCAGAGTTACCAAAAGGATTTAGACAAAACACGAGGTTCAAAATATAATGCTGTTTAATATATACAGAAAGAAAAGAAAAAAAAACTATTTATGATGTGTGCACATATGTACATATATGAATGATACAAAAACAGAGTTCTTTGTTCTTGGACGATGTAGAGAATATAGATGTAAGCTTTTACTCTGTTTTTCTCATTCTTTCACCAGTATGGCTATGTGTTATATCAGCCACTTTAAACAGGGTTATTCTTCCAGCAGAATAATTGTCTCCTTGTTCCAAACAGGTTCTCAGAAAAAGTTTGTATCCTCTGTCTAGTATAAACAGGATGAACTTCGTTTCACAATGATATCAAAATACTACTGGCAAAAATGTAGATGATTTTCAACCCATCTGAATGTGTCCATCTTGCTCCTTAGGCGACTGCCTCTTATTTTTTCAACCCATCCACACGTGACGGGCGCTTTTCAGGAAGTGACCTTGCTTTTCCTATGTGGTGTAGTTTTCAAGTTCACTCAACGATACACCTTCTCTTTCTACTAAGAGAGAACAGGAGACTAAAGTATGACTATGGATATGAGAAAATGACCTAACTTAGTGCTAAGGATATAGTAGTAATTCACTTTCTTGCACTGACCGCTGTAATCCTACTACCCCCTGTACCTGGGTGGCACTGTCACAGATCCTATGTTAACACAGCTAAGATGGTAATGAGCACTCAAACCCAAAACTTGGAGACCACATCTTTGGTTTCATCCTATGCAAATGCAGCTGAGGCACCAGAAGGCACTCCCATCATGAAATGCCAAAAAATATAGAGCACTAGTTGAGAAAATTCTCAGACTGAAGCAGGACAACCTGCCAGCCTTTCTAAGAGATCTGAAGACTCATGTGTCATTAACAAAAACAGCAAGGGGGGGGGATTGATCAGAGAGAGAAGGATAGCAATCCCATCGGCCACTCAATCAATAAAATGTTTAAATACATCTCCAAATAAAAATAAAATGAAAAACAAAAGTTCATCAACATGACCACCTGCTTCTATAGACACCTCTTCAAACAAACAAATTTTAAGACAAACAAAAAAAAAAAAAAAATCAAGACCAAGACAAACAAAAACTTCCACTGAAACAAAAAATGCAATACACTTGTATCTTGAATATACGCGCTTAAATCGGCGCCAGTAGGTGTCGTCAGTGATGTTTAATCTTCTGGGTCTTTAAGATTAAACATCACTTAAAACCTAAATACAACAAATAAATTCAGACTATTAGAAAAAAAATGGAAATAGAGAAATGTGTAAAATACCAAAACATAAAACAGCTGCACGGAATGTGGCAGGAAATATAAAGGAGAAACAAGCCGCTCCTTTAAGGTGAGGCTTCAAGAACACCAGAAGGCTGTAACACATGGGAAAGTGGAAAAAATAAAAAAAATCAGGCATGGCTGACTACATATGGAGAGAGAAGGGAGATCACCGCCCTCTGTGGGACCAGGTTGAGATCATAGACAAGGAACAGCATTGGAAAATTCGTAAACTTAAAGAATCAGCACATATGCTAGACCACAAAAATCTCCTGAGCTGACCAAGTATAGAAATTAATACAATATGGGAACCAGTAATAAGGAGTGCCAGAGAAAAGTAATAATAACAAAGTTGCAATATGAGCTCTGGTAAAAAATACATGCAATGATAACAGCAAAATTGCAATATGATCACGGGTAAAAATGGTTACTGAAGACATTAGGTTTATAATACCCAGAAATTCATACACAGATGTCCTCAAGGACACATGATACAGTGGATAAAGGCGTTGGTTAGATCCAGTGACATACCCAAAGAGTGTGAGTTTAATACCCATTAAAGGCAATGGAGAACTTTCAGAGGGAAATTAACAGGAGATAACTGATAACTGACATCCATTAAACATGGCTCGTGGAACTAGAACAGTCTACCCCGGTAAGCGAAATAAAGGGTTAAGTTCGACATTCCAACCACCTGAAGAAGGCCAGAGTGTACAATGACCGAAACGTTGTGATAAACATGGTGACAAAGATGAGGACAATAGTCCGAAAAAATGTAAATAATGTACATAATACCTCATCTCAGAAATAAAGACAGATACTAAATGTAACACAAAAATAGATCTTAAATTTGATGAACTAATTTATAAAATAATTTCTATAGTTAATATCTAATGACAAAATAAAAACTGCCCAACATTCATTTTAGCAGATTTAGGTAGGAATCAGTTTTTTCATACAATTCCTACCGATACCCTCATTTCAGAATAAAATTCTTTTATTATTCTTTATCCTTTAATATTTTAAAATTTTCTGAGAAAATAGAACTTGAATAATTCTTCAATTTGTTATGATATGGAATTGGAAAAGGCAACTATCACCTGTTAAAGTTGACTAAAAAAGTTTTAAAAATACAGATATCAGTTTACAACACTCAGATAGTGGTTAATAATGGTTTTATGTATATTTTGGTATGCATTTTGTAAAAAAACATTGAATACATTGGTAATTTTCATTTGAAATCAGAAAAATTTCAGAACTGACAAATTTTTTAGACTGCTGGCAGTGAAACCAACATTTCAAAATGAAATCCTGACAAATATTTAAGTGAAATTTTCTGACCAATTAGGGCTTGAGTTAATCTTTATAATGATATATCATTTAACACATTTGAGTGAAAGCCTCTTTGACACTGTTGAATTGCAAAATTTTCAAAAAAAGATATCTATTTCCAACATTTATATGTTGTTTAATAATGTTTATTGGCATCTGAAACTTTAAAGTCTGTCATGGAATGACATTCTTCAAAAGA
The DNA here is from genome assembly GCA_963585895.1 of Sepioteuthis lessoniana. Taxonomy (NCBI): domain Eukaryota; kingdom Metazoa; phylum Mollusca; class Cephalopoda; order Myopsida; family Loliginidae; genus Sepioteuthis; species Sepioteuthis lessoniana. Next base: position 41,294,801 of record OY757926.1, on the reverse strand, counting down.
AAGGAGGAGGAATATTCCAAGGAAGCATACTGTATGTGACACTATTCAGTATAAAAAAAAATCAACAATATAATCAACTGCCTAATGTCTGGGGTTGAGCACTCTCTGTATATGGTTTTATGGCATATCAACCATTGTAAGTTATTTAATACCAAATCCTTTTTATACATATATATTAAATATATGATTTCTAAACACATTTTGTATATGACATTTTAAAATGAGCCTGAGCTCATATTTTTTGCACAGTTAAATGGCTTCACTTATTTCTATCTAACACAAATAATTCTATTTACTATTAATCATTTGTTTGTACACAGTTAAATGTTTTCAAGTATTGCTATTTAATACTAATAATTCAGTTAAACATCAGTCATTTGTTTACACATAGTTAAATGACAAAATACACAGTATTAATGTCAAACAGTTCTATTTCAAGCAATTCAGTTGAGCATAAGTCATTTGTTTGCACTCAGTTTAAATGACAAAGTACACAGAACTGTTTGACAAATGTCAAACAGTTCTATTTGACCCATAGAGAAGACCATATCAGCTGCAATAACCCCGGCCCAGAGAGGACCTGGGAGTGATGGCAATGAAGGAGTACTCCACATTCCCCAAAGCTTCAGCATTACTGGAGCCTCATCATCAGATTGTTTAGTGTCATATCCAGGACACTTGTTGGGAGAGTCTTACCCCTCTGCAGAGATGTAGTCAGTGTATTCTACAGCCCCAGCCAATTGGGCCATCTCCACATATAAAGATCTTCTTGAATTGTTATCAATCAAAAAACATCCACACTGTAGATATAGTTACCTCAATAAAATAAGTAAAACGGGTAACATCAAAAAGATTCCTATTCTCTATGACAAAAAGTACTTGCATTCATTGCCATATAAGAAAGGTTTATAATGACTGTAATCAAATTGGAAGGTTCAAAAATACCAGTAGTTGATTAAATTTTGGGGTGTGATATATAAACTATTCTTCATTCCTCACATAAAGAACCTTAAAACAAAATGTAACAAAGTACTGAGACTACTACATGTCATAACCCATAGAAATTGTGGATATAATCAATTCTGATGAAACTTTATAGAATCAAAATTCGTACCAACCTGGACTATGGCTGTATAATCTATGGATCTACCAGAAAATAATACTAGGAAACATTATAGTTCACCATAAAGGAATAAGACTCATACTGAGAACCTTTTCTACGTCTCCAATAAGAACCTCTATGTGAAAAGCAAATGCACCGCCACTAAAACTAAGGAGAGAGAAATTAGATATCCAATATCACCTCAAACTAAAATCTTGTCTTTCCAGTCCTGCATATAACTGTACACTAACTCAAAATATAAACAACTTTTCAACCAAAAAAAGAACAAAAAGACCTTTGAAATCAAAATAAAGTAATTTACAAAGAATCAATCCCTCTTAAGATAATACACAGACTTGAACTATCAGACACACACCACCTTGGACCATTCAACAACTTAATATAATAAAGATACTGAGCAAATTTCCTAAACCAAAAACTCACTATCCTTTCCCTTCAAAAGTTATCAAAATCAATGAAAAATACTCAAATCATTTAAGCATCTTCAATGATGGCTCTAAAAAAATGTTGTGCTGCAATCCTGAATAAAACTATAATTAAAAAAAAAAAATGCTTACCAAAGGAAGACTTTATCATTAGCGCAGAAGCTCATACAATAGAACTGATATTAAATCTAACAGCTGAGAGCAAACATAAGAAATTCATCATATTTTTGGACTACTTACCTGTCCTGATTTTACTTGGGAGGAAAAAACTGGAGAACCCACTAATTACCAAGCTCCTGAACAAAATACAAGCCATGCACAAAACTGAAGTCATCATATTCTACTGGATTCCAAATCATATCAGAATCAAAAGGAGACAGCAGACTCAGCCATGATCATTAACAATAATTTCAAAATACCCTATGCTGATATAAAGGTTATGGTGAATGGATATATCAGAGGGAAATGGCAACAATCATGGAAAAACAATCTATGAAATAAACTTTTCTAATTAAAGCACATTCTAGAGTTGGGGGGGTACCAGAACTTAGTAGAAACTGAAAAGGGTCTTATAATCAGCCTACATATATATGGGTGACTCATACCTTTATAATTAAGCAGAAAGAAATAGCCCAAATGCACATATGGCACAATAATCACAGTAAAACATCTTTCTGGAATGCACAAAGTTAGCCCCTATCAGAAAGAGATACTTTAAGGCAAAAAACCTTACTGAACTCTTTCAACTAAAAACAATATAAGTTTTCTAAAGAATGGCATATCAACTTTTGTGGATTATTTAATGCAAAAGTTCTCCTTGTAGAAGAACAGCAGTGATAATATTTAACCCATAGCTGGGCAGATAAGGGGACTTCATACCTCTCCTAAGAGTATTAGTCTAGAAGTGAATGTTAGCATGACCCGAGCTTGAACTTACTTCAAGGTCACAGTACAGCACTTTAGCCATTATGTCATGGGGACTCCCTCCACCAAAATAAAAATCCTGTTCTGACATAAAACAATACTAGAAAGGTTTATATGCTGTAAAACCCAACAACCAACCAAGCAGTATAAATGATATAAGAACATTTTTTTTAAACCTACCAATAATTTTTATTTGAAGTTGGAAAAAATTCTGAATTTAGTATTGAAAATGACTAAGAGGAACCATGCTGAGTAACATCACATAAAAATAAACAACATAGCATTTAAACAATACTTTCTGTTATAGAGAAAATTCTCATTTATTTGAGAATGAAATACTTTAGATATTTGCAATGGTTGGAAAAATGATAAAATGAACTTTTCAAATATATACTTTAAACTTCTTATGTGGTTTTATTGATTTTGAAGGATAACTGAAGAATGACTTTTATTTCTCTACACAAGGAAAAGAAAGTTGAATTCCAGAAAAGTTTGTTCTTTATCATTTAACTTTTGTTTAGTTTTATTGTTTTTTCCTACCTGAGAAAAAGTCAACAGAAAACATTCTCAACCAAAGTATTTATTAAAACATAGAAAAAAAAAAGTTACAGAAACTGTCAATTGTCCAAGTAAAATATGAACTAAATGAAAATTATTCGTTTTATATTTTTATAAAAATGGTATATGTTAAAAATACAGACACTCGGGCCAATAGTATAGGAGACCAGGGCTCAATTCCAGGTCGGGTCATACCAAAGACTCAATAAATGGTACTTGATGCCAACTTGCTTAACACTCAGCATTATAAGGTACAGATCAAGGGTAAAATAGAGCAATCCAAGGAATGGAGTTGTGCCCTCCCCTATACCTCGGTGTAGTAGCTATTGAAAAGGGACCCTTCAGGTCATCCTTGACTTTTTATGCTCATTTGTATTTTTTTCTAAGAAAAAGTAGTTCTAAGACAAAATTCTTATATTTACATAAAGTTAAAGTATAACATTTTTAAAGAATTTTTAATAAGATTAGAAACTATTTTCATTTTCTTAGTTGAATTTGAAATACTAGAGATATAACCCAACACTGAACTATCAAATATTACTACTTCCTACTCTCCTTTGGACAACTTAATGCCAAAAGGAGAATAAAACCAAATATTAAAAGAAAAAAAGAAGAATTTTATGAGACTTAAAGAATCAAGTACTACAAGTCACTTTCCACAAAAAATTAGTGTTGTCACAGATAATTTTTCTCATTGGCCATATTTTTTTCCAAGAATAGCATTTGAAAAATTAGAAGAACAATTTGGAAAAAACACTCAGTACTGCCACCTGACAAAGTTCTTAGTTTGAGAAGTTATATATATAAGGTTGCAGGAACAAGTCAGTATATATCCTAGTTCAATAGCTATCCAAATGGTGTGAAGTTCTTTCAATAAGCCCACCCTTCAAAATCTTTATATGAAAATCAAGAGGACATAGTGTACCGGAATCAGAAACTCCAAAAACAAAAATGGAATAAATTTTTGTGAGCTTTTGGCTTTTCCAAAATCTAACCCTGTATACAAAATCCAACCCAATAACAGCAAATAGGGAATTTTTTTTTTAGTGGAAACAATAAGCAATAAAATTAGCAAATATGCATATAAATTGAGGTAAATGGGTTTATTAGGTTCCAATGATTTCTTTCTTTTTCTGTTAGTTTTGAGCAAAAATAACTTGGTCATAATTGAAAGACCTGTTTTTAGGATGCTGTTGATTACAAATTGATTCAAATGAATTATTGTGTTGTCATACTCAATAAGAGCTTTTATTTGATATATAACATGTTTGCAATTCTAAACATTTTTTTAATTAAAAATAGCCATCATTAATGTTTATTGATATTATTTTATTATATTTGGGGCCTCTATGGATAAAAAGAAAATGATTCTCAATTTCTGACTAATAACTGACTAGATAATAACTTTCTGTTGCTATAACAAAATGTGAATTTTTAGGTTGCCATATATTCAAGATAGCAGCCTAAAAATTCACATTTTGGATATGCGATGGATGCCAGACAGCAACCTGCCCACACTACTATTAATATCATATCTCTCTCGGCACAGTTAGATAGCAGTAGGATCCAAACAAACTGAACCATCAGCACAATTAAAAGTCAAAAAACAATTCTGATTTGATAAAACCAGCCAATCAAAGAATAAAGAAATCACAGGAATACCAACCGATTTTGACCACATAACGATTTTTCCTAAACTGTTACGGAAAATGAACTGAAAGAAGACGCACTTAGTGGTTACAAAAGCCTGCCTATAATCCCGAGAAAAATTGACAACCTAACAAACTCATGGAGTGAACTCATCTGTGCACTGGAATGATGGTGGAAGAGAAACTCATGAATATAATTCTGAATATTACAGAGAAAAATAACGAAAACAGAAGAAAGATGACATTCACCAGACTCCTTCGATGATAACTCCTGGAGAATACTCTTCTGTATATCGGAATGACAGTGGAAGAGAAGCTCATATTATAATTCTGGCTATTATGGAGAGAAATAGCGAAAACAGAAGAAAAATAGCTTGTTCGTCAAACTCCTTGGACCACTGAACCAGGAACCAGCTAGAGAATATCACCTATGAACAACTCCAAGATATTATCTACTGCACAATGAAGAAAAGATAAAAAGAGAAAGAAGAAAGAATAAGTCAAAATGTATATTAAAATTCAATAACAGAAACCACCTTTCCAGCTAAGAACTATTTTTCCCCTTTTGTAAAACAAACTCATTCAGTATCCCTAAATGTGGCATTATTCAGTTAATTTGATTTATGTTCACTTTTCCTTTCCATTTCTTCCAAAATCATGTTGCTACTAATAAAGTTCTATCAACTCAATTTATTGCTGTGTCTGTCTCTTGAATTGCTGCTCCTTATTATAACAGATATTATATCTATCTATATGTGAATAAAGAGGGAGATCTAGGAAAGTTAGATGCAACCTAAACATTCCATCTTTATTTTATTTTATTCTTATTAAATTGTCCTGCTAAAATGTATTACTCTATCTACAGTCAAGGGAATACAACTCCTGACCTTTCACACATGGTCCATAACAGATATAAGACCATCTTGGATATACAACAGCCATATTGGTTGGTTGATTGGTTGTTTGGGTTTTATGGCATATCAACCTTTCTGGGTTATTCAAAGCCAAATCTATTTCTATGCAAGAAGTTCTATTTCAAATAATTCAGTTTAGCAAGAGTACACAGTTTAATTGTCAAAAACATGTCTATTTCAAGCTATTCAATTTATTCAAACAGTTCTATTTCAGCTAATTCAGTTTAGCATAAGTACAGAAGTTCTATATTAAACAATTCAGTTTAGTGTAAATACAGTTTCAATGTCAAAAACAGTTCCCTTTCAAACAATTCAGTTTAGCATAAGTATACAGTTTAATTGTCAAAAACATTTTTATTTCAAGCTATTCAGTTTAGTCAAACAGTTCTTATTCAAACAATTCAGTTTAGCACAAGTATGCAGTTAGGGCCTTATCAAGTACTACCATCCTGGGCCAGAGTGGACCTAGGAGCAATGGCAATGAAGGGGTGCTATGCATCCCCCAAAGCTGGAACCTCACCATCAGATTGTTTAGTGTCATATCCAGGACACTCATTGGGTGGGGAGTCTTACCCCTCTGGAGAGGTGCAGTCGATGTATCCTACAGCCCCAGCTGATTGGGCAATACACAGAGTTAATGTCAAAACAGTTTTATATCAGATGATTAAGTACACAGTTCAGATGTCAAAACAGTTCCATTTCAAGCAATTCAGTTTAGCATAAGTACACAGTTTAAATGTTAAAACAGTTCTATTTTAAACAATTCAGTTTAGCATAAATACACAGTTTAAATGCAAAAAACAGTAAACTCAAACCACGGTTTAGTTCTATTTAACCCATTGATAGGACCCTTATCAGGTGCTACCACTCCAGGCCAAAGTGGACCAGGGACCGATGGTAATGAAGGGGTACTCTATATTCCCCAAAGCTCCAGCATTACTGGAACCTCACCATCAGATTTAGCATCATATCCAGGACACTCTTTGGGGGAAGGGTCTTACCCCTCTGCAGAGAAGAAGTCGGTGTATTCTACAGCCCCAGCCAATTGGGCAACAGACATATTGGATAGCCAAAATATCAGCAGGGTCAGGAATAGCACCATAGTATTCCATATATTGAAAACTATTACTAAGTGAATTTTCATGAATTTATCTTCAGTGAGAGCGAGGAAAAATGATTTAATCAATGAAAGGATAGGGAGGAGGATCTGAAATCCTAAGTATTTTTACAAGTAAAAATATCTAGTCAGAATACTTAAGTAACCGTTCAATAGATTTTAAAAACTCAGAAAGCTTTTTTCTTTATTCAATGAGCTCTATTCAAAAATCCTTTTATATACACTAAATCAAATTTTAAAAAAATACTTGATTGTGCATTGCCAATATAATTAAAAGTGTCAATTTTTCCTATATTCAACTTAAAAGGGAAAAATACACTCGTAATTTTTTTCAACTCGAATAAAAAACATATTGCATTTCAGGTGCTAGTTTTCGTTTACTTTTTCTTATATCCATCCGTAATATTTTAGTCTTTCTTTATCTGAATGACTAATGGCAGATTGCTAATAGATGATTTTGAAGATAAATATAACAACAGTTCAATGAATAAAAATGAAGCAAATGATTGAAACTTACTCTTAACTAGATGGTGAATCTTACATTTCTAGATCATTTTTTTTTGTATATTATTGCAGAGATTTCATGTGTGTGCTATTCTAGACAAGTAGCAATTCTTTAAAAATATTTTTTCAATAATAGTAATAATCTGTTACGTCCTAATTAATTAATCTGTTTATACTTTAATGAGGTAGTTGATCATCCATTAAATTTAGAAATGTCTGGTGACTGAGTAATTGGTAACTGGATTAATAAATGATTTCAAATTCCAGTTAAGACCACCTCATTGGTTTTTCCCTTCTGACATTAAAGAAATTGCTTCACAATGTAGTGCATAATCATTTGCAAATAAAATTTAGGAATGATTGAAACTTACTCTTATCAGAATGGTGAATGAAAATATTACATTTCTGTATAATTTGGGATTTAATTATTCAGTAAAAAAAATGAATCAAATGACTGAAACTTACTCTTATCAGAATGTTAAAATATTACATTCCTATATAATTTTTGACACATTACTGCTGACATTTCCTTAGATGGATGTTTTCAAGGAATTAAAGTAACACTGTAGAAATATTTTGAAAATATGGTCCCAATTTCAAGAGATGAAGAAATTACATTTACTCGTTTATGTCTCACCTGTTTTTTGAGAGGTTTCTGCAGATTGGAATTGGTTATTTGTCAAAGTAACATTCTGTAGAGGGCAATTCTTATTTGAAATAGTTGGCAAACTATTTGAACAAACATCTGAATCAGGAATCAATCTCTTGCTAATGACATTTTCTATATTTTTGGTGCATAGTTTCTTGTGTTCCTCCTGAAACTTCTGTAAAGGTGATCCTTGGCGCTTTTCACCTTTGCTTGCTGGTACATTTTCAAAATCTTCTAAAGGAAATTCCTGGAGAAGAGAGAATAAAATGAATAAAAAGTAGAAAATTAAACTAGCCCATTACTTTTAGCATAAAAATAAATCTTTAAAAAAAAGGTTTGAAATAAATGAAATAAAATAAAGATTAAGAATTAAAAATCTAGAACATAAAATTCAAATTATTCAAGCAAAAATACAAAATTTCATTTAAAATTTTATATACCAAAGTTCAGATTTTAATTATTTGAAAATCAGAATAGACAACACTCAAATACTTTTTGCAAAATGGATTAATTTTAATGGCATGTCAACCCACATAGGGTTATTTTAAGCCTAAAGGTTAGGAATCATGTTCATTATATATTATATATTCATTAATTGATTTTAATGACATGTCAATCCAACTAGGCTTATTTTTATATCTCCATGGAATTACTTTCATCATATGTTCATATTCACATTTGTGTAGTTGCTTAAGGTTTTTTGTGCATACAGTCCTATTGAGTATGAATTATTTTTAAACAGATCTATTTGACCCATAGAGACCACTTTATCAAGTACTACCACTTGACGTTAGTGGGCCTGAGAGTAATGGCAATGAAGAGGTAACTCCATACTACCCTGATCTCCAGAACTGGAGCCTTACCAGTTGATGCAGTTTAGTGCCATACCCAGGATAACCCACTGGAGGGAGGGATGTCTTACTTTTCTGCAAGGAATACAATCAGCATATTCTAAGCCCCACAGATAGGCCGTTGTTTTAAAGAAGAGGAGTAATTTGAAAAAAACAAGCTAAATTCAGAAGGTAACAATCATAATTCATTTTTGAGAAATGTTGTTTGCAATCATAAAAAAAACATATCCAGGTTAAATGAAGAAGTTGACAGAAGGAGCATATCAGACAAGTGAGGATTTGACAGTTGTGAATGCAGTGTACTCTTGGCATGCTTCATTTTTGAGAACAACTGTTCACCACAGTATGTAATGTCAGACATACTGGAGGTGACAGAAGAATGTGGTTCTTACAGAAATCAAGGATGTGGCAAGCAAAAAACTTGGATTTCAAATCTTCTAAACACTGAAGATTAAAGTGTTCCATCTACAACTGTAATAGTACTTCTTCACAGTCAAAATTAAGAGGCAAAAAAGAAAATTCCTAAAGTTGAGTGCTGGGATGCACTGATGAGTCTTGACGGTTGCAATTAGCCAGCAGGCTGAGGACCTCTAACTTGGGCATTTCACTTTGACTTACAAGTCTGTTCTCAACTATCAGGCAAGCAAGTTTAATCAGGTCACAATTTTTTGGTGGTTTCTTGAACTTCTTGTTTACAATAAAATGATATCTTGTGCTAAGTGAATCAAATCTGATAGTTGACTAAATTGACAATTTTATGGACATCTAGACTGAACATTGCAAATTTGTCAAAAAATATAAACCATACAATGGATACATGTTTAGGGACCAAAATTTCACCTGAAATTCATTTAAGATCTTTCAAATAACTTTGTTGGAAAGAATGTAATATTTATTAGACTCTTGACAATGTAAAAGTGCAAAAAAATTTCAAATCTATAACTAAAATCAAACTTTGGAGTATTAATAGCACATAGTTGTATCAAATGAAATGAAATGAATACATGCAGTTTAACTTGGATTTTTACAGCCAACACACATGTACCTGACATTTATACTGGAAATCAACTTTGGCAACAAAATATAAGCAATTTAAAGAAAATTTTGATCATGGATGTTTTACAAATAGCTGAAGTAGAACCAAATTTAATAATCTTAAAAACATAGCATGTCGATTGTTGTCATAAAAATAAAATTACTAAACCATTCAGGTCAAAAAATCAAAGCATTTTTAGAAACCATAGGGATATTTTGCCTTAAATCAGCATATACTTTAGCTAGAATGCCATATTAAAGATAAATTCAAACATGCAAATTTTACCATTAATTTTTCAATAGACATGTCAACTTAAAAAAAAAAAAAAGATAGAAACAGAATCTAAAAATATGTGTGTGCCCAAAATTTAAAATTAAGGATAGGCACATATCCTGTTACACTCAGAATCTTCAAAAATAGTCAATGTTTAGCCCTAGCCTACTGTAATTGTCATAATTATTACATTCAATAAATCTAAATTTCTTGTTGAGCCAAAAATAATAGGGTAAGTGATTATTGCAAACATTCCAATGAAGAATTCATTTACTATCATGTTCTCTTCAAAAAAGTCAGAAGAGTATAAAATTGTCAGTAACAGAAAAAAAAAGTTTATTTTATTTACTTTTTTAGAAAAATTGAAATTATTCTATTTTTGAAAAAAAGAAAAAAGAAAAGAAAAAAAAAGTAAAATGGAAGTTGAATAAAATAATTTAAAAAATAATTTTTTTTACTTTCCTAAAAAACTGTTAATGTTAATTGCAGAAGTTAGCAAGGAACATATTCAACCTTAGTCAAGGGTGACCCAAAGGCTCCCTTTTCAATAAGGAACATAAATGCTGACAATCAGGTGCATATATTTCATGTAATAAATAAAAAAAATTATTTTAAATATAAAAAAAAAAAAAAAACCCTATTACATACACACACACACTATATATATATATATATATATATATATATATATATATATATATATATATTGTCATCCACAGACAGACTGTTTCGTTCTATCAGAACTCTTCAGTGTGGCTAGACCCGCAGGACGCTCGAAGCCGGGATCGAAACCCGTCCAACTTTACGATAGACTAAGGTTTCAGACCACACGGCTACAAGCGGACTACGTTGGCTAAGGGAATTTTAAGGTATTTTATTTTTAGCAACAGCAGCAGCAGCCTTTGTTTACAATTTTTTAATACCCTATCGGCTACCAGAGTGCTCAATTCTTACGAAGAGCTTTGCATTACGCTAGGGGCGGCCGACAATTCCTTCGCCAGAGTGCTCGAGAGATAAAATTTTATATAATGAATAAGTGTGTGTGTGTTTGGGCAGCATTTCTTTATTAATACATATTTGATTAAACAATAGGGACATCTTTGTCAACACATTTTTGTATTTATCCTTTTGAGTTGCCACATCGATTTTATGGTATCCAGCAGGAATTGGTTAATGAACCGCCCATGATTAATTGATTCCCCTCGTACTTTTCGCCTGATCTTAGGCTATCATCAGGGGTGTGTATGTTGCAAAAACAATGTGATCTTTGCATGTACATTACTACTTTGTAAGTGTTAAGCATTTATCATTTATACTGGTGTGTTGTTGTAGCATTTATTTTTAAATTTGGTTCTATGAATCGCAGCAGTAGTTAAAGTCATTTAAATACATTAGTACTAAATTCAAAATTGATTCTATTGAGTTTAGGTAGTTTCTTTCTGATGTGGAGTGCTTTGAGAATCTGTAATTTTTGCTTGTTAATTTGTTGCTCTAACATTGTTGTGTTTTCAGTAAGAATTTTCCAAACTCAGTTTTTTGGCAGGAGTGTTTGTTTAGATGTTGTGCAATTGAACTGGTATCAGAGAGATGCATAGTGAGTTGTCTCAATAGAGTAGTTGAGGTTAAACCAACGTTAACAACGATACTTGATAAAGCAGACTACCATTGCAAATTACAAAATATTCTTGATGACCACACCAAATTCAAAAAATTAAATAAGAATCCCACCAATCAACTTAAAAAATTAAAAATTAAATAATAATACTAAATAAACTAATCACTGCTAATAATGCCATATGTGATAACACAAGACTACCCAAAATAATCAGGGATTATAAACCTAGTTATTTATATTTAACTGTCAAAATACATAAAACAAATCATCCTCAGCACCCAATTATATCACAAATACCTACACCAATTTATGAACTCACAAAAATAATAAAACAACTTATTACACCATACTTACCTAGTAAATATGAGCTAAAACCAATACATGAATTCATTCAAATCCTACATACACTTAAACCCAATAATGGTATATTAGCTTCACTTGATGTTGAAAATGTATTCACCAATGTACTAATCAATGAAACCAATAATAATATTATGAATAATATCTATGACAACCCATCTCTCCCTCAACTTAAAATCAATCCTAATATACTTGGAAAAAACTGCATTTTATTTTATCAGTAAAAGGTCTGACTTCCATATGACCAATAGCCTGTTAATAGCTGTCCATGCCTTTGCTAGTCGCGAGCTGATGTGATTCTCAGTTGATGAGACACTGCTTCCAAGGTAGGAGAACTTGTCCACTTTTCAGAGGACCACCCTTTAGTGCGGAGATGTCGTCTCTTTGATTAAAGCACATGTAATCTGTTTTGTCAGTATTGACATGGAGGCCTATGCCACCTGCTGCTCATTTCAGACAATGTAGCAGGGATTTGGCTTGGGTAGGTGAATTTGCTAGAAGCGCAATGTCATTGGTGTAATCCGTGTCCGCAGTAGTTTGTACTGGGTATTTTCTGCTTTTTTGTCAGAAGCCATTTTCTTTCATTAAATCTATAGACGTTCTTAGCACATAATCTAGGCAGATATTAATCAGGTATGGGGGTAATGTTTCCTTGCAGCACACCTGCTACAATGTCAAAGTAATCTGTGTCTCAATTTGATGAGTGGACTTTTACTTTCAGGTTTTTATAAAGCATCATCATAGCTGCAACGATTTTTTGGCAGGTATTTGCTCCACCTTACCTCTATGTTTGGAATCAAATGCCTTGGAGAAATAGACATATAATAGTGTTGCCTTGTGGTTTTTTGCATGAACACCTTCTCAAATTCGAAAGATAGTCAAATTTGTGATGCTGTGGATTGATTTCTCTGAAAGCCATTTTGGTTCTTCCAATGTATTTTCTCAATTTAAGGTTCTATGCAGTTGCATAGCAGAGCATTGTAGATCTTGGCCACTATGGATGTAAAGGTTATATCTCAGTAATTCTTGGCTATTCCAAGCTCACCGTTCTCGGGGAAAGGGAGGATGCAGACCTTTGTCCATCTGTTGATTGTGTTCTGGTTGTATACGACGTTGCAATATCGGAGAAGAATGTCATCAAATTCCCTTGTTTTCCATACTTCTGGGGGTATTTCATCAAGCCCTACTGCTTTCCAATTTTTAATTTTTCTTAGTACTAAGTCAAGTTCTTCATGCGTAAATTGTCCTAGTTTGATGTCTAGTTGATTACTAATAATTTTTGTGATTACTTCATCTGTAGCTTTCAGAAGTTTTCCAAGTAAATTCTGGAAATGTTGTTACCACAAGTGTATTCATTCTTCTTCGCTGGTAACTTTCAGTTTAGCTCTCACAGTACTCTTCCTTCTATTCACTTTGTTTACCATCTGCCATGCTATCCTAAATTGTCTATCTTCAACTGAGTTTCTAATCTTATTGATCTGATTTTGTAGGTATTCTGTTTGTTCCTTTAGATATATGTTAGTTAATTCATTTTGAGCCTTCTTAAGTTTCTGAGCATTGATATTGGTTGGGTTCCTCCTATTGCATAGGGAAGCAGTTTTTACGTCTGCATACTTTTTTTAACCACTGAAGTCTCCCATGGGACTCTAGGTTTAGCTCTTTGGTTGGTATGCATTCTGCTGCCACTTCCATGTGGGCATTGACAAAGTTCTCATATTCCTCTTTCGGAGTAGGTGTCTCTGATATTTCCTGAAGTGCATCGAATTTGTTTCTTAGCGTTAATGTATGTTTATCTCTGTTGTAAGCAGGGACCAGTCATAGTATATGGTTGTGGTTGTTAGGGCCACATTCCTTCCAGTGCGCTATTATTCCATTTCTTATTTATGAGGAGGTAATCTATTTGTGCTTTAGCGTTATTTGTGTAGGGGTACGTCCATAGTTTTCTAGTGTGAAATTTGTTAGATGTTCTCCATTTCTGTTTGATGAATTGTGCAAGCTGAATTTGTTGTTAACATTTTTACCTATTTGAGCATCCATGTCTTCACCAATGATGAGAATGTCGTGCTTTGGGATGCTACAAACAAGGAAGGATAGCTTGTTATAGAAGGTGATGAGGTCCATTTTGTCACTAACATTGGTAGGGCTGTAGCAGGAGATGATTGTTTTGCTGGGGGTTGCCATTAAACTTGGTTGTATTTTCTCAATGCTTTTTAGTGATTTTAAGGCCTGTGAACTGATAAGCATACTTACACCTCTTATTGCAGCATTAACAGAGTTTTTCCATGCAGATGCCAAGATAAACGTCCATCTATTGCCAGTATTGTGGTATTTTATATCTTCGCTATGAAGGTATCTATGTTCTTGTAGTATGCATACTATACCTATGATATGATCTATCACAGAAGCTGTCAACGCCAGCAGTTGGCCTATTCTATTTAAAATTCTAATGTTGAATGTCACTATTTTTATAGTACTTTTAAATTCTAGTAATTTTTGTTTTAGTTTGAGTTCTGTAGCTGATTTTTCAAGCTCTGGAGCCAGAGCTCCAACCGCAGCAGGATGCACCCTTTTTTCACCCATGCAAAAGCCGATGTGGTTTAAGTCATGGTAATCTTTCGATGGCTGTGTTTTAATCTCATCCATAGAAGCTACCCTAAAGATCCTGGCTGTTGTCTCATGGGATTCGTCTGCCCAGCACCTGGTTAGGCGTGTCATTGACCCGTCATTGGGTTTGTCCACCTTTACATCCACTGCTTCCCAGGTATATTTGGGTGAAAAAAATAAATAAAAATAAAATAAAATACTTTTCCTTCCTTTATTTCTTTTCCTCCTATCCCATACATGTAATAAGTTTTAACCTATAAGTCCACAGTTGCTTTATTTTTAAAATTCATTAGAGAGTCCTTATTTATGGTTCATTGAAATCTTAAAAGCATTCTATTTTTACACTAACCTAGGTTTTCAAACACTCTGCAATATTTCCAAAAGTATTAAAGTCTTTTACCTTGTTTTTCATGGTTCAGCTGTAAACTAAGATTCAGATTAAGTCTTTTACATTTAAAACACAGATAATATTCAGCAATTCTACACATAAAATCTTTCATGCATTTAAAGACAATGGATAACTAACCCATTAGTTGAGCAGTTCAAACAGCAGCTACAGATTTTTTGGTGGGGGTTTCTTACAGTAATGCAAGTCAATTCTAAGGTGGAATGGGGAAGCTTTTAAATCTTTCATCTTTTATAGAGATATACACGTTTTCTAGCATTTTTTTTAATTCATTCATTTTAAATCCCCCTTCCCTCCCTTTATCTCACCACTTAACACGAAATCCCCAAGTCATTCCACACTTACACTAACTTTGATTTTCAAACACTCTACAATATTTCCAAAACTATTAAAATCTTTTACCTCATTTTTCATGGTTTAGCTGTAAACTAGGATTCAAATTAATAGTCTTTTACATTTAAAACACAAAAAACTTTTTTACTATAACCAAATACACTACAATTATGTTGTATAGTGGCTCGTACCATGTAATTTCTGGTATTGCGGAGGTATAAAAGACGTTGTGTTTCTTAAGCACAGGTGTTCTGCAAGATCTCGGTCATTAGTAAGACCAACTTCATACATAACACCCACAGCGCTAGACTTTTTGCAAATTTAAATGGCAGACACATATTTTCTAAGTTAGATTTGTCAGAAGCTTATTTACAAATACCAGTGGAAGAAAAGTGTGCAAAATTTTTAACTATTAACACACAGAGGTCTTTACAAAATTAATAGACTTCAATATGGAATAAAGTTAGCAGCAACTATTTTTCAAAAAATAATGGATACAATGTTAGCAGATCTGGACTTCACAACAGCTTATTTAGATGATATTCTAATAAAAAAACAAAAATTGAAAAGATCATATGAAACAGATCATTGAAGTGTTTAAAAAATAAAAGAATTTGGTTTTAAATTAAGTAAGGAAAAATGTGAATTTTTTCTATCAAAAATCAAATACCTCAGACAAGTAATTGATGAGAAAGGCAGGACTCCTGATCCTAACTGAGCAGACGTAATAAAATCCAAGCCTGCACCAACTAATGTTGCAGCATTGCAATAATTTTTGGTGCTGACTAACTACTACAATAGCTATATACCAAATATGCATATACTAAGAGCTCTGTTGAATGTAAAAAAAGTGTTTGAGAAATTAACAACTAACATCAAACTTAGCTTTGACACATTACAACCCTAATAAGCAGATATATGTTGCCAGCAATGCAAGCAATTCAGGCTTAGGGGCAGTTATACTTCACAAAGAAGATGGTAAACTAAAACCGATTCAACATGTATGGAGGATGCTACTCCTGGCAGAAATGAACAATTCTCAGATAGAAGAGGAAGGTTGTGATCAAGAAGTTTCATAAATACGTACATAGTAGAGGATTTATATATAACAAACGGATCATCGTTGTGATCAAGAAGTTTCATAAATACGTACATAGTAGAGAATTTATATATAACAAACGGATCATCGTCTATTGTTAGCAATATTTGGTTCTAAAAAAGGAATACCAGCACACACTGTGAACTGCTTACAAAGATGGGCTACAATGTTGTTAAATTATTCATTTAAAATGGAATTCTTACTGTCAAAAGAGATTGCACATGCAGATGGATTATTCAGATTAATACCAAAAAATACAGAACCACTAGAGGAGACCGTCATTACTTCATTAAAGTCCAAAATGGACGTAAAATACGTTTTATTCAATACAGTTAAAGAACTACCAGTTATGCTAGAGGAGATAAAATTTAAGACTGTTTTAGTGTCAATGGCGAGCGATAATAAATAATACGTGAACACACAAGCTATCTAGTAAAGGATATCTTTATTTGTCCATCCAAGGGAGGTAAGTCTACAGAGCTGGGCTCACTTTCATGGGGCCGTTTTGTATCTGTGTTTTACGGAGCAATATACATCATAACATACCTCTTAACAAGTGATGTTTATACTGAGTTCAAAGTGATGTAAAAGTCCATACTCTGTAATAGTGTGCGAGTTCATTATTGAATGAAGCTAGTACAGTTCAGAGCAATCAAAGTAAAGTCCCTATGTGCTTTTTTTTTTTTTTGCTTTGTGTGTCTACTTTTCGATAGGTCATGGTCCATTAATCGTGCTGGCACTTGGACAGGACGACTAGATCTATGGGGTTGGATTTCATGTGTCTGTGATGTGCATGTTTGTATGGGAGTGTATTGGGGGTCAGCTGGTGTTTGGTCGGGTAATGTATCTAGTTGCCGGGAGCAGATATTCAGAGGCTCAGTTGGTGCTCGGTCAAGAAAAGTGGCCTGTTGGCGTGGGTTTCTCCTGTTTCTCCTGTACTGTTTCTCCTGTACTGTTGTCCATCTACCTGGACCATGTAGCTGCGTGGTGCTGCTTTGCTAGTGACTATACCAGGCATCCAGTCACTGTTAGGGGTTTGTGGATGACGCTTCACCCTGATAGGTTGTTCTATGGTGAGGTCCAGTAATTGTTTGGCATGCCAGTCATAATAACTTTTGGTAGTCTGTCTTTTTTTTATGAGCACCTGCTGTACGTTCATTTGTACTTGGGGCGTGTAGTCTGTGGCTTTGCATGGTAGCATTGAGTGGGTGCGCTTTGATAGGAGTCATTGCATGGGTGAACTGCGCATGCCTGGTGTGGTTGCATTGCGCCATTCCAGGATGGCTTTCCACATGTCAGTTCCTTCTTTTGTAGATTTTTTTATGATCCCCTTCATCAATTTCACTGCTGCTTCCACTCGTCCATTTGACTGATGATGGTGTGGGCTGGATGTTATGTGGTTGACATCACATGATTTTAGGAATCTGCAGAACTCGCTGCTGATGAAATTGGTGCCATTATCAGTGATCAGGTTTGCTGGTGCACTGTGTGTGGCAAAGACAGGTTTGATTGCTTTGATGAGGGTGTTGCTATTGAGGTCAGGGAGCTGGCTTAGTTCTATAAAATCTGAGTAGATATCCACCAGCACTACATAGTGTCTGCCATTTATTTCAAAACAGTCACTGGCTACAAATTGCATGGGTGAGTCAGTACTGGGTAGGACATCAGAGGTTGTCATTGTTGCTGTGGTTGGGTGAGCTGGCAGGTTTCACAGCACCGGACAGCTTCAGTGATTTCCGCATGCATCCGTGGCCAAAACATTATTTCATGGGCAGTATTTAGGGTGTATTGGATGCCTAAGTGGGACCTGTGTGCCCTGACGACCATCTCTGGCCTCAGTTGTGTCGGTATGATGAGGCGTGTGCCTTGATAGGCCAGGCCATTTTCTGTGGCTAGTTCATCACGGTAGGGCCAGTATTCCATGACATTGAGTGGACTGTCGTTTTTGTCAGCTGGCCAACCTTTTTTCTGTGATTTCTATTAGTGCCAACAATGTCGTGTCCTGACCAGTTTCCTCCTTGATCCGTGCGAGGCGGTGGTCAGAGACGAAGTGGTGATTTTCCAGTTCAAACTTTTCTGTGAGCTCCTGTATTTCGAATATGGTGGCTTTGTTCTCAGTGGCTGGCAATGAGGCCCGTGATAGTGCGTCACTGATATACATCTGTGGTCCTGGTTTGTACTCCATGTCCAGAGAGTATTTCTGAAGTCGAAGCCGCATTTGTTGCAGTCGCTTTGGGCTTGTGTGGATGGGTTTCAACAGTATAGCCTTCAGTGGTTTGCAGTTGGAGAATACTTTCACCTTCTCCTGGCCGAGGATGTGCTGCTCAAAACGTTCTGCGGCGAACACAATGAGGAGACATTCCTTCTCAATTTGAGCATAGTTACACTCCGTTTTAGTAAGTGCTCTGGATGCATACACGATGGGGTGTCCACCCTGTTTTATTACAGCTCCAAGACCAACCTCCGAACTATCGCATTCCAGTAAGACTTCCTTGTTAACATCATAATATTGGAGGACTGGAGCTTGGGTGATGAGTTCTTTAATCCTACTGAAAGCCGTTTCATGTTGTGGCAACCAGTCAAATACAGAGTCCTTGTCCAGTAGATGTCGCAGCGGTTCACATACAGTACTTAGTTTGGGTGTAAACTTGGCAAGGTAGTTTGCGACCCCAAGGACTCTCTGAACGCCTTGGACATCTGTGGGGCATTGCATCTGCGAAACTGCCTTAACTTTGTCCAGGTCTGCTGCTAAGCCCTGTGCACTAAAGATGTGTCCCATGTAACTGACAGAAGTTTGTTTGAAGTTTCTTTTTGGGGTTGAGTCTTAAACCCTTTTCCTGGCATCTTTCAATAAGTACTCTGAATGCTGTGTCGGGACTTTTGTCAGCCTCCGCATCATTCTCACCAGAACCATATACTATGGTGTCACCTGCGATAACTTGAGTGTTGTCCAGTCCCTCAAAACAGTGGTCGAGTCGTCGTTGCCATTCCTCCGGGGCTGAGCTAATCCCAAATGGCATTCTAAGCCACCGTACCCTGCCAAATGGAGTCCAACATGTTGTCAAGTATGAAGACGACTCATCCAGTGCAACCTGAAGAAACCCATCCTTAGTGTCTACGACTGAGAAGAGCCTGGACTTGCTCATCTTTGTTGCTATTTCCTCGACTATTGGAGTTGGGTAGTGGTTACGCTGAATTGCCTTATTCAAATGGTATGGGTCAATGCAGATCCTCAATTTGTGGGGTTTCCGAATGACAATTATGTTGCTGATCCAGGGTGTTGGTTCTGTGACCCATGCTATCACTCCTTGTTCAACCAATTCCTCCGGCTTTTGTTTCAGCTCCAGTTCGAAATAGTCGGATAATTTTATTATGATGGAGTTGATGTCCGCACATTCCTCATCTGTCACGGGCAGATTTTTCATAATTTTTAGGCATTCCTTGCCAACAATAGAGAGAAAAGTTCCAACCTGGATTTTAGCTGGTTTGGTATCAATGCGCGTAGCATCTGCATAATTCGTCCATGAGAGTTTAAATAGGGACCAGTTCTCTCTCAAATCGACATCTATATCCATTTTTTCCAGTGGTGGGATGGAGTAAGCCATTATTCCGAAGTATTAGTATTATCTCCGAGGTATTATATCCAATTTGTGCTGTGTAATGATCCGATCCGACTTCCGTGTTTTGTGTGTTCACGTGGAGTTCAAAAAGCAGTTGGATTAGTTTGCCGGTGCGTATATGCTATTTCAGCTATTTTCCGATGAAAGGTGTGTTTATCCGAGGTGTGGAGAGATGACTTTGCCGAAAGTAGAAAAAAAATCCCACTCTGATACCATGTTTTGGTGCCAATGGCGAGCGATAATAAATAACACGTGAACACACAAGCTATCTAGTAAAGGATATCTTTATTTGTCCATCCAAGGGAGGTAAGTCTACAGAGCTGGGCTCACTTTCATGGGCCGTTTCGTATCCGTGTTTTACGGAGCTACATGCATCATAACAAGACAAAATTTGATAAGTTCATTAATCAAACCAAAAAAATTAATGAACCAGAAAGTTAAAACAAATAATATATTTTCAACATGTTGACATATGGAGAACAGTTTTAACAAAAAAAATTTTGAAAGATTTCCATCCCAGGCACCTGGGAATGAGTAGAATGAAGGCTCTCGTGGAGTTATGTATACTTGCCGGATATGGATAAAGACATTGAAAACATGGTGAAATCGTGCAGAAGCTGCACATCAGTAGCAAAAGCACCTCCCATAAAATTCAATTCATGGCCTTAGAAAGACAAACTGTGGTCTCGTCTATATTGACTATGCTGGTCCGATAAAAGGAACATATTTTTTTGTCATAGTAGACACCTTTACGAAATGACCAGAAGTGTTCAAATGCAAAACGCTCACAACAAAAACCACAATAAAGGTGTTATAGAAACTGTTTGCAAAATTCGGATTGCCAGAAACCCTCGTATTTGACAATGGCACACCATTTACATCAAAAGAATTTGAAAATTTCTGTAAATTGCTCTCGATAAATCACCTAAAATCGGCACATTACCAAGATCAAATGGATTGGTGGAAATATTTATCAATGTATTTTAAAAAAGAAATTAAAAAGGCAAATGGGATTGAAGCAGAAAATGAGGAATTATAAGAATTGTTGTCCATTTATTGAATAATACCTAATCCAAATACTAACTCAAACATGTCCCCAGCAGAATGTTAGCTAAGAAAATTTGATCAATATTCAATCAATTGATTCTGTCAAAAAAAAAAAAAAAGAGGATAAGATTTTGGTTGGTTGGGTTTTATGGCATATCAACCTTTGTAGGTTATTTAACGCTAAATCCATTTTTATGCAAATAGTTCTATTTCAAACAATTCCGTTTATTCAAACAGTTCTAATTCAGATAATTCAGTTCAGTATAAGTTCATATATTGTTTATCCACAGTTAAATGTTGAAACAGTTCTATATATATAACAATTCAGTTTAGTGTAAGTAGAGTTTCAATGTCAAAAACAGTTCCCTTTCAAACAATTCAGTTTAGCTTAGGTACGCAATTTAAATGTAAGTATAGTTTAATTGTCAAAAATATTTCTATTTCAAGCTATTCAGTTTAGCATAAGTATGCAGTTAGTTCTATTTAACCCATAGATAAAGCCCTATCATGTACTACCATTCCGGGACAGAGTGGACCTGGGAGCAATGGCAATGAAGGGGTACTTTGCATTCCCCAAAGCTCCAGCTTCACTGGACCCTCACTATCAGATTGTTTCGTGTCATATCCAGGACTCTCATTGGGGGAGGGGTCTTACTCCTCTGCAGAGGTACAGTCAGTGTATTCTATAGCTCCAGCCGACTGGGAAAAGGAAATAAGAAAAAAATTAATACCCCTAATAAGACATAGTCCAGGGGAAAAAATTTATTTCCTAAATTATCATTTAGGTAAAGCAACCTGGTTAGAGAGCATTATTGAAAAAAGAATTGGTAATATGATGTACATAAAATATCCAAGACGGAAGGTTCACAGACATTAACCAAATAAAAAAAGATATATCCCAAACACAAAGGAATGAGTTGAAGAACCCATGTCTGTCATTTATGACATGTTTGAGGTACCTAGGCCCTCATCAATACAACAATATTGTACAAGCAAACAAAAACATACCCCAACGGGAACTATGGAAATAAATCGCAAAAGACAAAAATATGATGTCCTACGGACATATTAAAAAAATTTTTTGGGGGGGGGGTTGTATAGTGGCTTGTACCATATGACTTCTGGTATCACGAAGAGTGTGCTGCAAGATCTTGGTCAGTAATAAGACCTACCTTCGGATGTAACACCCACAGCGCAAGACTATTAATATTTGTTGGACAGTACCACTTCAGTTGATAAATAATTAACTCTTTATTTCTCTATATATTTCTTCCTTACCACGATATAACAAATTATAAATTAAATGAAAAACATTTTAAAGATGTTGATTAAAAGAAATATACTCCCCACTCATCTTAATAAAAAGATATAACTCATCATATTCTATAATAAATTTAAAACCTTCAACTTAGTTATTAACAATAATTCCTCCCCCTCAATTGGGGTTTTGCAAAAAACAAATGTTATATATCAATTTAAATGTACTTTAGGAGATTTTATCTCTGAAAATAACAATATATACGTCAGTTTAACCTCAACTACCCAATATGCATCTCCCTGATACCAGTTCAAGAGCACAATATCTAAACAAACATTCCTGCCCAAAAACTGAGTTTGGAAAATTCTTACAGAAAACACAACAATATTAGAACAACAAAATAACAAGCAAAAATTACTGATTCTCGAAGCACTCCACATCAGAAAGAACTATGTAAACTTAATAGAATCAATTTCGAATCTAGTACTAATGACTTTAGCTACTGCTGCTATTTATAGAACCAAATTTAAAAATAAACGCTACAACACACCAGTATAAATAAATGCTCAACACTTACAAAGTAGTAATGTACATGCAAAGGTCATATTGCTTTTGCAATATACACACCCCTGATAAAGGCCTAATATCGGGTAAAAAGTGCGAGGGGACTCAATGAGAGATTTATTCACCAATTCCCGCCGGATACCTTAAAATCGATGCGGCAACTCAAAAGGATAAATACAAAGATGTTAAAACAAAGGATTTCTATATTGTTTCATCGTGTGTGTGTGTGTGTGTGTGTGTGTGTGTGTATATCTCTCTCTCTCTCTCTCTATATATATATATATATATATATATATTCTATTTTATATGATGAATGCGTATATCTATATATATTTTAGATAATGAATGTATAAACAAATTATACTTTAAATAATCAATTTACATACCGATTAATAACATTTTAGATAATGTGTGATATTTTTAATAATGGGGTTAGGTTAACTTATTTGGTTTAATGGCATATCAACCCCTGATTTTTTCATATTGCTTCATAAAAAAGAAAAAAAAATTACAAATCCAAAGCTAATACAAAAAATTGTTTTGAAATTCGAACTAAGTAAAGCTTTCATTTTCTAGTAAAAAAATTATTACTAGCTTATTCAACTCCCCTAACAGATACAACCACTCCAGATCAAAGTGGACCTGAGAGTAATGGCATTGAAGGTGTACTCCACACTACCCAGATCTCTAGAACTGGAGTCTCACCACTAGATGCAGTCTAGTGTCATACCTCTCAGCAGGGGAATACAATCACCATATTCTGAGCCCCGCTTAAATGAGTTCGTACAATTTTTTTAAAAGAAAATTTACCCAATCAGTACCACGTAAGTAAACAAAAACTACATCTATTTCCTTCTTTCCATTTCACCAAAACATCTTTTTGTGGGACTTATTCTAATATTTTTTAACAGGACACACTCCTATAAAAAGAAAAAAAAATTTAAAATAAGACTAATTTTTATACCTGTCTCGTCTCTTATCTAAGGGCACAAGACAAGTTACACATAGAATCGTTTTTTCCCCTTTTTTTTTATTAGTTTAACACGAACTTGTAAAAAAAAATCATGAACACTTCTTAGTGTTTACCTTCTTAATTTTGGTGGGGTGAGGAGTAAAAATGGAGAAATGTTCTCGCACAGGAAAAACTTGTAGATGTTGGTGCGTGTGTAAGCTATGTTGATTTTTTTTTTTTTTTGAATGCAGGGAAATCTCTAGTACAGATTTCTAACATTTCTATATTGGCGACACATTTCTGCCACTCATTTAGATAAGCTTTGTTCGTCAAGCCCGAAAATATAACGGAAATATTTTTTTAAATATTAGAAAAAATTACTAATATTTGTCACAATTTTGTAGCATACCTAGTAAGTAATTATCGAAACATTAAAAGTCATTTGGAAAGTGTTGTAATAATTTTATTATCTACCAATTTGAAAACATTAAAATTTAATTAACCAAATAAATATATTTTCATTGACATTTTAGTGTCGGATTTGAACAAAATAAAAATATATATATATCAGAAGTTGTAAAATACGGTAAAAATTGGACGTTATGTTGTTTGTTTACTGCCCACGGTCTTCCATAAAATCAAAGAAAGATTTAAGTTTTTTAAAATCCATAAACCAAATTCAGTGATTGAATATTATCCTGAAGAATAAAATCCAAAAAATAAATGCTTATAAAATCTCTAAGTGAATAAAATTTAACCCCGAAAACCCGAAAGAGTTTAAACAATCTGTTGAATGAAGAAATATTGTTATTTGAACCTTTGCATACGTCAAACTCTAAATTCAATAACTAGCAGCATTTTTAATATTCATTCAAGTTGACAACAACAAAAATTATGAGAATTTAAAGTCGATTTTCAAACCTTCCAGAATTCATCATCTTCATCATCATCCGGAATTTGAAACATCTTTCGTTTCTGAGTAACGAGTAATTATCGAGGTAAAAGAAAGATTCCCGCGCTGAGTAAGCCTACAACTCTTCTGATGAACAACGCACACATTTGTGACGTCAGCAAACTTGGTGTACGCAATTATCCCCGTGCCTTGATAATTCGGGAATGCCTACGACGAGCTGATATGGTTAAATTGGTGGAGAGAGAAATATAAACGGAGTATTTTGAGGTTTCAAAAGAGCTAACTAATTCAGGTATGTTTTCGTGTCGCAATGAATATAATAAATAATTTCTTCTTTTTTTTCCAATTATTTATTCATTCTTTTTACATTACAATTTTGCAGATTTAAAACCTGCAACAGGTAGAGTATCATCGCTTTTAACCTGCAATAAAAATTGTGAATGCCAAATACTGAATTAACTCCTTTAAATGTTTACCTTACCTCATATCTGATCAGATAAAAAATTCAAAATTCGTGACTGTAGGACTCGAAATATGTAAAGCAAAAATTTTTTTTTTTTTAAAAGGCTGTACTTAGCTCCGTCGGGTTTTAAAAGTCTTGCATTAAAAAAATAAAACAAATAAATAGATAAATCCGAAATGCAATAATTTTGACCGTTTAGCTTAGATGTGACACAAGGCCAGAAGTATGCAGCGGTAAGTGAGATTCGAACTCACTATCAATGATCTACTAATCTAACCGGCTAACCATTTTATTACGTGAGGTGCGCATTCGAAATGACAAGTAAATAGTTTAAAAGATTCACGTATAAATGTGTTACCTTATGTTGAAGGATTCATCATTATCATGTCGCACTCCCTGGCCCTCTCTCGCCACCTGTCTCTATCGTCCATTTTCCCTTAGGTCTTCAAGGCACCGAGCTATTGTATAAAGGTTATAGCTGGTCGTCCTGCATTTGCTCGTCCATGAGAAGGGCTCCACAGGAGTACGTCGCTTATGAGCTCGTCCTTACTTCTCTAGCAGTGTCCCGCATGTCTGCTTCGTCTAACTTGAATAGTTTTCGTGATGAGTGGTAGGTGGCAGTATAGCTGCCGTTTTGTGGGGTATTACCTTCTCACTTTCTCTCTCTCTCACACACACACACATGACATCTTGTCGGTGAGGTTTAGAAAGCTTTGACTGTAACCCCTGCCAAGGGGTTTAGTGATACTGAAGTGCAAAGAAACAGATGTTCATCCTGATATGTTCAAAGAAATGACAAAAACTGGTTTGTACACATCTGGCTCAACACATTGTTCTGGTTTAGAAAATTTGATAAGATTTCTGGGCTAATCAAAAGAGTTCACACCCAAAGTAATAAATGTTTTTGACTTAGCCTTTTGATCCACTGGACAGATATAGATAAGACCCTTTTTCGGCCAGCAGATTGAGTTCACTATACCAGAGGTCCTCGGGCGCTCTTTTAGGATGTTTGTGACTTTTCCTCTCCAGTTGTTGGGTTGCATTTGGTAGGCCGTTTTACCTCTGGGCGATTCTGACGGGTGTGCCTCGGCACTGGAGAGTTCCTCCGGCCTCAGGCGGCCATCCCCCCAAACTTTTACCCCCTTCAGGGGGTTGGGTTTATTGCCTGGCACCTGAGGCGCCCCTAAAAAGGGGAATGCCGACGGGGCTGAAGGTATTTTTGGCTTTGTCAGACGCGTGTGGTCTTCGGTCCTGCGACCGGACCCACCTTAAAAACAGCCTTGTGCCACATTCGTGCGTTGGTGGGACGTATGATAAATACAGAGTTCA
Source organism: Sepioteuthis lessoniana (assembly GCA_963585895.1). NCBI lineage: Eukaryota > Metazoa > Mollusca > Cephalopoda > Myopsida > Loliginidae > Sepioteuthis > Sepioteuthis lessoniana. The sequence continues at coordinate 41,268,215 of OY757926.1, read as the reverse complement.
CTATACCAGCAGACAACATTACACCTTGCGACAGAGACTACAATGCTAGCAGAAGGAGTCGGCACCCATGAGCCAACACGATTCCTTCACCACCATACCCAAGAAAACATTAATTCCTGCCCTCACACAAGAATGCTTAAGTACATTTTTAATGATTATTATCTTTGAATCTTAATTCTTTGACATATCATTTTACTGACTCTTCTCTGTCAATGAACTCATTTATTTACACTCATACATCTGAACTCACAAACATAAAAAAACTGACTTTTCAAAAATTGTAATTTTGATTTATAAAATCTTTATCATTTACAACACATGAATGTTTTTATATTTTTCCTTCTTTCTGTACTATTCTTATGGAGGTTAATTTACTTGACTAAACCTACTAACCCTGACAGGGTTTTATTCCAAATAAGTAGGTTACCCAGGTAGGAGAGTGAACGGCATCTGATAGTGAGACTCCAGTTCTGGGGAATGTGGAGTCCTCATTTCATAACCATTATTCCCAGGTTCACTCAGAGTGGTAGTACCTGTTTGTGTTCCATCTGTGGGTCAAATTGATCTGTTTGAAAATGATTAGTATTAGATAGGAATACTTGATGCCATGTAACTGAAAATTATTTGTATTAAGAATAGTTACTTAAAGCTATAATTGTTTACTAAGGATTTAGTTACTTGAAACCATATAACTGTGTGCAAACAAATAACTACTATTAAACAGGACTAATTACATGAAATGATATAATTATTAGATAGGAATACTTGAACCCATACATGTGCAATTTATCTGTATTTGATTGGAATACCCATTATTATATTGTGCTCAGTCACTTGGGAGCTGTAGAATACACCGACTGTATCTCTGCAGGGGAGTAAAACACTCCCAATCCCCAACGAGTGTCCTGGAAATGACACAAAACAATCTGATAGTGACACTCCAATACTGGAACTTTGGGTAATGTGGAGTACCGCTTAATTGCCATTACTTCCAGATCCACTCTAACCTGGAGTGGTAGCATCTGATAAGGTCTTATCAATGGGTTAAATAGAACTGCTTGACATCAAAACTATGTGCAAACAAATGACTTATGCTTAATTGAATCGTTAGAAATAGAACTGTTTGATCACTTAACTGTGTGGAAACAAATGACTCATATTTAACTGAATTGTTAGTGATACATAACAATACTTGGAACCATTCAACTGTGTGCAAAAAATGAACTCGGGCTCATTTAAAAATGTTATCAACAAAATGTGTTTACAAATCATATATATTTGATATATGTATAAACAGGATTTGGCATTAACTAACCTATAATGGTTAATATACCATAAAACCAAACCAAACTGTTATATAACTGTGAGCAAAAAATACACAAAATACACACAAAATACACAAAAAATACACAAAATAAGTTAAAAATGTACAATGAACACAATTCCCTAACCTCTTGGCATAAAATAACCCTAGATGGGTTAACAATGGTATTAAGATGAAAAAGTTGTTCATCCAAGACCAATCTTATGTACTAATTACTATAATACATTTAAAGGAAAAAATGTGGGATTAGAATATGAAGCAAGGTAAAAAAAATTTGGGGAGCTAATTCAGTATTCCATTAGCATAATGGTTAGGAGTCTGCAGTTCAATCCCAGGTTGAGTCATACCAAAGACTCAAAAAACGGTACTTGATACCTTCTCGCTTAACACTCAGCATTTTAAGGTGCAGATCAAGAGTAAGGTGGAGCAATCCAAGGAAAGGAGTAGCATCCTCCCCTATACCTCGGTGTAGTATCTATTGAGAAGGGAACCTTCTGATCGTCCTTGACTACGGTCAGCCAACTAATTCAGTATCTGCAATAAGAAATTTCTTTCTGAAGTTAAATGCGCAGACAGTCAGAAATTATTCTTTATTATTTACTGCTATTCTGTAATCAGTTGTCATTGTGTGAAAGTATAGGGTGATCTTTCGTTTTTATAGGTAAACTCAAAAAATAAGATTGGTCAGACACTGACGGCACCTCTGCAGAGGAGTTAGACCCCCCCCCCCAACGAGTGTTCTGGATATGACACTAAACAATCTTATGGTGAGGTTCCAGCAGTGCTGGAGCTTTGGGGAATGCGGAGTACCCCTTCAGTGCTATCGCTCCCAGGTCTACTCTGGCCCGGAGTAGTAGCACCTGATAGGGCCCTATCTATGGGTTAAATAGAACTAACAGCATACTTATGCTAAACTGAATTGTTTGAGTAAACTGAATAGCTTGAAATAGAAAGGTTTTTGACAATTAAACCGTACTTACATTTAAACTGCGGGCTTATGCTTAACTAAATTATTTGAAATAGAACTGTTTTTCGACATTAAAACTGTATTTACACAACTAAATTGTTACATATAACTGCTTGAATAGTTTGAAATGGAAATGTTTTGACAGTTAAACTGTGTACTTATGCTAAACTGAATTTGTAATATTTTGACCTTCAACCCGGCCCAAAAATGCTATTCCAAGGTGATGCACCGGAAGGAAGTGACACATTCCAATGGCCAGTAATCGAAAGAGATCGCGTGGGCGGATTAAGGCTGATAATATGGGACAAGGTGAAGGTCCCACTGTGCCACTACAGAGTGATGCACCGGAAGAGAGTGACCTCTGAACTGCATGACAGTTATTTCCGCTTGATGACGATTAAACATTCGATTTCAAAGATCGAGTGGGCGTCGAACGATTATATAACTCAGTTGAGTTCGACGAGCCAGTTGAGTTCCAGTGGAGACGAGATGGTGGTAGGGAAAGCCACACCAGGCCGAAGGGGCTCGGGGCCCTGATGAATTGGGGTCCAGAGAAGATGCTGATAAGATGCATTAAAGAAAGCCAGCACCCAGCAGAGTGGACCCCAGGGCTCCGTTTGAGCATCAGAAGAACAAGAAAGACACAACGTGACGGCCATAAGTTTGGGGTCAAAATATTTCAGTTATGTTCGGTCTCCAGCTCCCTCTCACACACAAACCTTGAGTAACCCTTTTCGAAACCCTTGCAATAAAGTGAGAGGTGAATATTTTGTTAAAGAAGTCTTCCTGTGCCTTTATCATTGCATGCGTCTGTTATTCATTGCGTCAGTATGTATCCTGCATGAACATGTATATGAGAATGCAACATATATTGATTTGGTGCCTGTGCCAGCAGAGTTCTTCAAGGACTCAGAACGAACCTAGTTACCGTAAACGACAGTTTTAAGCATCACAACACGACATCAACGAAAAGGACAAAGAAAAATGCTGGAATTGAAAGAAGTAATAAGAAAAAACAAGAACAAACTAGCAACAAAAAGAGGAACGGACCGACGTGAAATGAACAGAAAAAAAGAAAAGAGGAAGACAATGCAACGTGCTGGAAGAAAAGAAGAAGAAAACAAGAAACAAGAATAAACCAGCAACAAAAACAGTAAAGTGAAAAAGAGAGAAAAAAAAAATTAGTAAGTACATCGCTCATTCATATAATTCTATCTCTCTGTCGATTAATTTGGGTTTGTAAAAAAAAAAAGGATTTAAATTGATTATAATAGTGAAAGGTTAGTTTTAATGACAAGGGCCTTTCTAGAAGGATAAAATTGGAAATAGTTTTTTTTTTTAAATGTGTGATCCCTAGATAAAAATTGAGATTACTGCTATGTGTAATATTGTATCATAGTAAGGGAGAGAAAGACAAAGGGAAACAAAGATGACTATGGGACTGTTACTGTCCGTTTTTGAGAGACACTTTATATAAACAATATTGTCATAAATGAAATCTACAATAGACGGGGTCTTTGTGAGTAAAAACTTATAGTAAACAATAAATTTTATGAATGGAATTTTTTATAGTAAATAGGTCTTCGTGAGTAAAAATTTGTAGTAACTTGTCAGTGGTCCGGACAAGTGATGATTGAAAATTAGAATTTCAGTCCAAGATCTGGAATCCCGCATATCTGTAGTTAAGACTTTTTGGGCAGGTTTTCATGTTTGGAACTTGTGGATTGGAAATGAGAATTTTAATCCGAGAGATGGAATCCTGGGAGCATCAATGGGATTGTCCAAGAATTTTGCACATTGGTGTTTGTCTGAAGAATGCGCATATACTTTTTCGATATTTATGAAGTTGGGAGAATCGATATTTTCGGCGCTGGTAGAATCAGGCCGGTTGTTTTTTGCTGTGGAAGTTGTTGATACCAATTATTAGAGACATGGGTATTGTCTCAGACTTGTCGTGGTCCGTATCGATTGAAATGGTCTCACCGTGGAGGCAGAGTAACTAAGAGACAGATGTTTTTTTTGTGTGTGTCTGACGAGACAGACAGGTATTTTGTGAGTTCCCCCTGGAGTGGGGCTTTGAGGTTGTTATTGGGGAAGATATTTTGAAACAGGGTTTTGGATGTAATTAAGAGATGCGCAGAATTTTGACGGAACCCGGTGTGGCGAAGATTCGCAGATTCGGATTAGGAATTATTTTGATATGGGAAATGTTGGCTGAATTGATAAAAGTTTGGGTTGTTTAGAAAAAAAAACACCCGGGATATTTTGTGCAAAGAAAAAAAAAGAAGAATGCTCGTAAGCTATTCAGAAAGTTTTATTATAAATCAGGCTTAATTTATGGTACTATAGACAGAAATTGAATAAACTGGGAAGCGAACCTATAGTTATCGTGTTAAGGTAAAGACAGAGAGGTAGATATAAGGTTGAAAAAAAAAAGGGACATTGAATGAGCAATTTATTATGAAAGAAAAAAGTAAAAAGAAATGAAAACAAAAACAAAAACAAAAAGCTACAGGACAATGAAAATGGGAAAAAAAGGAAGAGAAACATGAACATTGTTGAACACAGCATATAGAAAAAAAGAAAGAAAGAAAGAACAGACATTTTCAGTAAAATAGACAGTACAAAGATTGAAAAAAGAAGAAAAGAAAACTGAATATTTGTGAACTGTGATTGTAACATTGTTTTGACTTGTTGTAAAGTGAAAAATTTTGAGTTTGTTTGATGGTTTGTTAATTTTGAGTTTGTTTTGAGTTTGTTAATGGTTTTCGTCAAATTTCATATGAACAGGAAAAAAAAATTTCTAATGTCGCCTTTAAACAGGCGACATTAGAAATTTTTTTTCCCTGTTCCTATGAAATTTGACGAAAACCATTAACAGAGGATTTATCACTAGGTTTAATAATAATTGTAATTATATTGATTCTAAATGTTTTTTTTTTTAGAATTTGGGGTTTTCTTGGAATAGGAAATATTTTTTGGGGGGGTTCTGTTTTGATGAATCGGTGGCTGACGCGAGAATAGGACAGACAGTCATCCAAGTGGTGTTACAGATTGTTGTTGGGTAGACGGCAAAGAAAGCAATTTTATCGAAGAATTCGCCGGCCCATGAAGCTGTTGATGGCCCATGGAGGCTTCTGTTTTTTAGTTTGGAGTTCCGAGGATGGAATAAAAGAAAAAAAAGGCGTGGCCTACTCCAATATTTTGTGGATGATGTCTAAGTCTTTCAGTCACGATGGTGTTTTGGATTCGTGTGTGATTTGGCGAAACGAAACGAATCTGGGAAAGGCGAGGTGCCTATATATTGGTAGCCACGAGGGTTCCTGATTAAATTGAAACGAAACCCAGCGCAGGTTTGATCAGGTAAAGCTTGTTTCCTTAAGGGCTTGCAAACCAATGGGCATGGAAACAGAAACTTAATTTTAAAAAATGGGTAACACGTTGCTAATTAGTATTTTGCGTGGACTATTTTAGGTGGTTTACAGCATGCGTGCCAGATTGTGATACATTCGGATGTATTGTGATACTTTGTTTTGGGCCATGATTTTTGTAGTTTATGGGGAATGCTTTGGGCCTTGAAGATATTGTGTTTTAGTTTATGAAATTCTCCGGTTACTCCAGGTAGGAACCTGTTGAGCGAAGAACTGGAGTGTGGTCATGAGGAATCCAGGCGAAATGTATTGCTGGAATGACCAGGGTCACGGGGTTTGTGACCAGGATTTGTGACCAGAGTATGGTCCTTTTAGGGTTTTGAAATTTCTTCAAGGAATTATGGAGGGCCCGTTGAGTTGAGAGGATAAAAGGTGCATCCGTATTGTACCTTGATGCACACATGTCAAGATGGCCAACCACGCAAAGATAGTAAAATAAATTTAGATAATAATTAGTCGGGCAAGTGTTACATAGAGAGAAGGTCGCCTTCTAAGTAAGATTTTGTTTGCTGTAGTTCAAGTGATTATTTTTTGTGTTTTCAGCCATTATTGTCCTTGTAAATTATTCTGTAAAATATGTGTGAGGGTGATGGAGACGAACGTGAAGAAAATTCCACATGTGGAATTTTGAAAAATAATCAATGGATGATTGTAATATTTTGACCTTCGACCCGGCCCAAAAATGCTATTCCAAGGTGATGCACCGGAAGGAAGTGACACATTCCAATGGCCAGTAATCGAAAGAGATCGCGTGGGCGGATTAAGGCTGATAATATGGGACAAGGTGAAGGTCCCACTGTGCCACTACAGAGTGATGCACCGGAAGAGAGTGACCTCTGAACTGCATGACAGTTATTTCCGCTTGATGACGATTAAACATTCGATTTCAAAGATCGAGTGGGCGTCGAACGATTATATAACTCAGTTGAGTTCGACGAGCCAGTTGAGTTCCAGTGGAGACGAGATGGTGGTAGGGAAAGCCACACCAGGCCGAAGGGGCTCGGGGCCCTGATGAATTGGGGTCCAGAGAAGATGCTGATAAGATGCATTAAAGAAAGCCAGCACCCAGCAGAGTGGACCCCAGGGCTCCGTTTGAGCATCAGAAGAACAAGAAAGACACAACGTGACGGCCATAAGTTTGGGGTCAAAATATTTCAGTTATGTTCGGTCTCCAGCTCCCTCTCACACACAAACCTTGAGTAACCCTTTTCGAACCCTTGCAATAAAGTGAGAGGTAAATATTTTGTTAAAGAAGTCTTCCTGCGTCTTTATCATTGCGTGCGTCTGTTATTCATTGCGTCAGTATGTATCCTGCATGAACATGTATATGAGAATGCAACAAATTATTTTCAGTAGAACAGATTATTTACATAAAAATGGATTTGGCGTTAAATAACCTACAAAGGTTGATATGCCATAAAACCCAACAAACCAAACCAAACAAGATTGCTCAGTCGGCAGGGGCTGTAGAATACACCGACTGCACCTCTGCAGAGGGATAAGACCCCCTCCAACGAGTGTCCTGATATGACACTAAACAATCTGATGGTGAGATTCCAGTGATGCTGGAGCTTTGGGGAATACGGGGCACCCCTTCATTACCATCAGTCCCAGGTCCACTCTGGCCCGGTATGGTAGCATCTGATAGGGCCCTATCTATGGGTTAAATAGAACTAACGGCATACTTATGCTAAACTGAATTGTTTGACTAAACTGAGTTGCTTGAAATAGAAATGTTTTTGACAAACCGTACTTACATTTAAACTGTGTGCTTATGCTAAACTGAATTATTTGAAATAGACCTGTTTTTTGACATTTAAACTGTATTTAGACGAAACTGAATTGCTTAACATAGAACTGTTTTGACATTTAACTGTGTGTAAATAAAATCCGTACTTATACTAAACTGAATTAGCTGAATTAGAACTGCTTGACTAAACTGAATAGCTAGAAATAGAAATGTTTTTGACATTGAAACTGTAATTACACTAAACTGAATTGTTATATATATATATATATATATATATATATATATATATATATATGTGTGTGTGTGTGTATGTCTGCGTGTGGCCCTGAGAATTAATTTTGTTGATGTACTGATTGTCTAGTTTTGTTTATTTGATGTGCCAGCTTCGGTTGTTGGTGTTACGTGTGTAGAAGTTAATACTAGGTGAAGACAACACTGAGAGACTTTATTTCTCGAGTTTAAAATTTCTCGGATCGTGATAGAGTAAGTGAATTTCCTCCTATTCGGAGAGTTACCCAAGCAAGGAGTCAATTGTTTGTTTTGCTCCTGTTTTTATGTTTATTTCTTTTCATTTTTTTCTCTTTTTTTATGTGTGTGTGTACGTATGTATGTATGTAGAAGGGATGTATCCGTGGTTGAAAGGTGGGTTGGGTATTTTCATTCTACATATCTTGCTGTCCTTTTATGACTCTAGCTGATCATGTTTGCACCGGTCCCTTATTTGGCTGTGGGCCTCCTGATTCCATCTCATTCCCTCTGCTTATTTCTTAATCTGAGTAATTGACGGACCAAAGGAGAGGGTGCATGGGACACACTTTATTGAGGCGTTATTTTTTTTCAACATAACTCCTATGACATTATGAAAGAAGTCTAAACTATTTAAAACCAAAAAACCAAAAAATTTATTTAAAACCAAAAAAAAAAAAAAAACAACAGTTTACTTATTTGGTTATCTTCTCGATACTCAATCCCAAAATTTTCAGCTTTTTTTAAGGACGACTTTCTTCATAATAGCAGCAGGAGCCAGCCTCTCTTGATCTGCTTTTTTCGGGAAATTCTGAAATAATGTTCGATTTGTTTTCAATTCATTGCTAAAAAAAGTGTAAAAAGTACCAGCTATTACGCCCAGACTAGCCCAGGATTTAGTGACCAGATCTTTTGTGGGTTTTGACAATCCTTTTCGATTTTTTGTCAACCACAAAGACCGAGATTGTTTTGTTCTGTTGGTCTTGTCGGAGCCTCTCTAAATTAAACGAAAGGCCTTTTCCCTCACATGGTGGGATACGGTTTTGCCCACAGGAGCTATTCATCAAAATTAACCGCTACTTTTGGGCGTGCATTTCAAACATTTGGGAAGCCCCTACTTTTATTTGTGTCTGGTGTGTTTTGTGTATATGTTTTGTTTGAACAGTCATTTTTCTAGAAGTTTTCTTTCTTTTTCGGGGTTTAAAAAAGAAGATGAGATGAATTTTTGCACGATCCAGTCTAAAAAAAAAAAGTATGATGCTAGTAAATTATTTGTGGTAATTTTCCAATCTATCCAATTCTGCATTTTTGGCCCATGAATTTGAACACGCGTTTTTGCGTGGATTTTAAGATTGGTGACACGTATTTAATTATTAATGTTCATATACTTTTGGGTTGAATACTGATTATATTTATTGAATTGGTACCGTGTGGTAACAGATTGAAGCTTGTTTTATTGAGAATTTTTGTAGATAATGACTGAGGTTTAGTGTCGATTATTGAAGAGTTTTTTGTGTTGTCTTCGTTTCCATGAAATTGGTCTGGAAATTCTTTTGTCTTTTTTAACTTGTGTGCTTGAAGCCAATTTAGTCTGTTGCTTTAAAACTGTGAGTCGCAGATTAAATCTTTTCTTTTTTCTTTTTGTGATACGGCGGCAGTTGAGTTTGTTTTTTGCATGTTTTTTGTTAGTTGATTCTTTATGTTGTTCGATGTTTTTAGTTTATCTACTCTCAAACCCTAACTATATATTACCGAATTAAGGTTAAGACTGTACACGACTGTCTAGTGAATTAAATTGCGATTTTGTTAACTTAGTTTGTTTGGGTTTTATGGCATATCAACCTTTGTTGGTTATTTAATGCCAAATCCAATTTTTATACAAATAAATAGTTTTATTTCAAACAATTCAATTTAGCATAAGTACACAGTTTAATTGTCAAAAACATTTCTATTTCAAGCTATTCAGTTTAGTCAAACAGTTCTAATTTAAACAATCCAGTTTAGTATAAGTATAGTTTTTGTTTACACACAGTTAAATGTCAAAACAGTTCTATTTCAAACAATTTAGTTTAGTGTAAGCACAATTTAAATGTCAAAAACAGTTCTATTTCAAACAATTTAGTTTAGCATAAGTACGCAGTTTAAATGTCAAAACAGTTCTATTTTAAGCAATTCAGTTTAGAATAAGTACACAGTTTAGTTCTATTTGACCCATAGATTGGACCCTATCAGGTGTAAGAGTAGATATGGGAGAGATAGCAACGAAGGAGTAATCCGCATTCCCCAAAGCTTCAGCATTACTCGAACCTCACCATCAGATTGTTTAGTGTCATATACAGGGCACTCGGTGGTGGTGGTGGTGGTGGTGGTGGGTCTTACCTCTCTGCAGAGAAGCAGTCTGCATATAGTACAGCCCCAGCAGACTGGGAAAGTTAACATTGAGTGACTGTGGTAACTTGGATTAATAGTAGCAGCAGTTTGTCTGTAAGGGAAAGAAAGTGTTGCGGTATCATGTCAATAAGCTTGTTTCTGTGGAAAGGGTAAAGTAGAAACGTCTCTTGGCAGAGGAAAGTTGTAGCCGCAGCCGTATAGTTATGACTAAGTTTCATCCCGTGTGTCCAACCTCTATTGTGATTTTCAGGTTGTGAAAAGTAAGCTATGGAAACTCTTTGTTGTTTCTTCGGAAAGTTAAATGCCACAGGTTGTTCATTTCGTTGAAGGATTTGCATGTGTGCGAAAATCGAGTTGGTTATTTGTTGAAGAATTTTTGTGTCCAAATGTCGGTTGTTTATCTTGTTGAAGATTTGTTCTTTCGAATTATAAGATTGCGTTTTAATCCCATGTCGTAAGGTCTCTAATTTGTGGGATAGGATCAAGTGGGTTTGGTGTCGATCACTTGAAGGTTTGTCTTCATATATTTGTTTCATCGGAGTACCAAAACTCACCGCCGAAATCATGAGAGGATGAGGAACACTTGTTCTCTTTCAGCAGTGACCAGTGGAGTGACAACACCTAAATCTTTCTTGCTACTGGTGAAAGGTGCCATGCGTCCATCTTTAGGCGACACGTTGGTTAACCTTTCCACTTGTAGCAGCCATCTCTTTTACCAACGACCCACGACTAAAAACACTAAATAATGGACTCGTCAGAATCACAATTAAGACACCATATAACGGACTTAACAACTAGAAGTGAAAACACCGGGTTTAGACACATCTCCCAAAAGTGTCTCACACGTTGTTAACGCCTTGAACACCAAATTTGGACATATATACCCAAGAACGACTAACACATTTTAACACCTTGACTGGAAGACGCAACCATTTCATTTGTATTCAGGAAGAATTTCCTCACCCTCTGTTTGTTGAACCCGGAAATAAAGGCAAAGTATAAAATATATTTTAGCCTCCTATCTTCTCTTCCTATATTCTTTCATATAATTCCTTTACTGCTTTCATATCCAAGAAGTTAAACCAGCAAGATAACGTGGGGTAAGAATAGAATAACCCAGAATGGAGTCAGATTGCAAACAACATAAATCACCTTGAAACTCCATACACAATTCAGATGCTTGTAGCAGAGGAAATGTGCTAAGGTTTAACATTTCCTCAAAACAATTCACAACGATTTAACAATAAAACATTTATTTCTGAGCAAATTTAATAAAAAAAAGATATAGGAATTACAAGAAACACTAAGAGTACATTATGGGAAGAAAGTCCTATCTAGTAGTTGAAGAGTCCTGTAAAGAATGAAATTGTTGTATGCAGACTTATGTCAAAGTATGGTATTGTGTGTGATACGACATGCAGTTTGTTGTGACGGAAGTTCCCCTTGTCGGAAGGCGCACACACTTGTGTGTGCTTTCTGGACAAAGAGAAAGAGGGAGTTTTGACTTCGCTGTGCGTTTTATAATGCTATTTTAATCACGCCACCTAGCAGCCATTAGAAATACTATTTTGGGATGTGATCTCTATAATACCAGCCAGTACCTAACGTAACATGGTGACAGCTGGATACTGAAACACGACTCTGACATTTTGAAGAGATCACAGGTTGTCAGTCATGCAATAAGCTGTGGATTTTTTGTTTGTTTTACTTAATACTTTGTTTTTGGTCCCCTCGCAAACTGTTGTGTCGATGCTGTTAACTGCTCACTACTTGTTCTCTCTATTTCTCATTCGGATATCCTCAACGGACTATAATTTTTTTTCTCTTTCTTCCTCTTCTTTCTGTTTCTTGTCTTCACTCCTGTTTGTTTCTCGTGATATCCATGTCTCGTTATCACAAGGCCCGAGGAAGAAATATTAGCTGCTGTCACCACGTGTATATCTGGTCTTCATATTAGAGCCCTGAAACGTTTTAATTTTGAAACATTCGAAGTATCCGAGCTGAGTCGCAGACCCAGAGATATACAGCAATGATGGAGAGATGGCTGAGCGATGAAGTAAGGAAAATATACCAAGGCATATGCACTTTACAACACCCGAAAGCGAGCACACCGTCCAGGAAATATTAGATGCCTTTAAGGAATACACAGTAGGTGTCACCAATAAGACATGAACGTTTTGTATTTCAACCGAAAAAGCAAGATGAAGGTGAACTGTGTGACAGCTTTTATAGCAGTCTCAATGCCCTTTTAAAAGATATGTAATTTTTTTGACAAATGTCGGGGCTCACTGATGAGAGAACAAATCTTTACTGGTATATAGGACCACAACACCAAACAAGACTTGCTCAAAATACAAAACATGACCCTACAACGATGCATTAACACGTGCATAACAGTAGAGAGGCCTCTATCCATAGTCTGGATATTAGTGAAGTGCCCTGCCCAATTCAGATAGCAGTTTTCATCAAGAACACTACACAATGATCAGGGCCGGTGTGTACTATCTCTGAACCCCTCGATCGGGGAGGGGGGGGCCTATTCGGTGACCCTGAAATGGAGAGTTTCATATATTTTCTATGCATACTACTTTATGAAAATTGACATGTAGTTGAGAGGAAGCCCCGGATTATAGATTCGAGGTGGATGTATCATAAGTTCTAAGAGGGGGCCCATGAACAGTGGTTCTGGCAATGGATGTGCCGTTATCCGATACTCCGATACGTTACTTATGGTAAATAACCATTCAAGCACGTGTAGGTCGTCGTGGAGAGGCAGTTTCTTAATAACTTTTCTACTAAGCAAATTAATGTCAGCAACACAAAAACATAGCCTAGTCGGCTATGGCTGTAGAATACGCCGACTGCATCTCTGCCGAGAGGTATCCACCCACTCCAATGAGTGTTCTGAATATGACACTAAACAATCTGATGGTCAGGCTCCAGTCCTTGAGCTTTGGAGAATGTGGAGTACCCCTTCATTGCCATTATTCTCTGGTCCACTCTGACCCGGAGTAGTAGCACTTGTTTGTGTCCTATCTATGGATCAAATAGAACTATTTAATCTCTTACTGTACTTGAAACCATTTAACTGTATGCAAACAAATGAGTGTTAAAATGAATTATTAGCATTATATTCCAAAATTGGAACCATTTAACTGTGTGCAAACAAATGAATGATGTTGAATAGAACTATTAGTGTTAAATTGCAATACTTGAAACCATTTAACGAATGAGCTATTGCTCATTTAAAAATAATGTTACCTACAAACTATTCGTTTAAAAATTTATGCATTCAATATAAATATATATTCCTATTACTTTTTCTCTCATCATTCTACTATAGGAACCCACGCATCTATCTGTCAATCTCTGTTCATCACTCTCTCTGTCCCTGTCTCTGTCTGTCTGTCTGTCTGTCTCTCTCTCTCTCTGTGGCTTACCCACTTCTTGTGGCGGACTCTCTCTTCATCTTGTCCTTTAGTTGACTCTCTGTATATATAGAGAGGGGAACATTCCTACTTTCAGACTTTCAGCCACCAAGACTGGACATAAAAAATGGCAGACTCCAGACGCTTAAAAGTGTGATGATAACATTTTTTAAGTTGTTGAACCGCCTTCCTTAGCAGGGAAGAATCAGTGGTTTCCATGCAAATATGTCTCGACCGCTATATGGACACACACATGCGTATATACATAACTATGGTCAACCCATAAGTATATGCATGTATACACCATCACGCATATACATACAAATATACATAGTCTGTATACAACGTTGAGTCACATTTTTTTCAAAGTTCACCTTTTTCGTTCATTGTCTTGATATTATCATCTGTCTTGTAATTCACTCTAGTAAATCAATTCTCACGTCATAACAGTGAGCAATAATAAGTGAACTTCTCTTAAGGAGAGGATCAGGTCTTTCACTGTTAAATAATGCAACAACTCGCTGTAGATAAGGCACACGTGCCAGCAACATTAGTTTAGCTTTTCCTAAGCAGAAACGTTACCAAAGTCAGCTAAACACGGGTCAAAGTGAGTGTCAAAACAAGTCGGGAACATTGACACAGAAGAGTGCATAGAAGAGTTAAGTAGAAGTCCAGACCGTTACACATGTCAAGTTAACACGTGATCGGTGTACCCTTCAAAGGTGTCTGCTATACCTTTCATCAGCCTTTCCACGATTATTTCAACGAGGAACCTAGTCTGTGTAGACGGAAATTCCATAACTATCTGACCTTTATTCCCGAATCCCGAGGGGGAGTACCCGTGGCGTAGTGGCTAATGTGCTGGACTGTGACATTGTAGTAAGTTAGAACTCCAGTTACACTATTACGTTCCCTTTGAGATTGATACCCTTGGGAAAGGTATGAACCGTCTTATATCCTCAGCTATGTGTTAAGTAGTACCACTACTATTCTTCTAAAAAAAGGTGGCTTTTGGCATTGAATAACTAATGGAAGTTGATATGCCATTAATCAAAAAACCCGGACCTATCCTCTATAGAGATTTTATTAACTTCTGAGAACTTTTGGTAAAGTAAAACAAAAAAGTAGAAACGGAAGCTCAATATAATATTCAATAAGAAAAATTGCTTTATTTAACAAAAGGACTCACACAAATTGAAAAAAAATTGTGCACACATTTGACCTATGTAGCTATTTTTTTAAGAACTACACAAATATTTCTTTGTACACCTTAAAAAAGTTTATACTGGCAGATTAACAGTTCATGAGAATAAAATCTTTCAATGAAAATTGATTTACTTTGAAGTGAAATAGTCTTTCGAAGAGGAAAAAGTGAAAGATGAGTTGGGGATAAATGTTAAACCAAAGATGCAGGTCTATAGAATGTTGTTAAAGATTTGAACAAATCTATCAACAGAAAAGGAAAAAAAATTATGAATCAGGTTTTCAGATTGATGAATCAGGTCTTAGACCATGTTAATGGAAATATAAGAACCTGATGAGTTCAGACAAAACAGGTAAGTAAAGTTAAATTTTTCTTTTCTCTTTGACTCATATAACGATACCAAACAGGAAAGAATTTGCAGTCTACTAAAATTCATTACGTTTTTATGCCTATATGAACTAATTTCCTTGAAAAGAAAAAATCTTGTCTAGAAAAGGACGACGAAGGATTGGGGAAAAGGAGAAAGAATGGAAAAAGAAGGAAGGATGGAAAAAAGAAGGAAGAATAAGCAAAACAAAGGAAGGATGAAAAAAAGAAGGAAGTATGAGAAAAAAGGAATTTTCAGGAAAAGAAGGAAGGATAGAAAAATGTTGGAAGGATGAAAAAAAAAAGGAAGAATACGAAAAAAGCAAGGATGACAAAAAGAAGGAAGGATTGAAAAAAGAAAAAAGGATAGAAGAAATAAGGAAGGGTGAAAATAGAAGAGAGAATAAGAAAGAAATGGGAATGGAAAAGAGAAGAAAGATAAAAAAAAAGAAAGAAGGATCAGAAAAAAAGAAGAAAGGACAACAAAAGAGAGAATGGTAAAAAGAAATAATAGAAAAAAGAAGGAAGGATGCAAAAAGAAAGGAAACTTAGAAAAATAGAAGGAAACTTAGAAAAAAGAAGAAAGGATGGAAAAAAGGAACGAGAAAAATTAGGAAGGAAGATAAAAAAATTAAAGAATGGAAAAAAGGAGGGATTGGAAAAAGAAGAAAGGATAGAAGAAATGAAAATAGAAAAAGCATAAGAAAGAAGAGGGAATGGAAAAGGGGAAAAGATAGAAAAAAGAAGGAAGGATGGAAAAAAACAAGGAAGGGTGAGAAAAAAGGATAGAAAAAAGGATGGGGAAAAAAAAAACGAAAGGATGATAAAAAGGAAGGACTGAAAAAAGAAGGGAGGATGATATCAAGAAGGAAGAATGAAAAAACTAATGAAGGTTCAGGAAAAGGAAGGGAGGATGGAAAAAAGATGAAAGGGTGGAAAAAAGGAAGAAGTGTGCGAAAAAGAAGAAAGGATGGAAAAAAGAAAGAATATTAGGGGAAAAAAGAAGAATGAGGAAAAGAAAGAACGATAGCAAAAAGAAAACGGTTGCTAAAAAAGTAGGAAGAATAAGAAAAACAAGGAAGGATGGTAAAAAGAAAGTAGAATAAGAAAAAAGAAGGAAGGAAGAATTGAAAAAAAGAAGAAAAAGGGAATAAAAAAAAGGATGATTAAAAGAAGAAAAAGGAAGGATAAGAAAAGGAAAGAAGGATGGCCAAAAGAAAAAGTGATGATAAAAAGATGGAAGAATAAGATAAAAGAAGAAAGGATGAGAAAAAGCTTTAAAAAGAAGAAAATATGGAAAAAAGGGAAGATGAAAAAAACAAAACAACAACAACAAAGGATGGAAAAAAGAAGGGAAAAAATTAACGAATCCTGTTCTGATTTTTGCTTTGATCTCGTTAAGCCCTTTCCTTTCGTAAACAAATTAATAATTCTAAATCGGAACAAAAAAGGTAGCAAAGATACATTTTTCTTTTCTTTTTGGGTGATTTGAACTCTGCCCTACTATTTACTCATAGCTGGAGGAAGAGTTGTCGGATTCATATTTTTTGCCAATGTACTAGGGGTATGTGAAATGCAATCAGCCTCGTCCAGGAGTGGAACTAAGGTCACCGCATCTCTCTCTTTCTCTTTCTCTCTCTCTCTCTCTATATATATATATATATATATATATATATAAGGTGTGTCTGAAAAGTAGCGAGACTAGTGTCACAAATAATTTATTTCCATTTCAAACAACAAACTACGTGGTTACCTCTTCAAAGTAATAGACATGTAAACAATGTACTAAATTATAAAATTTATAATAATAGATATTAGAAACAGATATTGAAAAGAGTTAACGTACACTTTTTAGAATAAATGTTTACATTTTAACACACTCTAATACACTCTTTACAATAATACTGAGCCAAAAGTTTCAAATATTAACGTTCACAGATTACAGTAACAACATTGAACTCATTTCAGCAGAGAGTTCTGCAATTTTATCAATAATTTTGTCTTTGTTAGATTTGATTTTCATTGCAATGTCTTTTTCAATAGCAATTAGCATAAGTGACTCCAAGTTATTCTGGGTGAGTGAAGACCTCAGCTTTGTTTTCAACAGTCTTAGTTGAGAAAAACATCTTTCACATGTGCACTGTGTGACGCTTAGTGTTACAATGCATTTATATGATTCATGTAAATTTTCATATGCAGCAGCACACAGTCTGTACTCTGATAACAACTTGAAAGCACATGACAAACAATTCTTACATGTTGTCTTGGCAGATGATTCAGCAACTTCTGTATACTCCCCCTCTGACTCCGAGCTGTCTTAATCATTTTCATTGTCATTCATATTCTCTAGCAGTCCCTTCTTCAGGTCTTCGTAGCTCGATGCAAGTGAAATCAGTTCATCCTGTTGTGCCACTCTGTCGATTTCTGATACTGCTTTAGCAATCAAACTTAGCTCTACGTTTTGTAGAGATGCCAAGATTTCAGAAAACCTGTTTGGGTCAAAGCAGGAAATCTGCTTATAGAGTTTTTCATGAGACGAGAATCTAGCTCGCATACTCGAAAGCACAGCATCAGTTACTGCATTATGGTATGAAACCTCAAAATTTCTCTTCTCGTCTATTATACTGTCTGGTGCTGAGCGACTAGATCTGATGGTAGAAATTGAGAAGCTCTTAGGGACAGAAATGTTCACCTCTTCTAATTTACAATTTGCATGAACAACAAAATTAGATGCTGTTTCGAAAATGTCACTAAAATCTCTTTGAGATTTTTTCGACATTTTCAGTGGCTTTGTTAATCATGCGCCAAACTTGCATAATCCAGGCCTGATGTCTGCAGATAATCTGACACTGGTGTTGGAATATCAAAAATTTGGATGAATATAAATGCCATTTAGATGATTTCAAATTTGCGCAAGTTTTCACTCCCTATCGTTCATCGCCCTAGGTAGGTTTTCAGGACAACATCCCGTATCCTCACATAGCTGCTGAATGTATGTTCGTGCTGGTCGTCCTCCTTTTGCACGACCATGTGTGGGGGTCCATAAGAGTACATCTCTTATGAGTTCGTCCCTGCTTCTCCAGCAGTGTCCTGCATGTCTGGTTCGTCTAACTTGAATAGTTTGCGTGATAGGGGACAGGTGGCCGTACAGTTGGTGTCTTGTGGGGTGTTGCCGCCAGGACTTGTTCAAGATTGCACGCAGCATTCTTGTGTAATTGCCGTCTAGCTTCTTCTCCAGCCGTTTTGTTAGCGTCCATGTAGTGCAGCCATATAGCAGTATCGATGTGACCGCTGCCTGGAAGAAACTGCGTTTCATTTTATCGGTTAGGTCTGATTTCCATATAATCGATAGCCTATTGATAGCTGTCCATGCTTTCGTTAACCTCGTTTCGATGTCCTTTTGCAGTTAAATACTCCCAAGATATCATGTCAGATGATAAAACAATTTGATCTCTTTCTTGCCCATAGCTCACACAGCTCATCCAGTCGCGTTACTTTTCAGACAGACTTCGTATATTGAAGATAAAGCGCGCATGCGCACACATACACATACATACACACACACATAAGAAAAAGTTTGTTTTTCATCTCATTTCGTCCCCCCCCCAACGTTAACCCGTAAAGATGTTCTACTCAAAGTAAAAGTTAACCTTTTCTTTTGAGTTTCATCAAAAATATGTCGCTTAAAAATATAACCATTGGTACTTATCCTGTTGAATTATGATGTCAATTAGCATATCAGAAGCTTCTAAAACAATGCTATCATTTTCTCAAACTGTTTAAAGAAACATTCATTTTAGTGTGTGCAAACTTCTCACCCACTGGGAACGTGACGTAAGAAATAATAGCCAAAATAATCCATTATCTCTATTATCATTCTGAAATTTCACATTCTTAGAATAAAATAGGGATCTTGATTGACTTGATCTGAGAGTAATGGTAACAAAGAGGTGACTCCACACTCCTCAGAGCTCCAGACCTGGAGCCTCACCACCGGATGTAGTTTAGTGTCATATCCAGAACACACCCCTTTTGGGATGGGGCTTAGCCCTCTTTAGGAGGTGAAAGCGTATTCTAAACCCTGCCCACAGCGCTAAAATGTATGTAAGGTTTGATTTCTTTGTTTAATGACATATCAACTTTCGTGGACTGTTTAATGTCAAAGTCACCCTTTTAGAAGAACAGTATGTCTACTGTAAATTGAATCACCACTGAGCTACTAGTTCACATCTCGCTCAACCGATGTCATGTTAACTAGTTATGACAATAGCGCAGCCAATTAACCTGATGCGTCTTATAAGTTACATCCATACTCTTACTGAGGACACGCTCACGAACACAGTGCGATGTGGACCAGTAGCTTAGTGGTATAGTTTCGGCTCTACATTCTGTGGTCGTTGGTTTGATCTCCAGTTGGGGAGATAACGGTATACACTTCTGATGAAACTAAATAAGTTCGAAACAGCAGTCCGCACAAGTTTTGCAGGATTTTCAGGTCATGGTAATTCAATTTACAATATAATTCCTCTATTTAAAAAAGAAAATGTACAGTAGCTCCACTATTTAAATCATAGTTGTGAGTTTTAGGGGCTTCACATCTTTCCCAAAGGTATTAGTTCGAAAGTGAATATTATAGTACGAGTGGACTGATGCGCTGTTTATTGCGCACGGGGACTCCCTCAGGCATACGTAAATATCTGATTCCGGCATAATACAAATAAGAAAAATTGGCGACCGTAGTCGAGGGTGACTTGAAGGCTCCCTTTTCAATAGCTGAGGTGTAGGAAAAGGCGCTACTCTTTTCTCTGGATTGCTCCACTTTACCCTTGATACGTACCTCAAAGTGCTGTGTAAAGCAAAGAGGTATCATTTACCATTTTTTTAGTCTTTGGTATGACTAGACCTGGGATCGAACTCCGGTCTCCCGGGCCATTGGCGAACACTAAACCATTTTTTGGCATTTCTGTCTGAAGATTGTGTAAAACACATAGCGTCCATAATTTAACTATTTTCTAGGTTTTATACCTGCTCCAATATAATAGCATCGAAGACTCTTTTTATGCAAAACTTTTCTTATTCGTATCCTTCTATTATATATATATATATATATATATATTGGACAACACACCGGCAACTATAGGAACACACAGAGATAAATGGATAACGTGCCTCCAAACACTGATCCCCAAATGGTCTACTCAGTTATCCTCAAAACACCGCTTTGAAATATATATATATATATATATATATATATATATATATATATATATATATATTGAGAGAGAGAGAGATGAAGAAAAGTGATAAGAGGAATAGAAATATTTATTTTGTGCTATTTTTTTTTAAAATTATTCTCAACTCGTATACGACCTTGGGTCATCGTCTGGAGAAAAATTTTTGTGAAGAATATTTTTTAGAACATTTTTTATTGTTTTTAAAGTAAGTTGACATGCTATCAAAGAAGTGATGAAAAAATGAAGTGGTGATGTAGTATATCCATTTGTTGAATGAAAATTATTTTCTAGCGTCAAGCAGTTCTAATTCAGTTTAATATAAGTACAGATTGTTTACACACTGTCAAATGACAAAAAAATTCTATATTAAACAGTTCAGTTTAGCATAAGTACAGTTTTAATGTAAAAAACAGTTCCATTTCAAACAATTCAGTTTAGCATAAGCACGCAATCTTGGTTGTTTGGGTTTTATGGCATATCAACCTTTGTATCTTATTTAACGCCAAATCCATTTTTATGTAAATAATCAGTTCAATTTCAAACAATTCAGTTTAGCATGAGTACACAGTTTGTCAAAAACATTTCTATTTCAAGCTATTCAGTTTATTCAAGAAGTTATATATAACAATTCAGTTTAGTGTAAGTACAGTTTCAATGTCAAAAACAGTTCAATTTCAAATAATTCAGTTTCGCATAAGCACGCAGTTTAAATGTGAGTACAATTTAATTGTCAAAAACATTTCTACTTCGAGTTATTCAGTTTAGTCAAGCAGTTCTAATTCAGCTAATTCAGTTTAGTATACGAGGATCATTAAATAAGTTACCAAACTTTTTTTCTTATGGGCACTTTTATTGATGGAACACACATGAAAATTCTAGTCCCCTTCGAAGGAATCTCCTCCAGCTGCAATGCACTTGTACCGTCCCAACAACTTCTGGAAGGCCCCATGGAAGGCCTCTTGTGTGAGCGTGTCAATGACCTCTGTCACAGCCTCTTTCATCTCCTCAGTTGTCTCAAAACGACAGCCTCTGAGCTTAGGGAATTGTGACGTTCCCCCCTCGGCCCACAGTTACATCAACCTCTTCTAACCATTCCCCTTCTTACGACCGGTGATCAACTAGTGGTTCCGATAGGGGTAACGCACATTTCTTTACCGCTACATCAAATACAATCGAGGGAACAGGAGGAAAGAAAGAACAAACGAACAAACACTTGGGGTTAACTCAAGTGCAGAAGGAGAGTTATGCGACACTGCAAGTGTAGACTAACGCTAGCGTGGGTTACTAGCGAAAATTCCACAAAGCAACTGGAATGCCGACTCATCTTAACTCGATCTTCTTCACTGTCGCTGGACCCTATCTCCTGCCGACTGGTCTCACCGCTCCGGTGTCCGGTGCCGACTGTCTCTGTCAGTCGTCCCTCGCCAACTGCCTGTCAGCTCCTTTTTCCAACCAACTCTCTTCTCGCGTCCCCTTCCACTTCCGGTCACGGCGAGATCTCAAGTCCAAACCCCTTTGTCTGGTTTCGCGCCAAAACAGACAAAGAAATCGTCTGCTTGGCAGGCCACCTACATAGTGTTACAGAATAACCAAAAGTCACAGGGAGCAAGGTCTGGACTATAGGGAGGCTGAAGAAGTGTCTTGATGCCGATCTTGGTCAAATAGTCTGTGACAAGGATGGAGTTGTGGGCTGGTGCATTGTCCTGGTGGAAATGCCACTGATCCGATTTGAAAGGAGCTGGCCTCTTCCTTTGGAATCTCTTCCTGAACTCCCTTAAAACCTCAACATAGTATTCCTTGTTGACTGTCTGTCCAGTGGGAACCCAGTGCATGTAGATCATGCCAGTGCTGTCAAAAAAAGGGATCATCAAAAGTTTGTGGGTGGATTTGATCTGTCTAGCCTTCTTGGGTCTGGGAGAACCAGCATGCTTCCACTGGGAACTCTGTCTCTTGGTCTCTGGGTCATAGCAGTAGAACCAGCTTTCATCGCAGGTCACCAGAGCATTAAGAACTGCGGGATCTGAATTGATCAGCACGGCCATCTCCCTGCTGTCATGACAACGTCTTTCTTTCTGATCTTCTCTGAGCACCCTTGGGACAAACTTGGTGCAAATCTTCTGCATTTTCAGTTCCTCGCGAATAATTGTGTATACTGTTCCCACACTGACATCAAACTATGCACTTATTGTCTCTATAGACCTACGACGGTCCTTATCCATGAAATTCTTTATTTGGCCAATCAACTCTGGTGTTCTGACTTCCTTACTCCTCCCACACCTCTCATCATTCCTAACAGACTCCCTGTCTTCCGTAAATCAATTATGCCACTCAAAAACTGATGCTCGATTCATGTAAGATGCTCCAAAATCAGTCTAAAGGATTCCATATGTTTCTGTGGAATTTTTTTCAAGTTTAAAACAGAATTTTATTGCATATCGTTCTTCTAAAGTGCCCTCACGTCCAGATTGCATTTTTGAAATTCACCAACTGTGACAATCAGGCTTTAGTAGGGTGTATTCCTATTGCTTCCGTAGCTGTTCATTTGAACATGAAATCATAAAAATTGGTCAGTCATCTCATAAGATGTATAGCAATAACCTACTGAATTCTCAAGAGTCTACGACAATTTTAAAGGCCTGTACAAAAAAAGTCTGGAAACTTATTTAATGCACCACGTAAGTACAGATTTTGTTTACAGTTAAATGTCAAAACAGTTCAATGTTAAACAATTCAGTTTCATGTAAATACAGTTTCAATGTCAAAAAACAGTTCTATTTCAAATAATTCAGTTTAGCATAAGCACGCAGTTTAAATGTAAGTATGGTTTGTCAAAAACATTTCTATTTCAAGCAATTCAGTTTAGTCAAACAATTCAGTTTAGCATAAGTATGCCGTTAGTTCTATTTAACCCATAGATAGGGCCCTATCAGGTGCGACCACGTCAGACCAAAGTGGACCTGGGAGCGATGGTAATGAAGGGGTACTCCGCATTCCCCAAAGCTCCAGCATTGCTGGAACCTCACCATCAGACTGTTTAGTGTCATATCCAGGACACTCGTTGGTGGGGGTATAACCCCTTTGCAGAGAAGCAGTCTGGGCAATGACCATTTTATGATCTCTGTTATCGTAGATTCCTGGCCCTGAGCTCTCCATATGGGAGATATACTTTATGTTAAGCATAGGAAAAGTATGTTTCAAATTATCTGTGACTGCTTTGGTCTGCCATTTGTTTATTGTTTATGTATCAACCTAAATGTGTCTATCCTATTTCAAAACGGTGTTTTGAGGATAATTGAGTAGACCATTTGGGGGTCAGTGTTTGGAGGCACGTCATCCATTAATCTCTACGTGTTCCTATTGTTGCCGTTATATTGTCCAATGCGTTTTTTTAAATTCTTTCTATGATGGCGAACTTTGCATCTCTCCCAGAACTGAATCAAGTTACTTCTACAGTAATCACTCCGTTTGTCTGTCATCTCTGCTTCAAGACATGCAAGACTGCTGTTGGTTTGAAAAGTCATTTGAGAGCACAGTCGAAGAGGAAGCGCCAATCTAGACAGCTCTGGAGGATCAAGTGACAGTAATCATCTGTGAAAATCGAGCGATCATCAAATGATCATTGTGTTGTGTTGACCTTCATATAGACTAGCTTTGTTTCTGTGGGGAAAAATTACCAAATTGGATATCTTATTTTCCCAACGATCTTTGTTATATATATATATATATATATATATATATATATATATATATATATATATATATAAGGGCGAGTTAAAATGTTATGCCTTTTTCTTTTGTACAGGAATAATTACTGACACATATTATACATCAAAATGAAGTTGGCCCTCTGTTGATCACATCCTTATTCCTCACCATTTCTCTCAATAGCAATGTTCCACCTTCGATTAAGAATATATATCCCAGCCTCGTAAAATTCTGTGGACTGTTCTTTGAGCCACTTCATCATAGCAGTTTTCACTTCGTCGTCACTGGCATAATGTTTGCTTCTTAATCATGGGGCCGAAGAGGTGATATTCTTGCTAATCGATAATGTCCTCCTTCTGTCTGACCATGCTCGACCACACACAAGCATCAGAACAAGAGAGATAATCGCTTCATTCGGGTGGATAACTTTACTGCATCGTCTATATCCACCAGACTTATCGCCTTCAGACGATAAAGGAGTTTTCGGCCCCGTTAAAATATAACGCTAAAAGTATTTTTGATCAGTAAAATCTTTAGAGTGCTCTATACCTGCTGTAAACATGAACTAATCCCTTAATCATTGGTTATAAATCTAAGCCATGATACCAATTAACAAAACACGTCTTTTATTTCTCTTTATATAAATTTATAATTATATTTACTTCTGAAATTTCTAAAATCATTGTTTCTTTTCTTTTTTCTTTTTTGTCTTTTCAGATCATCATCGAAATTATCAACGTGTTTAATTCCCAGAACGTTCAACTTTGACCCATTTGTTGTTTTCTCCCTATAATTTTAAAAATCTGGATCACTAATTCTCTTCAGTCCTTCGTCACCTGAAATAACTGACTAAATGATGACGGCAGACAGTTTTGCAGATGATAGAGTTTTAAAACATGCCAAACCAAAACAACCAACTACGATCGTCTATTTTCTGACGTTGGTTGCCCAGATTTCTGTCTTCAGTGAAGGTTTTGAAATGGGTTCAACGTCTGGAGCCATTCTTCTTGTGCAGGACAATGATCACATCTACTTGACTTCAGGTTGGCTGGAACTGATCTTAAGCGGGGCAATGCCAGGAGCTGCCATTTCATGCCTGGTCGCTGCTTGGTTTTGCGACAACTTTGGTCGCAAGAAATGTTTGATGTTTTCGTGTTTCTGTTTTATTCAGGGAGCGATCATCACCGCCTCAGCTCACAGCAGGGAAGTACTGCTGATTGGACGACTTCTTAACGGATCCGGAATTGGTAAGTTTAAATATTAAGCGTTCTATTGGCTTGCTTCTCTACTTGTTACGTTTCTTTTGGAACATACCTTATATGTATATATAGTTTGCTTTATATATGAATAAAGAGTGATTGATATCAGAGGTTGGTTGGTTGGTTTTATGGCATATTAGCCCTTTTTGGTTATTTAATGGCAAATCCTGTTTATACATATATATTAAATACAGCTATGTAATACCAATAATTCAATTTCTGCACACAGTTAAACGGTTTCACGTATTCCACACTAATAGTTTTATTTGTACATAGTGAAATGGTTTCAAGTATTGCTGTGTGACACAAATAATTCAATTTAACATCAGTCATTTGTTTGCCCACAATTAAATAGTAATGACAGTGAAAGAGTACTCCACATTCTCCAAAGCTCCAGGACTGAAGCTCCGTTATCAGATGCAGTTTAGTGTCATACACAGAACACTAGTTCTATTTGACCCATAGAAATGATCCTAACACGTACCACCCCTCCGAACCACAAAGGACCTGGGAGTAAAGGCACTGAAGGAGTACTCCACATTCCCCAAAGCTCAAGGACAGGAGCATCATCATCAATTGGTTTAGTGTCATATCAAGGACGCTCATTAGGAGGGGGTCGTACCCCTCTGCAGAGATGCATTGATTTGGTTTGGTTTGGTTTGGTTTTATGGCATATCAACCAATGTACGTTATTGAGTGCCAAAACCTCTTGATACATATATAAAGATATGATTTGTAAACACATTTTGTAGATAACCTTTTTAAAAGAGCTGAGCTCTTTTTTTTACCCACAGTGAAATGGTTTCACTTATTTCTATCTAATACGAATAATTCTATTTACTATTTATTTGTTTCCACAGAGTTAAATGTTTTTAAGTATTGCTATTTAACACTAACAATTCAATTAAACATCAGTCATTTGTTTACACACAGTTGAATAATAAAAAAGTTCTATTTCAAACAAGTCAATTTGACATGCCATTTGTTTGCACTCAATTTAAATGTCAATTTGACCCATAGACATGGCCCTATCAGGTTCTGCCACTCCGGGCCAGAGTGGACCTGAGAGAGATGGCAATGAAGGGTTACTCCACATTCCTAAGAGCTCCAGGACTGGAGCGTCACCATCAGATTGTTTACTGTCATATCTAGGACACTCGTTTGGTGGTGGGTACTCATCTGCAGAGAGGAAGTCGGCATATTCTACCGTCCTAGCCGACTTAATAACAGGATAGAGCATATATATCACAGGATAGCATTGGCATAGAGTCAACAGTTCTTAGCTGAGAAACTAATAGTCAACAAGTTCCGTTAACTCTCTATTTATGCTATCCAACATTATTAGTATTATTTATATGTATATATGATCCAGTGGTTATCATTAGAAAATGTACACTGTAACCCGAATTCAAATCCTGGAAAAGGCTTTTTGCATTACACATAGCAATGATACCCTTAGGAAAGTTATGAATCCGACTATTTTCCCTCCACTTATGGGTAAATAAGTAGAGCTGACTGGGCTCTTTAACGTTGGTATAGAAACCGGTCTAGGAGAGAAAATATCTAAATTCAAATCTGTTAAACTTCGTTTAAAAATTGACTTTGTGTAGCAGCCTGTTCACACACACACACACACACACACACACACACACACACACACACACACACACACACACACACATATATATATATATATATATGTGTGTGTGTGTGTGTGTGTAGTTAGGCAGCAGTCTTTCATTCAAGCATGTTTAATCAATAAAGACACATTTTGTCTATAAAATTTTTTAAAGATCCTATCAAGTTTCCTGATAAGTGTCTTGGTTTCAGGTTGGAATTGGTGGATGAATTTACTAAAATTGTCCCGAGCGCTTTTTTTAAAAATATTTCATATTTCTTGATAATATTCTATTTCCATTGATAGCGTTCTGTTTTTAAATTCATCAGCATCTCAGTTTTATCCAAATCTGCGTTTACGTAAATTTATGTTATAAAAAACCTAAAAACTTTCAAAACTCTTTAAAAAAACACACTCGTTACACATGCAAGCAACCCCTGATGATGGCCTATGAATGGTCCAAAAGTGCTCGGGACAGTTTTGGTAAATTTATCCACCAATTCCAACCTGAAACCGAGACACTAATCAGGAAACTTGAAAGGATCTTAATAAGATTATATATTTTCGATCCCACTGCCAAAATATCTATTTTCGCTCGATACAGCCATTGTTTCAAATTGTATCTGCATAGGAAAGACAAGATAACGCATTTATACTTAGAAGAGATGTCTAATATACATACCAATGGTATTTAGAAGAGAGAATATGTCAACATGTCCCAATAGGTAGAAATATACACATAGTGTTCCACGAGCAAGCAGAATGTCGAAGCGATACAAAAATGAACAAAAAATAAAATACCCACTTGGCTTCATCATTCCTGGATAGTGTCCGAGATATGTCTCTCCTGTTCAAAGAACAGAAAAAAAAGAACAGATCAAAAATTGGGTTTCTGTAACTGTCATATGACACCCCACAAGGCAACCAACGGACCCACCCATTCCCTCGGGAAAATTTTTCATTATTAATCGCGGGTCTTTTGGATGATTTGATGAAGTTGTAAAGAGTAACTGATTCTTCTTCATCGTAATGCAAATTACGTAAATTAGGTACGTAAATTACGTAAATTCCATTACGTAGACGGCGTTTTTTGAATTGCAACTTAGATTTTTACTTATTATCAATGTTTTGCGGGTACTTTTCAAAAGTATAGGATTTTCCTTCTATGATTCTATTACATACTCCCCATCCTTTATTCTTGCATTGTGTGCTCTCTAAATGAAGATGATTTGAGTATTTTTAAGTTTTTCGGTTGTCGTATTTTTTTTAATGATTTTTGTTGTGTCTAGGATTTCTTTTGATTTTATCATTGTTTTTAAGTTGTTCTGGATTTTTTGTTATTTGTTCTGGGCTGTTTTTGTTGTATATTGAGACATATGCTAAAGGTTCTTCGTTGCTACGTTTTTTGGGGTTCGTAGTTCTTTTAATGGTATTTTTTCTGCCTTTTCGAATCCTTTATTTATCAGTGTTGTCGGTTATCCCCTCAGGTGAAGGATTACTTGTAATTCTTCTTAACGAGTTTGTCGAAGGTTTTTATTTGTGACTATGGTGAATATTCTACATAATAGGGTGTAAGGGATGGATTTTACGCAGTTTTTGGGGTGATGACTTTTGAAATGGAGGTATTGTTGGGTGTCTGTTGGTTTGTGGTAAATGTCTGCGATAATTTGGCCATTTTGGTTTTTATGAGGATGCCTAAAAATGGTGTTTTTTTTTAAGATATGTTCCATGGTGAATTTGATTTTAGGGTGTAGGTTTTGGAGTAAGTTATACAAATCATTAATGTTGCCCCCCTAGGCATTTCCAAAATATTAAATAGTCGTCTACGTATCTAATAAAATCTGTTTTTATATTGTGAAATAATTACTGTGACGGTTGATTGAATTATTTGTTTCATTATTTGGTTTGTTCAGGTGTCTTTTGGATAGCTAGGGTCTTTGAGTGGAAATGTAAGTCGAATTGGAGAGGTCAAGCGCGTGCACGAGCGGACATGATAAGGGACACATGTCATCTCAAGACAGGAAGGCCAAATGTAAATAAAATAGATTCATGTCTTGTCATAAGTTTGACTGGGTTAAAATGAAAACATGGTGAGAGTTGGGGACAAATGTGATCATGATGAGATAAAGCCATAACTTAGTGAGATGACATCACTCTAATGATATACTGAATTTTAGAATATATAAAAATTAGCGGATTTTGAAAATTAGTTGAGACAGTAGTCGTTTAGGAGTCGATTGTCAGTTGAGTTGAGATCCACAGGGCTCTTTGCAGCGAGAAGGGGTGGATGACTCTGTGTAGCGGCAAGCGTGTTTCAATTCATATATCCTTACAAGTTCTTTCTCTGTCTCTTGTGTTTCAATGACGTATCTGGAACGGCTGAGTCACCTTGTGTTTGAAGAAGTGAAACATCTATTGGTGTTCGAGATGGTGCCATGGTATTTCCCTCATCACATTTGGTACCGTGACAACCATAGTATTACAATATTGTTGTTGTATTTTTCCCTATGATTTCATGTCGATTTTCCTCTTAGTATGCGTACGTTGGCGCCATTTTAGTTTCCATTGCTGTCCCAAGGATTTTGATGTAATTTATGTTGTCGAATTGGAAGAGTTATCAGTGATAAAATTTTTGTTAAATCTTGGGTGTAATGTTTCATGGTATTTTTCTATCCAAATTGAGATGGCCTGTTTTCCTAATTCATGGGGATATTGCTGTATAGGTTTGTGACGCCAAATGTCACCATGAGTGTGTCGGAATCAGTTTATATGGTATGGAGTTTAAAAAATGGATGTCATCTCTAAAGTAGCTTTTTATCTTATTTAGAAATGGTTGTTGTTGAATATCTATTAGTTTGCTGAGTTGGTTAGGGAGGCATGATGGGCATGCTACTATAGGTCTATATTTCAGGTCACTAATCCGTAAAAATTGCTAGTTTTGGGATGTAGAAATCCTTTCTTATATTTAGTTAATATTTGATTGTGTTTAGCAGAATTTTATAATTTTTGAAATGATATCATTGTTCTTGTTTGTATAAATTAATTTCAATTGGTTTTAGTTGGTTTCATCCCTTAGGATTTATTGGAGTTTTGTTCTGCAATATGTTTTATTTAAAATGACTATGGTGCTTCCCTTGTCTGCTTCTTTTATAATTATAATTTTATGTTTTCCTGTATATTTTAAGGCTTGAATTTGTATGAGTGGTTATTTTATGTATTTTAAGGTTAATATTCCATAGTTTTTCGAAGAATGTGTTCAGTTCACTATTGTTATCTTTGTCCGGGAAGAAATTGGTTGGTTGGGTTTTATGGCATATCAACCTTTGTAGGTCATTTAATGCCAAATTCATTTTTATAAAAATAATCAGTTCTATTTCTAACAATCCAATTTAGCATTAGTACACAGTTTGGTTGTCAAAAACATTTCTATTTCTAGCTATTGAGTTATTCAAACAGTTCTAATTCAGCTAATTCAGTTTAGTATAAGTAAAGACTTTGTTTATACACAGTTAAATGTTCAAACAGTTCTATATTAAACAATTCAGTTTAGCGTAAGTACGGTTTTAATGTGAAAAACAGTTCCATTTCAAACAATTCAGTTTAGCATAAGTACGCAGTTTAAATGTAAGTACACAGTTTAATTGGCAAAAGCATTTCTATTTCAAGCTATTCAGTTTAGTCAGACATTTCTAATTCAAACAATTCAGTTTAGCATAAGTACACAGTTTAGTTCTATTTAACCCATAGAGAGGGCCGTATCAGGTGCTACCATTCCAAGCCAGAGTTGACTTGTTAGCAATGGCAATGAAAGGGTGCTCCGCATTCCCCAAAGCCCAAACATCATTGGAATCTCACCATCAGATTGTTTAGTGTCATATTCAGTACACTCGTTTTTGTTGGGGGTGGGGCTTACCCCTCTGCAGAGTTGCAGTCGGAGTATTTAACAGCTGACTGGGCAAGAAGAAATTGGATTTTTTTTTCGGGAGTTATGCGCATTTTTATTGTTAAATTTTTCTGTCAATCTAATTTTTTAAAAATTCTTTCTGTTTTTTTAAAATTCTTCTATATTGCTTTTTGGGGTGGGACAAAATTGATTTATGTTTAATTTGTACGTTGAAAGATTGAATATTTTAGGTTTCATGTTGCTCGTCTATTTTAGATATGTTACATAGACTGGTCCTTTTGTTTGTTTTGTGTTGTCTAAAATAGATTCTTTTTGTGTTGCCTAAAAATGATTCTTTATTGTTTTGTTATTATTTCAAGGATAATTTAGGTTACCTAAGAAAAGTTTTCTTACCTTGTTGTTATTCCTTGAGTAGTCTATCTTAAAATATATCTATGACACGTTCAACTCAGAGAGAAAGAGAATATTGCGGTGACGTATATCGCCGTCGATGTCGCTAATGTTTTATAAATGATGTTATTTACGACAAACTTGACAAATAACAATGACAAGTTGGTAAATTTAAAATGGTAGACCTTTATTGGGCGAATCGTACGCGAAAAGTTTGCATGGGTGTTGAATTGCTGCTGCTGCAAAATGTCTGTATAGTCTCAGCAGTGTTGAAAGTCAGTGCGGTTGAAAGGCGTGGTCTCGGCTGTCTAAAAGCTCTTGGCGACAGCGAGTCAAAAAGATCTGGATAGTCTTGTTGCTCCGTGCAGATCATAGGTGTAGCTGCACGATCGGGAATCTGGAGATTGTTGTAGAGGTGGACGCATATATAGCAGAGGCGGGAAGATTGATGTTCCGGTTTATTCGGTCACTAGTTAACCGGGGAAGTGTAGTATACTACCGTTGGATCTTGGCGAACAACGAGGAACACATACATTTAAAAATATAATTTTATATTCTTATTCTTCGCCGGTAACGCTTGTGTGGATCAGGAGAGTGTTCGCACACACAAAGGAGTTGTTGGGAGTCTGAACAGCCAGCGGAATTTACTTCAGCCCAAATACTAGACCTTATATAGTTTAAAAACTCCCACGCGACCAGTGCTTGTTCTCCACTGGTCACACCCACACATTGCTTGTTTTCTGGTTGTCACTTAGTTGATTTTATTCACGGTCGGATGTATCTTAACTACATTCGCCGGGTTCATCTGCAATTAATCTGATATCCCACCGTATCAGAATATGGCACAAGGCCGTTTTATGGTGGAGGCCGCGCGCAAATCGAAATCCATGCGCGGCAGATACAAAAATACTTGACCCCGTCAGCATTCTACTAATGGGGCGCCTCAGGCACCAAACAATAAACTCAATCCTACCGAAGCAGGCAAAAACCTGGGACGGGGAACGGCCCACTGAGACCAAGATGTCATAGTTCGCAAACAACCGCTCAGCTCTAATGCCAGGCGATGGCCCAAAAAGGCCGTGAGGCGTCGCTGACTGATGATTTGTGGTCAGTAATGGTTTTTATATAGATCGAAAAGGCAGCTTATTGAATGGTCTACTACGTGTGTAAGTGGTGAAAACTCTGTGTTGTTAAAAACAGGAAATTTCTCTTTCAAACATAATAATGAAATATCTCATTATATTGACGAAAGGAGCTAACATATTGATATATCCTGTGGAGGCGATAATATAAGGATAATCAAGAGATAGTATTCCGTGAAGGAAATAAAGGAATAAATATGTACTATAGGTTTAAATAAAGAAAGTAAGTTTATTGAATATATTTACAGAGAGAGAATGTGATGTCTTTATCGTATTCAGTCCAGGGTGTCTCTCTGTGTTTCTCTATCCGGTGATCGGTGACACGGTCCCTTATTTAAAATGTTCCGGTGGTGATTACATATCTCACCATGACACCTCCCCCAAGCCAATTTCTCCCTGGAGAATTTGGCTTAATACCGTTTGTTTTAAGGTCTGGTGCTCAGCTGGTTAACTTTTCTTTTCAACTTTGTACTTTTTCTCCTCAACACCGTTTGAGTGGGTGGAGTTGGTGGTGAAACTGGTACTCTCGGACCTGGAGTAGGAAATACTACTCTCGGAGTAGGTTGTGTTATGGGTAGAGGAACGTTAAAAAAGTCATACAATACCTCCAAGGGCAGTTCATTATCTTTAGCCTGTTTGTAGTCATCAGTGTGTCGAGGTCTTAGCTGATCTATATGCCTGCGACAGTCAAATTTACTACTTCTCACAGAATATAGAATGTGTCCAATTCTTTTCATAATAATCCCCTACTCCCAGTTCTATAATTCAAGAAGTGTATTTTGTCACCAGGTTTGTAGAACTTTGTCGAAAAATTTTCTCTCGTTGCTGTTGTCTTGGTTGTACTTGGTAAAATCCTGTCAAATACGGATCTGATTTTCCGTGCGAACATTAGTTCAGCTGGTGACAAACTGGCATTAGTGTTCGGGTTAGGAGTGATCCTGTACAAAGATAAACAATTTTCAAGACTCTTCTCATCGGTGGTATCCATGCCTTGGTGTTTCTTCAAAGCTCTTTTGAACGTGTCAACAAATCTCTCTGCGAGGCCATTTGACCTTGGATGGTATATTGCAGTTGTTAAATGTTCAATGGATAGGGCCTTGCAGAATTCTTGAAACTCTTTACTGGTAAATTGGGTACCGTTGTCGCTGACAATAGTTTTAGGCACTCCGAAACGACTGAAGAGAAATCTTAGTGCATCTATAGTACTCGTTAATGTTGGATGTTTACACTTAAACACTTCCGGCCATTTTGTGAAATTGTCGACGACTACTAAGAAATAATGTCCATTCAAAGGACCAACATAGTCAATGTGTACCCGAGTCCACAGTGTATCCGTCTTTGGCCACGGTTGTATTTATACAGGTGGTGCCTTTGCTGCTTGCTGACACCCTTGACACTCTCTTACAATTTTTTCGATGTCCCAATCCATCCTAGGCTAATACGTATATCTGCGCATTAAGGCCTTCAATCTGGACATGCCTGAATGACTGTTATGGAATTCTTTTAGAATCCTCCACACTACATGTGGTTGGTATGAAGACTCTGTCTGCATACATTAAAGTCTGCGAACAAATAGAAAATGGCGAAATTTTCGAGTCTTACTTTGACTTTTCATTTAACTGCACCTGTTTTTTCATTTTTACAATAAATTCATCTGTTTCTGCTGCTTTATTGATGTCATCTAGAGTCACTGATAACTCTCGAATCGTGTTGCACAGCAGTCCGGAGAGTTCTTTTTCCTCTCTCAATGCAGTTATCACTGTGTCCTCTAAAGGTTCTGCACACTTTCGAATCAGTCTGGATAGTCCATCCGCATGTCCGATATTTTTGGATGAAATGTACTCCATTTTAAAATTATAATTCAACAGAATTATGCTCCATCGTTGAAGTCTGTTTGCAGTGTGAGTGGGTATGCCTTTTTTAGAGCCAAAAATAGTCAACAAGGATTTGTGGTCAGTTTGTAATGTAAAAATCCTACCATGAATGAATCTATGGAATTTTTTAATTGCATAAATGATTGCCAAACTTTCTTTTTCAATTTGAGAATAGTTTCTTTCTGCCGGCAAAAGTGATCTGGATGCATGAGCTATTGGCTTCGTTGATCCATCTTCAACTCTATGGAGAAGTACTGCTCCTAATCCGTAATCACTTGCATCTGATGCCACAATCAAATCCTTCTGTGGATCAAAGTGTGCCAGTGCTAAATCTGATAGCAGGCATTTCTTAATCTCTTCAAATGCACTTTGGCACTCTTTTGACCAAATCCACTTTTGTCTCTTTTTTAACAATTCGATCAATGGTGCTCTCAACTTATGTATTTTTGGGATATAAATAGCATAATATTGTGCTAAACCCCAAAAAGATTGTAACTGGGCAACATTGTTAGGTGCTGGCATCTCCTCAATTGCTTCTGTTCTCTGAGGATCCGGTCTTCTGCCTTGGCTGTCAATGATTTGACCAAGATATTTTATCTGTTTTAAGAAAAATTCACATTTTTCGGCACTCAATTTGAAGCCGAATTCCTCAATTCTTTGGAAAACTGCTCTGATGTGTTCCTTATGTTCCTGCACATTTTTACTCTTTACTCGTTAATGTCGGATGTTTACACTTCAACACTTCCGGTCATTTTGTGAAATTGTCGACGACTACTAAGAAATAATGTCCATTCAAAGGACCAACATAGTCAATGTGTACCCGAGTCCACAGTGTATCCGTCTTTGGCCACAGTTGTATTTGTACAGGTAGTGCCTTTGCTGCTTGCTGACACCCTTGACACTCTCTTACAATTTTTTCGATGTCCCGATCCATCCTAGGCTAATACGTATATCTGCGCATCAAGGCCTTCAATCTGGACATGCCTGGATGACTGCTACCCATAAATTCACTTCGGTCTTAGTGCACACATCTAACCCCTCAGAAAAAAACCCTGGGGAATTCACTTTTTAAGACAGTAAGAAAATCCTCATTTTGTTTAGAATTTTTCTTTTCAGATACACTAACACTGTTACAAAATGAATTTATGGGTAGCTCCTATAAATCGAACAAAACGATCCAATCAATTCCGAAGAGGCAAGATTTATACCTGGAACAACAGACACTTTTGAAGAAAAAGTTTTCGATCCAAAGGATACACTGCAATTAAACTCTCCCTTGAATTTTAATATCTTTCCGGATATTCCTTTGGCAATTGTAAACGTTTTTTCCAGTTTTGGACACCCAATCCTCTTCCAGGTCACTTCGTCGATAATCGAAATATCTCTACCTGTATCCAAAAGTAGCTTCACTATGTGACCATTTATTTTGGTATTGACAAATTTTCGTTCACCCCCTTGTCTCACTTCTTTTGACAACACTACATTTACTTTAGACTTAAATTTTTGTCTTTGTTTATTTTGTTTAGTTCGGCACTGGGAGGCTCGGTGTCCGACTAAACCACATTTAGCGCAAGGTTGGTCTTTAAAAGGGCATTTTTTTCTTAAGTGCGAACCCGCACAGCTCCAACATTCAAAACTTTTTCCTTTGTTCTTGAGAAATGTTTTTTGTTTCACTACTTGGACCTGGGATGTAACTTTTCCCTCTATCCTAGTGGTGTCCCTTTTCACATTTATCAACTTCTGACATTCTTCTGTCACTTTTTGCAAGTTAATTTCTGGATCTTGCTCCATAATTGATAAAATTCTTGACCTCAAATCCTTGTCCCTCGGGGCTGTCAGTCCCTGGACAAATATGTAACACTTAAACATGTCAACTGATAGATCTTTCAATTTAAATAGTTCACACTGGGCGTTGACTTTACCCACATATGTGACAATATCATCAGTTTCTTCTTTTTGCGTGTTTAAACATTTATATCTTGTATGAAAAAGGCTGTCTCTTTCACCAAATATCGAGCACAAAATTTTAACAGTTTCCAAAAAAGAAATATCTTCTGGTTTCTTTGGTAAAATCAAATTTGTAAATTTTGTATTTTCCTCCGTACCCAATTTCTGAAGTAGGAGTGTGATTTTTTGTTCATCAGACCATTTTTCACATCTTTTTGTAAAGATCGTCGAACCTACGATAATAGGCGGGAAAAGTGTCACCTCGTTCTGGGTAAGTTAGCTATATACTCTGCCGAAAAAAAATCTAGA
Source organism: Sepioteuthis lessoniana (assembly GCA_963585895.1). NCBI lineage: Eukaryota > Metazoa > Mollusca > Cephalopoda > Myopsida > Loliginidae > Sepioteuthis > Sepioteuthis lessoniana. The sequence continues at coordinate 41,231,726 of OY757926.1, read as the reverse complement.
CGCACTATCATTAGATTTTTGTGACAAAATAGTTTCACAAAATAGTCGGTTATCTGCAGTTTGCTGTATGACAAGTGTTTCCAAACGCTCTTGCTGAACCAACATCTGATTTTGAAAGTCAATTTGAGCTTTTTGCTAAGTGATTAAACTCTCAGTTAACGTTTTCGTCAACGCTGCTATTTGTTCCGAAGCCATTTTTTTTTTTAAATGCACAAATATCAAGTCAACGTATACACAAAATTTTGTTCAAAAACAAGATTCTTACCTTCACCGATTTCGTTACGAAAAAAATTTGTCAACACTGAGAAATGTTCAGAAAATTCACCGTACAAAATATCAACACTTTACAAATTTCAAGAGATCCTTTTCGTCTTTTTCAAATACACGTAAACTTCTTTATGTAAGAAAAAACAGTTCCCACAGCACAGTCTATTTTTTTTTTTTTTTTTTTTTTTAGTAAATAAACTTACTGAGTTCGTATTTCGTCTTCGTCACCAATTGATATATCCTGTGGTGGCGATAATATAGGGATAATCAAGAGATAGTTTTCCGTGAAGGAAATAAAGGAATAAATATGTACTATAGGTTTGAATAAAGAAAGTAAGTTTATTGAATATATTTACTGAGAGAGAATGTGATGTCTTTATCGTGTTCAGTCCAGGGTATCTCTCTGTGTTTTTCTATCTGATGATCGGTGACACGGTCCCTTATTTAAAATGTTCCGGTGGTGATTACATATATCACCATAACACATATGAAAACATTTAGAGGTTATTTCCAAGATGATTTGCTGAATTAATTCATCTCGAAAATAGTTCTCATGTTGGTAACGGAAAATTCCACTCGTCGTTTCCGGTTTGGGTGAAATATTGTTAGCTGACATCACAGATGACTGCGTTTTTTTCAACTGAGATTTTAGCTTTGAGTAGCTGGAAGGCTATGATAAGAAAAAAAGCGAAAAATGAAAATACAGTAACTGGATGTACATTGAATACGTATTAATACGTTCTCATACACATCGAGTCAAAGAGGAAGAAAAAGAAGAAGAAAAAAAAAACAACGACCGTATATACATATATGTATGCGAATCTATGCACAAACACACAAAGTATATAATTGTTAATACGAAAATAAAATATGATAAAATAGGATATAATAAATAAATTAGAAAATTAAAAAGTTTAAATAAAAAAATAAATTCGAATTAAAAGGAATCACACACGTCAAAATAAGAGACGTCCGTGTGATCTCTCTGCCAATATTACAAATGATGTAAATCTAAAAAAGTCAAAAATGGGTGCCAATCTGCAATAGTGTGCTGATTGGCCACTTTACCGCCAAGGACAGATAATTAATCCTATATTTTCCAATATTCTCCCAACAAGAAAGAAAACATGTAATGAGCATCAGTGCATGTTAGCTAGTTAAATGTATTTTAATATGAAAATTATTTAAGATGTGTATAGATGGTGACGGAGTTATCTGCCCTTGCAGTAACTTGGATTTATCTGCCCCTGACTGATATAAAAGGAGTAGAGAAAGAAGTAGCCATTTTTTCATTACTGTCTGACTCAGAGGCAAACTGGCTGATCGCATCTTCCCCATTTTACATGGCGCTGCGTGCAGGATTTAATTTGTAAGGCAGGGAATTTACTAAAACTATATAGGACACTAGGCTTACCCACTGCCAGTCACCATGAAACAAGAATATTTGAAATTAAAGCAACTTATGGAGCTACAAATAGAATATATTGCGTTCAGAAAGTTCACGAGTTAAGAAACCAGAACTACCCTCAATAGGGCTGGACACAACAGAAGGAGAATGGGCGTTGTTCTTGGACACATGGACCCGATACAAGGATATATGCAGATTAGAAGATCAAGCCATAATCCGGAATGAATTACGGGTGACGTGTACACCAGAAACAAATCGACTACTCATTGAATTGGTCGGTCCTACAAGGCTCAACTCGGCTACGGAGGAGTATCTTTTACAACAGATACGACTTGTCGCTGTGAAGGGATTACACAACGAGATTCGCCGACAAAAATTCTACCCCATGGCACAAAACGAGGGTGAGTCGATAACACATTTTTTTTATCAAGGTTACGTGGCCAAGCTAAATTTTGCGAGTTTAATATTAAATCTCCAAATCAACAAACTTGCGGGCAGCAAGTGGATTATTCAGAAGACATAGCAGCCGGACAGATGATAGCAGGGCAGGGCTCGTCAATTTAGAGCGCCAAAGTAGGATATTGGCGGAGGCAGCCTCACTCGTCAGTTTGGAGCAGAAGTTCAACCATTTGGTCTGCCTTGAAACGACAGACAAGTCGACTCCTCACTTCCAAGATGCTATGCACCCTCTTGCATCATCCAATGTGCAAAAGTCGGACCAGAAACGACTGCCCCAGGAGACCGAGACCCAGTCAACTCCGCGATATATCAAACCCTGCAGCGGATTTGGAAAGACTTCACACCCGGGAGGGTCAACGAACCGGAAGGATTGTCCGGCGGTTAAGCTGAAATGCCGGTTCTGTGGAATGACAGGGCGTGTGAAAAAGGTATGCCAGTAGTTCACGAAATCCGAAGCGGAAGCCACAAGTAGAATATTAAAAAGTGAGGAGTCATTTATGTTTACCAACAATACTCCGGGGGTCAATTAACCCTTAAGATCAGCTGGCACAACAACATGGGGCTGATGAATGTGCCCCACCTCGAGCAGAATGGGGAACGATTTCAAAGGAGCTTTTAAGAGTTACTCCCCTCAGTGGCAGTAGAAATAACCATGATGCTAAGGATTCATGCGACCTTCGGACGTGTACCAAAGAAACCAATGAGCCCTCGTGCTCATCCCGTCTTCGCCATTGCAGATACAGGGACCCAGATTTATTCGGCTGGACCCGAGATTAAGAAATTCCTTGGGTACTCAGATGGATATCTGGTATCAACCAGCCACCGGATACGAGGCATAACCAATGATTGGCTGCGCATTAAGGGTGTCTTATTTCTATGTATAAGGGTGGGGACGAAGGTGACGCGGCAGGCTGTATATGTATCAGATAATACATCCGGTTTCTATTTGTCACAGACTGCATTAAAGGATCTGAACCTCCTGCCATCCGATTTCCCGACATCATTGTCGCAGAGCAACTTGTCAACAATTGCGCAGGAAATGGACCCATGCGGATACCCACATAGAACGCCCGTTCCAACAAAGCCAAAAACCATTCCATTCAAACCAATCCAGGCCAACAGACACAAGCTTCAACAATGGTTACTGGAATACTTTAAGTCTAGTGCGTTTAAGACATGCCCACATTAACCACTGCAAACAATGGAGGGTAAACCAGTTGACATCGAGTTCATACCGAGGGCAAAGCCGACGGCAGTTCATACACCAATATCATACGCCTATACCACTGGAAAAAGAAGTTAAAGAGGAGCTGGATAGAGATGTCGCTCTAGGTATAATAGAACCGGTGCCAGTAGGCACCCTACCTACCTAGTATTCAAGGATGGTTGTCACACTGAAAAAGGACGGATCTCCAAAGCGGACGGTAGACTTTCAAAAACTAAACGATGCCACTATGAGGGAAATACATCACACGTCGTCTCCATTTAACCAGGTATCTATGATAGCCGCACAAACTAGAAAGGCAGTCCTGGGTGCATGGAACGGATACCACAGTCTACTGGTATCCCCAGCCACGCGAAATGCTATCAGATTCATCACCAAGTGGGACCGGTACAGATACTACCGAGCCCCTCAAGGATTCCACGGATCAGGGGACGGATATACCCGTCGGTTTGACGATATCACCGTAGATATGACTCGAAAAACACGGTGCATAGATGACAGCCTCCTATGGGACGATTCGATAGAATCCTCATTCTGGCATACGATTGAGTACATTAGTGTCTGCGCGGACAAGGGTATTGTATTTAACCCGAGTAAGTTTCATTTTGCTGAAAGGGAGGTAGAGTTCGTGGGATTTCTGGTCACCGACAACGGTGTTAAGCCCACAAAAAGGATGACAGAAGCTATTCTCCATTTCCCTACACCTACGAATATCACCGGCATCAGGTCTTGGTTTGGACACGTGACTCAGGTGTCAGATGCATTTTCACAAGCGGAGTCATGGCCCCCTTCCGAAAACTTTGGAAAACAAAGAAGAGAAAGTTTTATTGGGATGAGACACTTGAACGCCAATTCCAAGAGTCGAAGAGAGTGATAGTGGGGAAAATTGAAAAGGGTGTTCGAACGTTCGAAATGAACAGAGCGACGGGACTGGTAACTAATTACAGTAAAACAGGTATCTCTTATTTCCTATTTCAGAAACACTGTGGATGCAGCGGTGAGTTGAACATGAGTTGCAGGGATGGTCACTGGAAGATTATTCTGACCGGTTCCCATTTCACCAGTACACACCAGTACTCTTGTATACGGGTTAGTCCTGCCAGACTTGCTAGTGACAGTAGATCAGTTACCACTGGTAAAAATATTTTCGGACCAGGCGCTGGAAAATATTAAAAATCCCCGCCTGTTAAATTTCAAAGAAAAAACGATGATGGACAGATTCCATATAAAACACCTCCCTGGAAAACTCAATTTAGCACCCGACTGCACCTCTCGATATTATGCAGTTACCCCACGCGAAAGCCCTGCCCAAATAATCGACACTGCAAGCAAAGCCGCCTTCACGTCGATGTACGGAAATGACCCCAAGCTGAAAGCGATTACTAGTGCAAGGATTGTCGCCGCCGCGGCTACTGATGAAAAATTCCGGACCATAGCACACGTAATCCAAAACGGCTTCCCCAAATTATGCAACGACCTGCCGCCCATAGTTCAGGTTTTTGGACCCATGCGTGAGGAATTATACTGTTTGGAAGGAGTAACAGTCAAAGCAAATAAAATCTTGATACGTCGACAACTTCGGGCAGAGGTACTGGAATCACTCCATGCCGCACATCGAGGCGTAAACGGGATACTGGCGAACGCAAGACAACGATTGTTCTGGTTGGGTCTGGATGCCAGTATCAGGCAAACCAGATTCCAGTGCCACATTTGCATCACAATCCCGCCGTTTCAGCCGAGGGAACTCTTGATGTGACCTGCAGATCTGGAATTCCCGTTTCAACAAGTTGTTGTGGACTTCGCAGACATACAGGGCAAAAGTTAAATGGTTTACGCTGACCGATATACGGGATGGGTAGAAGTGGCCTTAATGTCATCGGGGAAGACCACAAACGTGTGTGACACTATGAGGACCTGGTTATGCACATATGGTGCACCCGAAGAAATATCCTCACATGGAGGACTACCGTTTGAATCCCATGAGTTTAACACCTTTTTGAAAAACTGGGGTATACGGAAATGCACCTCATCGGCCTATTACCCTCAAAGCAATGGGCGCCCAGAGTTAGCCGTTAAAACAGCAAAACGAATACTTTTCGACAATACGGACAACTGCGGACGCCTATGCCAGGATCGAACTGCTCGGGCATTGCTGACCCATCGCAACACTCCTGTCCAGGACCTTGACATGTCCCCGGCCATAATGCTCTACGGTCGAATCTTTAAGGACCATATCCCGGTCCTAAGAGACAAATTCCAAACACGGAAGCAGTGGAAGGAAATGGGCGAACTAAGGGAGTTGGCGATGGGGAAGAGGCTCATGCGAAACGAACAGTTTTACAACCAGCGTTGCTGCCCACTCCAGGAGTCGGAGACTTGGTCTAGATCCAAAACCAGTATGGTAAATACTCCCGTCGATGGACAAAGACGGAGAGGGTCGTAGAGACACATGGTAACCGACAGTACCAGGTGTAAGTGGATGGAAGCGGTCGGATAACACTGTACAACCGCCGGTTCCTCCGCAAAATCTACCCGATCGTGTATGGCCCGCTTTACGCCACACTGGGAACTTCAAATCCGTCTACAAATCCAGACCCCCTCAGGAACAAATCCTAGAGGAGCAGATGAATATCGAACGGGATATCAATGTCACGACACCAAGCCAACCAAATGAAATAGAAATGGAAGTGGATGACACCACAGATGTGATGGGAAGCAACACAGGAGGGTATATACAACCAGTCAGTCCCACACCGTTAAGATAACCCACATGTTGCAGAAAGCAGGCGCCAAGGAATCTGTGCTCACGAATACGGGAAAAATCGCACGGATTCTCTGACGCATAAAAGCATGACCACGTTAATTCATCCCGTGGTCACGGGGGGTATAGATAGTTATTGAGTTATCTTCCCTTGCAGGGCGGGCAGTAACTTGGAGTTATTTGCCCCTGACTGGTATAAAAGGAGTAGAGATGGAAGCAGTCATTTGTCCATTAGTCTGACTCAGAGGCAAACTGGCCGATCGTATCTTCCTTATTCTCTAGGATGAATTATCAATATCACTTCCAGTCCAGTAAACTTATTTAAGATTTTCAGAGATAAGAAAGGCTAGTAACAAAGATTGAGGAACCTTCCAGGTAGACTGCTTTATTGTTCCTTGGTATTATTCTCGCCATTCTGCTGGTTATATCAATAATATACGAAATATTTATTCCTATTATTCCCTTTTCCTCTTTTAGGCTTTACGTGGACATTTTTTGATGTTGTGGTGCCTCGGCTGGAGGCTCCGTTGCGTCAGGAATAATTCCATTGGGTATAGATGTTTTATGCTATGTAGCTCCACTGACTCATCTCCTTTCCTAATCGCAAATGAGCAAATTTTTTCATCACCTTCCAAATGTAATCCAACATCCGACCTAGCTGTCAAAATGGCCGAGGCTTAGCTGGATTCTTGATTAGTACAACTTCATCAACATGGATTTTATTAAGATAGTCCATTTCATGAAGATCTCTACAGGCTTCTCTAAGGCTGAGTAGATATTCGTCGTACCAACTGTCCAGTTTTCCAAAAATTCTTAAATTCTTTTCTGTTTCTCAGAGATTTCTACAGTTGATTTCTTGTTGGCTCGGTATAATTGGTTGGTATATCCTGATACACTGCTATTTCTCCTTTAACATTCGGATGTATAAACGAATTTGGTGTTAAGGGTATGAGCCCGCTATCTGAGGAACATCTATACGTCAGGGGTCTCGAATCAAATGACCTCTATATTTCTGATAAGAGGGTCAACACCTCATTATAGTCAATTCTGGATTTCTCAATTGCTTTAAAGAGGCTGATTTTATTGTTTTAATCATACGCTCCCACACAATTCCCTTCAACGGGGAATAGAGTGGCAATACTACGTGCTTGCTGGTTGACCTTACAAAGGTGATGCAGTACAATCTACTGTTTAAGTGAACATCATAAATGATTTTTGCCTAAAGTGGCAACAATATAACGTTATCGTTATATATGGGACTTGGAATGCCATAAATGTTGGTGAAACCTGTTGGAGCCTGTACAAAGGACATAGTACCCATATTTGGCTATTTCAATGTGCACTGCTCGTATGTTCAAGCTGGTAAATATCAACAAGTACATTTTTGTTATTTTCTTTTTTTCCAACCCATCTGTGGCCAGTGTAGTTAACACCAGTATGTTGAGATGGGTTTATTAATTTTACTCTGTGTTTTGGTAGGTTGGTGAGTCTTGGATATGTAAATGCCAAACTATTATAACGTTTACAGATATAACATTCGGACAACACTGACTTGATTGCTTGTCTAACTCGAGTGATCCAGTATCCAAACAATATCATCTTCGTTAAGGTTGCACCAACTCTCAAGTGTTTACACCGGTGAACATCTTTTATTATCAAATTTGCCAAGTTGTGATCTCTTCACAGTAATATGGAGTATTTTACTTCCAGTTCGAATTTGGCTATCCACTCGAAGAAAATTTTTTCCAATTTGGTAATTCAACCAATTTGGTAACTTCATCTTTATGTGGATTTTTCAAATATTTCAACTCCTTCCCAAATACCACTTTCTGCATGGACTTGATCAAATACAATTTTACATCTACTTTGTGGTCTCTGCTGTCTGTTTGCTTCCTGCACCTATCTATAAATTCAAACACTGGTGCTGTTGAATTACATAATTTGGTGAAAGTAGAGAATCTTTGGATGTCTATTATTGGGGTTGTATTCACTCTATCAAAAGTGGTAAAATATAACTCCGACCCAACAGCATCCTTAGCCTCCGAACTCAAACACTTCAGATTACTGCTAGGCCAAAAGCTAGAGCCTTTTGTTAGCCACGATGGGCCATGTTGCCAGAACTTCAATTTATTCACAAACTGGTTTATGTCAACACCTCGCGAAATCATGTCAGTAGGGTTTTCAGATGAGAATATGTATTTAAATTTTATCCCTTTTTTTTCAAGGCGATCTTTCATATCTTGGATATCTGTTCGCGTTACCAGAGCGTAAGTTAAAATTACCCTTTCGCAGTCTATCAATGGCAATTTTATAAATTTAATCAATTCCTCAGGATGATTATTGGTTTGATGTAGATTATCGACATAAATATTATTTTTAAGGATTTCAGTGTATTTGTCAGGCTGGTATTGCTCTCTATTGTATTTCAAGATGTAGTTGAAAATAAAAAGGGTGCCAGTAACCCCCAAAATTAAGGTGTTATACCTTTAGTATAAAAGTTCATCTCCATCTTTCACGAAGAAGCAGAACCTATTCTTGTTTCTCTCTTTAGTTTGATCATTAGAAAGGCTTTTTTATGTCTTCTAACGTGATATACTTGTTGGTTTTAAATCTCAATAATATTTCTATCATATTATTGATTAGATTTACTTCTGTTTAGGCGGCTTCGTTCAATGAATATTTGCCCCCTGTCTTCAGCGAGCAGTTAAAATTGGCCTTATTTTCGTTCTAGTGACTGCATCGTTCTGTGCAACACAGCAAGGGCCACTTTGTAGTTAGAAGGAACAGAACTGATTTTATCCTCCTACCATGATAAACCTACATAATATTCTGAACTCTATGGAATTTCGGAATTCGTCAATTTCTTTTTATCATATTGACTTACATCTAATTTTGCAGCTGCAGTATCTACTTCTAGCATACTTTCTATATTTCTTTCAACAAGAGACATATCAAACGAGTTTGGGTAAGTTTCTTTAGGTTTTAATACAAATTTTACATGTCGCTCTGGACATTTAGCCAACTTCTTTCCGGTGATTTGATAACTGTTGCGACTATCTGTGGTCTTAAAATTCATGTTTCCTCTGGTGATCATATAAGAAATAATTAACGTTCCCAAATAGCGCTAATTCACTGTATAAATCCCACGCTGACTCGTTCATATACTGAACTAGTTTTGCAGAATGCATGAACTGGAATATATCAACGCCTATTAATCCTAAGATGTCGACTTTACCTTGTTTATTTCTCATAAAGGACAACTTTTTATTTCACTTGTTTATATTTCCCTCAATTGAATCCAAGTCATCAACTCTCTGCTTGATATCCAATTCACTATCTAATAATACAGGCAAAGGAAGTTGCCTGCCCTTTTCCGTCTAAATATCTAAAGTAACAGGCAAAAATTGTCTTTCAACTAAACTGAGATTGGATTTAACTTGATAATCTACCTTTGTTAAAACCTCCTCAGGACACTTGAACTATTTTATAACTTTGAAAAATATGAACGTTGACTACCGGTGTCAACCAAGCAGTTAATTACCGGTTTTTCTTTACCCTATGGAATAGATAATCTTACTATAGGTAGTAAATAATTATTTTCACCATTGGTGTTAGCACACACATGAGTATGTAGTACTGTGACTTCAGTTTTTTTACACAATGCCGTTATGTGTTTTTAGAGAAACAATTGTTACAAGGATAAGGTAACCTAGCAGTTTTCCGGGGCGTCTATCCGTATTATGTCCCCCATTTGCACATTTTTAATATAAGTGCATTAAATTGCATTGCTCTGTTCTAGCTTTAGTTATGGGAAATCTTTCACACTTATTCATACGATGTCTTTGTCTGGCATATAATTTACAATATGGACCATTTGAACTAGTAGAGAAATTCTGTAAGGATACTACAGAACTTTGATTTTCAGTACTGTTACTCTTATTTTTAGAGTTTCCATCAGGATTATTTCTTTTTTGCTTAGTAATAGTCCAAATATCTTCGTTGCTATGTTCAAATACGTCGTTGAGTGTCGGGTAATTATTTCCCGCACGATGTTTTAATTCGCGCCTAGAATAATGAAGAAGCCTCTTGAAGACAATATGACTGACCAGTATCAATCTTGGTGAGTCATGCTGAGAAAAATTCAACCCGTTAGAAGTTCGACCAAATCGACAATATGACTGACCAGTATCAATCTTGGTGAGTTATGCTGAGAAAATTCAACCCGTTAGAAGTTCGACCAAATATTGATTTACATTCACAAATTCCTCATCGTATTTGGGTTGAGTTGTTAGAATCTGTTTGAATATATCATTAATTATACACGACAAATCCAGGAATTCTTTAGTCAATTGCGACGTTAAAATTCCCATCTTTTAGGGTTAAATGTAACACTTACTCTAGCGCGTACTCGGTCAAATAGTTTTTCAAGATTTCTAATTTGGCTCTATCAGTACATTGTGTACACATTTATGGAATTGAGCTTAAAGGCTCAATTTTGGAAAGTTCTACACCACAAAAATGCCACAGAGACCTCTCCATAATTAAGAGAATTCCCATTATTACAATTCCCTTGAGAGCTATCATTTTCGGGTGTTGTACGTGTAGTCTTAAATTTTTCCTTCATGGCGGCTAAAAGCGTATTAATATTGCGTTCATATAAGCTATCGACTTTTGATTCTGTAATTAATGCCGACTTTTTTTTATGTCTATTTCCTTATCTAAGCAAAGTTCAGTAATTTTATTGTTGGAGTCTGCTATTCTAGTGGGTAATTTTTTTATTACTGATTTCTCTTCAAAATACATGTCTTTCGATAAGTTTTCGGTTGCTTCTAACGTTTCTAACTTTACATCAATATTTATTCGAGCCGAATTTTTGCTTTTTAAGAGCATTTTGACGCCCTTCACATCTTTATAATCCAAAATTTTCACGACCTTAAATGGGAAAAGTTAACCTCTCCCCTTCTTTTCAATTAGGTTAATTACTACTTCCTATGCCAATAATATTGATAAGGCATAATATTTAATAGAGAGACGATAAATGAATGTTTTTATCTTTTCAAGAGTAGGACACTTGTTTCTATCAGATACTAAAACAAATTGTGTGTGTGTGTGTGTGTATGAACAGAAAATATTTTGTTATTTAGCAGACAAATTATAACCAAAACAGTTTTTTTTTCTTTCAACAGACAATTTTTAAGAGAAAGGACACGTTAGGATAATTTTCAAGAGTTTAAATGTTTCTTTCTTTTCTTTTCTTTTTTTTTTTTTGTAACAAAGCAGAAAGATATTTTGTTAGCCCGCAGGCAATTTAGCAAAGAAAGACTATTTTTTGTAAAAATTAGGCGAGACCATTTGCTCCATATGCGAATTTTGTCTTGTGTCTTTTGTTTTTAAAACAGCACAACCGAATACTTTCTCTGTATTCAAAATTTTAAGAAACATGGGTTTAGGGGGTTGTTTGTTTATCTTTAATTTTTTGAGAAATGTATTTCTGTGGTTGTATTTTGCGTTACGCGTATGCCAAATGTAAATTTTTTGTGAACCAGCAATAAACGGTAGTAAAACATTTTTGAATGTTAAGTGCTATGTTCTTTAACTTAAGTTGCTATGTACTGAATATATTTTCATGAATTCAATAGCAGTTAAACAGTTAATGTTTAAATGTAACTTCTTAACATCCAATAGCTATAAGTTTGCAAAATATGGTCTTTTTTTGCTGGGCTCCTTATATTTTCCCACATTAACGCATAGGCTTTAATTTCGGATGAAGAAGAAGGGCACAAAACAATATAATTGTATAAACATATATCTAAAAAATACAAAAAGTGGGTTGCAAAATTAATTGCTTTTTGGTCAGATTAATCTGCTGAGGTCCATCTTGGAACTGGAGTGATTTGAAAATACGTCCATATGGTCTCTCTGCTAGGACTAAAAGTGACGTAAATCTAAAAGAATCAAAAATGGGTGCTAATCCGCGGTAGTGTCCTTATTAGCCCCTTTACCACCAAGGGCAGATAATTAATCCAATATTTGCCTATAATATGCATATACGAACTATTCACTTACAAATCCTATGTACACACACACACACACACACACACACACACACACACACACACACACACACACACACATAGGATTTGTAAGCGAATAGTTTGCAGGTAACATTACTTTTAAACTAGACAGACCTCATTTGTTTGCACACAGTTAAATAGTTTTAAGTATTGCTATTCAACACTCATAATTCTATTTAATATTAATCCTTTGTTTGCACAACTTACATCAATTGTGTAGAGTAGTGCGCAGCAGACCAGTTTGGTGGAAAGTAGCGTGTCAGCTTGCCTAGAAACATTTGTTGTTTTATATTTATTCAATTAAGAATAAATATAAAACAACAAATGTTTCTTGGCAAGCTGACTTACTACCTGGGCCTTTTAACGACTTTTCTGCTGATGGATCATGTTTAATTTAGACTTTTAGATTGAGGATTTTTTTACCGTCAAAATATTTATATTCGCTTAAAACAGCCACTGTTTCAAATTGTATCAGCAAAGCTGTCTTCCTTTTTCAAATTGAATTTCTGGTTTAATCAATGGTGGGTCTTTTGGAAGACAAAGGCTTGGAAAAAAGTGAACTGACCCCGTTGACTCTCACAACATTCTTCCTGACTTTTGTCGCTCAGATCTCAGTGTTTACGAAAGTTTTCAAGATGGGTTCAATATCGGGGCTAATTTACTCATCCAGAATATTGACTACTGGCATTTGAATTCATTATAGAAGGAACTGATTGGGGGGGGGGCAATGCCGAGGCCGCTATTTCATGCCTGATCGCTGCTTGGTTTTGGACGACTTTGGTCGCAAGAAAAGTGAGATGTTTTTGTGTGTCTGTTAAATTCTGGAGATAACAGTCACCACCTTAGCTTATGAAGGTGCTACTGACGGGACGATTTCTAACAAGAACAGGAATTGGTCAGTTTAAACAGATAAATAACCTACTTTTAAAAAAGCTGATGCTAATGAAGATAGAAGATGTTTATTAATGTGTTTGCATTTGCTTATCAATTCAGACCTCCCATTCAACAGATAAACTTGTTTGGGGAAAGTGGTGATTGACATTTTTTTCCATCCAATACAACCTACAGTATCTAAATCCTGATCTCTATATCAGGTGTAGAGCAATAGATAGACATATAGATAGACTAAGCTAAGTGAAGTTCAATTCCCATAGCTCTGCACTATTTTATTATGGAGGCGATAATTACTGCATCAGCTTAAAGCAGGAAGTTTCTACTGATTAGAAAACTTCTCAATAGATCGGGAATTGATAAACATAAAAACTATAAATTTTAGGAACTCTAAATTAAACACACTTTATCATGTATTTTTAACCCTTGATATGAAACAGAATTTAAAGAAAAAAATTCTTACTTTTGTATTGATATACATTCATATGATGACTGTCACATCTTGATAGATGAAAGCTGTTTTTACTGCCAATATTAAAACTCAAACATCTGGATTAATAACTAATTCAACTTGTGAAAATTATTCAAGATGCGTAAAAGGATAAGTAGTAAGACATATGTACGTCGTTGGACTATAGTGAAATATGCGCTTGAATGACACACTCTCTGTGTGTCTTACAGAACTAGGGCCCAGTGACAGGTGTAGCAATATAACTAGTGACTATGCAAATTTTATATCAGAGTACTTTTTCTGAGACTATTCCAGTCAAATGAAGCCCACAAGTTAGCAGAGGTCTGATGCCGGAATTTTGTTCCTCAGTTTCGATTTTAGAGTTTATTTCTCTTAGAAAGGTTGCCTTTACCACGTCTTTGTCCTTTGATTGGAGCCCCTTTTCCTCCACGTATTTATTCATGTACATGCATTAAGAAGGCGTTCGTAGTGTAATGGATATCGTCCTTGGAAATGGACACGGCGATCCAAGTTCAAATTCTGGAAGAGGCTGTTTGTATTTCACATAGTGCTAATATCCTTGGGAAAGGTATGAATCCATTTATTTTGCCTCTACCTATGGGTAGAATAATTGGGCAAGACTGGGCTCTTTAGCCTTGTTATGGGAATTGGTCTAAGAGAAGAGAGACTCTAAATTAAAACCTGTTAAACTCCGATTAAAACTGACCTTGTGTCATATCCCACTCGTGCAGAAGAGTTGGTAAATATATACATACATATGAACAGACTGAGAGGGACAGATTGTTTTAGAGAGAGAAAGAGATGAAAAAAGTGAACTAACTTGTGAACCATCTTATATTGTTTATTATTTGTTTGTTATGCCTCTTTGGTCATCTAGCCTTTTTGCTATCTTCCCTTTGCTTGAATTGCTCCCAACCCGAACAAAAGAAACTTCTACGTATGCAGATGGAATTCCGTGTTAAATAGATTGATAGATAGGAACTGAGATAGATAGAGAGAGAGAGATAGAACGATTTTTCTATTAATGAATTCTGTGACCATACTTAAAATGACTTAAGATGTTTTGGTGAAGTTTTAAGTCTTGTTTTTAAATGAAAAGCATGTTTCTTTTCTTCTGTCTGTATTTTCTCAACTACATGACATTATGCGACACGACTACGCAAAAATATTCTTAAAACTAAATTAAATATTGGCTTTTAAAAAAATTCCCCTTACAATGCCAGAACTATGAGGTCAGAATCAAATTCTGGTAGCCTTACTTGTTAACATTACACATGGTACACCACCAGAGTAAGAATAGTTTAAATTTGTCTCAAGACCGCACATATGGAGCACTTAATTAAGATCGAAATTACTACTTGATCTACGAAACTAGCTTGCTAATACATCATAAAGAAGTAACCCGGATCATCACAATTTTAACTAAACACTTAGGAGGTTTAAAGATATAATAAGATAGAATTAAAGAATGTTTTATATCCTAAACTGACAAGAATCTTTTTTTTAAATGTCTTTGGTGCTTGGGTGGTCAAAATGGAAAAACTCTGTGTTTTAGCCGAAAGCTGGAAGTCCATATATTCAGCAGAGTTATTGCAGTAGAAGCAGTTCAAATCCAGCAAGTTCCAGCGGTTAGTAGAAACAGAGAGCTGTCAGTTCTGAACCAAAGACACCACCTTGTTTGCTATATTTGGGGTCTGCTTGACTTAAAACTAAGTGTCATGCAAGCCGCCTCCACATTGATCCAAGAGAACTATAACAACAGTGACAAAAAATGACCAGTAACATGATCATCGATTTCGTTTTTTTAATGATTTTTGACTAAAGGTATAACCCTCAGCTACATTACCATTTGACGTAGTTCCTGATGAAAGAGTGACGTTTTCGTGTCAGCAAGTTAAATGGTCCAATTGTTTTCTGTTGGGACGATTTTTTTTCAGAACTCTATTCCTAATTCCTTCTCCATGTTTGAGTTTCTTTTTTGTATTTCACCATACACTTCTGCGTTATTTTTTTCCTATTCCGTCCGTAGTTTTTTTAATGTGAATAACTTGTTAGTTCTCTCTCAAAGTCGTCAAAGAAAAAAGAAGGAATGAATGAGGTTGTCACTTGATATGGGTGACAAAAGAACAGTCAAACACGTTGTTACAGTTTTACTCCGATGTTTATTAATATATTGATCATTCAAGCCAGGCTTCTCCATGAGTTTCCAATACTCTTTCATAAACACTAGGAAAGCCTCTTCAGTTTCTTAGGAAAACCTCGAAATCACCAAAAAGAGGGTTCTAAAAACGTTTAACTCAAGGGACATGTTCACTCTGCTGTGCACCCAAAATGTCACTCAAACATAAAACTTTCCTATCATTTTTTTCTAATTAGTATGCATTTTTCTAATTAGTATGCATCGTGCTAAACGTAAATTTTCCCCAAACGTTCTCTTGCTTCCCAACTGAGAGGATGTACATAGACATCTTTTTTAGTCCAGTTAGCATATTTTTCTTTTTCTAAATAAAATTCCTTTGTCGTTCTTTTAAAAGACTTTCTTGCTGTTTTTATTTTCTTTATGCATGAATGTTTAAGATTGGTATCTATTTTGACGGTCAAATACCATCAAAGCCATCTAACACCAACAAGATGGCAGATAATGTCGTCTGTGAGTCAAAAAATGCATCACAGAAATAGTTGCGAACTATTTCAAAAAGGGATATTCTTAAAAATCCGGATTAGATTGGCTTTATCTATGAATTTTGTACGAAAGCTGTTTTACTTTTCAGGATTTGCTTGTGCTCCTAGTGCAGTATATATTGCAGAATGTTCCCCAAGTTACATGCGTGGCCGTCTGATCAGCTTGTGTCAGCCATTTTTGACCGTAGGAATTTTATTGGGCACTATAATCGCTGCTCTCTTCAGCTACGACAAGAAAAACGGATGGAGGTAAGTACTTCAAAGCAACAAAGATTCCTTTATAGCAGATTTTCAAGAAAATCTATCACGTCACTATGACAACTGCAGACGTCACTCTGTGTTTCGATAGAACGATTGTCAAAAAATTCCAGAGAAATCTGCTATTATTTATAGACTTTATTTCCACAAAACAATCTCAGTAGAGGAAATGAGAGGAAAACCTGTTCTTTACTTAATCATGAATGATCATTATTCCAGTCAGAATATTAGGTAGAAAAAATTCTACCTCCAAATAACAATCAATGTAACATATTGAAGAAAGAAGGATATCTAATTTAAGCGGGAAAATGACTGAGACAGTTTGGTTATTTTTAGTTGGTTGTCTGTGAATGATTGAGTTCTAGTGGGATGATTTTGAGTTTTTGTATCTAACTCCTTTGTTCTCTTCTTACCCTATTAACTTATTGTCTTCTTTGTCGGTGGAAGGCTACAAGAGAATTAAGGACAGAAGGAAGGAAAGAGGTGAGGATACTTTTTCTACTCAAAACTTTATTTTGGGGTTCACGACTATTCTGTGGAGTGGAACGTTTTCCTGAACCAATAGAAGTTGTCGCATTTCCCAAACAAGGTGTTGAAATATATAGTAGTCATTTTCTAGGAGTTATAAGTCTGAAGTTCGTCATTTATCCAGTGGGTGTTTTCAGTGTGAAATGTTAGCAGAGACGGCTTGCTAGAAGACATGGCTGACTATCAGGCTCTGGCACCCAATCGTGCACTCACGGCTAGCAGCCGAGAGAAAAGGGTCCTTTCGAGAGCAATGGTAAAAGCTGAATTACAGAATTTCTCTTCAGGGCCCGAAAGCCCCTTTCTTTAGGTATGCGCATTTCTTCCTTCCTGTTAGAAGACTTCTGGGAAACTTACTTTTTGAATTTATTTATTTTATTTTTATTTTCTTTTTTATTAATCCCCACAAGTTCAGAATTTGAATTTGTTTCGAGGCAGCGTGAATTTAGCAAGCTCTGAGTTATGAGCTTTTAACAAAATGTCGCATAATCTTGTAGCAGAGGTGCCTTCCGGGTGCTGTGATAAAAGGTAATGCTTAAAACAAATAACACGAGGTTGAGTTGAAAAAACATTATCTTTTTATTTATTGTTTTGGCAATAAGCAATAATTTACAAAATATATTAAGTATAAATTTTTGTACATGTATAGCGCACATAAATGTTTTTAGTGTTCATTTTTAATTGCTTATTTGTGTGTTAGTCTTGAATTCCATCGTCGTGAAATTCGAGACTGGTATTTTTGGTTCGACAGCGGGAGAATCTAACGGCCTGCCTGTCCCCTTCGACTATTGGACTAGCACGGGAGATAGCTGATATTTTCAGATCCACTATATTTTAGCAGGATAATAGGGGAAAGTTATTTCCGGAAATTATGATATATATGGGTGTTTTCCGATTTCTAGATTAGATTTGGGTTAAGGACAGTTACAAAGTTATTGGTTGAATCAAGGTTCAAACACATCTGAACCGAAAATAGTTACATCCGCCGGAAATTTTTTATACATAATCTCATTGATTTAATTATAGACAATGTCGATGGAGAAATGAGTATTTCTCCGGCCTAAATTTAGACCACTCTGGCATATGTATTTGCTCAACGCCTCCGCAGGAGCAGGATGCGACACAAGGTCAGTTTCTAAGCGGAGTTCAACGGGTTTGAATTCAAAGTATTCTTTTTCCTAGACCGACTGCGATACCAACGTTAAAGATCGCAGTCTGCCCTACTTTTTACCTATAGTTGGAAGGAGAATAATTGGATTCATGCCTTTCCCAAGAGTATTAGTACTATGTGAAATGCAAACAGCCTTGTCTTAGAGTTGAACTCGGGTTGTTGTGTTCGTTTCCTATGAGGATAATCATTACATCACAAGCGCTTCCATGACACAACGAAGGTGCCCGCGATGTAATGGTTATCGTCGTAGGAAATGGACACGGCGACTCGAGTTCAAATCCTGGACGAGATTGATAGCATTTCACATAGCAATAATACCCTTGGGAAAGGTATGAATCCAATTATTCTCCCTCCAGCTATGGGTAAATAGTAGGACAGACTAGGTTCTTCAACCTGGTTGAGGCAACTAGTCTAGGAGAAGGAAAACTCTGAATTCAAACCTGTTAAAACTCCGCTTAAAAAAATTTACCTTGTGTCATATCCTGCCCGAGCGGAGGGGTTGGTAAATATGATTACACAACGAAATCATTCGGATATATCTACTTGTAGGTAGTGGTACACATACTAAGGATTAAGTAACAAAATGAAAGTGGATAGGATACATATCTCGAAACGAGGATTGCCCAGTCGCCTGGGGCTGTAGAATACACCGACTGCACCTCTGCAGAGGGGTAAGACCCCCCCCCCAACGAGTGTCCTGATTATGACACTAAACAATCTGATAGTAAAGTTCTAGCAATGCTGGAGCTTTGGGGAATGAAGAGTACCCCTTCATTGCCATCACTCCCAGGTCCATTCTGACCCGGAGTGTAGCACTTGATACGGGTCATATCTATGGGTTAAATAGAAGTAAATGGTGGGTGGAGTTTACACATTTAAACTGTTTTTACACATTTAAACTGCGTATTTATGCTGAACTGAATTGTTTAAAATAGAACTGTTTTGACATTAAAACTGCGTACTTATGCCAAATTGAATTGCTCGAAATAGAACTGTTTTGACGTTTAAACTGTGTATTTGTGCTGAACTGAATTATCTGAAATAAAACTGTTTGACATTTAAGTCTGTGTATTGCCCAGTCGGCTGGGGCTGTAGAATACACTGACTGCACCTCCGCAGATGGGTAAGACCCCCCTCAATGAATGTCTTAGATGTGACACTAAATAGTCTGATGGTGAGGTCCCAGTAATGCTGGGGCTTTGGGGAATACGGAGCACCCCTTCATTGTCATTGCTCCCGGGTCCACTCAGGCCCGGAATGTTAGCACCTGATAGGGCCCTATCTATAGGTTAAATAGAACTAACGGCATACTTATGCTAAACTGAGTTGTTTGATTAAACTGAATAGCTTGAAATAGAAATGTTTTCGACAATTAAACCGGACTTACATTTAAACTGCGTGCTTATGCTAAACTGAATTCTTTGAAATAGAACTGTTTTTGACATTGAAACTGTATTTACACTAAACTGAATTACTTAACATAGAACTGTTTTGACAATTAACTATGTGTAAACAAAATCTCTACTTATACTAAACTGAATTAGCTGAATTAGATCTGCTTGACTAAACTGAATTGCTAGAAATAGAAATATTTTTCACAATTTAACTGTACTTACATTTAAACTGCGTACTTATGCTAAACTGAATTGTTTGAAATTGAAACTGTACTTATACTAAACTGAATTGTTATACATAACTGCTTGAATAGTTTGAAATAGAAATGTTTTTGACAATCAAACTGTGTACTCATGCTAAACTGAATTGTTTTAAATAGAACTGATTGTTTACATAAAATGGATTTGGCGTTAAATAACCTACAAAGGTTGATATGCCATAAAACCCAACAAACCAATCGAAGCGAGGATGATAGATGCCACAAGTTGTTTATAGAATGGTACCCAAAAATAATTGAAGGCGGTGGAGTTGGCTGGTAAGATATGACACGGGCTAATACAATCAGGGTCATCATGAACGGAATTGGGAGATGAATCAAAATGATTGATGATATACAGATTTACTACGCTTCATATATTAAAATATTTTTTCTCAGTTTTAATGAATGTTTCTGTAAGAGAAAAAAATAATTATGGTTTATGATTGCAATGGATTCTTGGCATAGTTGTATAGAGTTAGACGTGTGTGTACGTTCCACGGTGAAAGTATGAGCTGGTGTGGCCGCATATATACATGTGTATATGTGTGCAGATGTACCCATGCCGTATGTAAAAAAACGAGGAAGGAAGAAGCAGTGCACTCACCCACCACCAGTCTGGTAGGTCAGTAGATCAACCATGGGTTTGAACGAAGCGACCTTATGACCTTGTATAAGCGTGAGGCTAAACAACGCATGGGAAAAGGGAACAAACTTATAAGAAATTACTAATTTTTCTATTTTCTTGATGTACTGGGAGACCAGAGTGAAAAGAGTCAGAGGAATTCTTCGGGGCGAGTTGGTCGGAGAAAGTGACCGGATAGATGCACCCAGAATCTGCTCGCACCACTAGAGCTGGGGTGATCTGCTAGGATCTGGCTTTGGTAGAATTCGCACATGGTGCATGAGGGGGAAGGACAGAACCAAAATAAGCTCCGAGGTGATACACACCTCTCTATCTGTAAGCGAGTCAAATCCTTCAAACCTTAAGTTTGACTTTTTCCTCTTGGTTTTTTGTGACACTGCCTCGGGTTCTGTACAATAAACACAGCGTGGGGCCAGACAAACCAGATCAGATGCACTATAGAGCCGAGGTGTACCGTCACAAACTTTGTGAGAGACTTGTTGTTGATTGTGTTAATTTAAATTAAATACAATTATGTAAACAAGGGTTACATTATGTCAGGAGGTGGATGGTATTATATGCGTTTGTTCACTTGGAGTAAGAAGTCGAACAAGGAATTGTGTTCTAAAAGGGGATTATTCAAAGGTAGCTACTCTCGGAAAATCCATATAAATCAAGGGCGGATAAGTTTAATGTTTAAAAGATTATCTAAGAGACTTAACTAATATATCTCCCTTTCTTAATTAAAAGTGGCCTTTTACTTTTTTTCATTTTATTTATGAAATGTTTTCAAAGGGAAACTAAAATCAGTCTCTTATTTTTCATTTTTTAGTGGGGAAATTTCAGAGGTCTAGCCTCTGAGGAGGAGTCTTTATGCATCGTCGAGATTGCTGTAGTTCAAGGGTTGGCTTTGTTGATCCCCAGCAGTATGATTGTTTCATCTCTATGGGTGATGCTTGTGATTAAGGTATTATTACCTGACTGGGGACTGATGATGAGCTTCTCTGGTGATTGCGATGATATGAGGGGACATTGACATTTATAGGGTGTGGTGATTCTATTTTTGGTGTGTTTGCATCAGCTATAGGTAATTGATATTGTCTATTCCGTCGATGGATGCTATCATCTGCAGACTCTACTACATACAACTTTGGTTCAGTAGTAGAATGTCAGATTGTTCCGGGTTCCCATAATTTTGTCTTCTCATGCTGTACATAGACTTTTTGACCTGCATACAAGGGTGAATGTTGTTGACCTTTGTATTTGTCGAAACTAACCCTCGATTTGTCCTTATACTGCTGTATCGTCAATACTACTGTTTTGACATGAGTGGTTTTCGTGTCTGTCTCCCATTAAGCAATTCTGGGAACTTAAGGTTATCCGACAATGGTATCGCTCTGTATGACATTATTGCTAAATGGCAGTCATGCCCGGTATCCCGTGTCTTTAACATTATTCTTTTGCATACTCTGACCATACTTTCTACAAAGTCATCACACTATGGATAGTATGGAGAAGATGTTTTGAGTAGAAAGGTGTACTTTTCAGAGAAGTCTACAAATTCTCTATTTTATATTTTTAATAACGGCTGTTGATGAGGTGGAATGGAGACGTATAAATAGGCTTCGACTGTGTTGATCTGTTTGTTGAACAGATCGGCACTTACTTATTTCCAAGAGTAGGTAGGGTTTTCGTGTTAGTGCATAAATTCACATGGGGTACTTGCTTGATACTTTTGATGATGGGGCAATTAGCAATAACGTCCTCGGTGTCCCTGTTTATTCCTGTCCAATATACTACTATCCGCGCCTTCAATCGAGTTTTTTCCATTCGGTGTGATATATGGAGTTCTCTTAGAATTCATCTCTGTAGTGATGTAGGGATTATGATCCTGTCACTCTGGCGCAGAATGCTGTCTTGGACTCCTATTTCATCCCTGAAGTTCCAAAAAAGTTGAAGGCATGTTGAGCCGCTAGAGCGATTATCTGGCCAGCTAGTCTTTACTATGTTAAGTGAGTTCTTTTAGAACTCTATCCTTCAGTGTTTGTGCTCTGATATTCTCTATCCTGGTTGATGAAAAATTAAGGTATGAGCTTATATTGAGCACCTTTAGACCTATTCCTTCAATATGCTTGCTGAGTATTGGTGATACTCGTGATAAGCAGTCTATTATTAAAACTGCTTTTCCTGGAGTGTATTTTACTGTAAGATCGGATCCTTCAATCTTTAGCAAAATTCTTGCTAGTCTTGGGGAAGCTCGTGCTATGTTCTTTAGTACTATGGACTCTGAAGGTTTATGATCTATTTGGATAATTAATTTGTGACCCCATACATAGGGATGAAATCCTTCCAAGCCAACGTCTCTCTTTCTATGTTTGAATATCGAGTTTCTGGACCCGGCAATGTCTTACCTGTGAATGCGACTGGCATCTCATTTTCAAGAAGAGCTGCACCAACACCTGCTGTTGATACGTCTACTTGTATCACAATTGGTTCTTTCGGATCGAAGTACCTAAATATTATGATTCTCCAGATCTCTTCCTTAACCTCTTCGAATGCCGTGTGCTGCTGAGATGACCATGTGAACTCATTACTTTTTGATTATAAGTCACGAAGGGGTTTGTTCAGAGTTGTGAGGCGTGGTAAAAATTTGTTCAAGTAGTTGACCAGTCCCAGAAAACTGGTGAGTTGTTTTATATCCTCAGGAGGTTGCATTTGCGCAATTGCCTCAACTTTTTAGGGGTCAGGTTTGATACCATCCTTTGAGATGATGTGACCGAAAAAGGGTATCTCCATAACTTTTTCTACTAAATTTTCAGGGTTGAATCAACAATTTCTTTTCTTTGCTCCGAATTATAGCTGTTCAAATGCTTGGTCCTGATCACTGCAATCTTCTTTGAATCCATATACACTCATGTCGTCACATATGCAAAGGACATTTTTATGTCACCGGCGTTCTCTTCCACAGCACGTTGAAATTCGTCCTAGGCAGATTTTATCCCTATAGGAAAACTGTTAAATATGTACCTTCCAAATGGAATTATGAAAGTTGTTAGTTTCCTGGACTTTTTATCTAGGTTCAAATGCCAGTATCCTGACTTAATATCGACCATTGTGTACCATCTTGCATCATGTAGTTGAGATGTGATATCCTCAAATGATGGGGTGACAAAATGCGATCTGAGTACTGCTTTGTTTAAGTCTCTAGGATCTAGGCATAGTAGGACTGAACCGTTGGCCTTGGTCACACATACAAATGAATCAATCCATGGCGTTTGTTCAATCACTAGAGATATGATGCCTTGGTTCACCAGGGAGTCCAGTTCTGTTTTGAATTTTTCCTTGGGAGATATTGGGATTCGTCGGGATGTGTGCACGACTAGTGGTATTATTGGGTCTACATGAACGATGTATTCACCAGTCAAACAAATATGTCGGGAAATTCCCGAATGATTCTGTCCCTTGCTTATAGTTCTCTTTTTAGATTTGATCTTGACACTGAAATTAGTTTCATGCCATGATGAATTCTTACTTCTTGATCACCGTTTATCTGTGCTTTTTGTTCCTTTGTGGCTGGAGTGTCCGTTTTTATTGCTAATTTTAATGTAACTAAGCCCAAATCCCGTGATATTTGGAGCCCTAGCACTATTGGTCCCTCGGAATTTAAAACATGGAATGTTGTGCCAACAAATCTGTCACAAAACCTTACTCCTAGCCGACATATCCCTTCCTGTTTAATTGTACTCCTCCAAAAGCAAATCATCACACGGCAATCTTTTTAAGTGGTACTCCACTGAGTTTTTTAAACATATTCTTCAGTAGGAGGTTACTCATGGTCCCAGTTTATCTCAATTTGTTTCTTTCTTTTGTCAATTTTTGATTTGGCATACTGTTATATTCTCATGTGCCGTATCATAACGACACAATGATAAAAGATGAGTGAAGACTTCTTTATAAAAATATTTACCTCTCAATTTATTTGCAATGTTTGAAAGGGTTACTCAAGGTTTGCGTGTGAGAGGGAGCTGGAGACCGAACAGAAACTGCAATATTTTGACCCCACTCTTATGGCCGTCAGCGTTGTGTCTTTCTCGTTCTCCAGATGCTCAACCGGAGGCCCTGGGGCCCACTCTGCTGGGTGATGGCTTTCTTTACTGCATCTTATCAGCAACTTATCTGGACCCCAACTCATCAGGGCCCCAAGGCCCCTTCGGCCTGATGTGGCTTTCCCTACCACATCTCGTCTATAACTCCGTCTCCAACTGTAACTGCAACTGTCTTGACGTCTGTCTTGACTGAGTTATATAATAGTTCAACGTCCACTCAGTCGCCTACTCGATCTTTGAAATGGCATGATTGATCGTCATCCAGCGGAAATAACTGTCATGCAGTTCACACGTCACTCTCTTCCGGTGCATCAGTCTATGGGTGTACCATGGGAATTTTTTTTACCTCGTCCCATTTAATCAGCTAATTTCCGCCCACGCGATTTCCTCTCATAACTACCATTGCATCACCTTGGAATGGCATTTTTGGCCGGGTCGAAGGTCAAAATACAACAATACGCCCCCGTGGAACTTGATGGTAATTTCTGAATTGTGTTGAAATATATCACCTCATTAGAATTATTATTCCTGTTATGTGTTGCCGTGTGAATATTTTTGTTTTTGTGCTATTATGTCCTCGTCGTTCCTTTGTCTCCTTGTTTCTTTTCCTGTTTCTTTGAACGGCAAACGTTGGTAAAAGTGTCCCTTTTTGTTGCATATAATGCATGCCTTTCCTCTCGCTGGAATTTCGTCTCTGAAGTGACCTCTGCTTCAGTAGCTACACAGTGCAAATTTTCCATTTGTTTTAGAATGTACTGCGTGTGCACAGAGGTTTTTAAACGGAACGCGGATAGACTCGACTCGCTTACTTGTGACTTCCATTGTCAATACTGTTGTGATAGTCAGGTCTCTTCCTTCCTTAATGAGGGATTTTTGTGTCGATTTCAGAAAGATACCAAAAATTAAAATGTCAACTTGATAGTCTTCCACAATGGGATCATATTGTTTGTTTGTTATTTAATGGCATATCAACCTTCTCGGGTTATTTAATGCTAAATCCATTCTTTTTTAGAAGGACAGTAGTGGTTTTGTTTCACATAGATGAGAGGATGAAGGGGTTCATACCTTTCCCAAGGGTATTTGTCCGAAAGTGAACGTAATAGCACGATTGGAGTTCGAACTCACGTATTGCGATTCCGCCGTTTAGCACTTTAACCGTTACACCCATCCAATGGGATTATATTCGCATTGTTTAATTAAATGCTGAAGTCGTTTTAGAAATACGTGCGCAGACTCGTGTGATTCTCATTTTAGGGACATATTGTCTGAAATATTTGATGTAAGTCTCGACAGTCTTTGCCTCACCCCGTTGAAATGTAAAAGTGTCACTTATTTCCAGGTCTTCCACAGACGACCATAACAGAAGATATTTCAGTTTGATGTTGTCTATATCGCGTAACGGGTCTTCACAGTGAAGCTCGACTTGGTGTATTAATCTTTCTCTTTCTTTAGCTAGATTTGGACTGGACCAGTCTATTGTCGGCGGAGGTATTTGACAATCCATAGTCAATATTCATGATATGAAAGTATGGAGAAAAATTCCCTCGCCTTGGGCACATGTGATCGTCTTTTTTCTTAAATTATCCAATCCTGATAAAGTATCACTGTTAACCGTGATTCCCGTGTTTTAAAGATCCGTGTGTGCTTCTAATCCTATTTTTCTGATACCATGGTACTATTTACCAACCCCTCCGCTCGGGCAGGATATGACACAAGGTCAATTTTTAAGCGGAGTTTAACAGGTTTGAATTCAGAGTTTTCCTTCTCCTAGACTAGTTGCTTCACCAAGGCTGAAGAACCTAGTCCGTCCTACTATTTACCCATAGCTGGAGGGAGAATAAGGGGGTTCATACCTTTCCCAAGGGTATTTGCCCGAAAGTGAACGTAATAGCGCGACTGGAGTACGAACTCGCGTACTACGATTCCGCAGTTCATCGCTTTAACCATTACACCACGAGGACATATATATAGGGGCCCGACAATATTTTTCGGACACTTTAGTATTCTACTTTCCGAGTACCATAGAGTGGCGAAATTCCTTCAATAGAATAGCATAAACATATAATGACAATACCTGTAATAAAAATGGAAGAAAATCGATTAGGTAAGGAAAAATATTTAATTTTCATCATTTTTTACAAAACACACGCGACATTATTTTTCGGACATCGTTGAAAAACTGTTAATAGTCTGTAATATCACCTTTCTTCTCAATAACTTTTATCAATCTCTCTTCATAATGATCAAACATATGCAAAATAACATCTCTACGTGTTTCTATTAGCTGTTTTTTGGCTCCTCGTATTCGTTCCTATAGTTGAGCCTCTTTCGTTATTTCAGGTCCATCATAGACAAGTTGCGTAAGCATTTCCCAAACATTTTCTATTAAATTTAGATCTGGGCTTCTTGCAGGCCATTCCAAAGTTGTCATATTCACTTTAGCCATCCATTCTTTCATGAGTTTTGACACATGGATGCTGCAATTGTCTTGCTGTAGAACGAAATCATTCCCCATCTCTCTTCTTATCCTTGGTAGAGCTTTCTCGTCCAGCAATTGTTTGTAGCTTTCGCTGTTCTGTCGTCCTTTCAGCCACTTCAACCATATATTTCCATTAGCAAAGATCATACCCCAAACCATAACTCCTCCTCCTCCCATCTATCGTTTGTTCAGTACAACAGGCTCACCCCTTCTCGACCAAGTACACCATCCATCGGGCCCATCAAACTGGAAACGCTTCTCATCAGTAAATATAACCTTCTTAAAGTCAACATGCTTTGTTAACCACCTTTTAGCACACTCCAGTCTTGCTCCTTTGTGTTTCTTTGTTAGTGTAATTTTTTTCTTAGCCTTTGCATACTTCAAACCAATCCTATGCAGCGTTCTTTGTACTGTTCGGACGTTTACATCCAATTCACATTTCTCCTTCACTTTTCTTGCTGTAACTTTTTCTCCAGATGTCAAAAGCCGTGTCACAGTCCTCTTCATTCTCCTTTCAGTCCTCTTGCCAATTGATCTTTTCCGGCCTCTCTTCTTTTTCCGCTCGGAGTTTGTCTTCAGCATGTATTCGACCGTTGATTTCGACAGCTTCAAATCCATGGCGATTCTTCTGATGGTGAGGCCATCTTCCCGCTTCTTCCGTGCCAAACAAACGACTTCTTTAGAGTGCATTTTACCTCATTAAACTTAATTGTTTTGCCAAGAAATGTCCGGACAATTTATGCTGTTAGATTGTCCTATGTTAACATAGTAGTAGGAGCGCCAGTGCCCCAGAACAGTGTACAAGCAGAAAATTTGCATACAGCAAGATATACATGAACATAGCTCTTAATAAAATAGGATTTTTTGTCATGTCCGAAAAATAGTGTCGCGCAAGTTTTCGCAAAAATCACAAAAAACTAAAATTATCAAAGCCAAACTAAAAAAAATGATTACACTAGTAGTGGATTTTCACTCCTCAACTACGTACTTACAATCTCAAACGTTTTTGGCACTAGTGACCACCTTGAAGTACTTTTTTCAACGTGTCCGAAAAATATTGTCGGGCCTCTGTACGTTTGTTCGCCAGGATAGCTTGAATTAAGGGAGTCGAACAAGGAGTTGTATTCAAAAAGGTCTTTATACAAAGGTAGCCATTATTGGAAAATCTATACGAATCGGAGGCGGATAAGTTTAGTGTTTTAAGAATTATCTAAGGGACTTAGATAATACAACAGATGGTGCTACTTGGTTTAGATAATATATTAAACCTTTGATCGACCCACATACGCTGATAAAATAAATCACACATTTCCAACAGCGTTCTGACCATCTTTTGAAAATTCAGACGTTTTATTTTTTAAACTAATAAGGGGATACCTGTCAGATGGCAAGCCAGAGAATATTCGAGGTCAGACGGTATTCAAATGGATGACCTGGTGTTTGACCGATATAGAAGGTATGCGACCATTAACTCGGACAATCTAAAAATGTTTGATCTCCCAAATCGAAGAATCTAGTTGGAGCGATCGACGAGAAACATCTAATTTCACTTTCTCTCTTTCTTTCTCCGTTCTGCTTCATAAATCAATCATATTGATGAACAAAAATAAAAGTAAAACTGAAATTCCTTGCCTTGATGTCGGTTAGTCTTAAGAGAACGAGAGAAAGAATTCGGAAACCTGTTTGTTTCTCGAGAAACCAAAAGACAGACGAGAATTCGACTACTCATCAGAAAAGACAGGTAAAGAGCCACTCTCCGAAAAAAACCATTCAACATCGCAGTTCGAAGTGGCTATCTACCACACTCTTTGAACCACAAGGCATACAGCCACTGGTCCTCGTGGTTACAGCAGTACAGAATTAGTACGGTGCCCACGCAGAATCAGTCGTATTAGGGTCGCCTACGTTACATACACTGGTTTATTAACACGTGATACAAAGCACAATACACAACTAAGCTTTGGACGCTGTATGCTGTTTATTTTTCTTTGGTGTTATGTTTAATACGGCACGATGTACGCTGGGTTCGATTTGATTTCTTTGTTTAATGACATATCAACCTTCGTGGGTTATGTAATGCTAAAGCTATCCTATTAGAGGAACAGTAGTGATACTATCTAACCAATTGCTGGGATGGTATAAAAGGGTTCAATACCTTTTCGAAGGGTATTAGTTTGGAAGTGAACGTATAATCTGTCTGGAGTTCAAACTCCCTTACTTGGAGACTGCAGTTCAGCACTTTAGCCATTACGCCTCGGGGACCCCCTGTTCGCAGGGGATAAAAAACATCTCTCAGAAGTAACTTGAACAGATTCTTGCATCTAGACCCTCTCTCTCTCTCTCTCTCTCTCTCTCTCTCTCTCTCTCTTAATATATATATATATATATTGAGAGCGAGAGAGAGAGAGAGAGAAGTTTCCAAGCGATTGAAACATTGTGAAACTCGGAGTTGTCAGAGAAAACTTTGTGATTTTATTTAATATTATGTTAATATGTACATTTTCTTTTGCTTACCAGATTTTCTGGTCATAGTAATTCAATTGTGTTAACATTATTATATTTTCTCTACCAAACGGGTGTTGAGCATTTCTAGTATATATATATATATATAAACTTTCAATTTTTTGAAAGTAAACGTCCTAGTATGCTGTTTGCCTATCAATGCCCTCTGTTATCATTGAATTGACTT
The DNA here is from genome assembly GCA_963585895.1 of Sepioteuthis lessoniana. Taxonomy (NCBI): domain Eukaryota; kingdom Metazoa; phylum Mollusca; class Cephalopoda; order Myopsida; family Loliginidae; genus Sepioteuthis; species Sepioteuthis lessoniana. Next base: position 41,201,983 of record OY757926.1, on the reverse strand, counting down.
TCCTCGCTTGAAATCAAAATGTAAATGAGTAAATTCTATCTAATACGCCTGTGTATAAGCAATTAAGCTTAGGACATGGTATGCTTTGTACTATTATGTATTGTGACGGCAAATTGACTAAAATCCCAAAACGGGACTTTATTTTCGCACGTGTGAAGACGGGGCTGGTTGGCATTTGATCCCCTACAGAATAAGTCCTGTTCAGAGTTCTTCTCTCAGGCATATAAGAACTGGCATATTACGTGAGGGAATAATTTAGGACCAGACTGACTGCCGCTGGCAAGGGGTTCCAAATTTCACACTATCACACACCCACCAGGTCGCTCTCTTCCTTCCCCGAGACAATGGAAGATAATGAGCCTATAGGTTTTAGTTGTAATAATATTAATCTTGTAGTAGTCGGCAACTCCGGTTTCCCGTGTGATACTTTAGGAATTAATAGGACAATTCTAAGCAAGATAACATAAGGCGAATAGAAGCTGGAAAGAAAGCATGAAGTAACAACATAGACCACATGGTAAAATGAAAATACATAAAATTCCTTTACTACTTATATATACACGTTCAGAGTGTCAAAACATATAATTGGACAGTCCACGAATATAAATGTCTTTTCTGACTTTTATCCTTTCTTCAAATTGAGAGAGAGAGAGTGGTAAACGAAATTTGAGTATAAAGGAAAAATGTCCCCAAAGTTACTTATCTTATTTTCGACGGGGTTCCACTGGAGAATTTTCTTCTTTCACGGGCCAATAGACTTTGTTCTGTTTTTAATACTGGCTTGAAGGATTTGGAGTCCTTCGTGTCTCAGTTAATCTTTTGTCTTCAACCCGGAGTAAAATGGCTAGGGTTTGTCTGCCCGCTATGAACCCTGCTCAAAAACTAACATACTTATCCTTTACTTCCGCTGAGGGGAAGGGAGCCCCACTTCCGTTTTGGGGTCCCAGCCAATCATTTGGCTTCTCTCTCTTTCCCCTTCCGATGTCCGGCGACCTGAGGTCACTAAGTACGAACACCTGGTCTCCCCTGCGTGACCCACATTCCTTCCTAACGATCACTTGTTTGACGGCTTGATACTGTCAATTCAAATACGGGAGGATAGTATTAGTCTTACCTCTTCGTCTCCGTGAGCTATCACGTGACAGTATTGTCATGTTTAATGTGACACAGGACTCACAGGCAATTTTTTTAAAAGTCTTTCAGAGGAAGACTTGAACAGTTTAGTTCATATGTCATCACAAAGTTATTCATAAAACAACCTTAATTCCTCCTAGTAATATTTAAATGTGCTCTCTACGAAGGAATAACTTAAACCCAGATATTTCTTCCCACATTCTTATTACTTTCCTTTATGTCGAGAATACAGGCTGGAATTGCTAAGTTTGCAAATCCATGTCAAGTAATTTCTTTTTTTAGTCTGTTAAAGACTCAACAAGACTGAAAATTGTTAGTCAATGGATAATAAAGATATACCGCGAATTCTTTCTTTCTCTTTTTCCCTCATTAGGGAGACCAATTAGAGTGATACCGACTTCCTAAACGATAATGGACGGTTCATCGGGAAACAGCGGGAAAAAAAGAGTTCATTTTAAGGACAGTCCGAAGGAACAGGAAAAGCATATTGTAATACGATAATTTCTTGTCCAGTGATCATGTATGTTGATCGGTCGTATTATATCAAAGTCGTTCTGTCTTCTTGTTATCTTCAGGTATATTTGGGGTATCCAGGGTATCTTCTCATGTATCCAATTCCTTGCTTTGATTTTCCTTCCGGAATCACCTCGTTGGTTTATTCAGAAATCACGCAAAGATGAAGCGAAAAAATCACTGATCAGGATACGAAATACAAAATATATCGAAGAAGAAATGCAAGAAATCGAAGATAATTTTAAAGAATTGCAGGCATCGATTGAAAGATCAGGTAAAATCTTTATTTTCATATTGAGTGCTGCCAAATTGATTCAATAAAATCTTTTCGAGAAAGCTAATATAGAGGTTTGGTTAACAAGTTCATTTTGGAGACCAAGTCGTTAATGTATTCGATTTTCGCATTATTCCCCGCATTTATAGACTTGCACCAATCTAAGCTGAGCTTAATAATTTATAAATTGAACATAAATTTGCCATAGTTTCAAATTTCTTTTAGGGTATATATATATATATATATATATATACTTCTAGGGTGTATATATATATATATATATATATATATATATACTTCTAGGAGAAGTAAAACTCTGAATTCAAACCTGTTAAACTCTGCTTAAAAATTGACCTTGTGTCACATCCGGCTCGTACTGAGGGGTTGGTAAATGAACACATACGCACACACACTCACAGATAGATAGCGAGATAGATATGTACAGAGAAGTGGCGAACTTTATCTTTCGATAAACATCATTGAAATAACGTTTTTATTTAGTTAGGTGTTAATTCTTGATGTAATCTTAAACAAATGGTGACGTACTTTTTTATTTTAAGTCTTGTGAAAACCTTCAAACTGACCCGTTGAATAGATTAACGTCCTATTGTCTGTAAGCAATACAGGAAAAGTAATGTCAATAGTATATATATTGAAACTGTATCCCATATCAACACAACCTGTAATCATTAAACCTTATCTTCCTCGCATAAAATCAAAATGTAATTCGCTATATTCTCTCTGGTTTGTTTGAAAGGTTGTAATGTTTCATGTCACAAAATGGGATATAAACACTTTCTTTGATTTTTTCAATCTTTTGTAGGTGAAGGCAATTTGTTTGTGAGAATGCTTAAAACCGGCTCAGTAAGGCGAGCTCTGATGGTTGGCTGTGGATTACATTTATTCGCCCAATTTTCCGGTGTCAATACAGTTATGTAAGATATGATTATATTCTTTTAGGCTAAGTCTGTTTCATGTCCTTTATGACGGATGATCACCGATTAGAAATAACAAGACAGACTTGAGTATGCGTAAAGACATGTTTTATTATTGTGTACATACAGGCTAAGCCAATGAAATCCTTCCACGCAAAGCAGTGAAACCTAGATTTAGTTCCTCATGCAAAAAGTCCTTTCATTTACATAAGTTTCTACTTACATTCACTTCAATGATATATTGTTAAACAGTCTGGCATATCAATCGACATGAAGATATGTAGATGCAAATTCAGGTTGATGATTGTAGAGGAATTTTTCCTCACAGCCTACACAATTTCACCTTAGTAACGACTCAACCCCATCTTGTGTAGATTAAGACAAGTCGGTCGCAGGTTTGGGTTGAAACTGTGCAAGCAACGAGTCAGCTCCATAAGGAAGAAAAAGAAGCAAAAACGAATATACTTGCTGGTTCTTTTTTTTCCTCGAATACCTCTCGGGAAGACGCATGTGACACTTCACAAAAATAGTCTTGGGTACTGATTTCTTACAATCGCAATAAGGGTCGGTTGATGAAATTCTCTTATTTCACTCTGTGTCTAAGCAGCTGGCAGCGAATTTCTACTCTAGGCTTGATTACTCCAATCTATTAACACAAATACCAACTTGTACAATCCATGATAAATATTATTTGATATCATGTCGATAATTATAAATTGAAAAATGAATAAAGTCAAAGGATCTAAAGATTAAGGTGTATGATGATTTCATTTTTTAGGCTTGATGATCATCAGAGATTTTAGAAGGATACAAACTATACAGGACGGAAAAATCGGTTGCAAATGTGATTCTATTGAAATATTTTCTCCACATCGAACCCTCTCAATATTCCCTGCTTCTGTTCAAGAAGATCTTTAAAAACAATAGAAGAGAACGTGGTCGGTTTAAGGTAAATTGAAATGTTTCAAAGGCACTTTGTTATATTTATACCGTAAAGTGTTACTTGGATAATCTTTTGGACTGTTCCTACGATCTTGTTCCAAACTGAGGTAAGTTACTTCCGTCCTTTAACTTAATGACAAATACATAACACATGAGATAACTGGCTACAGGACTGTATACAAATAACATTGGATTCATGCTTTCCACAATGTATTAAATGATTGATTGATATTAATGGCATGACAACTTGTCTAGTGTTATTTTATCCCTATAAGTTATTGAATTGCATTCATTTCACATTTGTTGCATATTGTGCCGTCAATCAGAGATTTTTCTGAACAGGACGCACTTGTATAACTAAAGGGAAGCAGTCACATGGTTAATCGGAAGTCGTGGGGGTTATGGAATGATATATGCAGATGCTACATGAGGGTCCGATCCAATTGGAGTCAGTGTGAGTCAGTGCCAGCTTGCAGTTATTGAGAGCACCCCGCTGGGGCGGCGGCCCACAAGAGCCTCCAGCTGAATACCCCGGCAAGGAAGCAGAAGTTAAGTTATGAGTCAATATTGCAGTCTGACTTAGTATCCCTCCATCAATCTGTCTCTCTCACATCACAGAAGTTTTAATCCCTTTCGAAAGAATAAAAAAGACATGTATTTTTATAAAGAAGAGTTTTGATTCTTCCTTCATCATCATATATACCACATTTATATTTACATTTTTTGTGTTGTTGTTTCTTAAAAGTGTTTTACATACAGTTATATGATATCAAATGCAAATAATTTGTACTAATTTGTATATTTTCAAGTATTCCTATCTAATATTAATAATTATATAGTTTCAATAATCTTTTCTATTTAATAATAGACATTTGTTTGTCCATATTTATATAATTTCAAGTAACTAAGAATAATTCTTAGTAAACAATTATAGCTTCAAGTAACTATTCTTAATAGAAATAATTCAGTTATTTGGCTCAAGTATTCCAATCAAATAAAAAAGAATTTTTAAACAGATCTACTCAATCCATTGATGGGAACCTAACAGGTACTACCACTCCAAGTTATAGTGAACCTGAGGTTAATTGCAATGAAGGGCTACTCTGAATTTCCCAGATCTCCAGAATTGGCGCTTCACCATCAGATGCAGTTTAGTGTCATACTCCAGACACCTCTATTTACAGGGATGCATCTTAACTTTCTGCAGAGGATACAGTCACCATGTTCTAACAGAAGGTGAAGTGTATTTAAATCATGTTTATTATTACCCATTATGTAGAGACACAAATAAATGTCCAGTACTCCATATCCAATTTTCTTCTGCTTTTTTCGATAAAAAACATAAAAACAAGTTTTCTGTCTTTGGTCACTATACATTGATATTTTGTTGCTTTTTTCTCTATAGTTATTACAGCGGAATGATCATCCAAATGTCTGATGTTGGAAATGTGACAAATGCTATCTGGAATAATGTTATTGTTAACTGTGTTAATCTCACATTTGCTATCATTGGAATGGGGCTGGTCGACGCAGTTGGAAGAAGGAAACTGGCAATCATTGGGCTTTTAGGTAATTTTTTTTCTCTTTTCTTTAATGTAATGAAATTAAAACTCCTACATTTAAGACTGTACAAGGGTTGTTCAAAAAGTTCTAAGCCTCACCAAGAAAGAAGATCTATTGGTGAACATTTTTTTGGCAATTCACTACCACTTTCTATTGTGACACTATGGACCTTTGGTACATTAGAACAGAGGGTTAGATGTATGTGTGCATATATATGTGTGTTGGCATATATATATATATATATATGTGTGTGTGTGTGTGTGTGTGTGTGTGTGTATATAGAACCCTAGAAATATCTGTGTGCATATGTGTGAGCATACGTTAAGTGTATGTGTTGTGGGTGCATGTGTGTGTGTGGTAATGCTGGTCAAAAGTTCAGAATATGGTAATTTGTTTTTATCTCCTTTAGCACTAACCGGTAGATGGAAGAGGTTAGTGATTTTTTAGTATCTAAATTTATCTGGCCCATATCTGGAAATGGGATAGGATTAAGGGCTTCATATATCTATATATACATATATATGAGTTGGATTTTGAGGAGAGAGCAGCTCAGCCCAAGGCAGGTGAAGTGCAACAAGAATCTGCATCACATGAGGACAGGAGACATCAGCTGTGACCATCAAAATAGAGAAGGTCTGTTCGATTGTGACGTGACATCACAAATGTAGTCCACGGGGTTAGTGAAACAGTTAGTAATCATAATGTAATGAATTATTGTAAGAAAAAAAAATGGTTTTAGAAAACTTTTTAAAAATACATTTAAAAAAGAAAGAAACAGGGTTGGATTTTATACAGAACTTTATCTGATATCAATTTTTTTAAAAATTAATGATACAAAAAAAAATGTTGTTGCTGAATGTTACATTAAAGTAAATAAACTAAACATCATGTTACATTTCAGCAAATTTTAATGACCAAAATTTGTTCAATTCATTTGTTACAAATTTGAAAACTTTTTTAAAAATCATAATCCATATTGTTTTAATTTGTATGTTTTTATTTTAATTTCAATAATTATTCTGTAAAGTTACAATATCGTAATTAAGAGATTTGTTATTCTTAAACACTAAATAGCAACAACTGAATTATGAATTAGAGTTGTAACAAACAATAATTGAGTAAATAAAAAAAACAAGTAACAAGTAAATAATGAATAAAATATAAATAAGAAAGTATAGAATTAACCACAAACAAGTGAATAAATGTGATACAAAGAATAAAGAAATTTAAAATTCAAATATAATACTTAGAGATAAATAGGTTACAAATAGAAAATTTTAACACTGAAATTCATTCATAATTTTAATTGTTTCAAATTTGAAAACAATTTTTAATAAATCATAATCAGCATTGTTTTAATTTGCATGTTTCTATTTCAATTCTAATTATTATTCTGTAAAGTTAAAATTTTGTAATCATTAAGTGATTATTACTCAAATACAGTAACAACTGAATTATAAATTAGGAAACAAACAATAATTAAATAAACAGACAAACAAATTACAAGTAAATTTTGAATAAATAAAGCAATCAAATATAAATAAGAAATAAATAAATTAGATACAAACAAGCAAATAAATTATATACAAACAATAAAGAGATTTAAAAATCAAATAATACTTATAGAAAATAGGTTACAGATACAAAATTTAGCTGAATGCTTGAAGTTTTCTTTTTTTGCTTAACTTGTTATTTTTAATATTATTTTCTTTGGAACAAAAATTATTTTAAATAGCATTTGTAGAGCTCCAGACAAACATTCTTTGTATTTTTTCTATACTGTATTTTTGATCAAAAATTTGCAGAACTAAATTAACATTTTGCCTTTCAAGATTAGTAGGAGAAAGTGCCTTTGAAGTCAATTTCAAACAATATTTCAAAATTGAGTGAGATTCCAGAGCATGAAGTTTCTGTAAGGTTCAAAATGGAGCACTTATCTAATTTATGATTTCTATTATGACAATATTTTGGGAATACCCTGCATTTATTTGCATCTTTTTGACCACTCCAATTGTTTCAAATGTATTTTAATATATGGACTGAGTTGAAGAGGAAGAAGAGTGGTTGAAATTTTATAACTGGGTGTGGATATACAATGGAAAGCTTTGGGGGACTGCAAAAGAAAGATATAGCTTTTGTATTTGTTATGATTGATAATACTTGAAAGTCTATCTCCTCTAAACCAATTATTGTATGTTTAACTATGTCAAATAAATTCTCAACTTTAAGACATTTAGTTGACATAACATGCACAACATCCTTATAGTGTGAAAATACACTGCTAAGCATAAAAGTAAAAGCACTTGTTGCAGCTTCATTGCTGTTGTCAGATAAGCCAACTGTATTACCACCCTTATAATCAATATAAGGTTTTAGGTGAATTTCATTAACAAGTAAGGATACTGTGGTATCCTGCTGCACTGGTAACTTGAATTTATTTTTAATATACATAAGAAAACTGTTATCTTGTTGCTCAATCAAAGGATTCACATATGTTGATAAGGTTAGTCTTTTAATTGTTGAATAGCTAGATAAAATTATATTTTTGCTGTGTCTTAACAATCTGTACCCTTTAGAGGAGCAGTTATATAACAATGAAAAAAATATCATCATTTCTCTTTAATAATCAAACTTATTCTGTGTCATTAAGTTTAGCTTTTAGAAATTTTTGGCTTTCCGCATGTTTTACGGGTGAAAAATCTGTGTCTTGAGATAATTAGATTTTTCTCGGCTGACAATATGCGTCAAATTTTGCAAGTACTGTTTCTAGGTTTATTTTATATTCTGGTGAATTAAAGATAATTTTAAAAAACCGTTTGACATATGCAAAATTTTTATCATAAGCATTTTTTACCAAATTAACACGTGTGCACTTAAAATAAGTTATGGAAGTTAACTAAGTCTCGATTCAAACAGTAAACAGAGATAGCAGTTAGCCAACGCTTAGTGGTGTAGGGAAGAGAAAGAAAGGAAGAAAAAAGGCTATAAAAAGGCGAGGGGAAGTACTTACTCTACTATTAACCAGCAAAAAGGCGATGACTTTATTTCTAGAAATAAAGCAACTTTTTTTCCACAAAAATGAATTTATTCCGGAAGAAATAGATTTTACAAAATAATTCTACGCCCGCTTTGCGTATGTTTCGCTATGCAAGTTGAGTTATACACTCAACTTTTTTTGAACACAAAAATAAAAAAAATAAACATACAGTAAGCTGGTGGTTCGAAACATTTTTTTTCCTTCTGTGAAGAGAATACCCACCATCGGTTTCTCTCCGGTTTTTAACTCCGTTTCTTTGTGACAGTTTTCTAACAGATAGCAAATACAGATTTTCTTCCTTGCGTCGGTTGAATAGTCGTTACGCTACCTGGCAAACTGCCTTCTAAGCGCGTTTTAGACTGCTTCCGGACTAAGAACAAACTGCTCGATGGCAAGAAATGGAAATGGGTAAAGGCAAAAGCCAAAAAACAAAAGAAGGCTGACTGCCCCAAGCAACTCGGTTTTATAACCACAAGGGGCCAGTAACGGTCCAACTTTGAAATAAGCCAATGGCATTCGAGCAGTTATTAAGTGCCGAATTTACAAATTCCAAAAATAAACGTGAAATAAATATCATTGTCTTTTGGACCTATGTAAGTTAAAAGAATTGGAGTGGTCACTTTACCTAGTTTAACATCTCTTTCTGTTACTTGTAGAAGAAGCTGAACTCGTTTTTTCATATTTTCCATGCGGCAGCGAGATTTTCCTAACAAAAATTTAATTAAATGTTGCATCTTTTTTATTCCTTTTGTTTTTTTAAGTTTTTTTTTTAATAGATGTACAGAGATAGAAAGCTTGTTCTTGCTGAAATAAAAGACGGACATAGAAAAAACCACGTGTGTGTAGATTCAAAGATTTATTATGTACTACGTATTCGCAGCAGCAGCCGCTATGGTCAAAATATAGGCCGACTACTCTGGTGGCAGTAGCAGGAGCATCATTGTGATGTATGTGACATAGGGTTTTCCGTTGACAAATCTATTCAGTTGGTATAATACAATGTTTTTTTTTTTTTGTTTTTTTTTTTTTATTCAAGCTTTAAATTCTAAAATATTTTCTGTTCTATTTTGTAGGTCTTTCTTTTAGTAGTATGTTTTTAGGAACAACATTTCTTATGGTAGACATGCATTCCCCCAGGGTCAATGGAACAGAAGATTTTTTTAACAACACCTGTTCTACATACAGGTAAGTTACACACTTTATGTAAGATTATTACTTTATTAGAATTAACTGATAAAGTTAATTACTTAGACTAACTATTTCATTGTTTCAAATTTTAACATTATTTGGATTATAAGAAGGGGAAATCCTTGTTGTGTAATGGCTAAAGTGTTGGATTGCAGCCTCCAAGTAAGAGAGTTCGAACTCTAGTCGCACTATTACATTTACATTTGGACTAATACCCTTTGAAAAAGGTATCTCCCATCTATGGGTTAAATAGTAGAGCTTTGGCATTAAATAACCCACGAAGGTTGATATGCCATTAAACGAGAAGAACCAAACCATTATAAGAAACTAACAGTTTTTGCCTTTGGTTTGATTTGGTTTGGTTTGGTTTCTTTGTTTAATGATATTATAGACAAGCGTATGGTTGCTAGAGACAACGGACGAGTGGATTGAATTTTATTTCGTTTATTTTAGATAAACGAAATTTGGTAGATTTAGAAAAGATACAGGCTTTCTTCTTCCACCACATAAGGGTCAGAAGGAGAATGGGTGTAATTCCGTTCTTTAGCGGGTGACCTGGTTGTGTGCGGCGGGGTTAATTGGTGTAGGTTGGTAGTGTGTCAGCGGTCTTTGATCTTGTCCGAAATGTAACGCATGAAGAGTCTCTCTGGTACCAGTTTTGGCATCAACTGCGACATATCTGACATCCCACTGTGTCAGAATATGGCACAAGGCCGTTTTATGGTGGAGGCTACGCACAAATCGAGACCCATGCGCAGCAGGTGCAAAAATACTTGACTCCGTCAGCATTCCCCTAATGGGGTACCACATGCACCAAGCAATGAAGATCTGGAAGAGGGATGGCTCCCTGAGAACAAGGTCTCATAGTTCACAATCAACTACCCGGCTAAACTGCCGTTTGTGACTTTTTGTTGCCCGTTTTATAGCAGTGTTTGAGATCGAAATTGGCTACGAAAACCTTGGGGAAAAGTTTATGTTCGGTTTAAAAGGGAATTTGTTAATTGTCTGTTAATTTAGTTTTTCAACCAGAAGCTGCTTGGAGCCTACATTCGCAGAGACATATTTTATTCATTGTGTTAGTAGCTACTGTCGGGTTAACATTCGTTTAATGTTAGCCGTCCTCAACCAAATATGTTTATTGGATTATCGTCTCGTGTGTTTTAATTTGTTTTACTAGGGAGTGGGTGTATTGAGTTAGTGAATTTGTGAATCAGGAGAGATTTTGATTTCTGTTATATAACAAAACTCTCCCAGATCTCGTTCTGATTTACAATGTGTATGTATAAGTGCGTGCATTGAGGGATCTAATGCATGATAAAATCTTTGAAACATGTCCTCGAGTTATCCTTATCGTCATTAATTTTATTTGTGTGGATATACTGTTTTTTCTGGAAGTTTGAATTGAATTATACGCCCCAGAAAGTGGTTGAGACGAAGGGTCTTGAGTATTTTGATAAGTGTCACGCAGTGGAAGTGATGGGTTTATGTCAGATAAATGTGTTGGTTGTAGTGCAAGACGGTGAATACGTGAGTGGTGAATCCAGGCCGTATCACCATTTTCGTTTTCCACCTGACCCATCGTGTCGTTTGTTTTTATGACTTAAATCTCTTAACCCGAGTAGATGTGATGACTGGGCTATTGTTGATCGTGGCTGCGGGACTGACCGTTAGTTAGTATTCAATCAGTTCGGATGAAAGTACCGTTGTTGCAGTTTTCGGTATCGATTTGATGTTTAGTTTATTTTTTCCAGATTTAACCTAAACCTCTTTTTATTTAGTTTCTAAACATATTTTCAGGATGGAGGGGGATGACGACCGTTGAAACTGGATAAATTCTTTAGTAACCAGCTTTGGCTGAGAGGATTTAAGTGCATATAGAGAGGGAGAGAACCATCTGTCTCTCGTAATGATTACCAAGAGAATAGGTTACTAACGTTGAGCGTGAGACGAAAACCCTATTACTGTAAGACATAGCGGGTAAGAGATAGATCTCACCAAAAAAGCAAATCTGAGCTGGATCTTCTATTAGAGTTTAAAACCTTTCCAGGCGTAGCAATTTTTAAAAGTTTAGTTGAAATCAAGTAAAAATAAACCGGCAGAGTCGCAGCCTTCCCACACCCAGTGAATCTGGTGACCGACAACAAATTGTCAACCATGACAACTTTCGTGGTAAGTGCAAGAAATGTTCACACAAGAGTTAGGTAATTTTTAAGGGGTTAGGTAGTCAGGTTGTTATCGGCAGAGGACATACAAAAAATTTAAATTTTGGAGCTAGCGAGACTACTGCCCGCACTTACCAAAGCACCAACAATTCTTTCTTTGACTAAAAATAAATACTCCACATATTTTCAGCGTTAGGAATGTTTGTTACAATTTTTAGTGAAGAAATGTGTTCTCTTGTGTGTGTGTGTTATTCCCTCGCTAAGTGTTGTTGTAAAATAGAGGAGAAGGAAGAAAACGAAAATGCCGTTAGCTTTTATATGAAGGTTTTTAATGGCAGCATGGAATAAAGGGGTCACGCTTATGCTGCAAGTCTCGTTGTAAGTAAAGAAGTAAGGAAACGAAATGAAATTATGAGAGAGTGGAGTAAGCATTTTAGTAGCTAAATGCCAGAGCGAAAAGTGCATTGTTGGACGTGCGAGGAGGATATGTTCGCCATAGTGTAGCAAAAGTTATGTTTGCTGTTTGAGGAGAGAAACGTTGAAGTCACCGTGAGTTTGTGGTTCTGGTTGTTTCGGGGAGAAGCGTGAATGTCTCCAGAAAACGTTGCCCAGTGAACAAGTAGCTAGGTGTCGAAGCGAAATATTGCGTCGCAGTCGACATAGCCAATTTTGGGGCTGACGTAAAGTGGTTCCTGTGTGTGACGTATTGAATTCATCTAATTCATATTCAACTGGGAACCCTTGGTCTAAGAGAAATGGACACAAGGGGTCCATAAATTAGACTGCTTCCCTCATTGTGTCGATGCTGCTGCTGCTATTGAAGAGCAGACATTAAGACGTTTGCACTGAACGAAGTTGTTCAGCCAAAAAGGGTGTTTGACGGCTTCCCCAATTTGTGCCGCCCGGAAAGATGATTCGGATTGAATAGGATAAGTCATCTTGGTTGGGTGAAATTATGCGTCGACCCTAACGGTCGAATTAAATTACGTGCCAAACAAAAAATGCGAAATTCTTTCTGCTACATATTTATTTGTGACCAGTCTAGAGAGAGGCTAAAACACCAATTATAAAGTGGGGGTGTCTTCTTTCTTTTTTTTTTTTTTCTTTTGGCCACGTGTCTGACTTTTTCCTTTCGTATGAACACGTCGTCATCTGTTCATTTCGTCATTGTTTTTGACAATTTTCGTCGAAAATCAACAATTCAACATTTGTCATTGAATGAATTTTAATGTTTTATTTGGAATACTGTTTGTTTTTTAAACTTAGTTTTAACTTATTCTATCATTTTAAATTTTTTTTCTGTTCTTAACTTGTTTTTTGCTTTGTTTTGTTTTTAACGACTTTTCTTTGCAAATTAGTATTTCTTTAAATTTTCTTTTTGTTTTTCTTTAATTTTGTTATGAACTTTTTCTAATTTTTTAAATTTGATTTTTTTTGTTTTGTTTTATTTTATTTTATTTTTTATCTTTTTTTAAAACTCCAAACATTTTTTTACACGTCAGACTATGAATATATTTTTAGCATTTGACTCAATGAATACTGTAGATGAAATTTACAAACTACCCTAAGAATTCTAGAACAAGTTATGAATAGCTTGATAATATGAATTCAAAATTATGTATGGTGCGTGAATAAATTAGGGTTTTACGAAAGGATTCTTATGCATGTTTGTTTTACATTCCCCACTTACGTTAATAAAAAAACATTTTTATTCTAAACGATCCTCGTTTTTTTTTTTTTTTTTTTTTGCAGCTGGTGTGACGATTGTGTCAGAGATGCAATTTGTGGCTTTTGTTATGAAAATATACATGACGTTAGGAACGGTGTTTGTCTACAAGTCAGCGACATCCCTCATTTGACATCCAAAGTAGGGGCATGTAACTCTTCATTAACTCTCTCGAAATATTCCACGAAATGGGCCTATGATTATTGTCCTGTATCTTTCTCGTGGGTAGCAATTATCGGACTCGCCTTTTTCTTCGTTTTTTACTCTACTGGTAAGTAAATTGATTCTATTTAATACATTGTGGTCGTTGTTTAGTCTTTCAGTAATTTTACGTAATTTATTATACTAAAGTTTGATTTATTTTGTTTGATGCTAGATTTATAGTTTGTCCGTCCACAGTTTTGTTTTAATACGACAGTTTTGTTTTAACGACATGGTTTTGTCTCCTAATTATGATCTTATTTTCCTCAAAAGCCGTGGTTTCATGTGTCCCGGGTTCAAATTATTAAATAGGCCGAATAATCTTCGTTCATTTGATTTTTCTAATGCACTTAATTATAGCATCTTTCAACATGTGGTTCAGGAAATGGTTAATTTCTCTAACACTATCAATTATTTGGCAACACAAATGAAGAACGAAACTTCTTTTAAACAACACAACAAAGAAAGGTTTATTATCGTAGCAGGCGTAAAGGAGTGAGAGTAAGAAAGTGTCCCTTTTGTGTCGCTGGTCAGTATGTTGATCCTTGGTTTGTAGGAAGCGTGTGTGAAGCAAGCAGCAGCGTGTTCTTCAGCGATGGGGTTCCAAGTGGAATCAGTAGCAGTAATGTGAAAGAGGTCTGTTTGTGCTGCTGGCTAATTGCTCTCTGTCCGTCGACACATCAAAAAAGAGATTAGAAAAAATAGTTCTTGAGAGGAAGAAGGAATTAATGCGCTCTGCCAGTTGATTGGTCAGTGAGTGACCGAATCTCTTGGCGGGGGTATTGATTCGCAAATGAAATAGATCTGTGGCTGCTACAGGGCTTTTCATTCGGCATGTCAAGAAGATCAACAACCTCTATCACCACGTCTGCGGGTAGCTTTTCGATAACGTAGGCATATCGTGAGCTTTGTGATATGATTTTCTTTGCGTTAAAAATTGTATTTAATTGAGAAAACAAAATTTGCGCATTAGTTGGATTGTAAATAGGTTATAGGACTTACACTCCTATATCTTAAAATGGCCGTAATGCCACTTGTTCCCGAAACAAAGATGGCGAACGTCGGTAAACTAATCAGTCTCGGGAACCTATTACTCAGGAAAGTCACGTGGTTAGTACTCACAACTACGTCCGCAACTTTGATTTTGTCCCGCGATTTTGGAGCTGACTGCATGACAAGAATTGCCTATACATACTCTCGTCTTTCAAGAACTTATTCTTTCCATTACGACTCACAGAAACAACACACCCTCTCTCTTACATTTTGACTTCCAACAATCAATCCCACGAAAATGTATACATTCTACAACCTTTTTCTTTCTTGTTCTACCTTTTCGGTTAGACTTTTTCCAGGCTCGAACTCAGTCTCAGAAATTTCGTCAAACCACTGAAAGAAGCAAACAACGAACATGGGAGAAGACACGTTCCTCCTAATATACATAATTAAAATTCTGTAGTCAACGTGCATTTTATAATCTACAGGACACTTTTATCATTTATTCTTTTTTTATAGTATTCGTGTTAGTTACACACACACACACACAGAGGCATATTTAACAAACAGTAGTAGAACACTCGTAATGTTTTGAATTATTTCATTTAATGTACTTGTTGATATATAAATTTGATTTTGTTTGTATTGCTTTGTTTTGAATGTTCTTTTGTACGCGTCGTTTCACATTTTTACTTCAAATGCCTTTTTCAAATATCAAATATAAAAACCAACATAAATCGTGGGGAACCAAACATATTCACTAAACACAGTACCCCCTACAAGGTAAATTTATTGTTATAGCGGCTTTCATAGTTTCTGTGGTGTCTTGACGTTGTGGGTGTGGTTATATTAAAAAATGTGTTGTTTTGAATAAACAAATTTTCATCGAAGAAATGTTCTTGGTCACTACTTTGTAGAAGAATTTCTATCATTTATGTATGTGGCCGAACGTTGAGTTCATTTAATTGAAAACTTGTTCCATCAGATCAGAAATGTGTGAGTTCGTCTTTGTGTGGTCAATTTCCTTGGGTTAAAAAGTAAAAATCATATCCGAGTGTTCTGTTCACAAATAAAACGCAAATTTAAAAAAGAACAACGCGAAGAAACGATAGGAAGAAAACCATATTGAATTAGTTAAACATTTATAAACATATTGTTATATGTCCGAAAGAGATCTCTTCTAATTTATCGTACTCACAAATTAATGATTGCAACTAACGCCCACATTCACCGGATGTTATCGGTGCTGTTATCGGTGTTATCGGTGTTCTCCACAGGAACTCCATAAAAAAAAAGATAAGTAAACTTTGAGACCGTTTCTCCTTATACCCAATTTTATATACCCTCTCTCTCTCTCTCTCTCTCTCTCTCTCTCTCTCTCTCTCTCTCTCAATTTGAAGGAAAACGAAAGAAAAGAAAAGAAGAAAGACATTTATGTTCATAGACTGTTCATTTATGATATATTTGACACGTTGAAGGTGTATATCTATGTGTAGTAAAAGATTGATATATTTTAATGTTCCCACGTGCTTGAAGTTGTTATTTGCAGCATCTGCTACGAATTTGTTATTTTCATGTTTCTTTTCCAGCTTCACGTCGCCTTATGTTATCTTGCTTAAAATTGTCCTATAAATTCCTTCAAATTCTTATACGGGGAACCGGAGTTGCCGACTACTACAATATAATCTTATTACGTCTAAACCTAGAGGTCCATATCTTCCATTGTTCTAGGGGAGGAGGACTAGCGGCCTTGGTGGGTGGGTGTATAGTGTGAAAATTGGAACCCCTTGCCAGAGGCGGTCAGTCTAGGCCTAAATTGATCCCCCACATAATATGCCAGTTCTTATATGCCTGAGGAAAAAAAAACTCTGAACGAGGACTTATTCTACAAGGGATCAAGTGCCAGTCTGCCCCGTCTTCACACGCGAAAATAAAATCCCGTTTTGGGATTTTAAAGAATTTGCCGTCACAATAGCGTAAACACAGAGTCAACAAGCTTGATGAACGCATAAGAAACTACTGACTCGGTGTTTACACTATCCTAACTTTACTCACACGCACTCACAAAATGACTTTAACATCAAGCTAAACAATCCTCAAAACACTGCTTTGACGAGGAGACTTGGAATGATACATAAACACCTGAATAAACAAATGCCTACCCAAAGCAGTCACGATAAATTTAAACACGCTCCGCTTGTGCTATCTCCCGAATGGACCGATTAGTCCCAGGTGTTTTCGGTTACAGAGATCATATAATGGTCAGCTGAAGACACTTGGATACTAGAAAATAATTTTCTCTCGACGAATGGATATGCTACGTCACCAGTTCATTTTTCATCATTTCATTTTATAGCATTTCTGGTCATTTAAAAACTTTTTTAAAAATCGTTCTTAAATTTTTTTCTTCACAAAAATCTTTTCTCGTTTTTATATAGTCATAACAAGTTATTCCCTTTGAATAGAACGTCACTCAAGAGATAAAAACTAAGGTTCTCTCTCTTTCTCCTCGAGACTTCAGTATGTATAAACGTATCTTGTACAGCTCTGTAAATAAACGTGAATGAACATGGAACATCAGTCTTCTCTTTAATGGCATCAGAAAAAACACTAGAGCCAGACAATGTAAAATATGCTCTATTTCTGAACATAGCAAGAGAAAAAGCAGTAGAAGTGTACAACGCACTAACATTCACAGAAGCGCCCGCAAGTTTAAAGAATTTGTTGAGAGCAACAAAGACTTAGCCTACGATCGTTACATCTTCAATAATAGAGACTAGAAAGAAGGCGAAACATTCCTTTCTTTCTTAACAAACATCACCTCAAAGGCTGGAAAATGTGTCTTTGACCACCTAAAGCATGATACGTGACCGTATAATATTTATCATAAGGAATAAACGTACGAAGGCGAAGCTAAGAGACCTATCAGACCTGGACCTGAACACAGTAATGAAAGTAAAAAGTAAAGTTGGCGACTATAGTCGAGGGTGATCCGAAGGCTCTCTTTTCAATAGCTACACCACCGAAGGTAAGGGCGCTACTCTTTTCCCTGGATTGCACAACTTTACCCTTGATCCATAACTTATAATGATGAGTGTTAAGCAAGGTGGCCTCAAGTACCATTTTTTGAGTCTTTGGTATGACTCGGCTTGGGATTGAACCCCGGTTTCCCGAGCCAATGCTTGGCCAATGGACCGGTGAATACAGTAATCATCATCATCATGTCGCGCCATCAGCATAGATTTTCCTAACCGTCTTCCGCCACCAGTGTCCCGCATGTCTGGTTCGTCTAACTTGGTTAGTTTTCGTGATGGGTGGTAAGTGGCCGTACACCTGTTGCTTAGTGGGGTGCTGCCTCTAGGACTTGTTTAATATTGCTCGCAACATTCTTCTGTGGTTGCCGTCAAGCTCTTTTTCCTTACGTTTAGTTAGCGTCCATGTAGTGCATTCTTATAGCAGTATCGACACGACCGTTGCTTGAAAAAAACTGTGTTTCATTTTATCGGTCAAGCCTGACTTCCATATGACCGATAGTCAATCGATAGCTGTCCATGCCTTTGCTAGTCGAGTGTTGATGTTTTTCTCAGTTGATAAAACACTGCTTCCTTGGTAGGTAAACTTGTCTACTAATTTCAGAGTACAACTGTTTTGTGAGATGTCACCTCTCTTGTTGCATATGCTCATTCTTCTCTTGGTTATGCACATTCTTTTTATACGAATGTACTTGTCTATGCCTTACTTAGTGTATGTCTAGGTCTTCTCTGTCTTGTGTACATGTTTTTGCAATTTCGTTATTTTTACATAAACATGTACACAAGACAGAGAAGACCTGGCCATACACAGAGTAAGGCATAGAATAGCACACTCGTATAAAAAGAATGTGTACAGCCAAGAGAAGAATGAGCATGTGCTATAAGATAAAGATGAATGCGAGAGATATGGCGAAATCACATGAACAAGACATACCTAGTAAAGGGATAGACATGAAGAAATTGTCTGAAAGTAGAACATTTTTTTAAAAATGTGCCAAGAAAAACGTCTAGTATATAAATAATCGACAAGCTTCGCAAAAAACAAACAAAAGAAAAAGAATAAAAGCGACGATTACAATCCATTTAATGTCGACACAGTGAAGCAAGTGTATACTGCTACTATGCCTTATGATTATCAGAGGACGGTAAACCTGTCATTAGAAGGGTTAACAGGGTTAATGCCAATTACAGAAAGGATATATATTACCTCAAGAGAAAAGGTACTTTATACGAACTGTTCTTTATTATTACTCCG
Organism: Sepioteuthis lessoniana; assembly: GCA_963585895.1. NCBI lineage: Eukaryota > Metazoa > Mollusca > Cephalopoda > Myopsida > Loliginidae > Sepioteuthis > Sepioteuthis lessoniana. Next base: position 41,183,028 of record OY757926.1, on the reverse strand, counting down.
AGAAAAATTCAGCCCATACTAGGGAAAGACGCTTGTGAAAGTTGAACATAAGCGAGTAAACCGTATTCAAAATCCAGAGAAAAAACAATACTATCCGCTTATAAAGAATTATTTACAGGAATAGGATGTTTACTGGGACGTGTGAGCATAAAACTGAAACACGAAGCAGTACCTATTATCGTTCGTCATGCTTAACGAAGTGAAAGCAGAACTTGACAATGAAAGAGGCAGGATTTATAAAAAGAATAGCTCAGCCCACAGAATGCTATGCATATCATGCATAAACCAGACAGAAAATTAAGAATCTACTTAGACCCACGAAACCGCAATAAAGCAATCCCCCGTGAGCATTTTAAATTACTCACATAAGGAAGTGATAGCGAGAATAGACGGAGCAAAAATATTCTCCAAGTTAGACTGCTCGAAAGGATTCTGTTAATTACAATTGGCTGAAGAAAGCTTCAGGTTATGCACCATTATAACACCAAAAGAGATTGTCATTTGGGATATCGTTAGCACTTAAATAGACCACAGAACAATACTTAATATATTCGGTGTGGAAAACGTGGAAACCTCCACGATGACATAGTGATTTGAGGAACTGACACAAAATCACATTTACAAACTGTGAGGAAAGTGCTCGACGGAGAAAAATGTCAAATTACCGTAACGGAATTGACATTGCTAGGTGACCGACTCACAGCCAATGGCTTGAAACCAGACCCAGCCAAAGTGAAGCCCATTGTAGAAGGCACAACATCAAAAGAACAAGCGAACGTTGCAAGATTTTTAGACATGGTCAAATACCTTGCCAGATATACAGAGAATCTTTCTCAACGAATATTTCCCATGAGGAGCTTACTGAAAGCTAACGTAGTCTTCATATGAGGACCAGAACACGAGAAAGAATTCAACGAACTGAAAAAGCTGCTATGGTCACAACCTCTTATACAATTCTACAATCTGTAACTACCGATAAAAATTTCATGTGATGCGAGCAAAAAAGGATTGGGTGCTTAACTTGATCAGCAACATGGAGACCAATGGCTACCTGTCGCATATGCATCCAGAGCGATAACAGAGACACAAAGTAGGTATGCCCCGATAGAAAGAGAAGCCCTGGCGATACAGTTTGCTTGTGACCCCTTCTATCAGTACATATATGGAAGTTCAGTGCAACTGGAATGATTGTCCTGCACAGATAAAAAAGATTCGACTCAATGTACAAAAATACGATCTGCACGTCAGCTACATTCCAAGAAAGTTTATGCATGCAGCAGATGCATTATCGCGTGCAGCTATGGCAGATGATATAAGGAACGCTTGCCAAACTGAGTTCGATGTTGAAGCTCAGGTAGTAGCTGTGATCAAATATGTGCCAATTACTGACAAAAAATGAACGAAAAAGAACAAATCACAGTAACCAACCTGACAATGCAAATACTAAAAATTACATTACTCATGGCTGGCCAGATACAATTAAAAGCTGCAAAAAATGAAGTAAAACCTTACTTCCACCACAGAACAGATTGGTGCTGTTCCACATCGTATTGATGGAAGAACGTGTTGTAATCCCAGCATAATTAAGAATAAATATCCTAGAAAAGGTACACGCAGGCCATCAAAGTCAAGAGAAATGCAAACGCTGAGTCAGAGTAGCCATTTTTTGGCAAGGTATAAATAAAGACATTGAATGGATAGTACAAGAGTGTACCTTGTGCATAACCTACAGAGATGTACACAACAGACGCAACCTCTTATTAGCTACCAAACAACGCAACCATGGCAAAAAGTATTTGTAGATATTGTTGCGGAGCCAATAAGCGAGTCGACCCCGCAAATGAATTTTAGTTTAATGCGTGCGAGTAGTGACAACCAAAGACAATGAAGAGGACAAAGAGGCAAGGTAACAATTACAACAAGGATGGCAATTTATTGTCAGAAATTACAGACGTGGTCGTAGTGTTCGGTCTCCAGCTAGATGGGCGATGTCGGTAGCTGGTATGTTCGAGTCGTAGGTGCGGTTGGATGATCGTTGCTGGAAGCTGAGATCAGTCGAGTCGTAGAATGCAGGAGCATCTGTAACAGCGTCGTGGTCGAAGTCGGTGCTGGCAGCTTGGTAGCGTACAGATCGAGCGAGCGTGGTTTGCTAAGACTTAATCGCGTCTTAGTACTGCGGACCGAGTGAACGAACGACGAGATGGTGGCTAAGGTTTGCCAGGCCTTAGCATATAAGCAGTCGAGCGAGCGGATCGATGAAGCTAGGGCTTTGTCGTGCCTCTAGCTGTGTGAGCGTATCGTTTACGGTGGCTATGGCTTTGTCGTGCCATATAGCCGTACAGGCGTATCGTTTCCGGTAGCTATGGCTTTGTCGTGCCAGATAGCTGTGCGGGCGTATCGTTGACGGTAGCTATGGCTGTGTGGTAGGTAAGGCTTTTCGCGCCAAAACTGTGAGAGCGGATCGAGACGATAGCTAAGGCTTTTCGCGCCAAAGCTGTGCAGTAGCTAAGGCTTTTCGCGCCAAAGCTGTGAGAGCGGATCGAGACGATAGCTAAGGATTTTCGCGCCAAAGCTGTGGTGGTGGCTAAGGCTTTTCGCGCCAAAGCTCTGCACTATCGAGCGAGCAGGCCAGGGGGGGCGGCTAAGATTGGCGTCGTCTTAGCGCTGTGCAGGTATCGAAGTGGGAGCTAAAGCGCTAACCCCTGCCTTTAGCGCTGCGCAGCCGAACAGACGAGCGGAACCGAGCGATGGTTAAGACCGGCTGGTCTTAGTGAGTCCTCTTCGTGTTTGCCTCCTGGCCGTCCATTTCGACTGGTCATTAATGACCGCCAGAGATACTCCGACTCGCAGAAGGAGACCTCTCATAGCCCTTTAAAACGACCGTAAAGAAAAGGGTAGTTGAATCTACCACTAGAAGTGGCGGTGAGGCGAATGCAACCACGAATAACGTAGGATTCTATTCCTCGTATGAGCTCCGCATAGGACGTGCCGATATTTGTCGCTGCCTCCCACCAGACACGACTTGACACAAGGTCAAAAGCCCGAAGGCCGATTAAAGTGGGGATAATGGGAGGGGGGTCAGGAACGAGCCGAGCCTCGAACCCTGCTGGTCTATGCTGCTCATCGGCTCACTTGGTGCAATGTGAGCCTGATGAGGCAAGCAGTTTCACGAACCCAAATGTTGGTCCGGGCACGTATGCCAGTTTACGGCTTAAACTAGACGCGAAGTCTAGTGCCATACATGGGTTACAAAGGAGATAAAAGTGCATGGGTTACAAAGAAGACAAAAGTCTTCTCCGAAGAGGGTTAAAGCCTGGGGGGGGCAGCTCCCTGAGGCTAGAGGTGATGTATCCAGTGGTGGAACACACCCGAACGAACTGTGCGGCACGCAACCACAGCCGGTCGAGAGCGCCCCACCACAGGACACAAAGCAACGCCGCAAAAGACGAGCCAACGAGCGTTGAAAAAGGCTTGTTGATATTAAGAAGGTGCAATGACACACAGCCCCAGCTGCGTGAATAGGAAATTCTTTTATAAAAAATGGGTGTAGGAATTAAGTACTTTTTTAACCTGCTATAAGCTGGCGACGACTATTAATTCCATTTTTTTTAAGTTATTTTTGGCCGAAGTGTTTTGTAAATATTGTTAATTTCAATTTATCCCTTTTTTAGCTGTAACGGGATGTTAAGGTCATAAAAAAGGGCTTAGTCATTTCCGGCCGTACCCGGATGTAATTGTCCTTAGGCGAGCGTGTAATCCGATATGTTTACGTTTATCGGCAGGTCGCAGCAATATGTGTAGACACAATAACAGAGGTATCTAATCAAACTACACAGATCTGTACCTGATACTAAATCAAACTAATGAAACAGTAATTACAGCGATGCAACATAATTTCAGCTGAAGAAGTATTCTCAAACAATGAACCATGTTTTGCATCAGCAGAATATATGCAATGTACAGCAGCGTGGGACTTAAAAAAACAACTTCATTACCGCTATACCCACAATCAAATAGACTGGTAGAATAAAAACATAAAAACTATAATAAAAAAACATACTAAGGAAATGCAAAAATTCGTTGTTAAGATTACTAATCCATCAAACTACCCCAGGTGAACATGGATTATCGCCTGCAGAAATGTTGATAGGAAGAAAATTAAAAAAATAACCTCCAAGAGCTAACAAAAATAGCAACATAAATTTAAGCCTCAAAGAAAGTGACAAACAGAAGGCAAAACAAAAATTCTATTTCGATAGATACGGCACAAAGGAACTGGAATTATTAACGCCAGGAAACCCAGTTCGAATACGAGACCCTATAAAGAAAATATGGAATGAGATAGGCATAGTAAAAACTGAAATAGTACCACGCTCATTCACGGTGTTGACAAGCTCTAGCACACTACTACGACGAAATCGTAGAGATCTGCTGAAAATGCAGAAGATAAATGTGTCAGAAGAAAGTTCATGGACCCCTCCACTACAAAACAGTGAGGAAAAGCGGAGCCCTCAATCAGATAGTGAACCTGAACAGAGACCAATTCTTCCCACGGAGAACCAGAGGAATCGAAAAATGCAACTAGGTTCAACAGAGCAAGACGACGCAAGACAACTGCTAGAATCTGCTCGGACAGTGAAATCACCACAAAAAGGGACCTATAAACAGAAAATTAAACTCTTTTATTTTGTTATAGACTTCGAAAAAAAAAAAAAACTCAGGTGTGTAGATGTAATATAGTCATTACAAGTTATTCCCCCTTAAATGGAACTCTTCAATGACATCACTCCAGAGATAGAAACTAAAGTTCACACTCTTTCTCTCCGGGAATTCAGTAAGTACAAACGTGTCTTGTACAGCTCTGAAAATAAACTTGAATGTACACGGAATATCACCCTTGTCCTTAATGAATGCCTCGCCGCAATATATTACACTCATGACGATGACCTAAAGTCAAAACTTGCAGAGAACAATAAAAAATAGATAACACAGCAGAAATATTCCTATTTATCTTATCACTGTTAGCACACACATACACACACACACACACACACACACACATATATATATATATATAGCGACCAACATAAATGTGTTTAAGGATAATTTTTGTTTCTTGTTTATTTCCCTTTTTAAGGTATGGGTCCTCTTCCTTGGACGATCAACGCTGAGATTTACCCCTTATGGGCACGCAGCACTGGCAACGGCTTTGCATCCATGACTGCTTGGTTTTGTAACATGATTATTGCAGCCTCGTTTCTAACTTTTGTTAGACTTATTCGGAGTTACGGTAAGGATGTGTAGCGCCTTTTCCTGTTAAGACTTTTGGCAAATTATCGTAACCAATTTACATCATGTTCATATTTCTGTATACATAGAATATTTCTAAAATATATATATGAATTATTTCATCAAAATATATTATCCCTTTTCCTTTGAAATGTCTGCTACTCAATGAAACAACCATAGTACTCCTCCTTTGTCTTTTTATCCTTATTTAGTTTTTTTTTTTAAATATCTACTTACTGGAAAGGTTTTTTTTTTCATTTTTCAGGTGTTTTCTACGTGATGTCGTCTGTGGCTCTGATTGGATCGATATTTTGTTTCTTATTTCTGGCCGAAACAAAAAATATATCTTTAGAAGAAATCGAAACGTTATTTTCATCAAACAAGCTAAACGTTCAATGACGTCAACTCAAAATAATTTTGTTTGGGATTAACACAATTCAACACATTTTTTTTATCTTTCAACATTAAAAAAATATTTTCTTCCTTTTTTATGAAATTTCGCATTCAAGGGACTTGCAAAATATATAATATAACTAAAATTGTAATCTACTATAAAAGATTACCTTTTCCTCTCATCAATTCTTTTGCACTCTTAAAAGAAGATATTTTTTATTTAAGAAAAAAACAAAGTATATAATAAAATCGAAATTGTAGTCGTCTTTGAAAGATTATCTTTTCACCCTATCAGTTCTTATATTTCTGTTGTATTCTTAAAAGAAAACATTTCAGATTTTAAAAATATGCAAAATACTAAATGCGATTGAAATACCGCCCACATTGGGCGGTATTTCAATCCCATTTCAATTGTCACTTGTGTGGTGCAAGTGAACTTGAGCAGTTGGCAATAGTAGCTTCATCTGGCTTATTAGACGTGTGAACAGCGTGTGTTTGCAGTTGAAACGTTTTTTTAAGACAGGTGGATCTATAATTGCTACTGCTTTTCATGGTTATTTCATGTTAAGTCGGAATGATGCTATTCCGGATAGAATTTTCTACACGTAGCAGTATCAAATTTATATCCAGAACAGCATCACTCCGACATGACATGAAATAAGCACGAAAAACTCTCCATCTAGCGACAACAGATTCACCAGTTTAAAAAAACGCAATATTTCAGCAGCAATTGTGCGCAGTGCACCGCTTAAAGCTATGATCGTAACTGATCGTATTAAAAAAAAAAAAAAAAAAAAAAAAAGGAAATGGAAAGACATTACCTAGATAGAGCTACCATTACCACTTGCCCAAGTTTACTCACAACAAACTGAAGACAGATTAGAATGTGGCAAGTATTTCTGTTACACACTGTATATGGTAAAATTAAAAGTGTAAATTAAGATAACCTTTTCCTCATGTAAACTCTTATATTTATATTGTACACTTTAAATAATGAAGACATTTATCCGAATTATTCTTGCAACTGTAAATGAATCTTGTGTTTTATAGGAAGAAAGTATCATGTAAATTTGTGAAAAATGTTACATGTTAAAAATGTCACATGGTAAAAATGTCACGTTTGAAATGACTCGTTAAGAATGACACAGTTAAAAATGTCGTTTAAAATATGACGTATCAAAAAACTTTCTATCTAACGTTTAATCTCCCAGGAACGAAATATTTTTTTAAAATTTCTTACATTTTAATTTTTTTTAATGTACAAAATTACTATATCACTTGAATTAACGTTTAAATTGTTAATCGAAATTAAATTTTTGGTTTTCTATAATGGATTATATTTTCCTTATTCTTACATTTTTTCCATTTTAAGTAAGTAAAGTTGGCGACCTTAGTCGAGTGACCCGAAGACTCCCTTTTCAATAGCTACTACACCGAGGTGTAGTCCATTCCCTGGATTGCTCCATTTTACCCTTGATCATTACCTTATAATACTGAGTGTTAACCAAGGCAGCATTTTTGAGTCTTTGGTATGACTCGATCTGGGATTGAACCCCGGTCTCCCGGACCATTGGCAAACACTCTACTCATTAGGCCAATGGTCCGGCAACTAAGTAAATCTGATTGATTGAATTTAGCGGCATTTCAAACCATTTGGGGTTATTTTATGCATAGAGGTGAAGGAATAGGGTACATGAAAAGTTTATGTTTGTGTTGTTTCTTAAGAGGGTTTATTTTTCACACGATTATATATCCAGTATTCTTATCAAACACGAATAATTTTTAAACAGATCTATGTGCCCATAGATTAGATCCTAACAGGTACTATCTCTCCGGGTCAGAGTGAATGTGGGAGTAATCGCTATGAACGAGTACACTACACTCCCCAGAGTTCCTGAGCTAGAGCCTCACCTCCAGGGAGAAATTTGTGTCATACTCAAGACATCACTTTTTTTAGGGTTCTTACCCTCAACATATTCTAAACCTCGTCGACATGGCGTTTAAATTAATCGGTTGGTTTGTTTTTTAAGAGCAAAAAATATAATCAGAATGTAAATTTGTCAGAAATATCACATGTAACTTTAATATCATTTTACTTGCATTCTAAATAAATTAATCGATAGATAGACAAATAAATAAATGAATAAAAGCTTAAATAAATGAATAAATAAATAGATTAAAAGTTAAACCAGATGGTAGGTGGTTGACAGCATGGCTTCGAGCAAGTCATTATATTTCTCTTTACCCGCCTTCCTATTTTGGTTATAATATTGTCGTTACTTGAATGTATGTTATTTTTGTTACCGGATTAAATGTTTTCGACGAGCATAGGCGAAAATATGCAAAGCCGGATTTTGTAAAGTTTATTTCTCTTGAAATAAATTACTTTGCGGGAACTGGTTGTTTTTGTTTTTAAGAAAAATAGACACCCTTCTCTTTCAGATACAAAGTAAGCTTTCCCATTCCCCTTTTTTATCTACTTTTTTTTATACATTTCTCTACCCTTTCGTCTAGCCTGACAGTTACTACTACCAAATAAATTCTTGGGATGAACAGAGATAAAGTTTACTTAATCTAGGTAGAATTGTATTTTATATAGCGATTGGCATTTGGATAATTTTGTTAACTTTTCGTATGCCAGTCGTTGATATATTAAGACCTAAAACCTAGCATATTTTTGAATTGAGCACATTTCTCATAAGCGATAAAAACAAGGTGCAGATAACATAACCCTTATTCAACGTTGTATTCGAAGCAGATAACTCTGACCCGACAATAACTATTATCAGTAGTTCTATTAAGCACTGACTAGAGTGATAATTTCAACACTCCTCTTTACTTGCTGTCAAACTTGTTCTATCATTTCTTTTAACACCTAATAATTTTCTGAGCTTCAAAAATTATTGCTTTGTGTTGTTCCATGTGTCCGTCAGCATTACATTTTCATTTGAACGCCCACTTACTACTAATAGCTTTCTGTCCACTGGATAATTTAGTAAGGTTTCAAACTTTATTAGTATGTAGTGGATCAATTTCACTTTTTACTGTTTTCATCCATTCATTTTTCTCAGGAGTGGAAAGTGCTTCTTTCACTGTTAATGGGTCACTTAATTTATGAGCAAAGTAGACCTATTCACCATACTGATCAGGACCTTTTCTAATCCTTCGTGATTTTCGTGGTCCTGTGGCCTCTTGTCAATTGTCATTATCATCGCTGCTGATGTTTTGACATTCAACTTCCAATAAAGGTTAATTTCCAACTCCTTCTCTCCCTAGTTCCCCTATAGATACTGAATCGTTAAAGAGCAAATCTCTGCTATGGAAGACTCTCAATGTTTCTGTATCAAAGAGTCTATACACAATACCATATCCGAGGAAGATGCTCTTCTTCGCTTTAGGATCCATTTTGGACCTTCCATCCTTTGGTATTTGGACATAAGCACTACATCCGAAAATGCATAAATGTTTCGCATTTGGCTTGTAGCCTTTCCATACTTCATATGGTGTCATCACTTGTACTACACTTGACGGGCTTCGGTTTCGAACATATGAAACTGTTGATAAAGCTTCAGTCCCAAATTTCTTAGGCAGCTTCGAATCTGACAATATTGCTCGTACTGTTTCTACCAACGCCCGATTCATTCTATCAGCTACTCGATTTTGCTCTGGTGTTTTGGGAACAGTGCGTTCATTGCGTACACCTTTCTTTCTTAAGTAATCTTCAAACTTTCTTGAAGTGTATTCCTCACCATTGTTAGTGCTTAGTGTTTTAATTTTATGACAATTGAAATTCTCCATCATGGTTTTCCGCTCCACGAACTTCTTAAGCACTTCTCCCTTGTTTTTAAGTATTTCATACACATATTGTTTTGTCATCAATAAATATGACAAAGTATTCGGCTCCACAAAGTGATTTTGCCTCTATCTTTCCACAAACATCGCTATGCACAATTTCGTGTTGTTGTGTGGCTCACCTTCCGCCAGTCAGCTGGTGCTGCAGAACATACCGACTGCATCTTTGCAGAAGGGTAAGACTCACCCAATGTGTCCTGAATATAACACTAAACATGGTGAGGCTTCAGTAATGCAGGAGCTTTGGGAAATGCAGAGTACCCCTTCATTGTCATAGCTCCCAGGTTCATTCTGGCCCGGAGTGGTAGCACCTAATAGGGTCCTATCTATAGGTCAAATAGAACTTAACTGTGTATGAACTAATTGCTGTGATGGTTGATTGTATTAATTATTTCAGTATCTAGTTTGGTCGGGCCGTGAGTTTTTCAGTTAGCTGTTAAGTAAGCTAAAATCTTTGAGCTGAAATATAAGTCAAATCAGAAAGTTCAAGCATGTTTACCGTGCCCAGTACAGGAGACCTGTCATTTCTACACAGGAAGAACAATTGTAAGTGTCTTGTTTGAAGTTTGATTAAGGAAATGAAAACATGGTGAAATTGGGAACACGTGTAAGATGACGCAATAACGTAATGAGATGATATTACACTAACGATATATAAAAAATAGCGAATTTTGAAAAAGGTCAGTTGGTGGGGCGTTCTCGACCGGCCATGGTTGCTTGCTGCACGGTTCGTTCGGGTGTGTCCCGCCACTGGATATACCTCTGGCCTCAGGGGGCTGTCCTCCAGGCTTTAACCCTCTTCTGAGGGGTTGGGTTTATCGCCCGGTACCTGAGGCGCCCCGGAAAAGGGGAATGCCGACGGGGCCTGAGGCAGTTTTGGAACTGCCTGTCGAGTGTGGGCTTCGGCCCTGTGACCGAGCCCACCTTAAAAACGGCTTTGTGTCATATTCGTACGCTGGTGGGGCATAAGATAAATACAGTAAGAAGTTCACGTTCAGAGTGTTCAGTTGGAGTTGGACGTCGGTCGGATTGAGGCAGGGTGTCTCTTTGTGTCTCTATTCATAGACCCTTACAGATTCTAGCTCGCTCTCTCTCTCTCTCTCTCTCTCTCTCTCTCTCTCTCTCTCTCTCTCTCTCTCTCTCTCTCTTGTATACAGTCTGAACATTGAACAAGCATATCTGGATAATAAAGCCACAATTTCTATAAATATATAGAACATATTACTGTTACATCAATACGTTCCAATAAATGATTGTTAACTGCTGACGGAGAGTTCTTCTTGTCTTTGAGTTACCAATAACCAGGCAACTTGTTCCAACAAACCGCCCCGACCGTTAGAAGTTCCGGATAAACGGTGCCGTTCCCTATATGTGCATCTTTCAAACACAACGTGGGCACAGAGGAGATTGATAAATAGACTACCTGGAAACGCATGTTGTGGTCACGGAGCGAAGGCCACAATAAAGAACTGTTACCAACTTAGTACCATATCTAGAACCGTGACAGCCAATATTATTACATTTGACGTCGTTACCAGGATAAGACTAAAGTAAAAGTACCGTGACAACTATTAGCATCGGTATCGGTGACCGCATTTTTACATTTACCTGTGTGTAAACAAAAACTGTGTACTTGTGATGGGCTGAGTTGTTTGCGATAGAACTGTTTTTACATTTAAAAATGACTGATGGCCCAGTCAGCTAGGGCTACAAAATACAGTGACTGCATCTCTACAAAAGAGTAAGACTCCCCTAATAAGTGTCCTGAATATGACACAACAATCTGATGGTGGGATTCAGAGTACCCCTTCATTGCCATCGCTCCCAGGTCCACTCTGACCTGGAGTGGTAGCACCTGATATAGCCTATCTATGGGTCAAATAGAACTAAACAGTGTAATTACGCTAAACTGGATTTTATATTTAACTAAAAGTTTAAACTGCGTACTTATACTAAACTGAATTGTTTGAAGAAGAACTCTTTTTGACATTTAAACTGTGTACTTATGTTAACCGGAATTGTTTGAAATAGAAATGTTTCGATTTTTAAACTCCGTACTTATGCTAAACTAAATTGTTTGAAATAGAACCATTTCGACATTTAACAATGTGTAAGCAAAAAAAAAAAAAAAGACTATGCCTATACTAAACTGAATTGTTTGAAACTTTTATCTAAATGACTTAATTTGATGTTAAATGATCCGTAAAGGTTTGATACACCGTAAAACAAAACAACCAACCATATTTTGGAAGTGAAGAACGTTGATGTTTTCCATCCGCGATTAGTTCACAAAAGTTGATGTCCTTTGTCATATTATAGTCAAGGCCAACCACTAGCTGATCTCTTGCTAACTTCTGCAAATTGTTTGCTCCAAAATGACCTAAATATCGATGCCAAGTATCCCCTTTTATATCTCCACTCGGTGTTCCCAACTTTTGAACCTGTGGCTACAATTCTTTGCTTTTCATCCAGAAGTCGACAACATGACTCAGTGAATGCGAATTCACATCGTGACGCATATGACACGTCACTCCAGAGTCAACAATCCATGAACTCCTTTCATTATTCATTAATAACGCATAGTGTACAAATAGTCCAACTTGGTCGTTTTTGAATGACTAGTGTCCGCAGGCATTTTATCAGGGAAGAAAGCTTTCTTTCGTTTTTTTAGTAGTTCTTTTAAAACTTTCTTTGGAATATTTCCTGAGTAGATGACAGTTACGTTTCATGTGTCCATTTTTTCCACAGTTAAAACTCTTGGGTCCCATTTTGTTGATGTGATGTTTCGACGTCATAAGCTTTCGATTCAGCAGCACCAGTTTCCTTTTCTCTAATTTTTGTTTCTGTAGTATCACCTCCCTTAGTAAATGGGGCACTCAATACTAACTCAACAGAAATCTTGGTCCTTACTTCCACCTCGGCCAAGGAATGCTATCCCAGAATCCATCGCCTCTCACTTTTCTCTCTTCCCTTCTCTCTCCTTTTCTCTCTCGCTTTCCCTCTCCCTCTGGCCAATCAGCGGAGATAGTAGCAGTGGCCGAAGACGACCCAAGACAGAAGAGGAGGCAGTTGCTGAAGAGATTCAAAACACTAAACACACGTGTTGACCGCCGGACATTTTCTAGCCAACACGTGGTGTTGTATACGAAGAATAAAATTCCTCTTTTAAAGTTAATATTTGTACTTCTCATTTATTATCTCAAATAACATAACCCAAGTACATATATTACAATGGTGACCCCAACTAAAAGGATATAAGACGCAACTTTTGAAAATTCCAGGATAAATTCAACCAATTTTTCAACTTCACGTCGCAAACGTTTCAAGAGAGAACCTTCGACGTAAGTAAATAAAAAAAAATTATTTTCCTCTTTTTTTCGTCTACAACAACAACAAATATATATATATATATATATATACACATATAAAAATATATATACACACAAAAAAAAAAACAATTAAAAAAAATAATAAAAAAATAAATAAAAATGGAAGAAGCTTCGCTACAGCAAATTAACATAAAGACACCAGAATTCATGGAAACGGCAGTGAATGGCTGGTTTTCCATTCTGGAGGCACAATTCCACCTGCGCAATATAACGGCATCAACAACAAAATTCTACACGGTAATATCATCTCTGCCTGCAGAGGTGGTAGCTAAAATACCGATAACAATTTTAGAATCAAAAAAATACGAGGAAATAAAACAGTCATTAATTGAGGCCCACGAAAGGACAAAGCCGGAATTGCTGGACAAATTAATGTCGACAACAAGTATTACAGGCCGTCCTTCAACATACCTGCAAGAAATGCTATCGATAGCAAAACGGATAGGTATCGGAGAAGAAATAGTAATACACAAATTTCTTCAGGCCCTACCAGCGACAATTTCCCCCGTCATTGCTTCACAAAAGGAGTTAAGTCCAACTCAACTTGGAAAGCTAGCGGATGAGCTTATGCCTCTGCTTAACAATATCAACGCGACAGCGTTTACCGCTCAGCATAGGACACAAAAAAAACTGAGAAAAGCAAAGACAATATTATTTTACCGACAGGTATTAAACCTTTCTTCCCGGAACAAAAAGCCAAAATATGTAGAGCACACCTCTACTTTGCCGAGCAAGCAAGAACTTGCAAACCTTGGTGTAGATGGCCGAAGAAGCAAAACACAAAAATACTACCAAGCTCTCGTCCACCTACAACAACTCCAACAAACTCGGAAAACTAACGGCGCGAACCATGTCTGTCCCCCTGAGTTCGCCGCTATTACAAATCAATACACGATTAGGGACAACTACATTAAAATTTATAGTGGATACTGGTGCAAGTACCTCAATAATACCAGCGTCTAGGTTAAACGGCGTCACGTTAAATCCAACACCGGTATCACTCACCACCGCTAATGGAGAGAAAATAAAATGCCACGGACAAGCAAACCTAGAGATTTGGATACCAAGTTTGAAAAGGTCATTTTCCTGGACATTTGTGGTCGCAGATATCACCAATCCTCTCCTTGGATTTGACTTTTTAAATGAATTTGGTCTCATAATCGACTGCAAAAATAAAACAATTTACGACCCGTTAACAGCTACCAAAAAGGAATTAATACTAAACACGACATCTCCAGTAAACGTAGTCATTAACAAAGTAGAACTACCATCATTTATTCAAACCAGTCTGGATAAATACCCAGAAATCATTTCTCCTCATATAAACAAAAATAACAACTACTGCGGTGTTTATCACAGAATTTATACAGGTAGCCACATACCGGTTTTTGCAAAATCCAGACAGCTATCAGCGGAAAAACTATCGGCGACTAAAGAAGAGTTTAAAAGACTCATAAATGAAGGCGTGATAACTCCTTCGGACAGCGAATGGTCAAGCCCACTACATCTTGTACCTAAGCAAAGTGGAGGATACCGCTGCTGCGGAGATTACCGTGCATTAAACAGCTTCACTAAAAGTGATAGATACCCCATTCCCAACATAAATTCATTTACAACAAAACTCGCTAATAAACAGCGATTTACAAAAATTGATCTGATTTCAGCGTACCATCAAATTAAAATGCACCCAGATGATATTCCTAAAACGGCATTTATCTGTCCGATGGGTCTTTTTCATTACGAATTTATACCGTTTGGGTTAAAAAATTCGTCGGCAACATTTCAAAGGTACATGGACAGAATCTTTCGACAGATAGTGTGTCTTTATATATTTAGATGACATCTTAATCTTCAGCGACGATGAGCCTTCCCACAAGAAAGATATAGACACAGTTTTTAGGATTTTACAAGAAAATAACATGAAAATATCACTATCGAAATCTATTTTCAATGTAACATCGCTAGATTTCCTAGGTTTTAGAATTAATTCAAATGGAATCACACCAACTGCTAACAAAGTAAAAGAAATAAAATCTTTTCCGTGTCCTACAGATGCTAAAAGCTTACGCAGATTTCTTGGTATGGTAGGATTTTACAGGAAGTTAATACCAGGATTTGAGAAGTTAGTCTTATCTTTATCCGAAAGAATGAGATTAACACCTAAAGGATTAATTACCTTGAATAATTTGGAAAAACAATCCTTTTCTAACATTATAAAAATACTTGGTGAGCTAACAGAATTATCTCATCCTCAACCAACTTGTACACAGTATCAACTAGTCACGGACAGCAGCAAATATACAGTAGGTGCTGCCTTACATCAGGTCATAAATGGAAATCCAATACCAATAGGATTCTTCTCAAAGAAACTGACGACAACACAGACGAGATATTCCACTTTTGACCGTGAACTTTTAGCAGCATATTTGTCAGTGTTACATTTTCGCCACCTCATAGAAGGTCGTGAAGTATTACTTCTGACAGATCACAAACCAATATGCGGTGCATTCTACAGTCTAAAACCTGCCAAATCAGATAGACAACAAAGACAGCTAGCAATTATTACAAAATTAATTTCAGATATAGCCCATGTGAAGGGTAACCAAAATGTAGTTGCAGATTGTCTGTCTCGCCCAACATTTGCTGTACAAATAGATATATACGATCTGCCAGCACTTGCAGATGCACAAAAATCAGACACCGAAATACAGTCCTTTCCAGATTTAAAGAAATTCACATTATCTGGAAAAGATCAATTTGTGTTATGTGATACATCAACGTCATACCCCAGACCTTTTGTACCGTGCACACTACGAAAATCTATCTTTGACAGCTTGCATGCAAATATCACACCCTGGAATAAAATCATCTATCAAAATGATTAAGGCTAGATTTTACTGGACACATATGGATAAAACCATCAAAGAACTATGTGCATCATGCACATCTTGTCAACAAGCAAAAATATACAGACATACCAAATCGCCTGTACAAACGTTGGAAATACCATCATCAAGATTCCATACTGTACACATTGATATAATTTGACCACTACCACCAGCGAAATGCTCCAACAATCCTTACATCAATCCATGTCGGTATGTTTTAACATGTATAGATCGAACCAGTCGATGGATAGAAGCACAACCTATATCGGATATTACAGCACAAACCGTAGCAGAAGCTTTTGTAAACACGTGGATTACGCGCTTTGGTGTTCCACTCCATGTCATATCAGACAAAGGAAAACAGTTTGAGAGCGAACTATTCCTTGAACTATCAAAAATTATTGGATTCTATAGGCTACGTACAACATCCTATCATCCACAATGCAATGGACTTATAGAAAGAGCCCACAGAACCTTAAAAGCAGCTATTATGACCCGAAAAGAATCTTGGATTTCAGCCCTACCAATAGTTCTCATGGGAATTCGAAGTATGCCCAACTGCTCCAATTTTTCCCCTTTTTATGCGGTCACAGGTGCACAAATGTTATTGCCACAACTAATGATAAATACGGAAAATACAGAAACAGTTACACAAAATTTTACAAGAGAACTGCACAAAACTATGGCAAAATTCGATCTGACAGACTTTTCAAACAGAGAAAAATCAACAAAAAATCATACGTGCCAGATCAACTTCAAACTTGTGATAAAGTTTGGATTAGGATAGACCGCGTTCGAAAACCGCTAGAAGCACCCTATTCAGGTCCTTACATGGTACTCGAACGAACACCAAAATATTTCCTAATAGAAACTAACTCGAATACGCATACACAAGTTTCAATAGACCGTTTAAAACCTTACATTGAAAACAAACATAAATGTACACAAAATGCAACTACCAATACAAATAAGAAGTCTGAAAGTTTACCTCCTGAAAAAGTGCAGGAACATAAAATGAAAACAAGAACTTCAGGTAGAACGGTTACATGGAAAAAGGATAACGAGTATATTTATTATTAAAACAAAAACAAAAGCAAAAAAAAAAAACCCCAAAAAACAAACAAAACCAAACAAAAACTCCGTTTACTGGTAGGGGAGTATTGTAGTATCACCTCCCTTACTAAGGTCGGTAAATGGGGCAGTCAATACTAACTCAACAGAAATCTTGGTCCTTACTTCCACCTCGGCCAAGGAATGCTATCCCAGAATCCATCGCCTCTCACTTTTCTCTCTTCCCTTCTCTCTCCTTTTCTCTCTCGCTTTCCCTCTCCCTCTGGCCAATCAGCGGAGATTGTAGCAGTGGCCGAAGACGACCCAAGACAGAAGAGGAGGCAGTTGCTGAAGAGATTCAAAACACTAAACACACGTGTTGACCGCCGGACATTTTCTAGCCAACACGTGGTGTTGTATACGAAGAATAAAATTCCTCTTTTAAAGTTAATATTTGTACTTCTCATTTATTATCTCAAATAACATAACCCAAGTACATATATTACATTTCTTCGTACAGCAGTCGTTCATTATGCACACTTAGATATATCTTGTCTCGCTTCGAGTGTTGCCACCAACATGTCATAAGAGTCTGGAAGGCTAGTGAGAAGATGTACAACTCTATCCTCCTCATCAATCGAATCGCCGATGCCAGACAACTCTTCGAATATTTCCGTCATCAACTTTATATTTATGAACAGAGTCACCTTTTTTTCAGTTTAAGGAAACATAATCTCTTTCTTAACGCTAATTTATTTGCCCACGTTTTCTTTTGAAATTAGTCAGCCAATTTTTTCCACACCACTACTGGTTCGTCACGATCTCCATCATGTATAAAGGTGACAGTTCCACTGACAATACAATCGACACAAAGGCATAATTTTTCCGCGATAAGTAATTTGTGTGTAATATCACTTTTGTCCTGGAGTTAGGAAAAATTTCTGTCTCATTTACGATGTTCCATAAACCGTCTCTGATTTTTTTTGTAATTTTGCATTGTACTTTCCAAGTGGCGTAATTTGTCCAATTCAGCGGCACAAGATCAACAAGTTTTGTTTCTATCGATATGTTCCAGATTTTCCATCCATAAAATGATACAAAAAGAAAAAAAATTCAATCATAAAAGGATACAAAAACTTTCTCCGTGAACCACTTAACAAAATGGTCAAAATAAGGTCCCCACATGGTCCGTAAGGAATTTACGAAACTAATTTTATATAGAACTAAGACATGCATTTTAGATGCAGGTATTCATCTCTGATGGTGTGATGGCTAGACTTAAAGGAAATTGAAATAATATCAAAATTTACAGAAGAAATTTAAATCAACGAAATTTTATATGAAGAAGCCAAATTTAATATATAAGGAAATATGTCTTTAGATGCCTTTAGTATGTAATTCTAAACGGTAAGTTATGCAGCTTTCTAGTTCGGATGTTTATTCAAAAAGATGATACTGACAGCAAAGTATTTGAAAAGAACTTTGTACAAAAGAAACAAGAAAAGGTGGAAAGGATAAAGCGTTCCAAATTGTAGTGTACTTTGCGGGAACTTATCTGAGAGAAAGACAGAGAGAGAAAGAGAGGGGGGGTCCGGAAAACAAAGGTTTTTTGAATTTTATTTTTCTTTATCTAGTTTCGCTGAAGAGTTTCCGTTTTAATTTACTTCTGAGTCTTCCATAATATTGTCGTTCTGGGGTTGAATTTTAGTTTTCATTTAATTTTTAGGCTTCCGTAAAATTGTCTTTCTCGGGTGGAATTTTAGTTTTCATTTACTTCTGAGTCTCCCGTAAAATTATCTTTCTCGGGTTGAATATGAGTTTTCATTTATTTCTGAGTCTCCCGTAAAATTGTCTTTCTCGGGGGGAATTTTAGTTTTCATTTACTTCTGAGTCTCCCGTAAAATTATCTTTCTCGGGTTGAATTTGAGTTTTCATTTATTTCTGAGTCTTCCATAAAATTGTCTTTCTCGGGTGGAATTTTAGTTTTCATTTACTTCTGAGTCTCCCGTAAAATTATCTTTCTCGGGTTGAATTTGAGTTTTCATTTATTTCTGAGTCTTCCATAAAATTGTCTTTCTCGGGTGGAATTTTAGTTTTCATTTACTTCTGAGTCTCCCGTAAAATTATCTTTCTCGGGTAGAATTTGAGTTTTCATTTATTTCTGAGTCTTCCATAAAATTGTCTTTCTCGGGTGGAATTTTAGTTTTCATTTACTTCTGAGTCTCCCGTAAAATTATCTTTCTCGGGTTGAATATAAGTTTTCATTTATTTTTGAGTCTCCCGTAAAATTGTCTTTCTCGGGTGGAATTTTAGTTTTCATTTACTTCTGAGTCTCCCGTAAAATTATCTTTCTCGGGTTGAATTTGAGTTTTCATTTATTTCTGAGTCTTCCATAAAATTGTCTTTCTCGGGTGGAATTTTAGTTTTCATTTACTTCTGAGTCTCCCGTAAAATTATCTTTCTCGGGTTGAATTTGAGTTTTCATTTATTTCTGAGTCTTCCATAAAATTGTCTTTCTCAGGTGGAATTTTAGTTTTCATTTACTTCTGAGTCTCCCGAAAAATTATCTTTCTCGGGTTGAATTTGAGTTTTCATTTATTTCTGAGTGTTCCGTAAAATTGTCTTTCTTGGGTGGAATTTTAGTTTTCATTTACTTCTGAGTCTCCCGTAAAATTATCTTTCTCGGGTTGAATTTGAGTTTTCATTTATTTCTGAGTCTCCCGGAAAATTGTCTTTCTCGGGTGGAATTTTAGTTTTCATCTACTTCTGAGTCTCCCGTAAAATTATCTTTCTCGGGTTGAATTTGAGTTTTCCTTTATTTCTGAGTCTTCCATAAAATTGTCTTTCTCGGGTGGAATTTTAGTTTTCATTTACTTCTGAGTCTCCCGTAAAATTATCTTTGTCGGGTTGAATTTAAGTTTTCATTTATTTCTGAGTCTCCCGTAAAATTGTCTTTGTCGGGTTGAAGAGTTTAAGCTTTAATTTAATTTTGAGTCTACCATAGAATTATTTTCCCGGATTGAATTTTACTTTTCATTAAATTTTGAGTCTTCTGAAAAATTATCTTTTTCGGGTTGAACTTCAGTTTTCATTTAAATCTGAGTCTACCGTAAAATTGTCTTTCTAGGGTTTTAATTTCAGTTTTTAATATGTTTTTAGATGGCTTTAGTATGTAATTCTTAACGGTAAGTTCGGCTACTTTCTAGTTCGGATTCTGATTCAAAGAGCGAAATATTACAAGTGAATTTTATACAAAAGAAACAAGAAAAAATGGAAAGGGTAGATCGTTCGAATTTTGGTGTAAATTGCGGGAACTTATTTGAGAGAGATAGAGACAGAGAGAGACTAAGAGAGAGAGAGAGAGAGAGAGAGAGTCCGGAAAACAAAGTTTCTTGAATTTTAGTTTTTCTTTTTTTTAGTTTCGTTAAAGAGTTTCAGTTTTAACTTAATTCTGTAAAAATGTTTTTCCAGGGTTGAATTTTATTTTAATTTAATGATGAGTCTTCCGAAATATTGTCTTTGTCGGGTTGAATTTTTGTTTTCATTTAATTCTCAGTCTCCCGTAAAACTGATTTTTTCAGGTGAGAATTTTAGTTTTAATTTAATTCTGAGACTTCTTTCTTGGGTTGAATTTTAGTTTTCATTTAATTCTGAGTCGTCCATAAAATTGTCTTTCTCCGGTTGAATTTCAGTGTTCATTTAATTCTGAGTCTTCCGTAAAATTGTCTTTGTCGGGTTGAATTTCAGTTTTCATTTAATTCTCTGTCTTCCGAAAAATTGTCTTTGTCAGGTTGAATCTAACTTTTCATTTAATTCTGAGTCTTCCGAAATATTGTCTTTGTGGGGTTGAATTTTAGTTTTCATTAAATTCTGAGGCTTCAAAAAAATTGTCTTTGTCAGGTTGAATTTCAGTTTTCATTTAATTCTGAGTATTCCGTAAAAATGTCTTTCTCGGGTTGAATTTCAGTTTTCATTTAATTCTGAGTCTTCTGTAAAATTGTCCATCTCCAGTTGAATTTTAGTTTTCATTTAATTCTGATTCTTCTGTAAAATTCTCTTTGTCGGGTTGAATTTCAGTTTCCATTTAATTCTGAGTCTTCCGTAAAATTATCTTTGTCGGGTGGAATTTTAGTTTTCATTTAATTCTGAGTATTCCGTAAAAATGTCTTTGTCGGGTTGAATTTCAGTTTTCATTTAATCCTGAGTCTTCTGTAAAATTGTCAATCTCAGGTTGAATTTTAGTTCTCATTTAATTCTGGGTCTTCTGTAAAATTGTCTTTGTCATGTTGAATTTCAGTGTTCATTCAATTCTGAGTCTTCTGTAATATATTCTTTGTCGGGTTGAATTTCAGTGTTCATTTAATTCTGAGGCTTCCGTAAAATTGTCTTTGTCAGGTTGAATTTCAGTTTTCATTTAATTCTGAGGCTTAATTAAAATTGTCTTTGTCGGGTTGAATTTCAGTTTTCATTTAATTCTGAATCTTCTGTAAAATTGTCTTTGTCGGGTTGAATATCAGTTTTCATTTAATTCTGAGTCTTCTGTAAAATTGTCTTTGTCAGGTTGAATTTCAGTGTTCATTTAATTCTGAGTCTTCTGTAAAATTGTCTTTGTCGGGTAGAATTTCAGTTTTCATTTAAATCTGAGTCTGCCGTAAAATTGTCTTTCTCGGGTTGAAGAGTTTAAGCTTTAATTTAATTTTGAGTCTACCATAGAATTATTTTCCCGGATTGAATTTTACTTTTCATTAAATTTTGAGTCCTCTTTAAAAATGTCTTTGTCGGGTTGAATTTCAGTTTTCATTTAATTCTGTGTCTTCCGAAAAATTGTCTTTGTCAGGTTGAATCTAACTTTTCATTTAATTCTGAGTCTTCCGAAATATTGTCTTTGTGGGGTTGAATTTTAGTTTTCATTTAATTCTGAGGCTTCAAAAAAATTGTCTTTGTCAGGTTGAATTTCAGTTTTCATTTAATTCTGAGTATTCCGTAAAAATGTCTTTCTCGGGTTGAATTTCAGTTTTCATTTAATTCTGAGTCTTCTGTAAAATTGTCCATCTCCGGTTGAATTTTAATTTTTTATTTAATTCTGATTCTTCTGTAAAATTCTCTTTGTCGGGTTGAATTTCAGTTTCCATTTAATTCTGAGTCTTCCGTAAAATTATCTTTGTCGGGTGGAATTTTAGTTTTCATTTAATTCTGAGTATTCCGTAAAAATGTCTTTGTCGGGTTGAATTTTAGTTCTCATTTAATTCTGGGTCTTCTGTAAAATTGTCTTTGTCATGTTGAATTTCAGTGTTCATTCAATTCTGAGTCTTCTGTAATATATTCTTTGTCGGGTTGAATTTCAGTGTTCATTTAATTCTGAGTCTTCCGTAAAATTGTCTTTGTCAGGTTGAATTTCAGTTTTCATTTAATTCTGAGGCTTAATTAAAATTGTCTTTGTCGGGTTGAATTTCAGTTTTCATTTAATTCTGAATCTTCTGTAAAAATGTCTTTGTCGGTTTGAATTTCAGTTTTCATTTAATTCTGAGTCTTCTGTAAAATTGTCTTTGTCGGGTTGAATTTCAGTGTTCATTTAATTCTATGTCTTCTGTAAAATTAACTTTGTCGGGTTGAATTTCAGTTTTCATTTAATTCTGAGGCTTCTGTAAAATAGTCCATCTCAGGTTGAATTTTAGTTTTCATTTAATTCTGAATCTTCTGTAAAATTTTCTTTGTCGGTTTGAAGTTCAGTTTTCATTTAATTCTGAGTTCCATAAAATTGTCTTTGTCGGGTTGAATTTCAGTTTTCAGTTAATTCTGAGTCTTCTTTAAAATTCTCTTTGTCTGGTTGAATTTCAGTGTTCATTTAATTCTGAGTCTTCCGTAAAATTGTCTTTGTCGGGTTGAATTTCAGTTTTCATTTAATTCTGAGGTTTCATTAATATTGTCTTTGTCGGGTTGAATTCCAGTTTTCATTTAATTCTGAGTCTTCTGTAAAATTTTCTTTGTCGGGTTGAATTTCAGTTTTCATTTAATTCTGAGTCTTCTGTAAAATTGTCTTTGTCGGGTTGAATTTCAGTGTTCATTTAATTCTGTGTCTTCTGTAAAATTGTCTTTGTCGGGTTGAATTTCAGTTTTCATATAATTCTGAGTCTCCCGTAAAATTATCTTTGTTGGGTTGAATTTCAGTGTTCATTTAATTCTGTGTCTTCTGTAAAATTGTCTTTGTCGGGTTGAATTTCAGTTTTCATATAATTCTGAGTCGCCCGTAAAATTATCTTTGTCGGGTTGAATTTCAGTGTTCATTTAATTCTGAGTCTTCCGTAAAATTGTCTTTGTCGGGTTGAATTTCAGTGTTCATTTAATTCTGTGACATCTGTAAAATTGTCTTTGTCGGGTTGAATTTCAGTTTTCATTTAATTCTGAGTTCTGTAAAATTGTCTTTGTCGGGTTGAATATCAGTTTTCATTTAATTCTGAGTCTTCCGTAAAATTGCCTTTGTCGGGTTGAATTTCAGTTTTCATTTAATTCTGAGGCTTCCGTAAAATTGTCTTTGTCAGGTTGAATTTCAGTTTTCATTTAATTCTGAGTCTTCCGTAAAATTGTCCATCTCCGATTTAATTTCAGTTTTCATTTAAATCTGAGTCTGCCGTAAAATTGTTTTTGTAGGGTTTTAATTTCAGTTTTTAATATGTTTTTATAATTCTTAACTAAAATTAAAATTGTCTTTGTCGGGTTTAATTTCAGTTTTCATTTAATTCTGAGGCTTCCGTAAAATTGTCCATCTCCGGTTGAATTTTAATTTTTTATTTAATTCTGATTCTTCTGTAAAATTCTCTTTGTCGGGTTGAATTTCAGTTTCCATTCAATTCTGAGTCTTCCGTAAAATTATCTTTGTCGGGTTGAATTTTAGTTCTCATTTAATTCTGGGTCTTCTGTAAAATTGTCTTTGTCATGTTGAATTTCAGTGTTCATTCAATTCTGAGTCTTCTGTAATATATTCTTTGTCGGGTTGAATTTCAGTGTTCATTTAATTCTGAGTCTTCCGTAAAATTGTCTTTGTCAGGTTGAATTTCAGTTTTCATTTAATTCTGAGGCTTAATTAAAATTGTCTTTGTCGGGTTGAATTTCAGTTTTCATTTAATTCTGAATCTTCTGTAAAAATGTCTTTGTCGGTTTGAATTTCAGTTTTCATTTAATTCTGAGTCTTCTGTAAAATTGTCTTTGTCGGGTTGAATTTCAGTGTTCATTTAATTCTATGTCTTCTGTAAAATTAACTTTGTCGGGTTGAATTTCAGTTTTCATTTAATTCTGAGGCTTCTGTAAAATAGTCCATCTCAGGTTGAATTTTAGTTTTCATTTAATTCTGAATCTTCTGTAAAATTTTCTTTGTCGGTTTGAAGTTCAGTTTTCATTTAATTCTGAGTTCCATAAAATTGTCTTTGTCGGGTTGAATTTCAGTTTTCAGTTAATTCTGAGTCTTCTTTAAAATTCTCTTTGTCTGGTTGAATTTCAGTGTTCATTTAATTCTGAGTCTTCCGTAAAATTGTCTTTGTCGGGTTGAATTTCAGTTTTCATTTAATTCTGAGGTTTCATTAATATTGTCTTTGTCGGGTTGAATTCCAGTTTTCATTTAATTCTGAGTCTTCTGTAAAATTTTCTTTGTCGGGTTGAATTTCAGTTTTCATTTAATTCTGAGTCTTCTGTAAAATTGTCTTTGTCGGGTTGAATTTCAGTGTTCATTTAATTCTGTGTCTTCTGTAAAATTGTCTTTGTCGGGTTGAATTTCAGTTTTCATATAATTCTGAGTCTCCCGTAAAATTATCTTTGTTGGGTTGAATTTCAGTGTTCATTTAATTCTGTGTCTTCTGTAAAATTGTCTTTGTCGGGTTGAATTTCAGTTTTCATATAATTCTGAGTCGCCCGTAAAATTATCTTTGTCGGGTTGAATTTCAGTGTTCATTTAATTCTGAGTCTTCCGTAAAATTGTCTTTGTCGGGTTGAATTTCAGTGTTCATTTAATTCTGTGACATCTGTAAAATTGTCTTTGTCGGGTTGAATTTCAGTTTTCATTTAATTCTGAGTTCTGTAAAATTGTCTTTGTCGGGTTGAATATCAGTTTTCATTTAATTCTGAGTCTTCCGTAAAATTGCCTTTGTCGGGTTGAATTTCAGTTTTCATTTAATTCTGAGGCTTCCGTAAAATTGTCTTTGTCAGGTTGAATTTCAGTTTTCATTTAATTCTGAGTCTTCCGTAAAATTGTCCATCTCCGATTTAATTTCAGTTTTCATTTAAATCTGAGTCTGCCGTAAAATTGTCTTTGTAGGGTTTTAATTTCAGTTTTTAATATGTTTTTATAATTCTTAACTAAAATTAAAATTGTCTTTGTCGGGTTGAATTTCAGTTTTCATTTAATTCTGAGGCTTCCGTAAAATTGTCTTTATCAGGTTGAATTTCGATTTTCATTTAATTCTGAGTCTTCCGTAAAAATGTCTTTGTCGGGTTGAATTTCAGTTTTCATTTAATTCTGAGTCTTCTGTAAAATTGTCCATCTCCGGTTGAATTTTAGTTTTCATTTAATTCTGAGTCTTCCGTAAAATTGTCTTTGTCAGGTTGAATTTCAGTCTTCATTTAATTCTGAGTCTTCTGTAAAATTGTCTTTGTCGGGTGGAATTTTAGTTTTCATTTAATTCTGAGTATTCCGTAAAATTGTCTTTGTCAGGTTGAATTTCAGTTTTCATTTAATTCTGAGTATTCCGTAAAAATGTCTTTGTGGGATTGAATTTCAGTTTTCATTTAATCCTGTCTTCTGTAAAATTATCCATCTCAGGTTTAATTTTAGTTTTAATTTAATTCTGAGTCTTCTGTAAAATTGTCTTTGTCGGGTTGAATTTCAGTTTTCATTTAATTCTGAGGCTTCTGTAAAATTGTCTTTGGTGATTGAATTTGAGTTTTCATTTAATTCGGAGTTCCGTAAAATTGTCTTTGTCGGGTTGAATTTGAGTTTTCATTTAATTCTGAGTCTTCTGTAAAAATGTCTTTGTCGGGTTGAATGTCAATTTTCATTTAATTCTGAGTCTTCCGTAAAATTGTCTTTGTCGGGTTGAATTTCAGTGTTCATTTAATTTTTAGTCTCCGGTAGAAATGGCTTTGTCGGGTTGAATTTCAGTTTTCATTTAATTCTGAGTCTTCTGTAAAATTGTATTTGTCGGGTTGAATTTCAATTTTAATTTAATTCTGAGTCTTCTGTAAAATTGTCTTTGTCGGGTTGAATTTCAGTGTTCATTTAATTCTGTGTCTTCTGTAAAATTGTCTTTGTCGGGTTGAATTTCAGTTTTCATTTAATTCTGAGTCTTCCGTAAAATTGTCTTTGTCGGGTTGAATTTCAGTATTCATTTAATTCTGAGGCTTCTGTAAAATTGTCCATCTCAGGTTGAATTTAGTTTTCATTTACTTCTGAGTATTCCGTAAAATTGTCTTTGTCGGGTTGAATTTCAGTGTTCATTTAATTCTGTGTCTTCTGTAAAATTGTCTTTTTTGGGTTGAATTTCAGTGTTCATTTAATCCTGAGTCATCTGTAAAAATGTCTTTGTCGGGTTGAATTTCAGTTTTCATTTAATTCTGAGTCTTCTGTAAAATTGTCTTTGTCAGGTTTAATTTCAGTTTTCATTTAATTCTGAGTCTTCCGTAAAATTGTCTTTGTCGGGTTGAATTTCAATGTTCATTTAATTCTGTGTCTTCTGTAAAATTGGTTTTGTCGGGTTGAATTTCAGTTTTTATTTAATTCTGAGTCTTCCGAGAAATTGCCTTTGTCGGGTTGAATTTCAATTTTCATTTAATTCTGAGTCTTCCGTAAAAATGTCTTTGTCGAGTTGAATTTCAGTTTTCATTTAATTCTGAGGCTTCTGTAAAATTGTCCATCTCCGATTTAATTTTAGTTTTCTTTTAATTCTGAGTCTTCTGTAAAATTGTCTTTGTCGGGTTGAATTTAAGTTTTCATTTAATTCTGAGTCTTCTGTAAAATTGTCTTTGTCGGGTTGAATTTAAGTTTTCATTTAATTCTGAGGCTTCCGTAAAATTGTCTTTGTCTGGTTGAATTTCAGTGCTGATTTAATTCTGAGGCTTCCGTAAAATTGTCTTTGTCAGGTTGAATTTCAGTGTTCATTTAATTCTGAGTCTTCCGTAGAAATGGCTTTGTCGGGTTGAATTTCAGTTTTCATTTAATTCTGAGGCTTCCGTAAAATTGTCTTTGTCAGGTTGAATTTCAGTGTTCATTTAATTCTGAGTCTTCCGTAGAAATGGCTTTGTCGGGTTGAATTTTAGTATTCATTTAATTCTGAGTCTTCTATAAAATTGTCTTTGTCGGGTTGAATTTAAGTTTTCATTTAATTCTGAGGCTTCCGGAAAATTGTCTTTATCAGGTTGAATTTCAATTTTCATTTAATTCTGAGTCTTCCGTAAAAATGTCTTTGTCGGGTTGAATTTCAGTTTTCATTTAATTCTGAGTCTTCTGTAAAATTGTCCATCTCCGGTTGAATTTTAGTCTTCTGTAAAATTCTCTTTGTCGGGTTGAATTTCAGTTTTTATTTAATTCTGAGTCTTCGGTAAAATTGTCTTTGTCGGGTGGAATTTTAGTTTTCATTTAATTCTGAGTCTTCCGTAAAATTTTCTTTGTCAGGTTGAATTTCAGTTTTCATTTAATTCTGAGTCTTCTGTAAAATTGTCTTTGTCGGGTGGAATTTTAGTTTTCATTTAATTCTGAGTATTCCGTAAAAATGTCTTTGTCGGATTGAATTTCAGTTTTCATTTAATCCTGTCTTTTGTAAAATTATCCATCTCAGGTTGAATTTTAGTTGTAATTTAATTCTGAGTCTTCTGTAAAATTGTCTTTGTCGGGTTGAATTTCAGTGTTCATTTAATACTGAGGCTTCTGTGAAATTGTCTTTGTCGGATTGAATTTCAGTTTTCATTTAATTCGGAGTTCCGTAAAATTGTCTTTGTCGGGTTGAATTTAAGTTTTCATTTAATTCTGAGTCTTCTGTAAAAATGTATTTGTCGGGTTGAATGTCAATTTTCATTTAATTCTGAGTCTTCCGTAAAATTTTTTTGTCGGGTTGAATTTCAGTTTTCATTTAATTCTGAGGCTTCCGTAAAATTGTCTTTGTCGGGTTGAATTTCAGTGTTCATTTAATTCTGTGTCTTCTGTAAAATTGTCTTTGTCGGGTTGAATTTCAGTCTTCATTTAATACTGAGTTCCGTAAAATTTTCTTTGTCAGGTTGAATTTGAGTTTTCATTTAATTCTGAGTCTTCTGTAAAAATTGTCTTTGTCGGGTTGAATTTCAGTTTTCATTTATTTCTGAGTCTTCCGTAAAATTATCTTTGTCGGGTTGAATTTCAGTATTCATTTAATTCTGAGGCTTCTGTAAAATTGTCCATCTCAGGTTGAATTTAGTTTTCATTTAATTCTGAGTATTCCGTAAAATTGTCTTTGTCGGGTTGAATTTCAGTGTTCATTTAATTCTGTGTCTTCTGTAAAATTGTCTTTTTCGGGTTGAATTTCAGTGTTCATTTAATCCTGAGTCTTCTGTAAAAATGTTTTTGTCGGGTTGAATTTCAGTTTTCATTTAATTCTGAGTCTTCTGTAAAATTGTCTTTGTCAGGTTTAATTTCAGTTTTCATTTAATTCTGAGTCTTCCGTAAAAATGTCTTTGTCGAGTTGAATTTCAGTTTTCAATTAATTCTGAGGGTTCCGTAAAATTGTCTTGGTAAGGTTGAATTTCAGTGTTCATTTAATTCTGAGTCTTCCGTAAAAATGTCTTTGTCGAGTTGAATTTCAGTTTTCATTTAATTCTGAGTCTTCTGTAAAATTGTCTTTGTCGGCTTGAATTTCAGTTTTCATTTAATTCTGTGTCTTCTGTAAAATTGTCTTTGTCGGGTTGAATTTCAGTCTTCATTTAATACTGAGTTCCGTAAAATTGTCTTTGTCGGGTTGAATTTTAGTTTTCATTTAATTCTGAGTCTTCTGTAAAATTGTCTTTGTCGGGTTGAATTTAAGTTTTCATTTAATTCTGTGTCTTCTGTAAAATTGTCTTTGTCGGGTTGAATTTCAGTCTTCATTTAATACTGAGTTCCGTAAAATTGTCTTTGTCGGGTTGAATTTTAGTTTTCATTTAATTCTGAGTCTTCTGTAAAATTGTCTTTGTCGGGTTGAATTTAAGTTTTCATTTAATTCTGAGTCTTCCGTAAAATTGTCTTTGTCAGGTTGAATTTCAGTGCTCATTTAATTCTGAGGCTTCCGTAAAATTGTCTTTGTCAGGTTGAATTTCACTGTTCATTTAATTCTGAGTCTTCCGTAGAAATGGCTTTGTCGGGTTGAATTTCAGTTTTCATTTACTTCTGAGGCTTCCGTAAAATTGTCTTTGTCGGGTTGAATTTAAGTTTTCATTTAATTCTGAGTCTTCCGTAAAATTGTATTTGTCAGGTTGAATTTGAGTTTTCATTTAATTCTGAGTCTTCTGTAAAAATCTCTTTGTCGGGTTGAATGTCAATTTTCATTTAATTCTGAGTCTTCCGTAAAATTTTTTTGTCGGGTTGAATTTCAGTTTTCATTTAATTCTGAGTCTTCCGTATAAATGTCTTTGTCGAGTTGAATTTCAGTTTTCATTTAATTCTGAGTCTTCCGTAAAAATGTCTTTGTCGAGTTGAATTTCAGTTTTCATTTAATTCTGTGTCTTCTGTAAAATTGTCTTTTTCGGGTTGAATTTCAGTGTTCATTTAATCCTGAGTCATCTGTAAAAATGTCTTTGTCGGGTTGAATATCAGTGTTCATTTAATTCTGTGTCTTCTGTAAAATTGTCTTTGTCGGGTTGAATGTCAGTTTTCATTTAATTCTGAGTCTTCCGTAAAATTGTCTTAGTCAGGTTGAATTTCAGTGTTCATTTAATTCTAAGTCTTCCGTAGAAAAGGCTTTGTCGGGTTGAATTTCAGTTTTCATTTAATTCTGAGTCTTCTGTAAAATTGTCTTTGTCAGGTTGAATTTGAGTTTTCATTTAATTCTGAGTCTACTGTAAAATTGTCTTTTTTTGGTTAAATTTTAGTTTTCATTTAAATCTGAATCTGCCGTAGAATTGTCTTTCTCGGGTTGAAGAGTTTAAGCTTTAATTTAATTTTGAGTCTACCATAGAATTATTTTCCCGGATTGAATTTTACTTTTCATTAAATTTTGAGTCTTCTGAAAAATTGTCTTTTTTTGGTTGAACTTTAGTTTTTATTTAAATCTGAGTCTGCCGTAAAATTGTCTTTCTAGGGTTTTAATTTCAGTTTTTAATATGTTTTTAGATGGCTTTAGTATGTAATTCTTAACGGTAAGTTCGGCTACTTTCTGGTTCGGATTCTGATTCAAAGAGCGAAATATTACAAATGAACTTTATACAAAAGAAACAAGAAAAATTGGAAAGGTTAGATCGTTCAAATTTTGGTGTAAATTGCAGGAACTTATTTGAGAGAGACAGAGACAGAGAGAGACTAAGAGAGAGAAAGAGAGAAAGTCCAGAAAAAAAAGTTTTTGAATTTTAGTTTTTCTTTTTTTTTTAGTTTCGTTGAGGAGTTTAAGTTTTAACGTAATTCTGTAAATTCAACCCGACAAAGACAATTTGTCGGGTTGAATTCAGTTTTCTTTTAATTCTGAGTCTTCTGTAAAATTGTCTTTGTCGGGTTGAATTTCAGTGTTCATTTAATTCTGTGTCTTCTGTAAAATTGTCTTTGTCGGGTTGAATTTCAGTTTTCATATAATTCTGAGTCTTCCGTAAAAATGCCTTTGTCGGGTTGAATTTCTGTATTCATTTAATTCTGAGGCTTCTGTAAAATTGTCCATCTCAGGTTGAATTTAGTTTTCATTTAATTCTGAGTCTTCCGTAAAAATGTCTTTGTCGGGTTGAATTTCAGTTTTCATTTAATTCTGAGTCTTCCGTAAAATTGTCTTTGTCGGGTTGAATTTCAGTCTTCATTTAATTCTGTGTCTTCTGTGAAATTGTCTTTGTCGGGTTGAATTTCAGTTTTCATTTAATTCTCAGTCTTCTGTAAAATTGCCTTTGTCGGGTTAAATTTCAGTTTTCATTTAATTCTTCGGCTTCCGTAAAATTGTCTTTGTAAGGTTGAATTTCACTATTCATTTAATTCTGAGTCTTCCGTAAAAATGTTTTTGTCGTGTTGAATTTCAGTTTTCATTTAATTCTGAGGCTTCTGTAAAATTGTCCATTTCAGGTTGAATTTAGTTTTCATTTAATTCTGAGTCTTCCGTAAAATTCTCTTTGTTGGTTTGAATTTCAGTTTTCATTAAATTCTGAGTTTTCTGTAAAATTGTCTTTGTTGGGTTGAATTTCAGTTTTCATATAATTCTGAGTCTTCTGTAAAATTGTCTTTGTCGGGTGGAATTTCAGTGTTCATTTCATCCTGAGTCTTCTGTAAAAGTGTCTTTGTCGGGTTGAATTTGAGTTTTCATTTAATTCTGAGTCTTCTGTAAAATTGTCCATCTCCGATTTAATTTTAGTTTTCATTTAATTCTGAGTCTTCTGTAAAATTGTCTTTGTTGGGTTGAATTTCAGTTTTCATATAATTCTGAGTCTTCTGTAAAATTGTCTTTCTCGGGTGGAATTTTAGTTTTCATTTACTTCTGAGTCTCCCGTAAAATTATCTTTGTCGGATTGAATTTATGTTTTCATTTATTTCTGATTCTCCCGTAAAATTGTCTTTGTCGGGTTGAATTGCAGTTTCATTTAATTCTGAGTCTTCTGTAAAATTGTCTTTGTCGGGTTGAAGAGTTTAAGCTTTAATTTAATTTTGAGTCTACATAGAATTATTTTCCCGGATTGAATTTTACTTTTCATTAAATTTTGAGTCTTCTGAAAAATTATCTTTTTCGGGTTGAACTTCAGTTTTCATTTAAATCTGAGTCTGCCGTAAAATTGTCTTTCTAGGGTTTTAATTTCAGTTTTTAATATGTTTTTAGATGGCTTTAGTATGTAATTCTTAACGGTAAGTTCTGCTACTTTCTATTTCGGATTCTGATTCAAAGAGCGAAATATTACAAATGAATTTTATACAAAAGAAACAAGAATAAATGGAAAGGATAGATCGTTCAAATTATGGTGTAAATTGCGGGAACTTATTTGAGAGAGACAGAGACAGAGAGAAACTAAGAGAGAGAGAGAGAGAGAGAAAGTCCAGAAAAAAAAGTTTTTTCAATTTTAGTTTTTCTTTTTTTTTAGTTTCGTTGACGAGTTTCAGTTTTAACGTAATTCTGTAAAAATGTTTTTCCAGTTATGAATTTTAGTTTTAATTTAATCATGAAATTCTGTAAAATTATCTTTCTCGGGTTGAATTTTTGTTTTCATTTAATTCTAAGTCTCCCGTAAAACTGACTTTCTCAGGTGAGAATATAAGTTTTAATTTAATTCTGAGTCTCATTTCTTGGGTTGAATTTTAGTTTTCATTTAATTCTGAGTCGTCCGTAAAATTGTCTTTGTCGGGTTGAATTTCAGTTTTCATTTACTTCTGAGGCTTCCGTAAAATTGTCTTAGTCAAGTTGAATTTCAGTTTTCATTTAATTCTGAGTCTTCCGTAAAAATGTCTTTGTCGGGTTGAATTCAGTTTTCTTTTAATTTTGAGTCTTCTGTAAAATTGTCTTTGTCAGGTTGAACTTCACTTTTCATTTAATTCTGAGTCTTCAGAAAAATTGTCTTTGTCGGGTTGAATTTCAGTTTTCATTTAATTCTGAGTCTTCCGTAAAATTGTCTTTATGGGTTGAATTTCAGTTTTAATTTAATTCTGAGTCTTCTGTAAAATTGTCTTTGTCGGGTTGAATTTCAGTTTTCAGTTAATTCTGAGTCTTCGGTAGAATTTTCTTTGTCGGGTAGAATTTCAGTATTCATTTAATTCTGAGTCTTCCGTAGAAATGGCTTTGTCGGGTGGAATTTCAGTTTTCATTTAATTCTGAATCTTCTGTAAAATTGTCTTTGTCGGGTTGAATATCAGTTTTCATTTAATTCTGAGTCTTCTGTAAAATTGTCTTTGTCAGGTTGAATTTCATTGTTCATTTAATTCTGAGTCTTCTGTAAAATTGTCTTTGTCGGGTAGAATTTCAGTTTTCATTTAAATCTGAGTCTGTCGTAAAATTGTCTTTCTCGGGTTGAAGAGTTTAATCTTTAATTTAATTTTGAGTCTACATAGACTGAGTCTTCTGTAAAATTGTCTTTGTCGGGTTGAATTTCAGTTTTCAGTTAATTCTGAGTCTTCCGTAAAATTGTCTTTGTCGGGTTGAATTCAGTTTTCATTTAATTCTGAGGCTTCTGTAAAATTGTCCATCTCAGGTTGATTTTAGCGTTCATTTAATTGTGAGTCTTCTGTAAAATTGTCTTTGTCTGGTGTAATTTCAGTTTTCATTTACTTCTGAGTCTTCTGTAAAATTGTCTTTGTCGGGTTGAATTTCAGTTTTCATTTAATTCTGAGTCTTCCGTAAAAATGTCTTTGTCGGGTTGAATTTCAGTTTTCATTTAATTCTGAGTCTTCTGTAAAATTGTCCATGACAGGCTGAATTTTAGTTTTCATTTAATTCTGGGTCTTCAGTAAAATTGTCTTTATCGGGTTGAATTTCAGTTTTCATTAAATTCTGAGTGTTCTGTAATATTGTCTTTGTCGGGTTGAATTTCAGTGTTCATTTACTTCTGAGTCTTCTGTAAAATTGTCTTTGTCGGGTTGAATTTCAGTGTCCATTTAATTCTGAGTTCCGTAATATTGTCTTTGTCGGGTTGAATTTCAGTTTTTATTTAATTCTGAGGCTTCCGTAAAATTGTCTTCGTCGGGTTAAATTTCAGTTTTCATTTAATTCTGAGTCTTCTGCAAAATTATCTATCTCAGGTTGATTTTTAGTTTTCATTTAATTCTGGGTCTTCTGTAAAATTGTCTTTGTTGGGTTGAATTTCAGTGTTCATTTAATTCGGAGTCTTCTGTAAAATTGTCTTTGTCGGGTTTAATTGCAGTTTTCATTTAATTCTGAGTCTTCTGTAAAATTGTCTTCGTCGGGTTGAATTTCAGTATTCATTTAATTCTGAGTCTTCTGTAAAAATGTCTTTTTCCGGTTGATTTTCAGTGTTCATTTATTTCTGTGTCTTCCGTAAAATTGTCTTTGTCGGGTTGAATTTCTGTTTTCATTTAATTCTGAGTCTTTTGTAAAATTGTCCATCTCAGGTTGAATTTTAGTTTTCATTTAATTCTGGGTCTTCTGTAAAATTGTCTTTGTCAGGTTGAATTTCAGTTTTCATTTAATTCTGAGGCTTCATTATAATTGTCTTTGTCGGGTTGAATTTCAGTTTTCATTTAATTCTGAGTCTTCTTTAAAATTGTCCATCTCAGGTTGAATTTTAGTTTTCATTTATTTCTGAGTCTTCCGTAAAGTTGTCTTTGTCGGGTTGAATTTCAGTTTTCATTTAATTCTGAGTCTTCCGTAAAATTGTCTTTGTCGGGTTGAATTTCAGTTTTCATTTAATTCTGAGTCTTCCGTAAAATTGTCTTTGTTGGGTTGAATTTCAGTTTTCATTTAATTCTGTGTCTTCCGTAAAATTTTCTTTGTCGGGTTGAATTTCAGTGTTCATTTAATTCTGAGTCTACCGTAAAAATTGTCTTTGTCGGGTTGAATTTGAGTTTTCATTTAATTCTTAGCCTTCTGTAAAATTGTCTTTGTCGGGTTGAATTCAGTTTTCATTTAATTCTGAGGCTTCTGTGAAATTGTCCATCTCAGGTTGATTTTAGCGTTCATTTAATTCTGAGACTTCTGTAAAATTGTCTTTGTCTGGTGTAATTTCAGTTTTCATTTACTTCTGAGTCTTCTGTAAAATTGTCTTTGTCGGGTTGAATTTCAGTTTTCATTTAATTCTGAGTCTTCCGTAAAAATGTCTTTGTCGGGTTGAATTTCAGTTTTCATTTAATTCTGAGTCTTCTGTAAAATTGTCCATGACAGGCTGAATTTTAGTTTTCATTTAATTCTGGGTCTTCAGTAAAATTGTCTTTATCGGGTTGAATTTCAGTTTTCATTAAATTCTGAGTGTTCTGTAATATTGTCTTTGTCGGGTTGAATTTCAGTGTTCATTTACTTCTGAGTCTTCTGTAAAATTGTCTTTGTCGGGTTGAATTTCAGTGTCCATTTAATTCTGAGTTCCGTAATATTGTCTTTGTCGGGTTGAATTTCAGTTTTTATTTAATTCTGAGGCTTCCGTAAAATTGTCTTCGTCGGGTTAAATTTCAGTTTTCATTTAATTCTGAGTCTTCTGCAAAATTATCTATCTCAGGTTGATTTTTAGTTTTCATTTAATTCTGGGTCTTCTGTAAAATTGTCTTTGTTGGGTTGAATTTCAGTTTTAATTTAATTCTGAGTCTTCTGTAAAATTGTCTTTGTCGGGTTGAATTTCAGTGTTCATTTAATTCGGAGTCTTCTGTAAAATTGTCTTTGTCGGGTTTAATTGCAGTTTTCATTTAATTCTGAGTCTTCTGTAAAATTGTCTTCGTCGGGTTGAATTTCAGTATTCATTTAATTCTGAGTCTTCTGTAAAAATGTCTTTTTCGGGTTGATTTTCAGTGTTCATTTATTTCTGTGTCTTCCGTAAAATTGTCTTTGTCGGGTTGAATTTCTGTTTTCATTTAATTCTGAGTCTTTTGTAAAATTGTCCATCTCAGGTTGAATTTTAGTTTTCATTTAATTCTGGGTCTTCTGTAAAATTGTCTTTGTCAGGTTGAATTTCAGTTTTCATTTAATTCTGAGGCTTCATTATAATTGTCTTTGTCGGGTTGGATTTCAGTTTTCATTTAATTCTGAGTCTTCTTTAAAATTGTCCATCTCAGGTTGAATTTTAGTTTTCATTTATTTCTGAGTCTTCCGTAAAGTTGTCTTTGTCGGGTTGAATTTCAGTTTTCATTTAATTCTGAGTCTTCCGTAAAATTGTCTTTGTTGGGTTGAATTTCAGTTTTCATTTAATTCTGTGTCTTCCGTAAAATTTTCTTTGTCGGGTTGAATTTCAGTGTTCATTTAATTCTGAGTCTACCGTAAAAATTGTCTTTGTCGGGTTGAATTTGAGTTTTCATTTAATTCTTAGCCTTCTGTAAAATTGTCTTTGTCGGGTTGAATTCAGTTTTCATTTAATTCTGAGGCTTCTGTAAAATTGTCCATCTCAGGTTGATTTTAGCGTTCATTTAATTCTGAGTCTTCTGTAAAATTGTCTTTGTCTGGTGTAATTTCAGTTTTCATTTACTTCTGAGTCTTCTGTAAAATTGTCTTTGTCGGGTTGAATTTCAGTTTTCATTTAATTCTGAGTCTTCCGTAAAAATGTCTTTGTCGGGTTGAATTTCAGTTTTCATTTAATTCTGAGTCTTCTGTAAAATTGTCCATGACAGGCTGAATTTTAGTTTTCATTTAATTCTGGGTCTTCAGTAAAATTGTCTTTATCGGGTTGAATTTCAGTTTTCATTAAATTCTGAGTGTTCTGTAATATTGTCTTTGTCGGGTTGAATTTCAGTGTTCATTTACTTCTGAGTCTTCTGTAAAATTGTCTTTGTCGGGTTGAATTTCAGTGTCCATTTAATTCTGAGTTCCGTAATATTGTCTTTGTCGGGTTGAATTTCAGTTTTTATTTAATTCTGAGGCTTCCGTAAAATTGTCTTCGTCGGGTTAAATTTCAGTTTTCATTTAATTCTGAGTCTTCTGCAAAATTATCTATCTCAGGTTGATTTTTAGTTTTCATTTAATTCTGGGTCTTCTGTAAAATTGTCTTTGTTGGGTTGAATTTCAGTTTTAATTTAATTCTGAGTCTTCTGTAAAATTGTCTTTGTCGGGTTGAATTTCAGTGTTCATTTAATTCGGAGTCTTCTGTAAAATTGTCTTTGTCGGGTTTAATTGCAGTTTTCATTTAATTCTGAGTCTTCTGTAAAATTGTCTTCGTCGGGTTGAATTTCAGTATTCATTTAATTCTGAGTCTTCTGTAAAAATGTCTTTTTCGGGTTGATTTTCAGTGTTCATTTATTTCTGTGTCTTCCGTAAAATTGTCTTTGTCGGGTTGAATTTCTGTTTTCATTTAATTCTGAGTCTTTTGTAAAATTGTCCATCTCAGGTTGAATTTTAGTTTTCATTTAATTCTGGGTCTTCTGTAAAATTGTCTTTGTCAGGTTGAATTTCAGTTTTCATTTAATTCTGAGGCTTCATTATAATTGTCTTTGTCGGGTTGAATTTCAGTTTTCATTTAATTCTGAGTCTTCTTTAAAATTGTCCATCTCAGGTTGAATTTCAGTTTTCATTTATTTCTGAGTCTTCCGTAAAGTTGTCTTTGTCGGGTTGAATTTCAGTTTTCATTTAATTCTGAGTCTTCCGTAAAATTGTCTTTGTCGGGTTGAATTTCAGTTTTCATTTAATTCTGAGTCTTCCGTAAAATTGTCTTTGTTGGGTTGAATTTCAGTTTTCATTTAATTCTGTGTCTTCCGTAAAATTTTCTTTATCGGGTTGAATTTCAGTGTTCATTTAATTCTGAGTCTACCGTAAAAATTGTCTTTGTCGGGTTGAATTTGAGTTTTCATTTAATTCTTAGCCTTCTGTAAAATTGTCTTTGTCAGGTTGAATTTCAGTTTTCA
This sequence comes from Sepioteuthis lessoniana, assembly GCA_963585895.1. Lineage (NCBI taxonomy): Eukaryota > Metazoa > Mollusca > Cephalopoda > Myopsida > Loliginidae > Sepioteuthis > Sepioteuthis lessoniana. The sequence goes on along the minus strand of OY757926.1, from coordinate 41,145,520 downwards.
TTTAATTCTGAGTTCTGTATTTTTTATTTGAATTTTAGTTTTAATTTAATTATGAGATTCTGTAAAATTATCTTTCTCGGGTTGAATTTGTGTTTTCATTCGATTCTCAGAGTCCCGTAAAACTGATTTTCTCAGGTGAGAATATAAGTTTTAATTTAATTCTGAGTCTCATTTCTTGGGTTGAATTTTAGTTTTCATTTAATTCTGAGTCGTCCGTAAAATTGTCTTTGTCGGGTTAAATTTCAGTTTTCATTTAATTCTGAGTCTTCTGTAAAATTGTCCATCTCAGGTTGAATTTTAGTTTTCATTTAATTCTGAGTCTTCTGTAAAATTGTCTTTGTCGGGTTGAGTTTCCGTTTTTATTTAATTCTGAGTCTTCTGTAATATTATTTTTGTCGGATTGAATTTCAGTGTTCATTTAATTCTGAGTCTTCTGTAAAATTGTCTTTGTCGGTTTGAATTTCAGTGTTCATTTAATTCTGAGTCTTCTGTAAAATTGTCTTTGTCGGGGTTAACTTAAGTTTTCATTTAATTCTGAGTCGTCTGTAAAATTTTCCATCTCAGGTTGAATTTTAGTTTTCATTTAATTCTGAGTCTTCTGTAAAATTGTCTTTGTCGGGTTGAATGTCAGTTTTCATTTAATTCTGAGTCTTCCGTAAAATTGTCTTTGTTGGGTTGAATTTCAGTTTTCATATAATACTGAGTCTTCTGTAAAATTGTCTTTGTCGGGTTGAATTTCAGTTTTCATATAATTCTGAGTCTTCTGTAAAATTGTCTTTGTCGGGTTGAATTTTAGTTTTCATTTAATTCTGAATCTACCGTAAAAATGTCTTTGTCGTGTTGAATTTGAGTTTTCATTTAATTCTGAGTCTTCTGTAACATTGTCTTTGTCAGGTTGAATTTCAGTATTCATTTAATTCTGAGTTCTGTAAAATTGTCTTTGTTGGGTTTAATTTCAGTTTTCATTTAATTCTGAGTCTTCCGTAAAAATGTCTTTGTCGGGTTGAATTTGAGTTTTCATTTAATCCTGAGTCTTCCGTAAAATTGTCTTTGTCGTGTTGAATTTCAGTTTTCATTTAATTCTGGGTCTTCCGTAAAATTGTCTTTGTTGGGTTGAATTTCAGTTTTCATTTAATTCTGTGTCTTCCGTAAAATTTTCTTTGTCGGGTTGAATTTCAGTGTTCATTTAATTCTGTGTCTTCTGTAAAATTGTCTTTGTCGCGTTGAATGTCAGTTTTCATTTAATTCTGAGTCTTCCGTAAAATTGTCTTTGTCGGGTTGAATTTCAGTGTTCATTTCATCCTGATTCTTCTGTAAAAATGTCTTTTTCGGGTTGAATTTAAGTTTTACTTTAATTATGAGTCTTTGGTAAAATTGTCCATATCAGGTTGAATTTTAGTTTTCATTTACTTCTGAGTCTTCTGGAAAATTGTCTTTGTCGGGTTGAATTTCAATTTTCATTTAATTCTGAGTTCCGTAAAATTGTCTTTGTCGGGTTGAATTTCAGTTTTCATTTAATTCTGAGACTTCCGTAAAATTGTCTTTGTCAGGTTGAATTTCAGTGTTCATTTAATTCTAAGTCTTCCGTAGAAAAGGTTTTGTCGGTTTGAATTTCAGTTTTCATTTAATTCTGAGTCTTCTGTAAAATTGTTTTTGTCAGGTTGAATTTCAGTTTTCATTTAATTCTGTGTCTTCTGTAAAATTGTCTTCGTTGGGTTGAATTTCAGTTTTCATTTAATTCTGAGTCTTCTGTAAAATTTTCTTTGTCGAGTTGAATTTGAGTTTTCATTTAATTCTGAGTCTTCCGTAAAATTGTCTTTCTCGGGTTAAAGAGTTTAAGGTTTTATTTAATTTTGAGTCTACCATAGAATTATTTTCCCGGATTGAATTTTACTTTTCATTAAATTTTGAGTCTTCTGAAAAATCGTCTTTTTTGGGTTGAACTTCAGGTTTCATTTAAATCTGAGTCTGCCGTAAAATTGTCTTTCTTGGGTTTTAATTTCAGTTTTTAATATGTTTTTAGATGGCTTAACGGTAAGTTCTGCTACTTTCTAGTTCGGATTCTTATTCAAAGAGCGAAATATTACAAATGAATTTTATACAAAAGAAGCAAGAAAAAATCGAAAGGATAGATCGTTCAAATTTTGGTGTAAATTGCAGGAACTTATTTGAGAGAGACAGAGACACAGAGAGACTAAGAGAGAGAGAGAGAGAAAGTCCAGAAAAAAAAGTTTTTTGAATTTTAGTTTTTCTTTTTTTTTAGTTTCGTTGAAAAGTTTCAGTTTTAACGTAATTCTGCAAAAATTTTTTTCAAGGGTTCAATTTTAGTTTTAATTTAATTATGAGACTTCTGTAAAATTATCTTTCTCGGGTTGAATTTTTGTTTTCATTTAATTCTCAGTCGCACGTAAAACTGACTTTTTCAGGTGAGAATATAAGTTTTAATTTAATTCTGAGTCTCCTTTCTTGGGTTGAATTTTAGTTTTCATTTAATTCTGAGTCTTCTGTAAAATTGTCTTTGTCGGGTTGAATATTAGTTTTCATTTCATTCTGAGTCTTCCGTAAAATTGTCTTAGTCAAGTTGAATTTCAGTTTTCATTTAATTCTGAGGCTTCTTTAGACGTGGCTTTGTTGGGTTGAATTTCAGTGTTCATTTAATTCTGAGTCTTCCGTAAAATTGTCTTTGTCAGGTTGAATTTCTGTTTTCATATAATTCTGAGTCTTCTGTAAAATTGTCTTTGTCGGGTTGAATTTCAGTGTTCATTTAATTCTGAGTCTTCCATAAAATTGTCTTTGTCAGGTTGAATTTCAGTGTTCATTTAATTCTGAGTCTTCAATAAAATTGTCTTTGTCAGGTTGAATTTCAGTTTTCATTTAATTCTGAGTCTTCTGTAAAAATGTCTTTGTCGGGTTAAATTTTAGTTTACATTTAATTCTGAGGCTTCCGTAAAATTGTCTTTGTCGGGTTGAATTTTAGTTTTCATTTAATCCTGAATCTTCTGTAAAATTCTCTTTGTCAGGTTTAATTCCAGTTTTCATTTAATTCTGAGTCTTCCGTAAAATTGTCTTTGTCAGTTTGAATTTATTTTTCATTTAATTCTGAGTTTTCTGTAAAATTGTCTTTCTCCAGTTGAATTTACGTTTTCATTTAATTCTGAGTCTTCCCTAAAATTGTCTTTGTCAGGTTGAATTTATGTTTTCATTTAATTCTGAGTCTTCCGTTAAATTGTCTTTGTCAGGTTGAATTTATTTTTCATTTAATTCTGAGTCTTTCGTAAAATTGTCTTTCTCGGGTTGAATTTTAGTTTTCAATATGTTTTTAGCTGGCTTTAGTATGTTATTCTAAACGGTGAGTTTGGCGGCTTTCTAGTTCGGATGCTGTTTCAAGGAGGTAACACTAACAGGAAAGTATTAGAAACAAATTTTATACAAAAGAAACAAGAAAAGATGGAAAGGATAAAGCGTTCCAAATTTTGGAGTACTTTGTGGGAACTTATATGAAAGAGAGACAGAGAGAGAGAGAGAGCGTACGGAAAACAAAGTTTTTGGAATTTTAGTTTGTTTTTTAGTTTCGTTGAAGAGTTCAAGTTTCATTTAATTGTGAGTGTTCCATAAAATTGTCTTTCCTGTGTTCAATTTCAGTTTTCATTTAATTCTGAGTCTTCCGTATAATTGTCTTTGTCGGGATGAATTTTAGTTTTCATTTAATTCTGAGTCTTCTGTAAAATTGGCTTTCTCTGGTTGAATTTTAGTTTTCATTTAATTCTGACTCTCCCGTATAATTTTCTTTCCCGGGTTGAATTTTAGTTCTCATTTAATTCTTGGTCTTCCGTAAAATTGTCTTTGTCGGGTTGAATTTCAGTTTTCATTTAATTCTCTGTCTTCTGTAAAATTGTCTTTGTCGGGTTGAATGTCAGTTTTCATTTAATTCTGAGTCTTCCATAAAATTCTCTTTGTCGGGTTGAATATCAGTTTTCATTTAATTCTGAGGCTTCCGTAAAATTGTCTTTGTCGGGTTGAATTTCAGTTTTCATTTAATTCTTAGTCTTCTGTAAAATTGTCTTTGTCGGGTGGAATTTTAGTTTTCATTTAATGCTGAGTCGTCCGTAAAAATGTCTTTGTCGGGTTGAATTTCAATTTTCATTTAATTCTGAGTTCCGTAAAATTGTCTTTGTCGGGTTGAATTTTAGTTTTCATTTAATTCTGAATCTACCGTAAAAATGTCTTTGTCGTGTTGAATTTGAGTTTTCATTTAATTCTGAGTCTTCTGTAACATTGTCTTTGTCAGGTTGAATTTCAGTATTCATTTAATTCTGAGTTCTGTAAAATTGTCTTTGTTGGGTTTAATTTCAGTTTTCATTTAATTCTGAGTCTTCCGTAAAAATGTCTTTGTCGGGTTGAATTTGAGTTTTCATTTAATCCTGAGTCTTCCGTAAAATTGTCTTTGTCGTGTTGAATTTCAGTTTTCATTTAATTCTGGGTCTTCCGTAAAATTGTCTTTGTTGGGTTGAATTTCAGTTTTCATTTAATTCTGTGTCTTCCGTAAAATTTTCTTTGTCGGGTTGAATTTCAGTGTTCATTTAATTCTGTGTCTTCTGTAAAATTGTCTTTGTCGCGTTGAATGTCAGTTTTCATTTAATTCTGAGTCTTCCGTAAAATTGTCTTTGTCGGGTTGAATTTCAGTGTTCATTTCATCCTGATTCTTCTGTAAAAATGTCTTTTTCGGGTTGAATTTAAGTTTTACTTTAATTATGAGTCTTTGGTAAAATTGTCCATATCAGGTTGAATTTTAGTTTTCATTTACTTCTGAGTCTTCTGGAAAATTGTCTTTGTCGGGTTGAATTTCAATTTTCATTTAATTCTGAGTTCCGTAAAATTGTCTTTGTCGGGTTGAATTTCAGTTTTCATTTAATTCTGAGACTTCCGTAAAATTGTCTTTGTCAGGTTGAATTTCAGTGTTCATTTAATTCTAAGTCTTCCGTAGAAAAGGTTTTGTCGGTTTGAATTTCAGTTTTCATTTAATTCTGAGTCTTCTGTAAAATTGTTTTTGTCAGGTTGAATTTCAGTTTTCATTTAATTCTGTGTCTTCTGTAAAATTGTCTTCGTTGGGTTGAATTTCAGTTTTCATTTAATTCTGAGTCTTCTGTAAAATTTTCTTTGTCGAGTTGAATTTGAGTTTTCATTTAATTCTGAGTCTTCCGTAAAATTGTCTTTCTCGGGTTAAAGAGTTTAAGGTTTTATTTAATTTTGAGTCTACCATAGAATTATTTTCCCGGATTGAATTTTACTTTTCATTAAATTTTGAGTCTTCTGAAAAATCGTCTTTTTTGGGTTGAACTTCAGGTTTCATTTAAATCTGAGTCTGCCGTAAAATTGTCTTTCTTGGGTTTTAATTTCAGTTTTTAATATGTTTTTAGATGGCTTAACGGTAAGTTCTGCTACTTTCTAGTTCGGATTCTTATTCAAAGAGCGAAATATTACAAATGAATTTTATACAAAAGAAGCAAGAAAAAATCGAAAGGATAGATCGTTCAAATTTTGGTGTAAATTGCAGGAACTTATTTGAGAGAGACAGAGACACAGAGAGACTAAGAGAGAGAGAGAGAGAAAGTCCAGAAAAAAAAGTTTTTTGAATTTTAGTTTTTCTTTTTTTTTAGTTTCGTTGAAAAGTTTCAGTTTTAACGTAATTCTGCAAAAATTTTTTTCAAGGGTTCAATTTTAGTTTTAATTTAATTATGAGACTTCTGTAAAATTATCTTTCTCGGGTTGAATTTTTGTTTTCATTTAATTCTCAGTCGCACGTAAAACTGACTTTTTCAGGTGAGAATATAAGTTTTAATTTAATTCTGAGTCTCCTTTCTTGGGTTGAATTTTAGTTTTCATTTAATTCTGAGTCTTCTGTAAAATTGTCTTTGTCGGGTTGAATATTAGTTTTCATTTCATTCTGAGTCTTCCGTAAAATTGTCTTAGTCAAGTTGAATTTCAGTTTTCATTTAATTCTGAGGCTTCTTTAGACGTGGCTTTGTTGGGTTGAATTTCAGTGTTCATTTAATTCTGAGTCTTCCGTAAAATTGTCTTTGTCAGGTTGAATTTCTGTTTTCATATAATTCTGAGTCTTCTGTAAAATTGTCTTTGTCGGGTTGAATTTCAGTGTTCATTTAATTCTGAGTCTTCCATAAAATTGTCTTTGTCAGGTTGAATTTCAGTGTTCATTTAATTCTGAGTCTTCCATAAAATTGTCTTTGTCAGGTTGAATTTCAGTTTTCATTTAATTCTGAGTCTTCTGTAAAAATGTCTTTGTCGGGTTAAATTTTAGTTTACATTTAATTCTGAGGCTTCCGTAAAATTGTCTTTGTCGGGTTGAATTTTAGTTTTCATTTAATCCTGAATCTTCTGTAAAATTCTCTTTGTCGGGTTGAATTTCAGTTTTCCTTTAATTCTGAGTCTTCCGTAAAATTGTCTTTGTTGGGTTGAATTTCAGTTTTCATTTAATTCAGAGTCTTCCGTAAAATTGTCTTTCTCAGGTTGAATTTGAGTTTCATTTAATTCTGAGTCTTCTGTAAAATTGTCTTTCTCCGGTTGAATATTAGTTTTCATTTAATTCTGACTCTCCCGTAAAATTTTCTCTCCTGGGTTGAATTTCAGTTTTCATTTAATCCTGAGGCTTCCATAAAATTGTCTTTGTCGGGTTGAATTTTAGTTTTCATTTAATTCTGTCTCTCCCGTAATATTTTCTTTCCTGGGTTGAATTTTAGTTTTCATTTAATTCTGAGGCTTCCGTAAAATTGTCTTCGTCGGGTTTAATTTTAGTTTTCATTTAATTCTGAGTCTTCCGTAAAATTGGCTTTCTCGGGTTGAATTTTAGTTTTCAATATGTTTTTTGATGGCTTAATATGTAATTCTAAACGGCGAGTTTTTTGGCTTTCTAGTTCGGATGCTGTTTCCAGGAGGTAGCACTAACAGGAAAGTATTAGAAACAAATTTTATACAAAAGAAACAAGAAAAGATTGAAAGGATAAAGCGTTCCTAATTTTGGTGTACTTTGCGGGAACTTATATGAGAGAGAGACAGACAGAGAGAGAGCGTCCGGAAAACAATTTTTTTGGAATTTTAGTTTGTTTTTTAGTTTCTTTGAAGAGTTCTAGTTTCATTTAATTCTGAGTGTTACATAAAATTGTCTTTCCTAGGTTGAATTTCATTATTCATTTAATTCCGAGGCATCCGTAAAATTGTCTTTGTCGGCTTGAATTTCAGTTTTTATTTAATTCTGCCTCTTCCGTAAAATTGTCTTTGTCGGGTTGAATTTTATTTTTTATTTAATTCTGAGTTTTCTGTAAAATTGTCTTTCTCCAGTTGAATTTTAGTTTTCATTTAATTCAGAGACTTCCGTCAAATTGTCTTTGTCAGGTTGAATTTCAGTTTTCATTTAAGTCTGAGTCTTCCGTAAAATTGTCTTTGTCCGGTTTAATTTCAGTGTTCATTTCATTCTGAGGCTTCCGTAAAGTTGTCTTTGTCGGGTTAAATTTGAGTTTTCATTTAATTCTGAGGCTTCCGAAAAATTGCCTTTCTCAGGTTGAATTTCAGTTTTCATTTAATTCTAAGTCTTCTGTAAAATTGTCTTTCTCAGGTTGAATTTCAGTTTTCATTTTAATCTGAGTCTTCTGTAAAATTGTCTTGATCGGGTTGAATTTGAGTTTTCATTTAATTCTGAGTCTTCTGTAAAATTGTCTTTCTCAGGTTGAATTTCAGTTTTCATTTTAATCTGAGTCTTCTGTAAAATTGTCTTGATCGGGTTGAATTTGAGTTTTCATTTAATTCTGAGTCTTCTGTAAAATTGTCTTTGTCGGGTTGAATTTGAGTTTTCCTTTAATTCTGAGTCTTCTGTAAAATTGTCTTTCTCCGGTTGAATATTAGTTTTCATTTAATTCTGATTTTCCCGTAAAATTTTCTTTCCCGGGTTTAATTTCAGTTTTCATTTAATTCTGAGTCTTCCGTAAAATTGTCATTGTCAGATTGAATTTCAGTTTTCATTTAATTCTGAGGCTTCCATAAAATTGTCTTTTTCGGGTTAAATTTTAGTTTACATTTAATTCTGAGGCTTCCGTAAAATTGTCTTTGTCGGGTTGAATTTTAGTTTTCATTTAATTCTGAGTCTTCCGTAAAATTGTCTTTGTTGGGTTGAATTTTAGTTTTCATTTAATTCTGAGTCTTCCGTAAAATTGGCTTTCTAGGGTTGAATTTTAGTTTTCAATATGTTTTTAGATGGCTTTAGTATGTAATTCTATACGGCGAGTTTTTTGGCTTTCTAGTTCGGATGCAGTTTCAAGGAGGTAGCACTAACAGGAAAGTATTAGAAACAAATTTTATACAAAAGAAACAAGAAAAGATGGAAAGGTTAAAGCGTTCCTAATTTTGGTGTACTTTGCGGGAACTTATATGAGAGAGAGACAGAGAGAGAGAGAACGTCCGGAAAACAAAGTTTTTGGAATTTTAGTTTGTTTTTTAGTTTCTTTGATGAGTTCAAGTTTCATTTAATTCTGAGTGTTCCATAAAATTGTCTTTCCTGGGTTGAATTTCAGTTTTCATTTAATTCTGAGGCTTCCGTAAAATTGTCTTTGTCGGGTTGAATTTTAGTTTTCATTTAATTCTGACACTACCGTAAAATTGTCTTGGTCGGGTTGAATTTCAGTTTTTATTTAATTCTGAAGCTTCCGTAAAATCGTCTTTGTCAGGTTGAATTTCAGTTTTCATTTAATTCTGAGTCTTCCGTAAAATCGTCTTTGTCGAGTGTAATTTTAGTTTTCATTTAATTCTGAGTTTTCTGTAAAATTGTCTTTGTCAGGTTGAATTTTAGTTTTCATTTAATTCTGAGTCTTCTGTAAAATTGTCCCTCTCAGTTTGAATTTTATTTTTCATTTAATTCTGAGTCTTCCATAAAATTGTCTTTGTCGGGTTGAATTTTAGTTTTCATTTAATTCTGACTCTTCTGTAAAATTGTCCATCTCAGGTTGAATTTTAGTTTTCATTTAATTCTGGGTCTTCTGTAAAATTGTCTTTGTCCGGTTGAATTTTAGTTTTCATTTAATTCTGAGTCTTCCGTAAAATTTTCTTTCCCGGGTTGAATTTCAGTTTTTTTTTAATCCTAAGTTTTCTGCAAAATTGTTTTTGTTAGATTGAATTTCAGTTTTCATTTAATTCTGAGGCTTCCGTAAAATTATCTTTCTCAGGTTGAATTTCAGTTTTCATTTAATTTTAAGTCTTCTGTAAAATTGTCTTTGTCGGGTTGAATTTGAGTTTTCCTTTAATTCTGAGTCTTCTGTAAAATTGTCTTTCTCCGGTTGAATATTAGTTTTCATTTAATTCTGACTCTCCCCTAAAATTTTCTTTCCCGGGTTGAATTTCAGTTTTTTTTTAATCCTGAGTTTTCCGAAAAATTGTTTTTGTTAGATTGAATTTCAGTTTTCATTTAATTCTGAGGCTTCCATAAAATTGTCTTTGTCGGGTTGAATTTTAGTTTTCATTTGATTCTGAGGCTTCCGTAAAATTGTCTTTGTCGGGTTGAATTTTAGTTTTCATTTAATTCTGAGTCTTCCGTAAAATTGTCTTTCTCGGGTTGAATTTTAGTTTTCAATATGTTTTTAGATGTCTTTAGTATGTAATTCTAAACGGTGAGTTTTGCGGCTTTCTAGTTCGGATGCTATTTCAAGGAGGTAGCACTAACAGGAAAGTATTAGAAACAAATTTTATACAAAAGAAACAAGAAAAGATGGAAAGGATAAAGCGTTCCTAATTTTGGTGTACTTTGCGGGAACTTATATGAGAGAGAGACAGACAGAGAGAGAGCGTCCGGAAAACAAAGTTTTTGGAATTTTAGTTTGTTTTTTAGTTTCTTTGAAGAGTTCAAGTTTCATTTAATTCTGTGTGTCCATAAAATTGTCTTTCCTGGGTTGAATTTCAGTTTTCATTTAATTCTGAGTCATCCGTAAAATTGTCTTTTTCGGGTTGAATTTTAGTTTTCATTTAATTATGAGTCTTCTGTAAAATTGGCTTTCTCCGGTTGAATTTTAGTTTTCATTTAATTCCGAGTCGTCCGTAAAATTGTCTTACTCCGGTTGCATTTTAGTTTTCATTTAATTCTGAGTCGTCCGTAAAATTGTCTTTCTGAAGTTGAATTTCAGTTTTCATTTAATTCTGAGTCTTCTGTAATATTGTCTTTGTCGGGTTGAATTTTTGTTTTCATTTAATTCTGAGTCTTCCGTAAAAATGTCTTTGTAGGGTTGAATTTTTGTTTTCATTTAATTCTGAGTCTTCCGTAAACTCGTCTTTGTCAGGTTTAATTCCAGTTTTCATTTAATTCTGAGTCTTCCGTAAAATTGTCTTTGTCAGTTTGAATTTATTTTTCATTTAATTCTGAGTTTTCTGTAAAATTGTCTTTCTCCAGTTGAATTTACGTTTTCATTTAATTCTGAGTCTTCCCTAAAATTGTCTTTGTCAGGTTGAATTTATGTTTTCATTTAATTCTGAGTCTTCCGTTAAATTGTCTTTGTCAGGTTGAATTTATTTTTCATTTAATTCTGAGTCTTTCGTAAAATTGTCTTTCTCGGGTTGAATTTTAGTTTTCAATATGTTTTTAGCTGGCTTTAGTATGTTATTCTAAACGGTGAGTTTGGCGGCTTTCTAGTTCGGATGCTGTTTCAAGGAGGTAACACTAACAGGAAAGTATTAGAAACAAATTTTATACAAAAGAAACAAGAAAAGATGGAAAGGATAAAGCGTTCCAAATTTTGGAGTACTTTGTGGGAACTTATATGAAAGAGAGACAGAGAGAGAGAGAGAGCGTACGGAAAACAAAGTTTTTGGAATTTTAGTTTGTTTTTTAGTTTCGTTGAAGAGTTCAAGTTTCATTTAATTGTGAGTGTTCCATAAAATTGTCTTTCCTGTGTTCAATTTCAGTTTTCATTTAATTCTGAGTCTTCCGTATAATTGTCTTTGTCGGGATGAATTTTAGTTTTCATTTAATTCTGAGTCTTCTGTAAAATTGGCTTTCTCTGGTTGAATTTTAGTTTTCATTTAATTCTGACTCTCCCGTATAATTTTCTTTCCCGGGTTGAATTTTAGTTCTCATTTAATTCTTGGTCTTCCGTAAAATTGTCTTTGTCGGGTTGAATTTCAGTTTTCATTTAATTCTCTGTCTTCTGTAAAATTGTCTTTGTCGGGTTGAATGTCAGTTTTCATTTAATTCTGAGTCTTCCATAAAATTCTCTTTGTCGGGTTGAATATCAGTTTTCATTTAATTCTGAGGCTTCCGTAAAATTGTCTTTGTCGGGTTGAATTTCAGTTTTCATTTAATTCTTAGTCTTCTGTAAAATTGTCTTTGTCGGGTGGAATTTTAGTTTTCATTTAATGCTGAGTCGTCCGTAAAATTGTCTTTGTCTTGGTGATTTTTAGTTTTCATTTCATTCTGAATCTCCTGTAAAATTATCTTTCTCGGGTTGAATTTTAGTTTCCATTTAATTTTGAGTCTTCCATAAAATTTTCTTTCTTGGGTTGAATTTTAGTTTTTATTTAATTCTAAGTCATTCGTATAATTTTCCTTCCCGGGTTGAACTTTAGTTTTCATTTAATTTTGTGTCCTTTATAGAATTGTCTTTCTCGGGTTGAATTTTAGGGATACAAATTATTTTTAGTCTTAAAATAAGCAATAAAAACATACCTAAGAACATTCTTGATATTTAGGATCAAAATTGCATTAGCATTTAAGTTACATTTTTATATTTGTCAACCAATAAGCTAAAACATAGAATAAGAACATTCTAGAAAAATAGGATTGGAAGTCAATTAACAGAATATATTTAGGCTCCAAAATAATATAGTAAAGTCCGAATCTGATTGGTCAACGCGCCAAAATCTTCGGACGATTTTGTGATCCACTATTTGGGTATAAGTAACACTCAGTCAGCGAGTCATTCACTAAATCAGTAAAGCAGTAGCCGAAAGAAAGAAAGGAATTTGCCTGACAGAGTTGTCAGGCAAATTCCTTTCTTCCACATCCAAAGTTCATGACCTAGCTACAGATGGCCGCGAATCACTTTCAAAAGAAAAAACTGGCAAACTTTCTTTCATTAACGAGACGCGCTGTCGCCACAATCATAAAACACGATATTAACTAAATGTAAGTAAGAACTACTTATTTACAGACTCTGTTAACATCTAAACATGCACACATGTGTAAACAAATTTATTTTCTTCTAACTGGTCAAACTCTGTTTTCCACAAAGGCCATTTACAAATTATGTTTTTTTATTCGTTTTCACATCGTTTCATGTATATAAAATTGTTTGTTGTTTAATGTTCGTTGTGTCCTATTCCATTTCTTTTATGCGATGAAAATTTGTGTTGTATTTGTGGTGGAAATATTATTGAGAGCAATACACGTAAAATACGGACGAAAACTCGTTCATATGCATATCCACTTAAATAATTAATTATGTTTACCCCACAAATTTTAGTTTTCATTTAATTTTGATTCTTCCATAAAATTGTCTTTTTCGGGTTGAATTTTAGTTTTCATTTATTTTTGAGTCTTCTATAATGTTGTTTTCCAGCAGAAGTCTCGGGTAAAATTTTAGTCTTCTGTTTAACTCTGGTGAATTTCGGTAGAGTCGACTTTCGGTTTACTTCAGTTTTATTTCACGGGAAGCTTCTTGCTTGTTAGAATGCTAATCAGCTCTTCAAGAAGCCAGTGACGAACCAGTCTGCTGGCTAAATTTTTTCTGTCTCAACAGTCGACAAATAGTGGGAGGTAGCTTTTTGGTGACTTATAATCTGCCTTTTCCACTCTGACCAAATTTAAGAGCCACACGTGATCGATTTTGTTTTTCTTGTTAGAAATAAATTTTTATAGACTAGCAAACCTTTACAAGTGAGTTTGAGTCCCATTAGAAGCCCTAGTCGTACTGTCTTGTGCCACATCTAAGTAAAAAGCTTAGTAAATTACTGAAATAATTACTACTCTGATTCATAGAGGTTACTTTACAAAATCCTAAACGTGTTTGTTTGCTTTTCATTTCGCACTAATATCCTTGGGAAATGCATGAATTCATCTGTCCTTCCATAAGTGATGTGTAAATAGTAGGACAGACTGTGCTCGTTAGCTTTTATCATGTCACAGGTTTACAAAGAAAATTCTGAATTCAAATCCCCTTAAAAATGGACCTTGTGTCTAATCCTGAAACTAACAACAGTGTCCTCTCTTGAATTAATACAAGAAAAAATCTACCTAGGTTTCACCTATCCGTATCATCAGGACGATTCTGACTAAATAGGGGTTGGACCAAAACTAAATTTTATTGATTAAAAGACCGCTAGCAAAAATAAGATTAGTATAAAAAATAAATAATGAATAAATAAATGAATTAATGAATTAGAAAGAAAGAAAGAAAGAAAGAAAGAAATATATAATGAATCAATAAGAAAATTAAATCATAACTTATCTACCAAGTAGCCAACTTTTCTTGTCTTCAAAAATTAAGTATTTCCGACCTTTGATTAAATAATGTATTGGGATTGTTATAAGAAGCTTTGACAAGTTTCTCCTCCTTTCAAAGATGATAATATTTATTCCCCCGCTTTATATTTACAACAGTTTTTACTATCTCCAATTTTAATATAGGATCTATACCGAGGTTCTTTTTAATTTCCCATATATTGTTAAATAAACTAGTTCTATGTCTACTTCTATGATAGTAATATATTTTTGAAGGGTCGTTCGTGGAACGTATAGGAATTAATGAAGATAAGTAAAACGAAAATAAAGCAAAATTGAATAAGATTAAAAAGGAATACAAAAAATGCAGAAACTTCCAGAAGCCCCTAACAGGAAAAGGTGCGACGCATGCACAAAGAAGTAACCCTCTCGGCAAAAGAAAGAAGCCCGCGCTCTTTCAGCAGTGACCAGCTGAGTGACAACCTAAATCTTTTTTGCTACTGGTAGGTGCCATGTGTTCGTCTTTAGACGACACGTTGGCTAACCTTTCCACTAGTAGCAGCTGTATCTTTTACCAACGACCCACAACTAAAAACACCAAATAATGGACTCATCAAGATCACAACTAAGACACCATATAATAGACTTAACAATAACAACGGTAAACACCGGATTTAGGACATATCTCCCAAATGCGTCTAACACGTTGTTAACGCCTTACATACCAAATTTGGACATATATACCCAAGAACGACTAACACATTTTAATACCTTAACTGGGAGACGCAACCATTTCATTTGTATTCTGGAAGAATTTCCTCATCCTCTGTTTGTTAAAGCCAGAAATAAAGGCAAAGTATAAAATATATTTTAGCCTCCTATCTTCTCTTCCTGTCTTCTTTCATATAATTCCTTGCAGCTTTCATATCCAAGAAGTTAAACCAGCAAGATAACGTGGGGTAAGAATAGAATAACCCAGAATGGAGTCAAATAGCTAACAACATAATTACCTTAAAATCCTATAAACCTACGTGTACCTTTTTAACATTTCTACCAACGTTACTATCGTTAGATCCATCTATGTATCTCCACCCTCTACACTATACACTCAAATCGACACTTCCCCTTTTGGGGGCAATTAGTTTTATAAGTACAATTGCATTTAGGGGGCTCAGTACGTTGATTATTCCTAAGTTTTTAATGCTACTGTTATTAATCAAACTTGCCTTATTAGGTATAGTACAGTAATTTAATTTAACCGTGTTCTAATTAAATACTTTGTATAAACTATTCGACGGAGAAAAGTTTTTCTTTAATAATCTAAATTCCTTCCCTATCTTATTAGCCACGGCCATATTATATAGTGGTGTAAATCATAAAATTTTCTTTGTGCTGTTGTTCCTATTATTACAAAGATTTGCTGCTTCATTCCTAAATTTGTAAATAAGTTTGGCCTTATAGCCACTGTTTTTTTAGCGCCCCTTCGTATTGGTGTTTTTTCTGGGAGAAGATATTTAACACTATATATATATATATATATATATACACTCATACACACACACACACACACAGATATATATATAGTGTTCAATATCGCCCTAAGGCGAGCGTGCGTCAGAAATCAACTGTTGCGTTCCAGTTGTTTATGAAATAGGAGTCGAGTGTATTGTAACCGAGGATATTATGACTGATCAGGATCGGTGTAGCTTGGGTTGTCACCAGTACGTTTATCTCTTTAAAAACGGGTGAGTTGTGATTGCCAATGGTGATGTCGCAGTTTAGTTCGCCAAGGGCGATAATGCTGTCATTGATCTGTTTCATATGGACGTCGGAATGGGTAATGTCTTTTCTGGTTTCTTTGGACAGCTGAGAGATCGGCACAATGCAGGTGAAGCATCCTGAGTCCAACATTACTACTGACAGCAAAGGTAGAACTGACGAGCAGTGACTACTGTGTGGAAGGTCTCTGGTATTTGAATATTTAATGGCGACTGTAGATGAGCGGAGGACGAACCATCACATTTCGTTCGATTCGTACGAAAAATCTTGTTCGTCAATGGACGGTGTATCATCATCCGTTGCGGTGACATGAGCCTGAGCGAGAGGCGAGTGACGAAATGGGCAATTGTGTCCGTGTTCTTGGTTGTTATACATGGAGTCGCTTGAGGTTGTGTTGGCACTTTTCATTCCCCGATCAAGATATTGTTGGATTTTTCACGCTCTACCGCTCGCCGTATAATGGTTATCCATTGTCTTGACGAGGTGGGGGTATAGGTTTGAGTTACAAGTTTTAACCTCTTGTCAATTCTGCATTGTTGTCTGTCTTGTATTTATTTTTTATGTGGACATAGACCTCTCTGATGGTGTTTTCGAGTCGGCCAGCGAAATATGTCAACTTCTCGCAGCAGATCCCAAGCTGTTGCAGATCCCAAGCTCGACTAAGGTGATGGACATTAGTCATCTGACTGCCGTTGGTCGTTATAAGGTATGTTTTCATCTATTCGAAGGTGGATGTATCCTGCTTGGAATCTACCATCTGCTTAAAAATGCCGTGGTCGAGTAAGTAATTGGCAACCTTGACAAATTCAGCTTCCAAGCTAAGATAGGTGGCAATTTCTGACATGACGTGGATCGTATAGGCCTTGTTTCGGACGGTAATAAACTCATTCACGTCATTTTCAGGGCTGAAGGTTTTTTTTTAGTCTCAGAACATCGCGCAAGGATTGTTGTTGTATTATTAGGCCGTAGTCGTCGGTTTTCCTAAATGAGATGGTTCTCTCTGCTCCCTGTCCCCGGTGCCGAATGTGAAGGTAACGTACCTGGGCATTCGAAGCGCGCACGAACGTGTCTGGCTTGTAGAGTGGAGGTATTTGTTGACCGCCCCACCTTACGGGCAAGTATGGCACAAGGCCTTTTTTTAGGTGGGACCGGGCGCAGGGCCGTAGCCCACACGCGCCCGGAGTTCCCAAAAATGCCCTCGGCCCCGTCGGCATTCCCCTTGTTAGGGGCGCCTCAGGCGCCGGGCAATTAACCCAACCCCCCTCGAAAGGGGGTAAAAGCCTGGGGGGAAGGCCCCCCGAGGCCGAAGGAAAATATACCACTCACCAAGCCACACCCGGCCTGATCCGCGCCTCCACCAGCACGGCCAACCGAAATGATGGATTGAAGAGTGGAAACCGATATGGCTGCCTTGAGCATATTTGACGAGGGAAGATCTCCAACCAGCGAGAGGTAATTTGCACGTATGCAGATTCTTACGAGATCTCACGATAGTACAAATACGCACGGTAACGGCTGAATGGGCTGATTTGTTCTGAGTGCATTTGTCCGACGAACGTGTTACATCTGAAGGAAGGAAGGAAGGCAAGAACCTGAAGGAGAGAGAGAAAGAAGGAAGGAAGGAGAACGAGGGAGAAAGCGAGTGAAGGAACAGCTACTGAGAGAGAAGGAGAAAGCGCTCGACTCAATACGCCCTGAAACTAACAACAGTGTCCTCTCTTGAATTAATACAAGAATCAATTTTCCTGTTGCCTTTTACGCCCGCTCTTGACAACAGTTGACCGTTTTATAGTCATGTTTGAGATCGAATTGGCCCTGAAAAACTTTTTTTTTGGGGGGGAGTTCATGATTGGTTGAAAAAATGACTTTTTTTATTGTAAGTTTATTTTTATATTTTAAGTAGATGAATGCGCAGAGCTAACCTGAGCAGTGACGTGTTTTATTCATTTTCTAATAAGCCGTCGTTCAGACAACATCCGGTTAATGTTACCTTTTTCGATGATTTCTAGGAGATTATATACAGTCAAAATAAATTCTTTCGTATCTCATTAACAGAGTCGCCAGTTATTAATTTTGAATTTTGAACATTCAAGATTATACGATAACGTTACCTGCCTGGGAGAAATTGTGTGCTAAAGCATAGCCCGGAGGAAATATCAGGAAAAGGTATTTCAAACATGCTGCCCTTTATACATGTTTTCCAGCCAATATTCTTGAAGTGAAACACGAGAATCTTAAGAAGAAACAAAAGAATCTTAAGAAGCCATTGCCACCAACTTTGCGATCAAGTAGGGAAAATCGCAGTTTCTTGCAAGAGAAACTTGACAAAGGCTTTACACCGGTAAGAAAAGTGTGGCACAATAATGCGTGTGTGTATATATATATATATATATATATATATATGGATGTATATATGTGGCTGTGTGTGTGGGTCTCTGTGTATTGTGGGTAGCCGGTGGAATCATCTTCAACATCTTAGAAGCGGCGCCAGAGTGTCTAGATATTCCTTTGTCTATTTTGGCGCGAAGACAACACAAAGAGCTATGCCTGCGAAAACCTACTAGACGGAAGAGAGGAGGAAGGATGAAGTCAATTAGGAGTGAGACTCCGAATCAGTCAGTCAGGAGCGAGACTCTGGAGCAAAGAGTCAGATATCCAGAGCAGTCGGAGTTTGGAATCAAGAAGGAAGACAAGGAGCGGTGAAGACGATGACTTGAGATGAGTCAGTATCTTTGGTAGCTGTGTAGGATTTTTGCTGAATTATCGCGATAGCCATACGTACACTCAAAGAATATTAAAAAGTGCCTAATTCACCTTCCTGCATTTTGCAGTTCTGAATCTGTGTTTGTTTCTTCCTTTCACATCCTGTTTGTTCTTGTTTTTTGTTTTTTTTGTGTGTGTGTTTGTTTGTTTTTTTGTACAGCCTATGAAATGCTCACACGGCCGGGTGTGAGAATTAACAACGGGTTCCACACCATGAGATGAACAGCAAAACCCCACGTGTGGTTTGTTGGACATTAAAGTTTCTGGCGAGAGAAACTTGACAAAGGCTTGAAGCTTTTACATGGACAAGTTGAACCTTGTTCCTTACTTTACATTGTTCAAACTTTTTTGTGGGTTAATTTTATTTGTAGAAAATCTATGTTTGAGTAAGTATTTTTCTCTTTCTCCTTTGTATAAACTTTCTTGTGGATTATTTTGTTTTTCAGAAACCCATATTTGAATAATTGTCTTCTTGTATTGTTCAAATTTGTTACTAAGCGCCTAGAATTTGAAATATTGAAACACTCGCATATGCAAATTTGTGAATAGTCACTTCTCGGAGTAACTCTTGTAAATAAATTATTTACAAACAAGAAAATTTGTGTTTTCTTCCTGTTTTCCCCTTCCCATTTTCTTTCAGACGTGGGTTAAAAGTTGAATTTATCTGAAAGTGGATATATTTTCGACATTGGTAAATTTCTGCTCTTTTGAAAATCACATTGCATTTTCCCTTGTGCGTGACATCTTTAAATTAGGTTCCCTTTCTTTCTGTATGTTATGATATTGTGACGGTGCCATTAAATATTTATCCCAGGACGGGAGTTTATTTTTCGCACGTGTGAAGTCGAGGCAGTCTGGCACTTGATCCCTCGCAGAATCAATCCTAGTTGAGAGTCCTTTCTCAGGCATATGGGAACTTGCAGATAATGTGGGGGTTAATTTGGGCTAGACTGACCACCGCTAGCAAGGGGTTTCCATTTTTCACGTTACACACACCTACCAGACCACTTCGTCTTCCTACACCAAGGATAATGTAAGATATGGGCATCTAGGTTTAGATATAATAATATTATCCATCGTAGTCGACAATTCCAGTTTCCCGTGTAATATTTTTAAAAGGCGAATAGCGAGAATAAATTGAGGCGAATGAAGCTGAAAAGGAACATGCAAAAAGAAGGCAACTCGATAGGCAAACAACACAACGAATAAGTTTCAACACGTGGGGACATTAAAATATAACAAGGTTTTTAATACGCCAAGGTCCAAACAAATATTTATAGGGTTCGGCTCTGTTTCCCAGTAAACAGTCTCCGACATAAATGTCTCTTTCTTCTTTTTTCTTTTCTTTCTACTTTCTTTAAATTGAAAGAGAGAGAGAGAGAGAGAGAGTATACAATGGCAATACTTAGGAAGGGTGGAGGGAGAAAACGGTTTTACGGTGTACTTAGCTTTTTCGACGGATTTCTTCGCAGAGTATTTTCTTTAACGGGCTAGCGGGATTCTATGGAGCTCGGCTTGAAGGCGTCTGCTATCGCCTGTCTAAGAGTTCTATTTCGCTTCTTCACCCGGAGTTTTGGCGACAGTGTCAACACATCTTGTCACACCAACTGCTGTCCTAAAACTAAATTCTTTATCCCTATTTCCGCTGACGAAAAGGGTGCTACTTCCGCTTTAGGGTTCTGGCCAATCACTTGGCCTCTTTCTTCTTCCTTCACCCTGCCAGGCGATTCATTTGGGCTACTATACGTCCCTATACCCACTTCCTTATCCATCCGGTCACAGAGTGCAACATCTGTTGGCTTTCATTCTGACTTGGATTTGTTACTTCGGCCGCGAGGAATTGACCTACATTCCTTATTCCTCTTTTAACGGCCAGTCTTTGGCGGCCTGTTAATTCAAACACGGAGGGGTAGGGGGAATTTCCTATTTCTCTCCTCTCAGTGGTAGACCATGTGACAATATGTAGACTACTCTAACTAATTTGCATACCTAAGAAGAAATACGCAAGACTAAAGAGAACTGCAAGCTGAGAAGTACGAAGCAGCACTTCGTAACAAATTACGTCTCCAGTACAAAGTGGTGGTGGTGGGGAATTCCTGTGACTTGCAGTAAGTTAGAACTCTAGCCGCGGTATTACTTTTTCTTTCAAACTAATACCCATGGGATAGGTATTAACCACTACTGTACTTCTATAAGGATGGCTTTGACATTAAATAACCCATGAATGTTGATATGCCGTTAAACAAAGAATCCAAACCAAACTAAACACACACATGGTAAAAATGAACTGATTTAACTTTGAAAAGGGGGAAAAAAGAAAAGAAAAACAGAGTTGCAAAGGACAGAAATAGTTGGTTGGTTGGATGGTTGGTCGGTTGGTTTTATGGCATATTAACCCTTGTGGGTTGTTTAAAGCCATATCCTGTTTATATATATATATATATATATATATATAATTTGTAAACGAATAGTTATTAGGTAACTTTATTTTTAAACGAATTATTAGAGCTCATTTGTTTGCACACACTTGAATGGTTTCAAATGTAATCAAACACTAATATTTCTATTTAATATTAATCATTCGTTTGAACAAAGTTAAATGGTGTCAAATATAGTAAAGGATTAAATAGTTCTATTTGACTTACAGATGAGACCTTAATAGGTACTCACACCAAGGAGTAATGGCAATGAAAGGATACTTCACATTCCCCGAAGCTCCAGGCCCATCAGACAGTTTAGTGTTATACCCAAGACATTCATCTGGTGGTGGTGGTGGTGGTGGTGGTGGTGTAGTCGGCGTATTTTACTGCCTCAGCCAACTGGGCGGTAACTAGTCAGTAAAAAGAATGAAAACACGCGTAAACATTAACTGATGTAATGCTAATGAGAAGTACAGAAGAAAAAAAAAGGTGAATACGGCTGTTATGAACTCATAGACACAAATATAAACTGTTACGTTCTATTCTTAGAACTCAGTAATTGGAGAAGAGAAAAAATGAGTCAGTGACATTTTTCAAAGATAATTGACTGTTTTTGAATGTGAGTGTATATTAAGATATTGATCAAGTCACGCTGAAAGCGCCGGTTCCCACTAGATCACCGAAGTTAAGCAGCGATGGACCTGTTTGATGCTTAAATGAGTGACCACTTGAGCAAACAGCAGGTACTTTTGTCACTCCCACTCTATAAACATTACCATATCTCTTCCAATTCCTAAAATAAAAAAAAAGAAATACAGCGAGCGGTTTTACATCAAAAAGCCGCCGCCGTTAAAAACCAGAAGTCAACGCTTAGAATGGAATTTACATTACAAACATTTCACAAAACCAGCAAGAAAGCTTTCATTTCTTGGCATAAATTCCGGCCTTTTTCGACCCATTTTCGCCTTGCAAACCCTTCGTGGGTGCGTGGTTATTGACCAGCAAGTATAGCACTTGACCTCGTTGTCCAGTTTAAGCTATAATCAGATTTGGGTCCAAGTTTAGCTGGGCTCATCAGGCCCACGATGCACTAAGCGGGCTAATGACCAGCATAGACTAGCAGGGCTCGAACCTCGGCTCGTGTCCGACCTTCCCCTCCCATAAACTCCACTATAATCAACCTTCGGATCAATGACCTTGTGTCAAGTCTTGTCTGGTGGGAGGCAGAGACAAATATGCCTTGCGAACCCCTAGTGGGTAAGTGGTCATTGACCAGCAATTATAGCACTGGGCCTTGCTGTCCAGTTTATGCTACCAAACAGGCATACGTGCCTAGACCCAGATTTAGATCCATGTCTAGCGAGGCTCATCAGGACCACATTGCACTAAATGGGCCAATGACCAGCATAGTCATAAACTCCGCTATAATCGACCTTTGGGTCATTGACTTTGTGTCGTGTCCTGTCTGGAGGGAGGCAGAGACAAATCAAGCCTTTTGGCTGAGTGGGATTGACCAGCAAGAATAGCACTGGACCCCGTTGTCCAGTTTAAGTTATAATCAGGTATCCGTGCCTGGACCCAGATTTGGGTCCATGTCCAGCTAGGCTCATCAGGTCAGGTCCACATTTCACTAAGTGGGCTAATGACCAGAATAGTCCAGCAAGGCTCGAGCCTCGGCTCGTGCTCAACCTTCTCCTCCCCTAAATGCCCACTATAATCGACCTTCTGGTCATTAACCTTGTGTCAAGTCCCGTCTGGTGGGAGGCAGAGACAAATAAAGCCTTGCGTGGCCCTATGAGGCATGATTGAAGTGTAGTATCTGTTCCACGGATATTTTACATTCAGATCACCCGAGCGCCTCGCTGAGCAATACGCTCACACAGCGATCCCTCCTCTGTGATTGATCTTGCCATTTGGAATCGTTCCTGCTGAGACCCCACTTTCTTGTGGTTGACGCTAACCAGTGGAACACTTCAACTGCGACCCCACAACTTGAGGTTGATCCTCGAACGTATCAGCTCCCCGACTCGGCTCTGTTTAGAGAAGGAGGTCTCTACCCTTGAGTTGATCTCCGGCAATTCCCCCGGAATCATCGAAGCAGACGGCCAGAAAGCAACTAGGAAGCAGGAGCCTCCCGATTCCAACGGTTCACTCGAACCGAACGCGGTTCTGTTGAAGGAAAGAACATCCTGGTCTCCTCACCTTTGTTCCGATTCGCCGGCATGTCGCTAGTAGTGCCTGTTCTACTGATTGCCCGCTCCAGTCCGCCCAGAGGGAATGTGAAAAGAAACAGATTTCAGAGATCGGTCGACTTATCGCTGCGCTCTTATAATTCAGGTCGATTCCTCTCTTACAAAAAAAGAAGAAAAAAAAAAAAGAAAGAAGAGGATAAGACTATTAAAAAGCCCTAAACCCTCAGTGAATTTTATATTTCTTTTGCCTTTATGTGTCTACCTTGCAAATCTATTTGAGTTGTAATCTTTGTGATTCGTCTCGGATTTTAGCTATAAATATCATTACTTTTCCATCCCCTTTTGTTCTTAAACCTTTTTTTTTCTTATTTTCCTCTGGTTATCTTGTAGATTTTATAATAAATTTATTTATCATTGAATCTCCAAATTGTCTTATGTTGATTTTGTGAGTGCTTGCCGCTTATTCTGCTGTGATTTATCGAGAGTCTTCGATCGAAGAAATTCCCTCTCCATAGTTCGCCTTTTTTTATCGAACCTTGGGCATTCTTGCTATTCCATTATATATATATATTTATCATTCTCGTTACGCGCCAGCTATCGCAGTCCCAACGAAACCCTGATCGTAACAAAGAATATAAAAAAGAGATCAAACAGGGGTTAATTGTGACAGAGTGGTCATATAGCAAATAGATAAACAAATTAATTGTTTGATAAAAGGACAAATCGAGATAATTTGAGTGAAGTATATTCTTCACACACACACACACACACACACGTGCACACAATTTTGACGAAATAGTTTACAAAGTCTGTTATTGTTTATAAAAATACCTAGATAAGATATACAAGGCTCAGTATGAATAATATTTTAACCAGACGGGGCTTCGCCTTGCCACACACGGAGGAGACTCTGCTTTCAACCCGCTGAATGTTTCTACTTGGAAATTTCCTGAGGTAACAGAATAATTTACTGTCCACTCACGTTGTGTTTTTAAGATCCGGACAACGACTCCGTTAATCGGAGTCACCGCTTTAGCAAATAGATGTATGCAACCACACAATTAAGTAAGGGAAAAATCTGCACCCGGAAGCAAATAAAAACACGGCTTGGCAAGAATAACAACATTTAATGTATTTTAAAGGAAATGTTATTCAACAGTTTTTACATTCAATGCCCTAAAGTCCACTGGGTTACAATATATTATGATGTCATTTAAAAAAAAACATTACGTGCTTAAAGTAATTATTGTTTGAAAAGCTGGGTCATATCGAATTGACTTAGATATTTAAATAAATAATTTTATTTTAAGTAAATATATGATTTGGTTTGGTTTTGTTTAGTTTTTTTTATCATAGCAACCATTATGGAATATTTAATGTCAAAGCCATCTTGTAGAAGAACGGTTGTGATACTGTTTAACTGTAAGCTGTGTGAGGTTCATATATTTCCCAAGAGTATCAGTCCGAAGTTGCACGTAATAGTGTGACTGGATTTTTAACTTGCTTTCTATAATGTCGCAGTTCAGCACGTTAGCCACAACACCATGGGGAGTACTCGCAACTGCCAAGTAAATTGTTTAAATTGACTGCTTAGAAAATGTTGAGGCAACCTCAGAAACAGACGAAAAATACAGAGGAAACTATGGAAACAGATGCAAAATACCTTAGAAAATAATGAGGCAACCTCGGAAACACATGCAAAATAACTTAGAAAATACTGGCAACCTTGGAAATAGATGCAAAATAGCAAAGACAATACAGAGGCAACCTTGGAAATAGACACAATGTCACTCAAAGATAAAGGCAACCTCGAACCCAAACAGAATATAACGTAGAGAATATACAAGCAAACTCTGACCTAAACGTAACATTGTTTCCTCTCGTCAGGAGT
Source organism: Sepioteuthis lessoniana (assembly GCA_963585895.1). Taxonomy (NCBI): domain Eukaryota; kingdom Metazoa; phylum Mollusca; class Cephalopoda; order Myopsida; family Loliginidae; genus Sepioteuthis; species Sepioteuthis lessoniana. The sequence goes on along the minus strand of OY757926.1, from coordinate 41,120,989 downwards.
GCTATTCCTTTTCTCGCTGGTACCTCGTGTGTAGAAGTATCAGAAGGTTCGAGAAGTATCAGTAACCAAATTCTATGGCCTGAAAGCAGTTAATACGTCCTGCTCCTTTCTCGTCAAAGGTATTCATTGGAACCGGCCAAAGTCCATACACTAGCTGCTCGGGTGTTTTTAGTCAGCGCTAAGGATGGAAAATCTGTCGGTAGCTTGCCAGAATTATTGGGACGTCTTGTCGCTTCGAGTGCCTGATCAAAAAAGAGACCCGATTCAGGGAACACGTGACCAAATCCAACTTCCGGAGCCAGCCACATGGGCCCCTCTCTATTTTCGTTTATTTACGTAGCAAGATACGAAACCAGAGACATTGAAAGGCAGACAAAAAAATAGGCATTAAAAATAACATACATTTTTCCTTGATAAAAAATTTCCAACACTCATAGAATACTTTGAAAAAGAATATGGGTACTTACGAAATATTGGAGAAACCTACACCAAAGAAGAAGCATACAAAACAAAATATCAAAAATTAAAACTATGGGGAAATCAATTAAACCAAAGAAAAATAGCTTTCTTTAATGCTTTTAAAAGCGAAGAAACGACAGAAATCTATAAAGAATTTATGAAAATGGATGAAATATTCATGCCAAAGATTTCGAAGGAAAAATAACACAAGACACAGAGGAAGAGAAAAAATCAAAACAAAACTAAACCTCATGAAATTAAAAGCACAAACGGAAATATGGGAAGACAAAACCATTCCTTACAAGAAAGACAAAGAGGGTGGCCAAGAATTAATTGCAGAAATCAGGGAACTTTGTCCCACAGAAACACAACAATTCTTATCCACAATATGGGAAAGGGAGTGTGTAAGGGTTAAATTCTACTCTGACCTGAAGAGATCGATATCTCGGTCATTGTCCTCTGTAGAAGGCTGTTACGTAGAATGTGTATCGCAGAGGACAGTATGGCACTTGACACTCCATAAAATAAATCCCGGTCAAGACTCCTATTTCGGGCGTATGATAAGCAGACCAATAATGTGGAGGCTAACTCGGGGCTAGACTGACTCAAACGTTGGTAAGGGGTTGCCAATTCACTTTCACATACACCACCAAGTCCTTTGTCTTACTACCCCCTCAGATCACGGAAGAACGAACTTATAGGTTAGATAATATTAACTGTAGACAGATTTCCAAAATTCTCTTGTAATGTTTAGGGAGGCAATAAGACGTTAGTGAGAATTAATGAAAGCGGTTCGAGGCTGAGATAAGATACATGCAAAAGAAGTCAAATCGAGAGGAAATAACACAACCAAAAGAGTTCAACACAAGGGTGCATTTAAAATATAACAAAATTTTAATATGCGATGATTAAACAAATAATGATGAGATTTAAGAAACAATTCCTTTTTCTTTTCTCTTTTTTTAAAATACCGGCAATATTAAGCCAACAGGAAAACATCAAACAAAAAATGTCTCTCAACAGTCCTTTTTCTTCTTTCTCTCTTTTCTTTCTTTCTTTTTCTCTTACTTGAGCAAAAGTGTCTAAGCTGCCGGACTGAGACGTGTAACAATGTTCATTCAATAAATTTAACAGCATCTTTACAGTTTCTCTCTTTTTTTGAATGCATACAACTTTTCAATACTTAAGAATTGTAGAAGGAAAACGGTTTGTACTGTACTTATCTTTGACGGGTTTTCAATTTTCAAGGGTTTTTTTGTCTTTTTTGCAGGTGAGTGCCTTTTCCTGGAGCTGGTTGACCTCAGCGATCTGGTTCTGACGCTGGCTTTGTCCAAACTGAAGACACTCCTTCAAATTTCTCTAAAGAGTGCTTTTTTTGTGCGAAGAGCCTGTGGACCAATCATCCGACTTTTCAAACACCTCGCGGAGTCATGCCACTGGATTGACTTTGACTTCTTTCATTCAACAGACCAATGGGCATAGGGTGCAGATAGCTTGCCCCCTCTCTCTCCCCTACCACTTTAACGGTTTTTCTTAGTGCCTGTTGATTCAAATAAAGAGGGGTAAGGGTATTGATCTCCCCTTCACTCTCTCTCTCTATAGCATACCACGTCACAGAGTGCAAAAGAGAGGAAGAAAAGCCTAGAAAAATCCTAAACAAATAAGCTACATAGCTGAAAAATGTTCAAAAAAAAAAAAAAAGAAAAAGAAAAAAGAAAAATAACCAAGGTGCCCTTAAAAAAGTTTAGAGTAAAATTTGCAATGTAAAAGAATTTAAAAGAATAAAATTTGCAATATAAAAGAATTTAAAGTAAAACTTAATATGAAGAGAATGACACTATAGCCAAATTTAATATTCAAAGTAATGTTTTTAGGGTGATTTAGTATGAAATTTTAAACGGTAAGTTCCGCAGCTTTCTAGTTCGGATACTGATTCAAAAATATAACACAGACAGTAAAGTTTTTGAAAAAGAATTTTATACAAAAGAAACAAGAAAGAAAGGGATAAAATAGAAAAAGTGTTGCAAATTTTATTGTAATTTGCGGAAACTTATCTAATAGAGTGTCCAAGAAACAAAGTTCTTTGAATTTGAGCATTTTTTTTCCTTTTTAGTTTCGTCGAAATGTTTGTTTTCATTTAAATTTGAGTCTTCTGAATTTTTGTTTATTCAGCAGAGTTCACGGGTTAAATTTAATCTTTCAGTTTATTTTAACTGAGTCTTTTTAATTTTCATTTAATTTCAATTGAGTCTTCTGTAAAGTTATCTTTTCAGTAGAATTGTCGGGTTGAATTTTCTTTCAGTTGTTTAACTTTGTAGAATTTCGGTAGTCGACTTTCGTTTGATTTAAGTTTTATTTCTTGGGAAGCTTCTTGCCTGTTTGAATACCAATCGGCTTTTTAAGAAGTGAGTGACGAAACCTTTCAACTGGCTATTTTTTCTGTCTAAATAGTCAGGTCCCCAAGTTTGTACTGAGGGCCCAATAGTAGTTCCCAACAAATAACGGGAGGTAACATTTTGGTGCTGTATTGTCAGGGATTACTTCTGCCTTTTCCACTCAAGGCAAAATTAAGTGCCATACGTGGTCGGTTTGTTTCTTTGTTAGAAATTAATTTTTATAACCATTAAACATTCAATATGGAAAAATTAAGATCAATAAAAGGCGTTTAGGCTCCAATAGATACAGTAAAGAAAAATGGAGCAAATTTGTTTGTAAAATAAAGAAAAAATGTTGGAAGTTGTACTGCAAAATAGTCAAGTTGAAAAAGAAGAAATTAATATCGGTAAAAACAGGAACACGTTCGTATTTTAAAAATACTATATTACTATTGTAAACAATTGTTCTGATTGCGGCTGTATAATATACAAAATAAAAATATAATAGTCCACTTAAGTGAAGTCCTTGTGTCATATATACGAAAGTTTAACGTACCTCATATGGCCCCGGTTCACAGCTGGAATTTTAGCAGAGACAATTTTAACATCTGCTCGTTGCCTATATTGTTAATAGAAAGAGGCTTAGAGCTGTCTTAGATATCCAGCGCCAACGTCTTGGAAGCCTGCGACTACTTCATTTGAAAAGACGTGCCGACCAATTATATGGTGTCATATAGAGAGTGTTGCCGACCCCAGGAGATAACCCACTTATAGTTATATGTATATATTTATTGCAAGAGAAAGTTACAAGAGAGAAGTAAACATTATGCTAGTCATAAAAATATGACAGTGTCCCTTATCAAGGCCTACGAACCTAAAACTAAAGAATGGTTAACTGAAATTAACAAATTAAATAGGAAAATTGTGGGCCCAAGCTGTAGGATATTCAATAAAAAAAAGTGACCAAGAACAAGAGGAAATAGAAGAAAGCATTTATTCTTTGACAGCCACCTCTAAAATGCACGATTTGTTGTGTGTTGGATGATAGAATAGAAAAAATTCTACGACCATAGAAAATTTAGAAAGCTATATACAATGTACGAAATTTATCGGGAAAATTATGAATAGAAAGATATGGAAATCCCCTCATCCTTTGAAAAATCCTCGACTTTTGGAAAAGAGAAATAAGTTCGTAGCAGACAAAAAGATTCCCTCCCTGTTTCTACATAAGAAAACTTTGCTACGAACGCACGCAAAAAAATGTATATAAAAAACAAAAAAAATCCCTATTGCAAATTGTGTTATAGTATTAGGCACAAAATTAGTTATTGTAGTAAGTATCCAAATGTTGCGCCCAGAAAAGCTTGATGTAGAGAATTGAATCTTTGTATTCTATGCTCTAGCGCACGACATAAAAATGAAAGCTGCCCAGGAATTTTTTATCAGTTACCCTTTCAATGTGACCAATGTAAAACTAATTGATATGTCACTCCCTTATGCAAGCAAAAAACAAAGATAAATCCGCGATCTTTTCGACGGTATACACCAATTTGAAATTACCAGAAAAACCATATTATTTGTCAATAGTCAGTGTTACGATGACCAAAGGAAAAGAAACCCCCAAGTTTAACTGCTCATTTGACACTGGAAGTCAGAGATATTATTTCTCTGAACGTAGCATTAATAAATTAGGTTGTGGTGAATCTGATCTTGTTTAAGTAAAATTCAAACTAAAACCGTTTCAAGGTTCCAAAGTTAATAAAATTAAATCAAATCACTTTGGAAATCGAAGAAAAATAATTACCTTTACCTGTCTTAGGTAAGATGACTTCGACATTGAATTTAAGTTCGACGACAATAAAAATGTCTTACGGAACCTGAGAGACTTAATCTACAATTAAGCGTTTGCTAACTGTAACGAGGAAGTAATTCACGTTCACGTTCTCATAGGAGTAGACGTAAAATGTAAAAATTATAAACTTCATAAAAAGGTTTGTTTGGATGTTTGCTGGTAGTATTCCTTCCTTTGGAAATAGCCGATAGTTTCTCCATAAAAACCAAATAAAACCTGTGGGAAGAAAAAGTATCAAACCCCTTGAAAACAATTACATCCATTTATTCGCATTGTCCTACCTCTCGCGAAAATTTCGTATTGAACCCGAAAAAGTTTGGTAGAGAAAAATTTAGAAAAAATGTTTGATGTTGATAATTTGGGATTTTCCCTTAGTGAAGATAAATCTCTCAGTGACTATGACAAAGCTAAAATAAAAGAATTTGAAAATTCCATCCACCGCAGAAACAATGCGCACTTTGTGGATTTACCATGGGGTGAAAATAAAATTAAAATAGTCCTTTCTAATTATCCTGTAGCATATAAAAACTTGAAAAAGCTAATAATCACATTGAAAGTAAAAATTCGATAAAAGGATATAACGATGGTTTTTTTTTTATGAACAGGAGATTGAGGGAATAATTGAAAAAATTAAAGTAAATCCCTTTGAATTTTATAATTATATCTGGATATCACACTGACCTGTGATCAAGTTTAATGCTCAAATAACGACGAAAATAAGACCAGTTTTCAATTGTTCGTTAAAAAATAACGATGCAACATACCGGAGAATTAACCTTTTAAGTGACATGCAAGACTTCTGCTTCTTTTTAAAACCAAAAACAAAACAAAACATGTAATGTTAGCCGACATCAGAAAAACCTTCTTGATGATTAGGCTGAACCCCGAAAATATAAGAACAGATTCTGTTTCTTCCTCAAGGAAGGAGAGGAATTAATATGCTTTAGATACACTACCTTAATCTTCGAATTCAACGCATGCTCATTTATTCTAAACTTTGTTTTAAAACATCTTGCTGAACGATTTCAAACTGTTTTCTGTGCCGAAATGTAACTAAATAACCTTTATGTTGATAATCTATGTTAAACTAGTAATTCTACTGAAAGATTAATTTCGTTATATTCCGAAACTGTAGAATGACTAAATTTAGGTAAATTTGATTTAAAAACCTTTTTATATAAAACTTCTGAGCGTTCCAAAATAGAATATTTCGAACCCCAGACCCGGACATACAAAATGCCATTAATATTAGGCCCCATACATATAGATACCCCTCTGACAGCGATCTACAACTAACAACTCCTAATTGTTTCATGCGCCCTAATGTTAACAGTAAACTCATACTAAAACCTAACGTTCTAAACATATGGGAGACTGTCTACCTTCAAGAGATGTATTAGTAACAACAATTGAATTTCGTGATGAGATGTTGTTTAAGTTCCGAGAAATATGGTATGTGGAATACTTGCTATGCTTCAGAGAAAACTGCAGGGAGTTGCATGAAACCAACTATTCGGAGAAAATTAGAATTGATGATGTAGTTCTAATAGAAAAATCCTGTCAAGCTCAGACTTTATTGGCAACTTTGGAGAGTAGTTGAACTTTTCCATGAAGAAGACAGCAAAATACGTTCAGTTAACGTGAAAAGGGGAGATGGATTAACACAAAACATTTGATAAAACATCTCTATCCATTGGAGTTGACTTTAACTCAAGAAACGATTTTTAGACTATACAAACAGAAACGATTTTAGACAATACAAACAGAAACGATTTTTAGACAATACAAACAGAAACCATTTTTAAACGATACAAACAGAAACCATTTTTTTGACAATACAAACAGAAAATATTTTTAGACAATAAAACAGAAACCATTTTTAAACAATACAAACAGAAACAATCTTTTAGACAATACAAACAGGAACAATTTTTTAAACGATACAAACAGAAACCATTTTTTAGACAATACAAACAAAAACCATTTTTTAGGCAATACAAACAGAAACCATTTTTAAACAATACAAACGGAAACAATTTTTTTAAACGATGCAAACAGAAGCCATTTTTTAGACAATACAAACAAAAACCATTTTTTAGGCAATAAAAACAAAATTCATTTTTTAGACAATACAAACAAAAAACATTTTTAGACATTACGAACAAAAAAATTCTTTTTAGACAATACAGACAAAAACCATTTTTTAGACAATACAAACAGAAACTATTTTTAGGCAATACAAACAGAACCATTTTTTTAGATCGACTAAAATGTAATGTCGACTTATTCGTCGTAATTTACAGCACACCATCTTGTTGTGGAGCCGATAAGCACGTCGACTCCGCAAATGATTGATAAGGTTAAGCGTTCGATTAATGACAGTTAAAAGACAATGAAGGAAATAAAGGCGAGGTAACAATATAACAAAGATGACTATTTATTTGTCGTGTTTACAAGGGCGTATGTAAAGTTCGTGATAGTTGTTGGTGTCTTCAGCTAGATGGTTGGTGTCGGTAGCTGGTATGGTCGAGGCCGTAGAGAGGTAGTGTTATATTCCGTGTTTGTTACACTTAGGTTTCCTTTCGGTCCTCGTGGGGAAGGCACGTAATTAAAACTTGTGTTAGCAACACGATAAAATTATAACTAAAATTTCTTCCTTACTGAAAATGTTCGAATACAAAAAACACAAGGCCGGCTTAATGAACAACAATGCGCATTTATTAATGCAAAAAAAAAAACAAAAAACAAAACAAAAAACGAATCAAAACAAAATTAAAAGCAACAGAATGTCTATGCGCCTTCTTGGCGGGATTTGATCGGTAATTCGGCTGAGTCTTTTGAAGCCCCCTCCACCCCGCAAAAAAAAACGGGAGATTGAAATTTACCTAGGAATACCTTTCCCTTCCCGTTTTGTTGGTATTAAAATTTTGGGACATACCTTATAAAATTTTCTTGTTAGGGCAAAATGGTTTCTTGCTGCGCGCACGTGCTAGGGTTAAGATGGAGGAAAAATGTCGATTCTGGTAGGGGCTTCGGCCAACGGAGTTCCTTTCCGGGATGACTGGTAACTAATTGTTTTGTTTGTTTGTTTGTTTGTTTTTCCTTTACGAAATTTTCTTTTTTCCCTTTTTTGAAACCTTGAATGGAACGCGACGCCTAGCTCTGGGTGAGAGCAGAGAACCCCCCTTTTTTGTTGTTGGAATTGAAATCCTTGCTTTGTCGGCAAGGGTTCTCTCCTCGTCAAATCCGAGCCTTCATCTTTTGCTTCGTCCTCAAGACTGAGAAAGATCAGCGGGCTAGCAGTCCCTTCTTCTACCCCCTTTTTCGCAGCAACAGGCATCCTGTGGTTTGATTGGCCCATCAACCTCTCGTCATTTAAAATGAAGGGCTGACTCCTACCGTTTTAGAGAATTCTCTCCCTCCACTCTGGACTGCATGTTTCAAACTAAAACAGGGGAACATGTGCCAGCAAGTCTCCCCTAATGATTCCTCCTCACGCTTGTGGGACAGAATATGTGAATATAACAGTAGCTAGATGATCGAAGCGAGTAGCTGGTGTTGGTCGAAGTCGTAGAGAAGCAGCTAGATGTTCGATGCGAGTAGCTGATGTTGGTCGGAGTCGTAGCGAAGCAGCTAGATGTTCGATGCGGGTAGCTGATATTGGTAGAGATTGGTAGGTCGATGTCCCGATTTGAAGTACATTGGATTAACCGGGGGTGTCGATGAGGTTGCTAGTCGAAATCGTAGTGGGTCATACGAAAATTATCGTGCCTCTGCTGTGCTAAGGCACTCGAACGGACAGGGGAACCGACAGCTAAGGCTAACCAGTGCCTTAGCGCTGCGCGGTCGTTCAAACGGGCAAGAGGACCGACAGCTAAGGTCGCTGTACCTTAGCACTGCGCAGTCGTACGAACGGACAAGGGAACCGACAGCTAAGGTTGCTGCACTTTAGCGCTACGCAGTCGTGCGAACGGGCAAGGGAATCGACGGCTACGGTCGCTGTACCTTAGCGCTGCGCAGTCATGCGAACGGACAAGAGGACAGACAGCTAAAGCTAACCCGTGCTCTAGCGCCGCGTAGCCGTGCAAACGTATCGAGCAAACGGACCAGGAAGCTGAGGCTAAGATTTGCGGTATCTTAGCGCTGCGCAGACAGGGGACCGATAGCTAAAGCTAACCCGTGCTTTAGCGCTGTGCAGCTAAGCGGACGAACGGACAACAAAACCGACCGAATGGTTAAGACCGGATGGTCTTAGAGTTCTCTTCGTGTTTGCCTCCTGGCCGTCTGTTTCGACGAGTCTGTAAGGACTGTCAGAGATACTCCAATCCGCTGAAGAGGCCCTCTAATAGTCCTTAAAAGGACCTTTTGGCATATCTAGTTGATGTAAAGTGAACGCGACCACGAGATGTAGGATTCAGCCTTGGAAGTAAGGCGAATGCGACCACGAGATGTAGGATTCAGCCTTGAGAGAGCTTCCTTTTGAAAAAACGCGCCGCCTAACCGTCGAAAAAGGCTTATTGAAATCCAACAGGAGCAGTGACAGAGTAACAAGGCCGCCAGAGCGTAAAGTTCAATTCTAAAAAAATAGGAGCGGAAATACAGTACTTCTTTAGCCAGGGATAGGCTTCGGAAGATAATCCACTTTATTTTGATAGAGTTACTTTTGACAGAGGAGCCCTATTAATGATGTAAATGTCATTTATTCCCTTTTTTCTTTTAGTAACGGCAGGTCAGCGTTATATAAGGTTTTACATCCGGTCATAGCCGGATGTAATGTTTAAGGTTTGAGTGATCCGGTTTGTTTACGTTTTTTTAGGCGGGTCACGAAATCTTGCCAGTAATTATTTAAGATAATATATGTGTATATGTTTGTGATAGTGAGTGTGTGCATCAAGTTCTGTTATGTGTATGTCTGTGTGTATCTTGTCAGGTTCTGTTTAATGTCGGTTTAGATTTATCTATGATGTTTTTCTTTTATTTGGAGTAATGTGCATTCTTCGGTTAAGTATATTAGCATTATTTTAAACATGCTATTATTGCATTCGTAAAGGTGTTTTGGAACCGATTTTTCTTGTTTTCTGACAATTTGATGCAACTCTTGTATAAGGATACCCCATTGTTTAGAGTCTCAGTCGATCCTATGTATACTTTTTTACACTTGCAACATTCGATTACGTAGACTGCGTTTTTTGAATTGCAGCTTAGATTTTTATATATTAAGAATGTTGTTTTGAGGTTTTCGAAGGTATAGGGTTTTTCCTTCTATGATTATATTAAATACTCCACTTCTTTTATTCCTGCATTTTTTGACTCCATGCGTTGCGTGTTGTGTATAGATGAGGTGAGTATGTGTTTTAAATTTCTCATTTGTCTCTGGTTTTTAATGATTTTTGCTGTGTCGAGTATTTTTTTATTCTCTCATTGTTTTTAAGTTGTTCGAGATTTTTTATTATTTCTCTGAATAGTTCCACGAGTGGACATTCCGTGGTAAAGGTTTACATTTTAGCCTTGCCGTATAAGTCGAACCCTAGTTTTGTAAAAAATTTTCAGGTTTAAAAGGTTGACTTGTACGCTGCATTTTATTGTGACTAATTCTTGAGTGACATAATTTTATCTGCCTTGTATTAGAATTCACAAGAACAACAAAGATGAGAAGACAAAAGAAATTAATTATTTTTTTGGAATAAACGATCAAAAGAAAATCATTAAATAAACTTATGGAACAAATCTCTCCTATTACATTGATTTTAAATGATTACGACACAAAATTTTCAATTAAAAAAGTTAATATACTGCTTCACTCTTAGAACACTGAGCTCCCAATCTATTGGACCCTTACAACCTGTGCTTGTGGCTGAAAATATAAAATACTGCAATCTTTTATTTAGCAGGTTAGTTGGCTGTATTATTACTAGGGCAATAGCGATGTTGAAATGGGATTCCCCGGTCGGAATTCAAACCGTCTGGATATGTGAATTTTTCTATACAGACCATTTTGTTTCTAAATGTTTAAAATTGAGCAGTAGACCAACAGATGACAGCCATGTTATAATGTTTTTATTCCTTTTTATATGTAGTTGGACGATCTATGAACCAGTTGGGTTTTCGTTATCATATAATATCTTTTAATGCGAATAATGCAGTCCCATTAAGAATAAGCATTCAGTTCCTAATTGAACTTGAAATTGCTTTATTCTCATTCTAGTTGTATTGCTCTAATAAAAATTTCGCTTTGATGTGCTGTTTTTGTCGGGTTCCCATAACTTATATATATAATGAGAATTTTAGTAAATATGTACTGTGAAAAACTCTGATCTTGCTAATGCAATATTTTTAAAGGGATCTAATTCAACATATTGAGAATATCTGAATAAATTTACTCTTAATTAAAGATAAAGGTGGAAAATGTACTGTTAAAATATTTCCGAGTTTATTTTGCTAAAAATCATAATTGGGCTTTCCTCAGTCCACTGGTCGTCACTGAAGGATATCAACTTGCTTTTTCTTCTATTTATTAAAAAATCCATCGGGTCGTCTCATTTAAATATTTTTTGAAGAAATTGTCGTAATAATTCCTAAGCATTTAAATGTTCAGTGTCTTTCTTTTAAACCCTGGCTCAAATAACGAAAAGAGATGGTTTTTATTGATTGATTGATTGATTAATTGATACAGTATGTCAATCTATCAACGGTTATTTTGTGGGGTTTGAGTGGCTTGAGGTCAAGTCCAATGGGCAAGGCTGTGTTGCCGTTTGAATATCTGACTCCATATTTTGGTTATTTTATTTTACCCCCACGTTGGTTAGTCGGTGTAATGCGTTGCCCAAGAAAGTCCCAAAAAGAATTATACAAAAGAAAAGACAGAAACAGATAAGAGACGAAGACGTTTCTTTTATACTTTCCTCTATTTACTGGGTTCAACAAACATTCCTTGGATGAGGGAGTTTTTCCTGAATACATTGAAATGGTTGAATCCTCCAGTTAAGGTGTAAAAAATACGTTAATTCGTTTCATGTATGTAGGTGTCCGCATTTGGTATTTCGGGCTTCCATAAGGATTAGTTTTCTTTTGGAAGTTTTGTCAAAGTCCGGTAAGGGTTAGTTTAGAGTTCAGTAGTGGGTCTTGTATATTTCAGCATAATGTTGACCGAGAGAGGGCTGCTACTGGGTGAAAGGGACTAACCGACGCTACGTCCAAAGACGTATGCGTGGTGCCCAAACACCAGACAGCAAAATGGTGTTGTTGGTTCGATGGGCACTACCTGAAAGAGAAAGAATGCTTGGTCCCCTTTGTCAAGAGAAAATGTCTTTTTTCTTTTACGCATGCGTCATCCCCTTTTCCTGTTAGGGACCTCTGGGAGTTTCTGCAAATTTAATAGTTTTCTTTTTCTTTTTTTTTCTTTTTAATTTAAAATTTTTTTAAATTTATTTATTCGTTCCTAAAAATTTCATACCTAAAGGATAGGGAATTACACTCAATGTACATTTTTATTTACATTTTTGAGCACTTGTATTTGAAAGCGGTTTTTATTAACAATTATATGATATCAAGTATTCCTATTTAATGCAAGTAATTTGCACACAGCAGTATGGTTTAAAATATTCGTATCTAATGCTAATGATTATATGGGTTCAGGTAATTAATAGTTCGCACGGTTATATACTTCAAAGTGATTCATGATAATAATAATTTATAAATAATTATTCAAAAGCCCACAAAAACTGACACATTAAAAAAGTCATAACTTTTTTTTAATTTGATTTTTATATTATTTTTCAGATTTTATAAGTAATATTAGGCAATAGAAAAAGTTAAGTTACAATATGAAAAAATCAACTAAAATAATGAAATTTTACTATTCAAATAACAGATCTAGAATTTCAACAAAAAGAAAATACTGAGTTACCCATTTTAAGAAGAAGAATCCTCCGGGTATAGACATGTTAAAGAACTTACTTTACAAATTTAAAATTCATTGCACTGTGACAGACCATCCCCATCGCTGTCATTGTAAAAGTGTTTGCACAGAGACAGCAGTGAAAGGAATGTAGCAAAAAGAATTTCAAATCATTACTTAGTGCGGGAATTGTTTTGGCCGTTGGAGTTTCGAATTTATGTATTTCGTCCAATGAGAATGACTGATGCCATTCTACCCAGGTCACCTCTCCGGGCAACATAAAAGGCCGCGCTAATTATTCTCGTCCTCTCTTCGCTTCCTCACTTGCTAGCAGCAGGACAGACCAGTCAACATGAGAGAGCACATTGTTTCTCTTCTCTTCCTCACATACTTTTCGAGTAGGACAGACCTGTCTTCTCTTTCTCGTTAAAACCAGCAGCAGACCACATCACCACGAGGAGAGCACATCTAATTTATGGACAGTTAGTTCCTAAGAATTCATTCTATATCAACCCTCCTAGACCAACGGCTCTCAGAAGCATTAAATTGGATGTTTTAATCCGCCTCTGACATCAGCATTTCAATTCCTGCTCTGTTTTCAGCAACTCGTCTTTTGTCTTGACTACAGCAACTCGATTCCTGCTCTGACATTCAGCTACTTAATTCTTTCTCAACTCTACAACTGTTCTTTCCCTGCGACTTACAGCACAAGGGTTCTTTCATTCAGGCTGCCATTAAAGCATTGTTGAAGCTTATTCTCGCCTCCATCATATTCCTCCCAACATAACAGGAGGCACCTATATCCTGCCTTCCTGTTATAGGTATATTTTTACTGGTCAGTCTTTTATGGTCCACCCTGTAGTTTCAAATAACTATTCTTAATACAACAATTTACGGTTATATGTTAGCATGTATTCATATCTAATATCAATAATTTTCAAACAAGCTTTACTAATAATACAAAGAAAGAAACGAAAGTAAGACGATGAGGGTTTTGGGGGATTTTTTTCTAGTTTCGAGAAATATGATATCATCTGTCCTTTGATTGGACGTAGTCTTGTGGGAATTAATAAAAATAGATAAATAAATAAAAAATAGATTCAAAAGTAACGTTTTCCCAGAAGCCCTCTAACAGAAAGCGAAATACGCGTGTAGCAGAAAGAATAACAAATTATTATTTAGAACGGGAATGACTTTGGCCGTTGAAGTTTGAAATTATACATTTCATCCAATGAGAATGCTATTCTGCCCGGGCACACCTCCGCGGGCACCATAAAAGGCAGCGCTAACCATGCTTGCCCTCTCTTTCCCTTTCCTCCTCGTTGACAGCAAGTTAAGACCAGTCGACATGAGAGATAACATTTCTCTCTCTCTCCCGGGACGATTCCAACAGCCGACAGAGGGACCTTTCATCTCGAGAGAGCACATTTCAACATTTGTTCCTCTGCTTCCTTTAGGAGACCATTTCCTGGTCAATTATTTCTCCCTCCGAAACGAAATGGACCCCGAAGCGTCTGGCTAAGTACTAAATTCTCGTACAGCCATTAACAACTGTTTTACTCTCTTCTTCGACTCACGACACAAGGGAAAACTTCCTCTCAAGCTGTCATTAAACTACAAAATTGAAAACCATCAATATCAACACCTTCATTATCTATTTTCTTTCTTTTAATATAACAAGAGGCAACAGAACTCTAAAATGTCAACTGCCATTAATTTTTAAATTGTAATATCATCAGCCCTCTTGTTATATGTGCATAGCTGAAAGATAGACTTCCTGACACCGAAGAAAAATTCTCTCTCACTAAGCGTTCGCCACTGGTACTGGACGGACCTCTTCTTGGCTGCTAGCTGTGAGTGCACTTGCTGATTGGGTCCCAGGGCATGATAGTCAGCCGCTTCTCCTGTTAGCAAACCGTCTCTACTAAAAATACCTCACCGAAAACACCCAGTCGACAAACGACGAACTTCAAACTTTTTGTATAGAAAATAACTCTAATATATTTCAACCCTTTGTTTGAAAGACACAACAATTTCTACTGGTATAGGAAAATATTCCACACCACAGAATAGTTGTTAAACCCTAAAATAAAGTTTGAGTTGAAAGGTATTCTTGTCTTCCTTCACTCCTTAAAGAAGACAAGTTAATGCAATAAGAAGAAAAAATATATAGATTTAAATTTAAAATATAAAGATATAAAAACTCATAATCATTCCCAATAGACCTCAACAACGAACGACCACTATAATCACAAATAAAATAACCAAACTTTCTTATACTCCATTGTCTAGAAAAAAGGGATCTCGAAACCACAGCGTGAGTTCGAGATCTCGGTAATCTTTTTTTACTATTCATATTAATTCCCGCATTATAAGGATTTTATAAGCTTTTCAGAACTTTTAAAGTTGATATAATGTAAAAAGAAAAAATACAGGAACTCAATCTCCAAATAAAAAAACTATTTTACCTTGCAACGATTTTTAATTTAGAGTGTTTCATCATATTTGAAAATAAAATTGAGAAATGTGCTCAATTCAATAAATATACTTGATTTTAGGGTTTAAATTGCAACAACCAGTATATGAAAAGTTTACAAAATTATCCGAATGCAATTCGTTATAATGTAGAACTCTATCTAAATTACCTTGCAGACTTAATCTCTGCCTAGCCCAAGAAATCTAGTAGTAACTGTCAGGTTTGGAGAAGGGGGAGAGAAACGTATAAAAAATAAAGGAGATAAAAAAGGGGAATGGGAATGCTAACTTTTTGTTCCTGAAAGAGAAGGGTGTATATATTTCTTAAAAACAAAAACAACCAGTTCCCATAAAGTAATTTATTTCAAGAGAAATAAACTTTACAAAATCCGGCTTTGCATATTTTTCCCTATGCTTGTTGAAAACATTGAATTTAAGGGTAAGAAAAATAACACAAAATCAGGTTACGACAATATTATAACCAAAGAAAGGAAGGCGGGTATTAAAAAATAATGACTGACTTGCATGAACCCAACGCCGTCAACTATCTTATGTCAGTTTAACTTTTGTTAATGAGAAAATACCTTTCTTTGGTATTTTAAGTCAAAGTTTTTTTAAAGCCTGTTTTTCTTTTTCTTAGCGTCTCCTTGTTTTGTAGAATCAACCTAGACAACCGTGTTCTTCTAGATTCTAGTGTAGACTTGTTCAAAACGAAGTTTACTATTTCTTTAAGTGAACCTCAAGTAAACCACCGCTTCCTCCTCCTAGAAATGAATTTATTTCTATTTCAACTCAAATTTTCTTCTGTTGAGTCTTCGGGGCCATTTACTGAATCTAATGACAGAGCCAACACTTCCTATGTCGCCCAAAAAAAAAAAAATCCAATAATACCACCTCCAGATCTTCGACTCAACTTTCTTTTAAAGGGGATAGCATACCAAAACCACAATTAGCCTGCAATAGGCTTATTGTCTCAAATAACAAAAACCCTATAAGGAAAAGAGGCTTAGCCCAATCGGCCTATTTGCTTAAACCTCCTTGCTTAAGAAAAAAAAACTACCTAAAGCCAAAGGCGAATAAACAAGAACTCACAAAGCAAAAAGAGGGAGCCAGGCAGGGCCTTCTGCTCAAGTCTAAAAAAAAACCAACAAAAAAGGGAGAACCCAAGCGGGTCTCATTAAATAACAGTAGGAGCGTGGGATAACGGTACAACTTCAAAACAGCCAATCAGATTCGAGCCGACATTAACTGCCGAATTTACAAATTCCAACATTGTATGTTATTTAATGCCAAATCCTTTTTATACATATATATTAAAGATATATAATTTCTAAACACATTTTGGACATAACATTTTATAAACGAGCCTGAGCTCATTTTTTCTACATACTTACTGGTTTCACTTATTTCTATTTAATACGAATAATTCTGTTTACTATTAATCATTTGTTTGCACACAGTTTTTAATTTTTTCAAGTATTGCTGGGTATCACTAACAATTCAATTATACATCAGTCATTTGTTTACACACACTTGAATAATCAAACAGTTCTATTTTAAACAAGTCAGATTAGCATGTCAACAAAGTTTAATGTTTTCAAGTATTGCTATGTATCACTAAAAATTCAATTAAACATCAGTCATTTGTTTACACACAGTTAAATGATTAAACAGTTCTATCGCAAACAATTCAGTTTAGCTTAAGCACAGTTTTTGTTTACACACAGTTAAATGTGAAAACAGTTCTACTTCAAACAACTCAGTTGAGTATAAGTACACTGTTTTTGTTTATACACAGTTAAATGTAAAAGCAGTTCTATTTCAAACAATTCAATTTAGCATAAGTACACAGTTTAAATGTCAAACAGTTCTATTTGACCCATATATAGCACCCTATCCGATGCTACCACTCCGAACCAAAGTGGACCTGGGAGCGATGGCAATGAAGGGGTACTCCGCATTCCCCAAAGCTTCAGCATTACTGGATTGTTTAATGTCATATCTAGGGCACTCGTTGGGGGAGTCTTACCGCTCTGTAGAGATTCAGTCGGTGTATTCTGCAGCCCCAACCGAATAGGCCATACAATGGTATTAAATATTCCTTTCTGGTACGAACATGACATAACATGGTGTCAGAAAATGGGTTTCAAAATTTAAAACGGAATAAAAAATATCGGAAATCACGGTTGATTGACATTTTTACTGGGTCTAGAGAAATTTCTAAAATGGATAAAAAGGGAAAATTTCGTACTCAGTAAGTTAAGAGGAAAATTTTCCCATGGTTGATTCATTTAATTGTGTGACTAAGGCCAACGGTTCAGTCAGACGGCCTAGATCCTAGAGAGTTAAATAAAGCGGTACTCAGGCCCTATTATGTTACCAAAACATTTTGAGGGTGTCCCATCTCAACTACATTGTGGAAGATGGTTCACAATTGCTGACATAAAGACAGGATATTGGTATTCGAAACTGGATAAACAGTCTAGAATGCTCACAACCTTCATAACTCCATTTGGAAAGTATGTTTAACAGGTTTCCCATGGGGGTAAAATGTGTCCAGGACGAATTTCAACAAGCTATGGAAGACTTCGTTGGCATAAAAAAACTTCCTTTCTATTAGTGATGATATGATCGTATATAGATTCAAAGAAAACGGCAGTGATATTGACCAAGCACTCAGAAATCTACTACTTAGAGCAAGGGAAAGAACTGAGAAGTTTGTACTAAAAGCATCCGAGATACAGTTCTTTGGTCACATCGTCTCAATGAATACTATCAAACCTGATCCGAAAAAAGTAGAGGCAATTGTACAGATGCAACCCTCTGAGGATGCGGAGAATAGCTATATTCACGTAGTTTGACCCGAGAGAACAAATTGTGATATAAGTCAAAGTATCGACAGTAGGTTTCTATGTAGCTCTTCAAAATGAGATGCTAGACGCGTTTGTAAGCAAGACATTGTCAGACCCAGAAACTCAATATTCAAATATAAAAAGAGAAATGTTAATTATCGTCTTGGATCTGGAAAGATTTCACCATCATGCATGGAGTCAAGGACAAATATTTCTTCAAGAAAATAGTATCCTCGATGTCAAACACTATCCTACTTATATAGGAAAAACATCAACAAAATATAAAAATCGCACACACACACATATACACACATATATACTACCAGTCAAAAGTATTAAGCCGCCTTCAAAAATTTTTATTTCTCCAGTTATGGGTTAAAATGTACCACTGCTGTTCTTATACAAACCTGGCTTTGGCATTAAATAACCTATGATGGTTGATATGGCATTAAAACAAAGAAACTTATATAAACACAAGGAAGAGCAAAGTCGAGAAACATTAATAGCTATCAATACAGCAAGTGAGATTGGTGGACTAATTTCAATTGAAATTTTGTTTACTTATCACTAATGTCTTTGAAAGAGATACGATTCCTCACGCCTACATCCCTTCACCTCTTCAGATATTTTAACCGAAATATCTCCCTGGTTGGCGTAGTGGTTAACATGCTGGACTGCAACATCGAAGTACATGTAAGTGAATTTGAAATCCAGTTGCCCTATTACATTCACTTTCGGATAAATACTCTTGGAAAAATTATGAACTCTCTTATCCCCACATCCAGCTTTTTGTGAAATAGTATCGTTACTGTTCTTCCACAGGAATGGCTTAACATTGAATAAACCACGAAGGTTGATATGCCATCAAACAAAAGAAACCAAATCCAAAATATTGCGCGGATTTTATCGCTGAAAGTAATTTTGGTTTGACCATAGTTTATGAGGAGATTCCTACTTTTGATTATATGCTTCGAGCATCCTGCGTGTCTAGCCACACTGAAGAGTTCTGATAGAACGAAACAGTCTGTCTGTGGATGACAATATATATATATATATATATATATCGTGTGACCGATGAATACATCGATCCTGCAGACTTTTGAAATTAGCGATAACAACTACGGCAAGGAGAGTACGTTAAAAGAGCTACTTTTTATTTGATAAGAAATACCAAGGAAAGAGTTTAAGGGAAATTCCTGTTGATGCTAAAAGCTTAGACTCAACTGTCCACAGTGAGTCTAGATGATGCTTGAACAGATTGCTGATGCAACTATGTAGCGATGTAGTCGACGTTCCGGTAGTTGATCGGCAGCTGAACAAGGTTTAGTAGATGTTAGAAGCGAACGAGCTGATGAAGTCGGGTTGGGCTGCATCTGCTACGTTTGGCTGGTCTGCGTCAAGTGGGGAGTCAGTTATCGTCGGCTTCAGGTGGTAATTGACTTGCCCTGAAAAAGACAATAGTATTTTTATCATTTAGAGTATTCGGGCTATTATCTTCATCTTAATATTCACAACGTTCCTACCGATTCAACCTTTTTTAAAGTAATAGTGGTGGTAAGAGAAGTATCTTGAAAAACACAGTAGTAGTAGTAGTGGGCAAGCAGGAGCAACTGGAATTAGACAGGAACAATTGTAACAGTGTAGGATGGCTGGAACAATGCCACACTCTAGTCCTGTTCACCCGAGCCTAGTAGGGCCTTCTGTTTATTTACCATGAAAAATACACGATTGGCATGTGGCCCAAATAAAAAGTAGAGAAGGGGAAAGGGGAACGGTCAATAATCTATACTGTTCGTGGGACCTAGCAAGCCACATAAGCTGTCCTATTCCTACTGTACAATAATTGGAAACCGTGCATACGATCCGTTCATACTACATACACCAAAATACTACAATTGTTGGAAATTGTAAATTTGGCAGTAAAGGTCTGCTCGAATCTGATTGGCTATTTTGAGGTTGCGCCGTTAGTCCCCGCCCCTACTGTCTGCTCTCTTTTGTTTTTTTTTGTGGGGGGTTTCAGCACGAGCAGAAGCCTCTGTCTGGTTCGCATCTTTTGCTTTGCAAGCTCTTGCTTATTCGCCTTCAAATTTCGGCAGTTTTTTCTTAAGCAAGGTGGCTTAAGCAAAATAGGTCCATTAGTCTTAGACTAAGCCTCTTTTTCTTACAGGGTTTTTATAGTTACTTGTTGAAACAATAAGCCTACTGCAGACTATTTGTGGTTTTGGTATGTTATCCCCTTCAAAAGAAAGTTGAGTCTAAGGTCTGGAGGTGGTATTTTGTTGACAAAGGAAGCTGTTGGCCGGGTCAGAAAATGTGGTAAAAGCCTCGATAGGCTCAACAGAAGAAAATCCGAGTCGAATCAGAAAGATATTCATCTCTGGGAGGAAGCGGTGGTCTACTCGTGGTTCACTTAAAGAAATAGTAAACTTCATTTTCAACAAGTCTACACAGGAAACTAGAAGAACACGTTTGTCCAGGTTGATTCTACACAAGAAAGCGACGCCGAGAAGAAGAATAAACCGTAAAAATTGGCTTCTAAATGTACTTTGACATAAAATACCAAAGTATTTCATTATGAACAAAAGTTAAACTGTTGCATAGCCATATACACGAATATGGCCATGTGCAAAATAGACATGTAATGTTCATTACTATAGAACATATAAAGAACATAGGAATCTCGGAATTCGAAAACACGTAACGACTTCTTGTTCAGGTACGAAACCTTTTTATTAACTTTGAGTTAAAGGTTTCGACGTAAGGAGGAGAGACACAATCTTCTATGCTGTCTTATTCATTTGGCCCCCAACTCGAGCCCCCCCCAATAGGGCGCAAGTTCGCCTCGCGCCTGCGAGCTCCAAAATCGATCCTTCTCGTTTGGGGTCTAAAACCCGACTCTTATTTTCTTCAAATTCTCACACAAACTTCCGCGTGCTTCCGGTGCGTGACGTCACCCGCACCTTGTCACCCAGTATCGTCTCGGACTGTTATGACATCTGAGTGACACCTCCATCCGCTCGCGCGCACCCGCGTTAACACCTGCTTCAATCTTACACCCAACCAACCTATGTGCTGAGCCGAAAGGTTCTCAGCCTAACTAAACTCAAAGGCATGAACCGAAATCCCTCGGCTATTTCATAACAAAACAAGATGGTAGATCACTTCAAGCAAGTCAGTCGTTATATTTCTCTTTACCCGCCTTCCTATTTTGGTTATAATATTGTCGTTACTTGAATGTATGCTATTTTTGTTACTGGATTAAATGTTTTCGACGAGCATAGGCGAAAATATGCAAATATGCAAAGCTAGATTTTGTAAAGTTTATTTCTCTTGAAATAAATTACTTTGTGGAACTAGTTGTTTTTGTTTTTTTTTAAGAAGTATAGACACGCTTCTCTTTCAGATAACAAAAGTTAGCTTTCCCACCCAATTTTTTTATCTCCTTTATTTTTTGTACTTTTCTCTCTCCCACACCAGGCCTGACAGTTACTGCTTGATAATTTCTTGGGCTGGGCAAAAGTAAAGTTTATTTGATTTGGGTAGACTAACATTCGGATGATTTTGTTAACTTTTCGTCTGTTGGTTGTTATAATTTAAGACCTAAAACCTAGCATATTCTTAACTTGAACGCAATTTCTTATACAATCACTGTTCGTGAAAAATACCAAAATCCCTCTTCGTGAGCCTACTTAGAAAAGACCCCAAATAGAAAAATGGAAATGTTATGATTGGAAAAAAATATTTCTATATATAATCATATAATGGTTATATACAGACGCATGTCGGGTGGGAATGAAAACCCCTACAGGAAACATGAAAATAATCAAAAAGATAAACCAATTTAGTTTCTCACCTCATCTACATTGTGACGTTACGGCCTTCTGGTAAATCTGCTTTTTTAGCAACTTATTTACACTGAGACGGTGATACAAAACAGCGCAGAGTTTTGCTATATTTCCGCTTTCGAAAAACCAGTTAATAAAAATATAAGAATTTGCCACGACAATATATATATATATATAGGGACAGGATAGGTCAGGATTGCTTCCCTTCAAACGCTATATTGAGTCCCCAACGGCACGTAATACATTTTGATGAAAGAAAAAAAAGAAAGTAGTTTCTTAGGCGAAACTGTTGCTCGTGTAGAAGACCTTCTACTCTCAGATGTGCGACATATATGTATATGTCTAGCGAGACACCAATAAGCCAGAACGCGGTTCAATACAAACAAGGCGAGTCAGACATTGCTTTAACAACAAATTCAATAAAAACAAATAGAAAAGAGGGATTATCAATCATTGGGGGAGGGGCCCTGAGAACACAAAAACCAACATCGAGGCACATATATCCATGAGCAATACACAATCATAGATATTCAAGGTTTTCCCAATTTTTGTGAGTAATGATGTGTGCATGAAATATTTTGAATGTAAATGAGTGTATGCAGTCTAACAAGGAAATAGTAGACATTATTAATTATCTGTAATGACAGTTCTTAAGTTTAGAATTTTAGAGAGAACTACGGCTTGGACAAATTACGCACAGTTCGTCATGCGGCTCCATTCTTTATAAGGTTTCTTTAGTTTATTTATTCATCTCCGGAGTAAACAGCGTCGGGCGAATCCGTGGTTTTACGAAGATTGTTCGCCAATGGTCCGGGAGACCGGGGGTCAATTTCAGGTCGAGTCATACCAAAAACTCAAAAAATGGTACTTGATGCCTCTTTGCTTAGCATTCAGCACTATAAGGTAAGGATCAAGAGTAAAGTGGAGCAATCCAGGGAATGGAGTAGCGCCCTCCCCTATACCTCGGTATTGTAGGTATTGAAAGGGGAGCCTTCGGGTCACCTCGACTACGGTCGCCAAATTTACTTACTTACTTTTCAGGTTCACCCGTGCTCCGCATGGGCACTGAATTTTCTTCTCGACTCGAATATTCTTTGGGTCGACACATGAAAGGCGTTTGGTCTGCTCCGCGCCGCGGTTTAAATTCGGTTCGCGCGCATTGATGTAACCGTCACTTTCGGCGCCGTAAATTAAGCTCCTGATTATCCAATCAGTGTTCTCATGTCACCTCTTCAAAAATCAGCGTTTTTGGTCGACAGCTGCTGCTACATTTAACGCAATTTCGTAGGCGTCTCAATGTTGCCATATGTGGGGATAATCCTATAAGAACGTTGCTCATCTGGCAATTATCACACTTGATCACCAAAGGCACAAAGAAATTTTCTGACAGTCAGCACTGGGTTCAGCTGATTGTTTGACATTGCACAGTTCTGATGCCAAACGTTGGGTCTTCCAGCAGTCACCCTCTCAATTTAGGTCAGCACTATCTCCTTCAGGCACTTGATGTAGGGTTCCGTGTTGAGGCTGAGGCCATGTAGGATGATTGATGGAGTCATAATATCACCATGGCTCGTAACTACCCAAAACACCGTGATGTGGACTGGATGTTTGATTTTCATTAATATTCATATTAATGTATCTGTCCGCAGATTGACATCCAAAGACTCTGAAATATTCGAATTGGTGAATCCGTCGTGAATGCCAACTAGTACAGCATGGTATTGTCTTCCTCGTAGACAGTGCCCAACTGCCTCTAGTTTGCTGCAGAGTAGACAAAACCTGAATTAATTAAAGTACATGCGCAAATTAATGATTAATATATATATATATATATATATATATAATCATATCGCGCTATCAGCACGGATATCTCTGACCTTCTCTCACCACCCCTCCCAATCGTCCATTGCTTCCGGCAGGTCTTCAGGACTACATCCCGTATCGGCACAGAGGTGTTGTATGTAGGTTCGAGCTGGTCGTCTTACCTTTGCTCGGCCATGTGAAGGGGTCCACAGTAGTATGAACTCGTCCCTACTTCTCTAGCAGTGGTTCGTCTCATGCCTGGTTCGTCTAATTTGGATAGTGCTCGTGATGGGTGGTAGGTGGCCGTACAGCTGCTGCTTTGTGGGGTGCTGCCTCCAGGACTTGTTCAATATTGCTCGCAGCATTCTTGTGTTGTTGCCGTCAAGCTTTTTCTCCGTACGTTTAGTTAGCGTCCATGTACTGCATCCATATAGCAGTATCGACACGACCGCCGCTTGGAAGAAACTGCGTTTCATTTTATTGGTCAGGTCTGACTTCCATATGATCGATAGTCTATCGATAGCTGTCCATGCCTTTGCTAGTCACGTATTGATGTCTGTTTCGGTTGATGAGACACTGCTTCTTTGGTAGGTGAACTTGTCAACTAGTTTCAGAGAGCTACCGTTAAATGTGGAGATGTTGCCTGTTTGATTAAAGCACATATATTCCGTCTTGTATGCATTGACCTGGAGGCCTTCACCTGCAGCAGCTCGTTCTAGACTATGTAGTAGGGTTTCGACTTGGGCGGGTGCATTTGCCAGAAGTGCTATGTCATGGGCGTAGTCGGCGTTGGTAATTGTTTTTGTGAGTACCTTCTGCTTCTTTCCTTTGTTAGCTTGAAACCGTTTTCTTTGATTTTATCGATAGATGTTCTAAGCACGTAGACTAGACAGATGATAAACAGGTATGGGGCTAATGTGTTTCCTTACAGTACACCAGCTACAATGTCGAAGTAGTCTCTGTCTCCATCCGGAGAACGGACTTTTACTTTGGTGTTTCTATATAGCATCATTATGGCTGCGACGGTTTCTTTTGGTAGCCTGTAGGCGAGTAGAATATACCCCATATTTCCTCTGTGAATGGAGTCAAAGGCCTTGGTAAAGTCGACAAATAATATTGTTGCCTCTTGGTTTTTTGCACGCACACCTTCAAGAATTCGACGGATAGTTAAAATTTGTGACGTCGTGGATCTATTTCTCCGGAAGCCATTTTGGTTATATATATTTATTTCAGCAAAAACGATTTTTATTAGAGTGATCTACTTAAAATGCACTTAAAGAATAAAGCAATTTCCAGTTCACTTTGCTAATGAATGATTATATCTATGAAATATTAATTAGAATCCTTAACTAATTCCTAATTAAAAGTATCAACATTCTCATGGATCTCGTAACCCAATTGTTTAACTGATCTTCTAGTAATGATTAAAACAAGTAAAAACGTTTTGTAATTTTGATAAGCTAATATAGGTCGATGCGAAAAAAAAAATAGCTTCGTCACCAAGAAACCTCTCAATATTTATCTATATACTTACTCATCAAGCGGCCAAGAAAAATTTTGTAAGTTGGAACAAACTTTTTATATTAAGAAGTAAGCCGTGATTCGTTGTCGTTGTTTGCTAAGCCTAGTTTAGTTTAAAACAAGTTCAGAGGGTTGATTTGGTTTGTTTAGGTTTTGTTTAATTGTTTAACGGCTTATCAACTCCCTATGGGTTATTTAAAGCCAACATTTGATTCTTCAGTAAATATTTGTAATAATAATAATATTTTGGTTTAGTTTGATTTCGTTTTCTTTAACAGCATATCAACTGCTGATGGGTTATATAATGAATTATGATAATAATTATATATTTGCACGATTATATGGTATTGTTGCGGAGCCGATAAATATGTCGACCCCGCAAATGAATTATGTGAATGAGAACAGCCAAAGCAATATGAAGGAACAAAGGTGAGATAATGATAATTACAAATGACACTTTATTTGTCGTATTTACAAGCGTATATGTAAATGTCCGTGGCGGTTGTATGTAGTCTTCAGCTAGAATGGGTTATGTCGTTAGCTGGTGTAGATGTTCGTTTAAGGATTACATCCTTAAGGTAGACGTAGGGGGTTTTCTCTGAGAGGTCAGCGAGAGCGTCCGTAATCCGGCTGATGACGTCTGGTGGCAATTTCTGCATCAAGTTGGCTACTTTGATGCGCTGGGATTTTATCCTCAACATGAGGAAGATGGTTTCGACTTGTTGGAACCAGGAATGTACATCTGGGTTGTACGTTGGCAACGCCACGGTGACGTTTGCCATTAAAGTGTTGGACTCACCACTGCCCTCCATTGCTCTGACTGTGTTCACGTTCGGGGTCACCACTTGTTGCAGTGACCCCGCAAATGAATTTATGTGAATGAGAACAGCCAAAGCAATATGAAGGAACAAAGGTGAGATGATAGTTATAACAAATGACACTTTATTTGTCGTATTTACAAGCGTATATGTAAATGTCCGTGGCGGTTGTATGTAGTCTTCAGCTAGAATGGGTTATGTCGTTAGCTGGTGTAGTCGCGTTGTAGATGTTCGCAGCTGGGCGTTCGACGAGGGTCGCTGGCGTAGGTCGAGTCGTAGAGATACAGCTGTATGTTTGATGCTGGTAAGCTGAGGTCGGTTGAGTCGTCGCGGGCTGTTGAGGTCGGTCGAGGTTGGTAGATCGATATCCCCGGTTATGACGGTATGTTGTGGTTAACCAAGGATATATCGATCCGGTTGCTGGCTCGTACGGCAGGTCGTACGTGAGTCAGGTGTTGCAGTGGTAGAACAGTCCGTAACAGCAAGTCGTTACGTGGACTGTGTTGTACCTTGCAAGAGCGTCGAGGTCGAGGAAAGGCTAGGGCCTTCCTGGGCCCCATAGCCGTGCGGACGTATCGGACGGGAACGAAAGCTTTGCCGTGTCAAAGCCGTGCGAACGAGCGAACGAGAGCGAAGGCTTTGTCGGGTAAAAGCCGTGCGGACGATCGGACGGGAACGAAGGCTTTATCGGGTCAAAGCCATGCAGACGAGCGGACGGGCACGAAGGCTTTGTCGGGTCAAAGCCGTGCGGACGATCGGACGGGAACGAAGGCTTTGTCGGGTCAAAGCCGTGCGGACGAGCGGACGGGAACGAAGGCTTTGTCGGGTCAAAGCCGTGCGGACGAGCGGACGGGAACGAAGGCTTTGTCGGGTCAAAGCCGTGCGGACGAGCGGACAGGCCAGAAGGCCGAGGCTAAGATGGGCGTTATCTTAGCGCTGCGCAGATAGCGAAGCAGTAGCTAAAGGCTGGACCGTGCCATTAGCGCTGCGCAGCTTATCGGACTATCGGAACCGAGTGAGAGTTAAGACCGGTTGGTCTTAGAATCCGTCTTCGTGTTTGCCGCCTGGCCGTCTACTTCGACTGATCATTAGTGAGCGCCAGAGATGCTCTGACCCGCAGACAGTGAACTCTTATGGTCCTAAAAAGGACCTTTGTGCATACCTATGTAGGTGCATACCTATGTAGGTGCCTCCCACCAGACACGACTTGACACAAGGTCAAAAGGCCGAAGGCCGATTAAAGTGGGGATAAAGGGGAGGGGAAGGTCGGGAACGAGCCGAGACTCGAACCTTGCTTGTCTGTGCTGCTCATCGGCTCACTTAGTGCAATGTGAGCCTGATGAGGCAAGCAGTTTCACGAACCCAAATGTGGGTCCGGGCACGTATGCCAGTTTGCGGCTTAAACTAGACGCATGGTCTAGTGCCGTACAATGGGGACAAAGGAGACAAAAATGCAGCTCACCCACCCAAAGGTAGCCTAGTCGAAACTAGGTGCCTAATTAAAGGCCTCAAGTCAGCCATTGTTCCTTTTCCAGGGCCACGCTCCGGACCGAAGTCCAGAACAGGCCCCGGGGCGCGCGCCGGGGGCGTGCCAAGTACTTGTCGCTGCCTCCCACCAGACACGACTTGACACAAGGTCAAAAGCCCGAAGGCCAATTAAAGTGGGGATAAAGGGGAGGGGAAGGTCGGGAACGAGCCGAGACTCGAACCCTGCTTGTCTGTGCTGCTCATCGGCTCACTTAGTGCAATGTGAGCCTGATGAGGCAAGCAGTTTCACGAACCCAAATGTGGGTCCGGGCACGTATGCCAGTTTGCGGCTTAAACTAGACGCATGGTCTAGTGCCGTACAAGGGGGACAAAGGAGACAAAAATGCAGCTCGCCCACCCAAAGGTAGCCTAGTCGAAACTAGGTGCCTAATTAAAGGCCCCAAGTCTGCCATTGTTCCTTTTCCAGGGCCACGCTCCGGACCGAAGTCCAGAACAGGCCCCGGGGCGCTCGCCGGGGGCGTGCCAAGTACTTGGCACTGCCTCCCACCAAACACAACTTGACACAAGGTCAAAAGCCCGAAGGCCAATTAAAGTGGGGATAAAGGGGAGGGGAAGGTCGGGAACGAGCCGAGACTCGAACCCTGCTTGTCTGTGATGCTCATCGGCTCACTTAGTGCAATGTGAGCCTGATGAGGCAAGCAGTTTCACGAACCCAAATGTGGGTCCGGGCACGTATGCCAGTTTGCGGCTAAAACTAGACGCATGGTCGAGTGCCGTACAAGGGGGACAAAGGAGACAAAAATGCAGCTCGCCCACCCGAAGGTAGCCTAGTCGAAACTAGGTGCCTAATTAAAGGCCCCAAGTCTGCCATTGTTCCCTTTCCAGGGCCACGCTCCGGACCGAAGTCAAGAACAGGCCCTGGGGCGCTCGCCGGGGGCGTGCCAGATATTTGTCGCTGCCTCCCACCAGACACGACTTGACACAAGGTCAAAAGCCCGAAGGCCGATTAAAGTGGGGACGAAGGGGAGGGGAAGGTCGGGAACGAGCCGAGACACGAACCCTGCTTGTCTGTGCTGCTCATCGGCTCACTTAGTGCAATGTGAGCCTCATGTGGCAAGCAGTTCCACGAACCCAAATGTGGGTCCGGGCACGTATGCCAGTTTGCGGCTTAAACTAGACGCATGGTCTTGTGCCGTACAAAGGGGACAAAGGAGACAAAAATGCAGCTCGCCCACCCGAAAGTCGCCTAGTCGAAACTAGGTGCCTAATTAAAGGCCCCATGTCTGCCATTGTTCCTTTTCCAGGGCCACGCTCCGGACCGAACTCCAGAACAGGCCCCGGGGCGCTCGCCGGGGGCGTGCCAGATATTTGTCGCTGCCTCCCACCAGACACGACTTGACACAAGGTCAAAAGCCCGAAGGCCAATTAAAGTGGGGATAAAGCGGAGGGGAGGTCGGGAACGAGCCGAGACTCGAACCCTGCTTGTCTGTGCTGCTCATCGGCTCACTTAGTGCAATGTGAGCCTGATGAGGCAAGCAGTTTCACTAACCCAAATGTGGGTCCAGGCACGTATGCCAGTTTGCGGCTTAAACTACACGCATGGTCTAGTGCCGTACAGAGGGTGGGACAAAGAAGTCAAAAATGCAGCTCACCCACCCGAAGGTAGCCTAGTCGAAACAAGGTGCCTAATTAATGGCCCCAAGTCTGCCATTGTTCCTTTTCCAGGGCCAGGAGCGCGCCATTTATTTGAAGCTGCCTCCCACCAGACACGACTCGACACAAGGTCAAAAGCCCGAAGGCCGATTAAAGTGGGGATGAAGTGGAGGGGAAGGTCGGGAACGAGCCGAGACACGAACCCTGCTTGTCTGTGCTGCTCATCGGCTCACTTAGTGCAATTTGAGCCTGATGAGGCAAGCAGTTTCACGAACCCAAATGTGGTTCCGGGCACGTATGCCAGTTAACGGCTTAAACTAGACACTTGGTCTAGTGCCGTACAAGGGGGACAAAGGAGACAAAAATGCAGCTCGCCCACCCGAAGGTAGCCTAGTCGAAACTAGGTGCCTAATTAAAGGCCCCATGTCTGCCATTGTTCCTTTTCCAGGGCCACGCTCCAGACCGAACTCCAGAACAGGCCCCGGGGCGCTCGCCGGGAGCGTGCCAAGTATTTGTCGCTGCCTCCCACCAGACACAACTTGACACAAGGTCAAAAGCCCGAAGGCCGATTAAAGTGGGGATAAAGGGGAGGGGAAGGTCGGGAACGAGCCGAGACTCGAACCCTGCTTGTCTGTGCTGCTCATCGGCTCACTTAGTGCAATGTGAGCCTGATGAGGCGAGCAGTTTCACGAACCCAAATGTGGGTCCGGGCACTTATGCCAGTTAACGGCTTAAAGTAGACGCTTGGTCTACTGCCGTGCATGGGCGTCAAAGGAGTCAAAAAATGCAGCTCGCCCACCCGAAGGTAACCTTGTCGAAACTAGGTGCCTAATTAAAGGCCCCAAGTCTGCCATTGTTCCTTTTCCAGGGCCACGCTCCGGACCGAAGTCCAGAACAGGCCCCGGGGCGCTCGCCGGGGGAATGCCAAGTATTTGTCAAAGCCTCCCACCAGACACGACTTGACACAAGGTCAAAAGGCCGAAGGCCGATTAAAGTGGGGATGAAGGGGAGGGGAAGGTCGGGAACGAGCCGAGACACGAACCCTGCTTGTCTGTGCTGCTCATCGGTTCACTTAGTGCAATGTGAGCCTGATGAGGCAAGCAGTTTCACTAACCCAAATGTGGGTCCGGGCACGTATGCCAGTTTGCGGCTTAAACTACACGCATGGTCTAGTGCCGTACAGATGGTGGGACAAAGAAGACAAAAATTCAGCTCACCCACCCGAAGGTAGCCTAGTCGAAACTAGGTGCCTAATTAAAGGCCCCAAGTCTGCCATTGTTCCTTTTCCAGGGCCACGCTCCGAACCGAAGTCCAGAACAGGCCCCGGGGCGCTCGCCGGGGGCGCACCAGATATTTGTCGCTGCCTCCCACCAGACACGACTTGACACAAGGTCAAAAGCCCGAAGGCCAATTAAAGTGGGGATAAAGGGGAGGGGAAGGTCGGGAAGGAGCCGAGACTCGAACCCTGCTTGTCTGTGCTGCTCATCGGCTCACTTAGTGCAATGTGAGCCTGATGAGGCAAGCAGTTTCACGAAGCCAAATGTGGGTCCGGGCACGTATGCCAGTTTACGGCTTAAACTAGACGCTTGGTCTAGTGCCGTACAAAGGGGACAAAAGTGCAGCTCGCCCACCCGAAGGTTGCCCAGCCGAGGCTGGGGGCCTATTCGGCCGCGAGTCTGCTCTTGGTTTCGAGGTGCCAGATATTTTTCGCTGCCTCCCACCAGACACGACTTGACACAAGGTCAAAGCCCGAAGGCCAATTTAAGTGGGTATAAAGGGGAGGGGAAAGTCGGGAACGAGCCGAGACTCGAACCCTGCTTGTCTGTGCTACTCATCGGCTCACTCAGTGCAATGTGAGCCCGACGAGGCAAGCAGTTTCACGAACCCAAATGTGGGTCCGGGCACGTATGCCAGTTTACGGCTTAAACTAGACGCTTGGTCTAGTGTCGTACAAAGGGGACAAAAGTGCAGCTCGCCCACCCGAAGGTTGCCCAGCCGAAGCTGGGGGCCTATTCGGCCCCGAGTCTGGTCTTGGTTTCGAGGTGCCATGTATTTGTCGCTGCCTCCCACCAGACATGACTTGACACAAGGTCAAAAGCCCGAAGGCCAATTAAAGTGGGAATAAAGGGGGGGGGGGGTCGGGAACGAGCCGAGACTCGAACCCTGCTTGTCTGCGCTGCTCATCGGCTCACTTAGTGCAATGTGAGCCTGATGAGGCAAGCAGTTTCACGAACCCAAATGTGGGTCCGGGCACGTATGCCAGTTAACGGCTTAAACTAGACGCTTGGTCTAGTGCCGTACAAAGGGGACAAAAGTGCAGCTCGCCCACCCGAAGGTTGCCCAGCCGAAGCTGGGGGCCTATTCGGCCCCGAGTTTGGTCTTCGTTTCGAGCACCCATCCGGCACGAATGCCAGACGGCCCAGCTAAAAAGCCGGGGGGCGTGCCGATATTTGTCGCTGCCTCCCACCAGACACGACTTGACACAAGGTCAAAAGCCCGAAGGCCAATTAAAGTGGGGATAAAGGGGAGGGGAAGGTCGGGAAGGAGCCGAGACTCGAACCCTGCTTGTCTGTGCTGCTCATCGGCTCACTTAGTGCAATGTGAACCTGATGAGGCAAGCAGTTTCACGAACCCAAATGTGGGTCCGGGCACGTATGCCAGTTAACGGCTTAAACTAGACGCTTGGTCTAGTGCCGTACAAAGGGGACAAAAGTGCAGCTCGCCCACCCGAAGGTTGCCCAGCCGAAGCTGGGGGCCTATTCGGCCCCGAGTCTGCTCTTGGTTTCGAGGTGCCATGTATTTGTCGCTGCCTCCCACCAGACACGACTTGACACAAGGTCAAAAGCCCGAAGGCCAATTTAAGTGGGTATAAAGGGGAGGGGAAAGTCGGGAAGGAGCCGAGACTCGAACCCTGCTTGTCTGTGCTGCTCATCGGCTCACTCAGTGCAATGTGAGCCCGACGAGGCAAGCAGTTTCACGAACCCAAATGTGGGTCCGGGCACGTATGCCAGTTAAC
This sequence comes from Sepioteuthis lessoniana, assembly GCA_963585895.1. NCBI lineage: Eukaryota > Metazoa > Mollusca > Cephalopoda > Myopsida > Loliginidae > Sepioteuthis > Sepioteuthis lessoniana. Next base: position 41,088,935 of record OY757926.1, on the reverse strand, counting down.
GGCTTAAACTAGACGCTTGGTCTAGTGTCGTACAAAGAGGACAAAAGTGCAGCTCGCCCACCCGAAGGTTGCCCAGCCGAAGCTGGGGGCCTATTCGGCCCCGAGTCTGGTCTTGGTTTCGAGGTGCCATGTATTTGTCGCTGCCTCCCACCAGACATGACTTGACACAAGGTCAAAAGCCCGAAGGCCGATTAAAGTGGGGATAAAGGGGAGGGGAAGGTCGGGAAGGAGCCGAGACTTGAACCCTGCTTGTCTGTGCTGCTCATCGGCTCACTTAGTGCAATGTGAGCCTGATGAGGCAAGCAGTTTCACGAAGCCAAATGTGGGTCCGGGCACGTATGCCAGTTTACGGCTTAAACTAGACGCTTGGTCTAGTGCCGTACAAAAAGGGGACAAAAGTGCAGCTCGCCCACCCGAAGGTTGCCCAGCCGAAGCTGGGGGCCTATTCGGCCCCGAGTCTGCTCAGTATTTGTCGCTGCCTCCCACCAGACACGACTTGACACAAGGTCAAAAGCCCGAAGGCCAATTAAAGTGGAGATAAAGGGGAGGGGAAGGTCGGGAAGGAGCCGAGACTCGAACCCTGCTTGTCTGTGCTGCTCATCGGCTCACTTAGTGCAATGTGAGCCTGATGAGGCAAGCAGTTTCACGAAGCCAAATGTGGGTCCGGGCACGTATGCCAGTTTACGGCTTAAACTAGACGCTTGGTCTAGTGCCGTACAAAGGGGACAAAAGTGCAGCTCGCCCACCCGAAGGTTGCCCAGCCGAAGTTGGGGGCCTATTCGGCCCCGAGTCTGCTCTTGGTTTCGAGGTGCCATGTATTTGTCGCTGCCTCCCACCAGACACGACTTGACACAAGGTCAAAAGCCCGAAGGCCGATTAAAGTGGGGATAAAGGGGAGGGGAAGGTCGGGAAGGAGCCGAGACTCGAACCCTGCTTGTCTGTGCTGCTCATCGGCTGACTTACTGCAATGTGAGCCTGATGAGGCAAGCAGTTTCACGAAGCCAAATGTGGGTCCGGGCACGTATGCCAGTTTACGGCTCAAACTAGACGCTTGGTCTAGTGCCGTACAAAGGGGACAAAAGTGCAGCTCGCCCACCCGAAGGTTGCCCAGCCGAAGCTGGGGGCCTATTCGGCCCCGAGTCTGCTCTTGGTTTCGAGGTGCCAGATATTTGTCGCTGCCTCCCACCAGACACGACTTGACACAAGGTCAAAAGCCCGAAGGCCGATTAAAGTGGGGATAAAGGGGAGGGGAAGGTCGGGAAGGAGCCGAGACTCGAACCCTGCTTGTCTGTGCTGCTCATCGGCTCACTTAGTGCAATGTGAGCCTGATGAGGCAAGCAGTTTCACGAAGCCAAATGTGGGTCCGGGCACGTATGCCAGTTTACGGCTTAAACTAGACGCTTGGTCTAGTGCCGTACAAAGGGGACAAAAGTGCAGCTCGCCCACCCGAAGGTTGCCCAGCCGAAGCTGGGGGCCTATTCGGCCCCGAGTCTGCTCTTGGTTTCGAGGTGCTGTATTTATCCTACGTCCCACCAACGTACGAATATGGCACAAGGCCGTGTTTAAGGTGGGTCCTGTCGCAGGGCCGTAGCCCAACGCGATAGGCAGTTCCAAAAATGCCTCGGACCCCGTCGGCATTCCCCTTTTCGGGGCGCCTCAGGCGCCGGGCGATAAACCCAACCCCTCCGAAGAGGGTTAAAGCCTGGGGGGAAGGCTCCCTGAGGCCAGAGGTGATGTATCCAGTGGTGGAACACACCCGACCGAACGAGTGTTAAAAAGGGCCTGTTGATATCACGAAAGTGCTGCGATACACAGCTCCAGCCGCGTGAATATAAAATTCTTTGATAAAAAATGAGTGTAGCCGTAATGTATTTTTCTAACCTGCTATAGGCTGGCGACGACTATTAGTTCAAGTCTTATCTGGTTATTTTTGGCCGAAGTGCTTTGTAAATGTTATTAATTTTAATTCATCTTTTTCTTTTAGCTATAACGAGATGTCAAGGTCGTTAGAAAGAAAAAGGGCTTAGTCAATTCCGGTCGTACTCGGATATAATTGTCCTAAAACGGGCGCGTAACTTGATATGTTTAGGTTTATCGGCAGGTCGCGGCAGTATCACGTATTTCTATCAAACACAAATAAGCTGCGCATAGTTATATGATATCAAGTAATTCTATTCAATAATAATTTTCAACTGACTATTTAGATAGTAATAGATGGACCTGGAAGTCGTGGCAACGTAGAGGTACTCCACACACCAGGGGAGCTCATGAACAGTAACTTCTCGATGACATTTATTAGCTTATAAGTCCTCTCAAAATATTTGTTTACGGTAAATAAGTTGAGTGTGGTAGATTTAGTAATATGTAAGAATGCAAAATAAATACCATCAGAGGAAGCTGTCAAAGAGAAGCTAAACTTAAAAAATAAATGACATTATTACCTTTGTCCCATTCACCAGAAAATCAGAACTTTTCAAAATCATTACCATTCTAGTACGAGCAATGGCTGCTTGGGAGCACATAAACATTAACACCTCGACGACATTTATCAATTTATAAGTTCTGAATATGTTCTCTTTTTGGAGCCGTCAAAGTGAAGTCAGAGATGTGTGGGGATTTAGGAATAAATAATAAAACTCCCAACTTGATGTTGACTCGTCGGCTATCACATACAAAGTGTATAAACGCGTCGCTACGCATCGACTCCACGCACCCATCCGGTCAGAAATCAAAAAGAAAAATAATAAAAATTAATGTAGCCAATGGAAAGCTGTCACGCCAAAAATAAGAGGGATAGTCGAGCGACGATTTTTGGAGCCGGCGAGGAGAGATATAAACTCGAGGTTTTGTGAACCGAGAGGGAGAATAAAAAGAGACCAAAAAGGAAGCAACACAGATACAGTAATCAAGCGAGAAGTAAAATTCGCCCTCGAGCTAAGAACTGAAAACTACTTTTCTGCTAGTGACTACTTCCTGACCATAGAAAAAGAAGGAATAAGTACACTTTATAAACATTTTCCTCCCTTCCTTTTTTTTCCAACATCTTACTTTCCACTATTTTGAAACGTTACAACACGTAAAAGCAAACTTTTGAACACGCAAATTCAAGTTAACGTTTTATTGTTTATAAATGTTGTTTAAAACTTTTGATGTTCCTTGTTTGTCTTGTTTTAAATGAAGTTTATATTGCATGTTGTAATACCCCCCCCAAAAAAAAAGAAAGAAACAAAAAAAAACAAGGAGGCCATAGATGATTCCAAGTGATGGAAAATGGTTGCTGTCGGAAAACCTTGAACACTGAACATGTCGCAGCGTAGAAGTACCCCAGAAGATTAACGAACTTATCAGAATCAATAATGACCTTCTCACCATTGTCAAGAAGCGGAAACCAAACTATTACCAACACATCATCAGACCAAGCGGACTTGAAAACCTCATACTGAAAAGCATCCCAAAGGCAGGAAGCAAAAAAAACAAACAATAAATAAAAGAAGTGGAAAGACAACATCAGAGTGGATGTGTGAGTACTGGAAAACGTCAGGCATCAGCACAAGACAAAGATAATAAGGATAGATAGAGCTGGTCTATTGTAACTCATCTGTGGCACTCTAACGAACCCACACTGGTAAAGGTGAATGGAATCTTTTGAGGGGAGGTAAGCAAAAATGTGTTCGTCTTTGAGTTACCTCCCCCGACAGCAAATATGGCAGATCCATGCAGCGGGACGGAAAGCCAAGCACATATAAATATTTCTCAAGATAACCTTAATACCAAGGTGCTGTATAATTTATGGGAGCTATTCTAATGTCAGGTAAGTTTCACAGCTTAGTCTGAATTTGTTTTAATCTGTCCAAAACTTGTACGTCCTCCCTGACCTTAATATATGTTCTCCTTTTCCATGCTTAGATCTTGAAAGGCATTAAATCACTTTCTTTTTGTATGAAATGCCCTTGCATTAAATGTTATATCTATTATACATACATATATATACATACATATATATATATATATATATATATGTGTGTGTTTATTTCTTTTTCTTAGACGTTGTTATTGCGTAATTGTTTTCTTTTTCCCTTTCAACCCTTTTGTTTAAAAAGACTACACAAAAAAATAATTCTTTAAAACTTAAATTTGATACAAGACTTTTGGGAATATTTAATTAGGAACGTTTTTGTTTTTTTTTGTTTTTTTTGTTTCACTTGGAAATGAGCCTTTACTTTAACCCTGAAATGTCTACAGGTTTTCTTTAGAAAAAACAATAGATATTTTTAACTCCACGAAATCTTATTTGACGTTCTGAACTTTATCAAATAATTAAAGAAAATAAGTATCACCCCCACACACACCGTTTAAATTCTTTTCCTATTTTCTCAAAAATTGCTTCTTATATCAGTTAGAAAACTTAAATCTCTTACGTAGAGGAAGCTTATCTTTTAAAAACAAATGATTTTAAAACTTAAATTACCCTTGTGTGTGTGTGTGCAAACGTGAAACACATTTTAATGTACTCATCTTTTCAATTTTTTCTCTCCCGGTCGGTCAATAAATTAACTTTTGTCGTTTCACATAATTTTTGCTCTCTTATATTTCGGTTAATTTACCAAACTATTTTATTTTTAAAGCTTTAAAGAATTTATATTGAAAAATATCCGTGGGTTAGAGTAAATTTTTTTTTTTTTTTTTTTTTTTTTTTTAATAAAGTTTTAGGTGGTCTAAAAACTTGTGTCATACATATAACCCTTCTAAAATCGCCTTCCTCTGTTTTAGGATCTTCTATTTAAAACCTAAAGAAATTCATATTTTTATTTCCCCCCCCCATCAATATAAAAATTGATAACGTCTGTTTGAAAAATTTTCTTAGTCCTAATTGTTCCTGCTTATATTGATACTTTTTAAAATCGAAAATGGTTTCAGTTAACATGCATTTTGTATCATTCGTTCATCGGATTTACCTTGTCTCTCGCATATATAGTCTTTAATTCGTATCACTAGTTGCACGACACCCGTCATTAATGACTGGATTATATTTATGTATGGATCAACCCTTCTGCTAAGGATCAATGCCCCAGGTGGTTTTATTTACAATGCTTTATCTTAAAATTACTGTAAAAATTAAAATGAATGACCCGTCACATTTAAAATAAAAACAATTCAGTTGGTTACCGTCCTAATTTTCGTGAAAACTTGATCTATTTACATTTAAAAAGAAAATCTCATCGGCTTTGAATAGTTTTATAATTGCCATTTAATACTTTCATTGCATCTCTTAAATTACTAGAAAGCAGCTAATTTTATGAAACTCGTGTATCCTTCACAATTCTTAATGATATAGATTATACCCTAGATTCTTTGAATCATTTGTCGTGTCTTTTTGTTTGTTTTTCTTTGGTCATTGCTAATAGATTTTAATTTTTTACATTAAATACGTAACATACAAAAGAAAAGTATATTTTCGAAAGGGTGTGTAGTAACCATAAGCTGGCACCAAGTGAATTAATCTAAAATGTGAAGATAAACTAAATAAAACTTTAATTTCTTTAAATTTTTTTTTCTTTAGGGAGGGTGGGAGGAACAGCGGAAATATATTCCCCCCCCTCCCTTAACTTCAATTATCTGCACTTGTTTGCTTTGCTTGGAATATACTGTATCCACTAGAGAGGGGGGTAAGACCCCCAAAAAGATGTCCTGGATAAGAATATATCTTTGTGTAGTCCAATGTCTTCTGTTTTTCAGGCAATGTATAGGATTTTTTTTTTTACCCCCTGAATATTTGTCAATTTCTCAATTAAGAAAAAATAAATCTTGCATAGATTTACTTATCTCATACCATTGTTACTCAATTCTTGTCTAGGCTTTTTATTCCTGCCAAAAATTCTTAATGGATGACTAATTAGACAGCCAAGAAACAGAACTAACTGCATCAGTTTAACTTGGGGTATAATTTTTGCCTTTTCCAAAAGACAAACAGCCACATGTTTGAAAATATGGCATCTGTCATTAATTGGGAAGAGTTTCTGTCCTAGAGATGGTTAAACTCTTATACAGGTCTACCAAAATTAATGTTGGCTTAGGCGAAGGTTTTGAATATTGAATTTCATTCCAAATGGAAAAGGACTTCATGGATTGTCTTTTCATTACAAAATATAATCAATTGGGAAGCTATATTGTTGCAAAGTACTTCATATAGACTTTAGACTTCAAAAGAAAACATTAAATTTGTTTTATAGTAACTTGCATTTTAATTAAACGCAGCTAATTAGGTTGATAGACTTTTCTTAAAGTAAAATAATCACAAAGAATTAGAATTAACAATATGGTTAGAATTAACAATATGAATAAGAAAAAAACTGTAAATTTCTTAAATGAAGCTTGATAATTTTTATAATTTAGTGTATTTAGACTATTGTTTTCCTCTTTGTTATTCACGTTTTTGCCAATGTATCCTTCAGGTGTTTCCTGTCTAAATCAGGAGCCTACTGAACCCTTTATTTAATCCATGGTGGATTGATTGTTCTAATTCTATTAATCATAACCAGGTACAAGTGTTAATATTCCTTGTTATTTTACCTGTAGTCAGGATTGTATCTGCAGCATCTAAATGATTTCACTTCAAAATGCTTCAATCAAACACCTATATTCATTATGCTATGTGTACTGCTGGACAAAAAAGTGTATATTGCTGAATCTCTTAAGTTTCAATCACGTGTGTGTGAAATTTCTTTGCTATTAGATTTATCTTTTCTAATAACCAGTTGGTGTGACTTACCCTCTCAGTGGGACTGAATATACTGGTTGTATTCCATGCAGACTTGTGAGACATCTCAGAAAAAAGCTCCAGATCTGCAAAAACTACTACACAAAAATGTAAATATATAATGAACTCAATCCCCCTAATCTCTAGGGTATAAAATAACCCTAGACCAGTTTACATGTCAATATAAATTTTAGTTTGACAAAGATTTTAGATTAGACAATTAATAAAAAGGAATTTTGACATTTGTCTTGGTCTCACTGTATCTAAGATCCAAATCTTGACCAGCCCATTGGCTGAGGCTGTAGAATATGCTGACCCTCTTTGTAGAGGAGTAAAACCCCCTTCTCAACAAGTGTCCAAGATATGTTAAACTACCTGGTGGCAAAGCTCCAGTCCTGGAGACTTGGGAGTGTAGAGTACTCCTCCATTTCCATTACTCCTAGTTCTACTCTGACTTGGAGTGGTAGTACCTCTATGTCCCAGTGGATGAAATAAAAATATTCAATCTTTTTCCAAACTTTAAACCATCTCGCTGTTTACTCGGTACCGTTTCTATTTGTGCAAATGAATAATGTTGTATAGCATTATTAAGTGATCTACAAAGAGTTAATATGCCATAAGGTGCGACCAAGTCTTGACACCTTAGTATCAATTTTTAATTGGCTAGAAGGATTGTTGAATAGATATTGTCTAGAAAAAAAGATGGGATTTTGACATTTGTCTATTTTGCCTTGTCTACAATTCACATTTACATTTTTTTTACCCCATGAAAGTGGGTACTTAAGCTAGGAATATTACATGACATACTCTTCAGTTAAATACAAGATGTATTTTACATATTTACTGAACTCATTCTTTCATTTTTATTTAAAATACCAGATACAAAAATATGTACACTGCAAATTGTATGTAATAGAAATATACACACACCCACATACACACTAAACTACTAACTTATTGTGTCTATAATTGTAATATCTACTGGTTTATACCTTCTATGCTATAATTGTGTTCCCCTCCAAAAAATCAGTTCACGGATTTATTTGCATTTTAATTTTTCTCTTGCAGCTGTAAATCTTGACTGCCTTGTGTTCTAAAATGGCCAGCAAGACACAGAGCTTAACTCTTACTGAGTGCCTTCATATGCTTTGTGCTAAACTTAGTAAATGACTGTTTTAACTCTATGTAACTTTTTTTTTTTTTTTTTTTTACTACATCCTCTTATCCCTGGGCAGAATGTATTATTTCCCATTTGTTTATATCTAAAATAAATGGAAAATGTATAATTTTTCTCTTCAACTTGCCAGTTTTCCAGAACATTCTAAGTAGATTTAGTGCCGAGTAGCTAAGAAAATTCTGTCCATTTTTATGTAACTTAAGATTAAATACATGTTTTTGTTTCTTTGTTTTCTTTTTCATAGAAAATCAAGGACAAAACAAATTTTGAAACAGAAAATGGTAATTTTTTCATGCTTTTACAACATAAACAGTTCATGACTGCCCAGTATGTTCAGTTGTTTAAAAGTGAAATTTTACCTTGAATAAAAAGTGTAAATAATGACTTTGTTTTATCTGCTTTGAGCTAACTGATTTTTAAAAATTTAGGAATGAATTTAAAAATTTTCTCATCTTCCACATTGATGGAATAAGACAAAATCTTCATGCCTCTCTCATACATACTCCCTTAGTGTGTTGAAGGTAAATAAAAAATTTGTCAAATTCCTTATCCTATCCTAGCAGTACTTTCCAGGTAACAGTCCCTTACTGTTACCTGGAAAGTACTGCTTAGAGTGAAGGGTGGGCGATGTCCTCTTTAAACAAAACCATACAATTGTGGATCCTTTCCCACTTGGTTAGAATGTAGCACACTGCCTTTTTCACTATGAGCTTCAAGCAGGCGAGAGATAGAATAAAAATGATCTAGTTCTTTTGGCTTTAAGATATAAAAGAATTGGTCTGAGAGGTACAATGCTTCAACTCTTGTACGCTCTGGTCTTCATCAGGTGACTATCATAATTGGTAACCTCAGAATTTGAGACCAAACCCTTTAATCAGTCCAGTGATGACTTTTCTATGCTAGAGTATATCTAATATTGGTTAATTCTTGTTTAATTTGCCCTTTGTATGCTGTTTGTCAGTATTTTACTGCATCAGTATGTTATCTCTTCTGTTAATTCAAATCTAGCATCATTGAATTAATGCTTCATTACTATAGTCTTATATATTGAACTCGTATGTGAATTTCGCATCTAATTCCTAGGTCAGCATTTTGACATTCGATTCAAATTTTACATCAATGAATTAATGATTCATCACTAAGCTCATTTACATTGGCTGGAAAATTGTAAATGCAACAAATTATGAGGATAAATTTTCATCTGGCATTTCTCCCTGCATTACATGGTTTTGGTTGGGAGTCTGGTAGTATCATAAGGAATTCTCTCATCCACTAGGCCATTCTTCTTGATGGCAGTAACCTAGAGCCTTAAAGCAAATGTGGTCAACTGAAATATAGTTCAGGTTAAAACAGTGAGAGTAAGCTGAACTCTTTAGAACTTATTTTTCTGATGCCGGTATCATTGAAAATAACATTTCATTTTAGAAAACAAATTATAGTTTGTCTAAATCAGAAAAATGTTTCTATTAAGAAGTTTGGCTTCAGGGTAACTTCACTTTGCTTTTAGCAAATCTTTAGCCTAATAAGCATTTCTTTGTTATATGCCATTGAATTTTATTAATGACTAGATTTTATTTTTATTTTTCTCAGATTGAATGGAATGTTGTAAGAAATGGATTCTTCTGGCATCACTCAGCCTTCTCCAGCCCCTACCCCATTGCCAAACACTCAAAAACATGCAGAATTTGTGTGCGGTTGGGGTGCTGCCTTCATCAACATAACACTTACTTTTCCACTCAATAAGGTAATGTTCCGACAGCAGTTGCTTGGTATTTCTTGTCTCCATGCCTGCAAGCAAATCTACCGAGAGGGACCCCAGCACCTGTACCGTGGCCTATTGCCACCACTCATGCAGAAATCCACATCGATGGCTATAATGTTTGGCATCTACAATCGCTACCATGAACTGCTGCTACTGCACGGACCCCCAATGCCAACTGACCTAGCCAAAGGAACAGCAGCCATGCTTGCAGGTACCACTGAAGCAATCCTGGTACCCTTTGAACGTGTTCAAACCCTTATGCAGGACCAAACGTACCATAAACGTTTTCAGAACACATTTGAAGCTTTTCGAAAAACCCGAGCATATGGGTTGGCAGAGTATTATCGTGGACTCTCTGCCATCCTGATGCGAAATGGACCAAGCAGTGCACTGTTTTTTCTCGGGAGAGATCACATCAAAGAACATCTGCCAAAGACTAGCAATGTTGTAGAAATTGCTCTCCAAGACTTTATTAGTGGTGCCTTTTTAGGAGCCATTATTAGCACATTTTTGTTTCCTTTAAATGCTATCAAGACTCGGATGCAATCAGAGTATGGAACTAAGTTTATTAGCATTGTTGAAAGTTACCGCATCTTGGTGGCTGAACGGAATAACTCTGCCTTTAACCTTCTTCGAGGAGTACACATTAATTACATGCGTTCATTTCTCTCCTGGGGAATAATCAATGCGTCTTATGAAATATTGCTATCATATTTCAAACCAAAATCTTGATATATTCTTCCTTTTAAGTTTTTGGGGTGGGGACTTAGATAATTTTTTTATCATAGTTGACTTTTTATTTTTGTTGTTGCTCTTTTGGACCTAGAATTTACAAAGAAAATTTTCTATACAAAATCCCAAGCTAACAAAATGAATATTTATCTAACTTCATATTCTTAGATATTTTTCTAAAATGTCCCAGAATATTTATGATTTCTTAGGAATCTACAATATTTTTTAAATTGGAAAATGAAATAAAATTTTTTTAAATGTAAGTTATGAATTACCTGCTTTCATAAATTAACTCCTAAGTGTTCAAACTGGTAAATCTTTATCATGTGTAAGTAGAAATTATATATAATCTCTCAGCAAGTAGATATCTTCATTTTGGGTTGACCAGTGCTCTCCTCTCAAATTGATATATTTTTGTTCATTTTGACAGCTTAATTACAATTAGTCTTTAAATTAATGTAAGTGTATCAAATGTATACCCACTCACTTTTTTCTTTAACAACTCCTTCTCTAAGCATAACAATTAGTGACTTAGTCAAGTCCCATTTAAAAAAAAAAAAAATAAAAATAAAAATAAAAATTAAAAAAAAAATTTAAAAAAAATCCATACCTGCAAATCACCAAAGTTAAGCAACAACCTTATTGAATTCCAAAGTGGATGACTACTTAAAAATGGTGTCCATTGTAAGCAGCCAGATCTGTGTCAGACTAAACAAAGTTTTGTTAATTGATACAACAGATGGTTGCCCCCTTCATTTCAAGGAAAATGTCTTATTCTTAAAATGCTTCAACCAGACTTGGGCACTATACTCAAATATTTTAACTTTCTCTTTCTAAAGTTTTTGAGCTATTTCAGCAGCTTTGAGGCTAAGTTTAAAATAATTACCAAAAATCTCCATTCTTATCCATTGTGTGCACACACACCAAAACATCGATAACGGATTCAAATTAATATTTCGTCTTTATTTCAGCGAAGACTTAGAATGTTGGTTATTTTGCAGCGTTAAACAATAAGAATTATACAAAGGAGTGGCTGAAAGATGAAAAAGGGGAAAGATAAGAAATAAACTTCTGAGTATTGAAGGAGTGTGATGATAGCAGAGACTCTTCTCTATGACTACAATACATTTTTGAAACATCTGGAGTAGTGGGTAAGCAATGGAGAAAAGGCTACAGCTAGTGGATCAGATTTCATCAAAATATCTAAATGAAAAGGATTTTTTATCACAAATGATCAATTAAATGATGAAATGCCCTTTTCTTCCACACTAGATTTTAAACATACATTCTATTTTTCCATGCCACTGTAATTAAATAGATCCATTGTAGAGAATCTTGTTTGTTAGAATTGGTAGTCCTCTCTCATTCCATTTGTACAATGCCTTGGCTTTTTCAGATTTCGCCCTACTTGGCAGACATTATTTTATAGGAGAATGATATTGAAATTGACAATTTTGTCATGAAAAAACTTTATTTCCCTTCTACACTTCTAAACTTTTCAATGATTTTTTCATTTAGACATTGTTCTGATTGTTTTGATGAAATTTGATATACTTGATGCTAGCTATAGCCTGTCCTGTTTTCTTATCCACTGCCCAGATGTTTCAAAAATGTATCTTAGTTGTAGCCAGTAGTCCCTGCTGTCACGAGCTCTTTTGACACTGAGATTTGTCTCTTTCCCTTTTTCTTTTCCTTCTCTTCTTTTGACCCCTTATCTATTTTCTCTTACTGCTTAACACCATGAAATAACCAACATTCTGAAGATTTCTTTGAAATAGGATAAATGTTAATTTGAATCCAGTGTCTGTTTCAGTTTATCCACTTTTCCATTTATTTTTCACATCTTATTGGATTTTTTTTTTGTCATACATACACACACCGTTTACTGTCTTTCAATGTATGCTAAATACACCTTGATAACTTGTACTACTATCTCAATCAGTGGTTTTAAACCAGTGGTGCCAAATTCAGTTCGGTGGTGGGGCAAAGATGTCCAGGAAACTTTCTTTTTTTTTTTTTTTTTTTTTTTTTTTTTTTAACTTATTCAATGTTTCATAGCTTTCATTTGTTTTACTTTACTAAAATTGTGTTGTTCTATTACTTATCACAGCTAATGAGATGGTAGCAGCTGATGATTTGACCTGAAAATTTAAGTTTGTTTTATGCAGTACACCTATGAGTATGAAGTAAAATTTCAAAGTCTTGAAGGGCTGCTGTGATAGAAAGTTAAAAACTGCTGCTTTAAATCCTCTCTGTCATGGAAGTCCAGTATTGACTTGTTAGTTAAGCAACATTTTTACTTAGGCAGTACTGGAATGAGTAACTAAATTTTGTTTTTTGTAATGACTCCAGATTATTGATACTTTTGATTCATTAAATTTAGATGAACAGATCCCCCACCCCAAGTACTAAGTGTTTGTAATTGTCTTGGTAACAATTATTTCAGTGCATATTGCATATTTAAGAAAAATCGATCTGGTGAAACAGCTTTTCTCCTGATAACTTGTGGTTGAAAGAGAACAGCAAATGATAAAACAAATAATCATTTTTTGATACAGCAAAAAAATGAGAAGGTGCCAGTAATGGTAACCAGGAATAAAAGAAATTATATACACATACACGGATTGTCGTAAAATTCTAAGAAGCTATTGACGTAGCAGAAATCATTAAGACAATAGAAGTGGCTCAATTATCAGAACGATTTATTGTGTACTTTAAACCTTTTCAAATACATTTCCCACCCCTATACATCATTTTTATTTAATCTATTATATTACAACTAACATATCCTTTTATTGTTGAAATGATTTTAATTTCAACCCTTTATTAGGGTTAGCAAGCTGGCCTTGCAAATTACCAGTGATTTTAATGCTCACTGAGTGGCCTCATACTTATATTACCCTGTACTAAAAACTAAGCCACACTAGTGACTTTTTGTCTTCATACATGAAATCATGCTCCTTATTTAGGTTTTATCTTATAGACCTAATTATTGTGGGTGGATCAGTTAACTGGCAGCTATATAATTTTTTTAATAGGGTGGGGGGTAAGGGGCATTACTTACTCTCTTCAGTGCCCTTCATTCAAAACTGACAGTATCTAGTTTTGTCGTTGTTGTTGGGGGATTGGTGAGGGAGGGACCACTGTCAACTACCTCCCCCTCACCTCCTTGAGTGTGAGAAGGACCCTTATATTGCAGTGGCTTATGCTCTCATCTCTTACTACATGTATCTTGTCTGAGCCTGAAACTTACCCCAGTGAGTGGATAGATAGCAACTGGCTTGAATATTCATCTGTTGTCCACAATTTTTGCTATTGCACTGACTGGAATTGATTTTTTTTTTTTTTTTCTACTTGCCAACACACCTCTTCTCCCACCTCCTCCATAGAGAAAAAATGAGGGTATCAAATGTGTTTGCGTTTTTTTTTGTTTTTTTTTTTTTTTTGTCCCATTTCACTCTGCTTTATAATAAAGTCCTGGTTATTGTGATTGCTCAAATTATCTGCAATTATGCCTTGTTGCAGAAATGGGTGGATAGAGATATATATATATATATATATATATATAATCTCATGGGGGCAGGAGTGATAAAAGTAGATAACATCAGTGAGTGTCCTCTTATGGTTAATGAGCTATTCCCAAAGTTTAATCAGCCTGTCAGTGAGCCTTAAAATACATTGACTGTATCCATTGTAGAGTAGGGAAGACTCCTTAAAAGTGTCCAGGGTATGAGACTAAATTGCATCTGGTGGTAAGGCTCCAATTCTGAAGAATATGGAGTACCTTTTCATGGCTATAACTCCCTGGTCCACTGTAACCCAGTGTGGTAGTACCACCTATGGGTCACATATTTAAAAAAAATTGTATTTGATTGGAATACTTGATGCTATATGACTAAATTAATTGCATTAAGAATAGTTACTTGAAGCCATATAAGTGTGTGTGTGTAAACAAATGATTATCATATAGAAATAATTACTGTTATTCAATAATACTTGAAATCATATAATGTAAATAATAAATGAACCCAATTCCTAATCCAAAGGCATAAAATAACTCTAGATAGGTTAATATGCCATTAAAATATATCAAAGGTCAATTACGATTGAGTTTTGAATAAAATCTTCAATAGGAACCTTTACGTGTAGCCTTTGTACCCAATCTAAGTTTTGTGTAGGAAATGATTATTATTCTTCCTTCACCTTCAGTGTGGAGTCTTTATATTTATCTCTAAAAACTATACTAAAGCTTTTAATAAGTTTGTTTCTTGTCAGGTTAGTCTTATCTCTACATCATGATGATAAATCTTTTTGTATTTAATTTTTAACCTTAAAATCATTGCTGTGAAGTATTAAAAAAAAAAAAAAAATCTGAAAATTTTTAATATCTAAAAATGAAAAACTATGAAGCAGTATTTGGTGCTAATCTATTTTGTACAATCTGTTGAAAGAATCGTCTTAATATGTAGAATTAATAAACTGAAAACTTTATTCAAAACTGTATTGTTTACAGATATTAAAATATAAATGGATTCAAGACAATTGTAGATCTATCAGTTGTGTGGATGAATCTGCTAATAATACATGCTTCCAGAAAGATTATAAAAATTCATGTTTAAACTTGGTCTGGGCAAAACGTCTTTTAGATTTTATCCCCCCCCCGTTTACTTTTTTTTTTTTTTTTTTTTTTTTTTTTTTTTGCTATCTTTGAGAATAACTAATTAAATGTTAAAGTTTTCCCTTTTATGATTAACCTTTTTTCTTTCTTATATATGCTAGGAGCAGAGGGATAGAAAATGTTAAGTTTGGAGTCAATAGAACCATGTTCCATAGAAACAATGAAACTAAATATTCCATGATCTTTTGAGAAAGAACCAGAAAAGATGAATGCCATAGTGAAAGGTGACATTCTATTTTCTAATAGATTTGTGTGATAATATTTCACTGTTTCTTTTACATGTTACTCTGAATTATTACTAGTTTGGTAGTTTTACAGTAGGGTGACATTTTGTAGTTATTAAAAGTGCATCATGTGTGCTTTTTCTGGAAGAGTTTTGTTTAAATACTCCAATAGCTCCAAATAAAGTGATGGGTGGGAAACATTACTCAATATTTGCTGGCTCTAATTCAGACACATAAAAAATTAGTTTTTAGATGATACTTTATAAATCTTTCTCTCATTACACAGGACTAGCCACAATACTCTTTGGGGCCTACATATATTAACCATTGTCAATATTTGATTGTGTGTTTTTTTTTTTTTGTTTTTTTTTTTTTTTTCTTCATACAACCATTGTGAAAAAATCTATTCTTTTATTACATAGAAAATCATCTTTGACAGTGTATTTATTGATCATGAAAATATCAAACTCTCATGGGTCCCTAAAGGTTGCCACAGTACTCTAAACAATATCATACCTTTTGGTAGGCTGCATATGTATAATATATATCACCCCACCACCACTAATGATAAAAAATGCATTTTTCCTAAACCAGATATCAGGATTTCCTTATTTCTAGGTACAATCAAAATAGATATTAGGACAAGACTACTGAAACTCTGCAACCAAACATAAAATCATATAAATATATGAAACTTTCTTCTTCCCCCAAAATTTGAAAGTGTGGAAAACATATGTAAGCTACTCTAGATATTTTATCTAATATTATTAACTTTGGAAAATAACTGAAATTTTCTTTCAACTAAACTATTTCCAGTTCACAAACTTTAATTTTTTAATAGTAAAATGAAACCTATTTAGTGTATTCGTTTGTAATGTCACTGCCTTTTTTATTTGTGTTGTTTCTCTCCTCAACCAATAATCTTTTACCACCAGCACAATACCCCTGAAATACAATTGTGGTAAGGGTAAGATTGTTTCTTTGCGAGATGAATTGAAGGGAGATAACTTTGTCGGGGTAACCAACTTTTTCTTTTCTGACAATCAATCCCAAATAGGTAAAACTTTAACAGAAATTAGTTCTGCCATTTTTATTGTATGGCGACTTCCAATTAAATTTTTTTAAAGTTTGAAATTGCTCACTGGTGGGGAGCCCAAATATATTTTGTGTTTAAAGATAATGAATGAGACTAGCCAATTTTCAATTTAAAAAAAAAAAAAATGGAAAAATTCATTTTTGGGCCAAATAAAACAAATTTAAATTTTTTTGCTCTTGATAAATTTGGATGCAAGAGATTTTGAATAGCCCTTGAATACTTAATCAAGATATAATTCAGTTGTGGTCCCATTTTTAACTTTGTGAGGTTTTCTCATTGATTCTAGGCCTTTCAGCTCATGACGCATAACAGATCTGTTTTGTACGGGGGTACTCCTTTTTGCCTAGGAGAGTAAAGGCTAGGTTTATTGCCTCCCACCTCTCTAAAACATCTTATAGAAAGCTTCCCTCCTGGAGGACACCCATGCATTAAAATGACCTTGTATCCCATTTTGGTCTTATGGGAAGTCTAATAAAAGCGTCTTTGCTTGCTTTCTAAGGGGACACTAATGGTTTTACCTCTTTATGATAAATTCAAACTATTTTATCACGGAAATTAAAAGCAAAAAAAAAAAAAAAAAATGAATAAAGATTGTATAACTTTCAAAAATCATTGAAGTGGAAGGTGAGGAGTGACCTTGCAGACATCAACAATGGGACCACAAAAGGAGACTTTCTAGTTTGCCTATTTCAGACATGAGCAACTTTTCCAAACATCTACTGCTGAGATGACAGTTGCTCCCTTTTACAGTGGGGCATTTTTATGCTACAAACAAGCATAAATATTGACAAAATAAAGTAGAAGAAAAATTATTTCTAGCTCTAATTCAAACACCGAAAGAAATTAATTTCTAGATACTTTAGAAATCTCTATTGCTTGTATTTCAGGCTAATACCTTTTTACTAAAGGTATGACACCCATTTATCCTGTTCTAAATAAGCCACAAAAGTTCATTATACCATTAATGTACCGGACATTGGCCTAGCAGTTAGAGTGTTCGCCAATGGGCCGGGAGACCTGGGTTCAATCCCTGGTCGAGTCATACCAAAGACTCAAAAAATGGTACTTGATGCCTCCTTGCTTAACACTCAGCATTATAAGGTACGGATCAAGGGTAAAGTAGAGCAATCCTGGGAAGGAGTAGCGCCCTCCCTACACCTTGGTGTAGTAGCTATCGAAAAGGGAGCCTTCGGGTCACCCTTGACTATGGTCGCCAACTTTACTTTACTTTTTATACCATTAAGCAAAGAAACCCAACTTCTGTCCCATAATTATATTGGACAAGTTTCAAGACTCCTTGGTCTCTAGATAATATTAACTGTTACTGTCATCATGAACAATTACATTTTTTTTATTATTGCTAATTATTGTGAGTGAGGCCCAAAGGTGTTGGACTCAAAGTTTGAACTCCAGTTGTACATTTTACCTTCACTTTTAGACTAATGCCCCTTGGAAAAGGTATGAACCCCTTTTTATCCTCCCAGTTATTGGTTAAATAGTACCACTACTGTTCTACAAGGATTGATTTTAGCATTAAATAACTCATGAAGATTGATATGCCATTGAAAAACAAACCAAAACCTTCAGTTTGTGAGAAATGACTAACCTGTCCTCTTTAGGAATTGCAATTTTTTTTTTTCTTTTAATTCTAAGATTTGTTTTGTTCTTCAGTATAGAACTCTTGTAACAATGAAATTAGTCAACTCTTCTTTAAAAATTGACCTTATGTCAAGTTTTGTCTATTTTGGAGGTACATACACATTTCTTTCCAAAAAAGTTAAGTCTCCCTCTCAGATCCATTTTACATGTCTTAGTTTGGAATAACATCAAGCTGTACCAACAACATGGATACCTTGACTCTCATCATGTCATTGCTCTTGGCAAGTCCTCTAGATGGCAGCTAGTGTCTGCACAGTTGATGAATGCAAGCTTTTTTTCTGGTCGGTAACATGTGTAGGAGCCCATAGAAAAATGTCACTTATGAGTTCATATCTTGTATTATTTAGATGATTTGTAAGATGGGAGGTAAGTGGTTGTACACCTGTTTTGTAAGATGCTGCTGCTTCCAGGAT
This sequence comes from Sepioteuthis lessoniana, assembly GCA_963585895.1. Taxonomy (NCBI): domain Eukaryota; kingdom Metazoa; phylum Mollusca; class Cephalopoda; order Myopsida; family Loliginidae; genus Sepioteuthis; species Sepioteuthis lessoniana. The sequence goes on along the minus strand of OY757926.1, from coordinate 41,070,437 downwards.
TTGTTCAATGCAGCATTCTTGTGTAGTTCCCCCTCAAGCTTTTTCATTATTACCACTTTTGCTTTTACAGTATAAAGTTCTTTCCTTAGAAGTCATATTTCCCACTCTTTTGAAATTAATAAGTTGGCTTTGATTCTCTGACAATAAGCTAAGTCTCCAGAATTTAAGAAAAAAGTGAAACTTCAAAATTTTGCTCACTTTTAAGTCTTTTGTTGTAGTGCAAGAGATTATATCCATTTTTGTATGAAATATATGTGGACTATGGACAACATGAAAAATACAAAACCCATGTAATTCCATCCATTTTAATGTCTCGTAGAACATGCATTAGTCACTCACATGAATAACTTGTTAAAAAGGAATGGATGCAATTGTGATGTAATGGTTGTCATCATAGGAAATGGACACAGCCAACCAAGTTTAAATCCTGGACAAGATGGTTTGCATAAGTAAAGTGGGCGACTCTAGTCAAGGGCGACCCAAGGTGTAAAGGAAGGCGCTACTCCTTTCCCTGGATTGCTCCACTTTACCCTTGCAATGTACCTTATATTGCTGAGTGTTAAGCAAGGAGGTATCAAGTACTTTTTTGTCTTTGGTATGATGCAACCTAGGATTGAACACAGGTCTCCCAGACCATTGGCAACCACTCTACCCACTATGAATCCAACTTTTCTCTCAAGCTATGAGTAAATTGTAGAGCAGGATTGGCTCTTTAATTCTGGTATGGCAACCAGTCTTAAAGGAAAACTCTGATTTCAAACATGTGCAACTAGGCAAAGCATATCAGCTGTCTGTTTCCAGTTTTAAAAAAGTCATTTAAAGCAATGTCTGCTGTTTAAGGGAGATAATCGTTTCTCTCCAAAGCAAGGATAATAATCATTACATTACCCTAACATGCTGCAGATTTCTCAGGTCAATGAATTGATATTTTTTAATTATTTCCTTCCTTCTTAGCAGCTTTACTAAAAATAGACATAAACTATAATAAGTAAAACTTAAACATTTAGACCCATGTGCTTAATATTTCAGGGATTTCCAATAACTAAACTTCATAGTGACCATACACACAAATATCACTGCAATGGTTCAACTCGAATCCTAGAGAAGACAAATGAAAATGACTCCATTGTCTGCACCCCCACCCTGAATAGTCATTGATATGAAGAGACATGACAATTTTCTCTTGGCATCAGTCTCCAGAATAAAATCCTTGAATTAAACATGTTCTACCTTTTGCATGATGCTTTATTTGCTGATAACCATAAATTATCAATCATGTGTCCGTGGTGTAATGGTTATCGTCGCAGGAATTGGACACGGCGACAAGAGTTCAAATCCTGGACTGATTGCATTTCACATAGCACTAATACCCTTGGGAAAGGTATGAATCCAATTATTCTCCCTCCAGCTATGGGTAAATAGTAGGACAGACTAGGTTCTTCAGCCTTGGTGAGGCAACTAGTCTAGGAGAAGGAAAACTCTGAATTCAAACCTGTGAAACTCCGCTTAAAAAAATTGACCTTGTGTCATATCCTGCTCGAGTGGAGGGGTTGGGTAAATATAAATTATCAATCATTACAAATGCAAAAAAAAAAGTGAACAGATTTCTTTGATCAGATAAAGTTTTTATGGTTTAGTTTTAAAATTGTTTATTTACTCAAAATTATGATTCAAATATTTATTTCAAATGAACAATCATTTTACAGCAGAAATATTGGAATTGGTTTATTTTTAGTTAAAGCATTCGATTAAAAATAAAACGCAATTTTAAACTATTTTTATGAAAAATGTATCTATTACAGGGATTCAAAATAAGGAATATATTTTGAGCTAGAAAAAGTTAATATTAAGGAAATAAGCTAGTCAATTCATGCCTTTTCCAAGGGTATTAGCATGAAATAGAATATCAGGGTATTGTAATTCACATTATTCTAATGAAGATTACAATTAATGAGAAACTTGTGATTTTCACCAATTCTTCAATATGCAAAGTGGGTGCTTGAAAGAGTATAATGCAGATCATTTTGAACCTCTACTATATTTCAATACTTTATTTTCGTTTGCAACAAAGATAAAAAAAGCCTAACTTACAAATGTTAACACAAATGGAAGTAATGCATTGTTAGCTCTTTCTGTCACTTGTGGGTAGGAATCACACACAGAAGGCTAAAATTCTGTGATTGATTTCTCATTGAACATATACCTTGTTTCTGAATTGGTCTTCAGCTCCAGAAATTCACCAGGAACTTTTTTCAACTGACAAGTTTAAAAGATTTTACACTCAGACCACACACGGTTTTTAAACTTTCTGAACGCCTTGCTAACTTTTTCAATACTTTAGATTGATTTTAGAATCAAGAGATATATATATATCTTGAAAGAGTCAATCACATCCAATCTTGTAACCTTGACAAAGATGTTTGGTTCAACATAGGGCTGACCTGAAGATGGCGTGAACATGATCTTCATCTTCAGCCCAAAAGCAGTGCATGCTCTGAAGAGATCCATTACAGCTTGTATATCTTCTTTGGTGTGACCAAGTTCTACATCATCAGCATAGAGCAGATTCTGAATGGGTGTCTGGAAAATTTTAGACTTGACATTGAAGTGTGAGATCAAAGACTTTATCTGTTGTTCTGAGTCATTCTGTATCATTGTCAAAGTTTTGAAAAGTGTACAAGTGTTACAGCAAAATGTTGCCTTGCTTAACCCCATTATCAATGGAGACAGATTCTGAAAGTGAGCCATTGAAGTTAACATAAGGTTTCATGTCATGATGGAGTTACATGAACATGTTGACAAACTGAAGTGGACAGCTGTTAGCTAAGGACAGTCTAATTGACAGTATCGAAAACTTTTGTTCAATCAACAAAGACCTGGTAATGAGCTAGAGGGTTCAATGCATTTCTAGTGGAGTTAACGAATAGAGAAAATCATGTTCATTGTACAACTCAAACTAAAGCCAAATTAACTTTCCAGGATAAGAGGATAATATCCATTCTGTTTGCCAATTGAGCAAAAGTCTTGCAAAAACATTGACTGCCTCCAGCAGGCTTATACCTATGTAATGTCCACAATCAGATTTGGATCCCTTCCCTTTATACAGTGGGATAGTAGCACAAACACGTCTAATATAAGATGATGTATCTCTGTAGCAAGCTTGATACTCCCATGAAGAAGGATTTCAATGAGAATACCAAGACTTGATACCTTAATATTGGATCTCTTAAATCATTTTTAGACCTCAACAACAGTGAGGTGAATCATCTCGTGGATATCTTTTTGAGGATTGTGAAAAAGATCTGAGAAGTGCTCAATCCAGCATTTCTTGGTCCTTAAAGAGGGAGAGAGGATACATCCTTTGACTTTAGTCATACCACAGATAAGGACTGAAGACCAAAGACTTGTCTTATCAAATAAATAATTTTCTCATGTCTTTACTGTTGTATGCTTTCTGAAGTTTTTTTCAGAGATGCCCAACCAGAAATGGTTTTTCATTTACTATAACTTTTGCTAGAGAGAGGATTCTATCCACCTAAGAAATACCATTAAACATTTTCTATCTTTATCTGATACAACAGATTTTGTCCCAAAGAAGTTTAGTGATCAGCTTATTACTTTCATCAAACCAATCCCAGTGTTTCCCAGATCCACTCTGGCCTGGAGTGGAAGCACCTGATAGGGTCAAATAAAACTAAATTGCATACTGAATTATGCTGAACTGTTTTAATATTTAAACTGCATATTTATGCTAAACTGAATTGTTTGATATAGAACTGTTTTGACATTTAACTGTGTGTGGACCAAAACTATACTTATACTAAATTGAATTAGAACTGTTTGACTAAAATGAATAGCTTGAAATAGAAATGTTTTTGACAATTAAACTGTGTACTTATGCTAAACTGAATTGTTTGAAATAGAACTGATTATTTGTATAAAAATGGATTTGGCATTAAATAACCTACAAAGCTTGATGTGCCATAAAACCCAACCAACCAGCCAATTCCTGTGTTTCCTTACCCAGAGCTTGAGAACTACAATTTCAATATAATAAACCTAGTTTTAAGCTGTCGCTATGTTCCATTAAATTCTACTTCCCCAATGTTTTTTTTAAATCCTTTGTAGAGTCCTTCTATGTTGACACATTAATACATTTAGGAACTTTTATCTCTTCTATGTATGCAGAGCCACATACAAGTATATGATCAGTCCTACACTCAGCACCTTGCATGACTCAAATTGTCCTAATATTTTGGAGGTTTCATTTCCTGGTGATGATATAATCAAGGATATGCCCATGTTTGGACCTCGGGTGTGTCTAAGTAACTTTGTGAATTTCCTTCAGTTAAAAAATGATGTTGCAAATAAAGAGGTTTGAATTCAGCACTGTGCTGGAGAAGATGGAGATCATAACTATTCATCTTACCTAGACCATACTTACCTTAGTGCTCCATATGTCTTGTGATCATGCCCAACACAAGCATTGAAATCATCAAGCAGGAGGAATTTTTCAGTAATAGGAATTGATATTATACCTAAGATCATGGTTGAAAGCCATAATAGGTTCCTCACTTCTGTAAAAAGTGGGAGCATAAACAGAAAAGATAGATACAAAGTAGTGGTTGCAAAGTAAAAGGACACATGAAGGCACATGATTCTGTCACAAAGGCCCCCCCCGGGGGGGGTTCTATCTTATGACACCCCTCACACTTTCCTGTCTTATTCCCTTTGATTTACCTTCTCAGAAGAAAGTGTCTCTCACATCTACTTCATTCAGCTTTCTGCACTTAGTGACTCTCAGTTTCACACACACATACAAGTATAGACTTACTGATGTTCATTAAACTTAGCTTAAATAATCAGCGAGGATTAAACTCATCACTACAGAAATCTATGCAATGATGAATTGTTTTGTTTTAAAATCACTTTAAAACTTGCATTTTTGCAATAACCTGAAATTTAAAAAAATTTTTTTTCCTCAGTTAATTGAACTTTGTGATGCATTTCAAATTTCTAATGTGACAGTTTTTAGAGCTCAACAAGATTTTTGTAATTAAATCTTGATGCTTTAATAATGAAGTTCCTGTAAAGAAAGAATTAAAAGTGCTTCATACAGAGTGTGGCAGAAATACCTCTCATATCTTAAACTTTCACCGGTGTAGTGCAAGTGAACTTAGGCAAGTGGCAATGATAGCTTCATCTTCCTAATATCCTAACACTTTTTTTTTTCAGTTATGATCATAGCTTGGACTAGTGCACATCATGTATTTACTGTTGAAATATTCTTTATAACTAGTGAATCTATAATTGCTACACAGTGACCAATCATGCTCATTTCATGTTATGACACTTCATACAGGCTTAGCTCTAAGTGAGAGTATGTAAGTGAATGGGTGTATACATGCGTATAGTTGTGGATTGACCATAGGTATGTATGTGTCCATATAAGGACTGTGACATTTGTGTGAGGATCACTGATTCATTTCTGCTAGTATGAAATGCAAATGTCAGATCAATTGGGATCAACAACTTAAAAAATTTTATCATCACACCTTTTAAGTGTCTCTTGGAGTCTTGTCTGCTGTTTTTTATGTTCAGTAATAGCCAATTGAGTAAAGTGTTCATCAATGGTCCAGAAGACCGGGGTTCAATCCCAGTTCTGAGTCATACCAATGACTCAAAAAATGGTACTTGATGCTGCCTTGCTTAACACTCAACATTATAAGGTTAGAATTAAAGGTATAGTGGAGCAATCCAGGGAATGGAGTAGTGCCCTTCCCTACACCTCCATGTAGTAGATATTGAAAAGGGAGCCTTTGGGTCACCCTTGACTAAGATCATAACTTATAGGTGGCCAAAAGTCTGAAAATAGGAATGTTCTCCTCTCCATATATGCAGAAGGTCAACCAGAGGACAGGAGAGGAGGGAGTCTGCCACTGAAAGTGGGTAAGAGACTGATGTAGGAGGACACAGGTGCAGAAGCTCAGTTGTATATTATCACCAAGTTACATCAGAATGATACTGTTCCAGATAGAATTTTTAACCCATAGCTGTAGTGATTTTCAATCCAGAACAGCATTATACCAATGCAACATGAAATGAGGACAAAAAGCTCTCTGTGTAGAAATTATATTCAATCATCTTAAAAAAACATTTCAGTAGCCAATAAGGTGTGAACCAGTCCAAGCCATGATCATAACTGGGGAAAAAAAGTAAAGCATTACCTAACTGGAGCTACCATTATAACTTGCCTAAGTTTATTTGCACCACACTGTTTAGAATATGTGAGGTATTTCTTTCATACTCTGTATATCAACATTTGGATCAGATTTGTGTCATATGAAGAAGCATCTTGAATCAAAAGAGGTAGATATCATAACACATTACATAAACTTACTTTCATGTGTAGTGCTGAACATATTCAGTGGTTGAACACAAACAGTAGATACTGTAAGTAGCAATGAGCATGTTCAGTATGTAGATGGGTGACTACTTACTAACAGCAGGTACTGTAATTTACCTGTGTACCAGATGATGCAAAACTTAATAAATAACATGATTTACTGTCAATGCTTAAAGTACCAGTGCCTGTCAGCTCACTGAAGTTAAGCAGCAAGGAGCTAGTTTAGTGTGTAAATGGTTGACTACTTAAAAACTAATTGTGGTACACTAAGTTTTTCCATACGTGACATACTCTTGACCTTCAGGCTAATAATTTATTTTACCTAATGCAAAACTCTTTTCTTTTTAGCAGTTTCAAGTTCAGTGTATGTAAAAATTCCAGTGAAAATCTTTTATAATGGAAGGTGGAATCAAGTCATGGGAAGGGGTAAGAAATTTGAGTATGGTTCATGTGGTTGATTTGCAAACCTCAAAATAAAACATGACATTGGATCATGTTGGATTTACCAATGTTTTTCCCAACTCTATGAGTAAGATTCAACACGGGATAAATCTTTAAGTAGAGTATAACAGATTTGAATTCAGTTTTCTTTCTTTTCGATTGGTTGTCATACCAAGGTTAAAGAACTCAGTTTACCCAGCTATGGTTAAAAAGAGCAGAGGACAAATTCATACCTTTCTCACGAGTATTATAACTGAATTGCAAACAGCCTAGTTCAGGATTTGAACTCGGGTTGCTGACTCCATTGCTTACTACCATAACTGTTACTGCTTTTACATTGACAAAGCCAAAAAACCTACAATTTTCTCCCCATGGTTCATTAAAATCAAAAAGCCAACCATTTACCCACCCTTACACCATTTATTTTGGCCTAACAAAAGTCCAAACTTTCTAATTGCTTAAAACAGTTTCCCAAACTTTATCCATACACTTTTTTTATTCTCAATAATCTTAAAGTGTATTGATTTCTTCAATTATTTCTTTTTATTAAAAGTCATGTATAACATACAACCTTAACTTTCTGTTATGAAATTCTGGAAAATACATCATGTATGCATCACCTTTTGGAATCTGTAGGAATTAAATTTAATGATAGTTTAACTTTTTATCTGGTTTGTATCAACTAAAAATAAGAATTCACATAATTTGAATTTCAAAACACAAAATTTAAACAGTATTTAGAGCAAAGACATGAAAATGTAACAACTAAGCAAAAATAAGTTTACAATTAAAAAAAAAAAACAAATTATATACAAACACACATTCCACTGGCTATTTCTCTGTAGAGGTATGAAATAGAAGTGTTTATTACATATCAGTTAGTTTAGACCATAGATATAACTTATTTTTGGTCATGCTGTCAAGAAAATATAATAAGCAGTCCTAATTTTTGGACTGAAAATCTGGAAAAATAATGCATCATATACACATATAATCACAGTAACAGGCAAAGATTTTCAGCATTAAGGCCATGCTACTGAGGTCCCAGCTATGCTGAGCAGAACACATCTCCAGGATGAGGAATCATTGCTTGCCTTAGATCACACTGTATAGCAAGATCTCTACAGAACACTGCAACAGAGAGGCAGCACAGAATCAATATAAGAACTACTTGAAAAAAATCCCTTGGTACCTGTCAAACTAACTATCATTAATGGTCCACTCTAGCTGAGAACCATGATGCCTGGCATCTCATCACCAACTATAGTCTTGTCTTTTGAAAACACCAGCAGAGGACAAATGGCATAGAAGAAACAACTGCAACACTATGCAATCAAATATTGACCAGACCTTTAGCTTCAGCTGCTGTGACTGCCTGTCTTTCATCAGCCACAAACATACCAGCAGTCAATGTGGACCATGCCCTTAATAATCATGAAGATATATTTCATAGACAGTGTATTTTGTTTGAAAACAGGAAGGAACTATAGCCATGAAATTGTGACCAAAAGTGATTAAAATAAAGAATAAGACAAAACTTCTAATTATTACTCACTGTCAAAAACAAACTATCAACTGGATTTCACTTTTGATAGAGTTTATTTCCCAAATGAGAGCTAATTCCCCAGTCTTCCAAAGTTGATGTATGTGTATGTACCTCAGTGATGTTTTCCTTTACAAGCAGGACATAATAAAAAGTATACCTGGTCCTAGGATTCCAACTTTTCCATTTCCTCAAAGGAGAAGGTTGCAGTAATCTGAAGTTTTTTTAATACTAGTTACAAAATTTAAACAATTTTTGTATTTGCGAATTCCTCTCTAATGTTTAAGTGACCAAGCATTACTTAATATCCTCTATGAGGCGAGAGTTAAATATTAATTGCAATGAGCAGTAAAGTGGAATATGAAAAGTCAAGATATTTGCTCCTCTGAGGCCTCAATTGATCAGAATATCAAATTTTTTTTTAAAGTCAAAAACACAGCTCTGGTACTCAACCATGCAAAATGTTTATAAATGTTTTAACCTTGAAACACAACAGACTGAAAATCATTAAAAATCATGAAATTTGGAGAATGAGAAAAAAATGAACGGATGTAAATTTTAGTTAGTATAAAAGACATTTTGGTTTTTCATTTTATTTTACAAATCAGCCAAGAATTATTTCCAAAATTTCATTTTTTTCTATAATTCAGAGTTTTTTTTAATCCAAAATTCTTAGTGATATATAATAATAATAAAATATTCTTGTACTAATCCAAGATGGTCTCTTACATCTGTCGAGTCACACATTAAAAAATAATAATAATAATAATAATAATTAGTTGATAATTTATTTGTCTGAATATTCAACTCGAAGACCTTTAAGCCAGTATCTTGCAGTATTGACCAACAACTTATTTATCTATTTTTTTTTCCTTCACTTTGAACAAGAAGACAATGAAAGCTGATCTGTTTTCTCCAGAATGGAAAAAGAACAGATGCCACAGGATGCAAAAGAAAAAAAATATCCCCCAAACTTGGATTTTGTTGGTCAACAACAACTTCAGGGAAAAAAAGAAAAAGAGGCCAGGGTAATCAGTTGAACCAGCAGCAGCCACTTACTATTGGGGGTGTGTGTAAATGTGTGTACCTTGGAAGAAAATGATGCAGGGGGGATGTGGATACACACTGCAATTTGGTTGGTTGATTATATTAATTCTATTTGATGGCAGAAAAAGTAAAATTGACATAGAGCGCCTGGCATTGAATATTTACATTTAAAAAAAAATATCTGCAAGTCTTGGAAGAGTATCATCAACCAAGAATTGTGCAAATTTGAACCATTAATCAAAGTGGGAATGTGGGCCTTTGTCACTTTTTTCTTCTTTTTCCTTTTGGACATGTTTGAATTTTGGGACTATCTCACTTTCAAAATGGGAATTTAGCCGGGAAGAAAGGAGAGGAAGTGGAGCGCAGTTTTGGGCAGGGGCTAGCAGTGGGAGGATGTACAATTTGCTGGTATTTTCTTTAGATTTCTTTCTTTTTTTTTTAATGTTTTTTTCTCATTCAATGAAAGAAAGAGAATGTGTGTATGTGTAAGTTTGTGCACGCATGTTTTAGGCTAAGAAAACCAATTCTCTTTTTAATTATTCAAAATCCCAAACATTTGGCCCATCATTACTATCCTAAGGGGGAATTGGAGGGAAAAAAGAAAAGGGAAACAATCTCTATGCACTGATGAAATGAACTATGCAAGATGAGAAGGTGTGAAATGAAAAAGAATGCACCCAAGAGATGTGGGGAGAGAGGACATTCAAAAGGGTGGGGGACTTGTGCGAAAAACAAGGGAAGAACTTGAGAAGAAAGGAAACTTGTGCGAGATATACTGGGGGGCATTCAAGAGGCTGGGAAACTTGTGAAGGGAGATTCAAGATGGTGGAAAATTTGTGCGAGATATGAGGAGCACTTGGGAAGGTGGGAGACTTTTGTGAGATGAGTGGAGGAGATTGTACTGGATGGGAGATGTGCATGATGCAGATGTTGGGGACACGCAAAAAGGTGAGATACTAGTGCAAAATACAGAGGGGATCACTTAAGAGGGTGAGAGACTTGTGCAGGATAAGGAGAGCTCTTGAGAGAGTACAAGATTTTTGCGAAAGCGGGGGAGGCCTCTAGAAGATGAAAGACATGCGAGATGGCGTATATCTCAAAATAATAGGATACTTGTGCGGAATATGGAAGAGGGGAGTATTCAAGATGATGAGAGACTTGTGCGTGATAAAAAGAAGAGCACTCCAGGGAGATGGGAGACTTATGTGAGATAAAAGGGAGGCTCTCTAGAGGGCGGGAATCTTGTACAATATATAGAAAAGGAGGAGGAGATAAAAATGAGTTCTATGATGAAAAGGAGAGTTAAACAAAGAAACTCTTATAAAATTGGGTAGGAGTGGCAGCAGGGGGAGGTTAACCCAAGGGAATAAAGCTCAGACAAGAATTAAGAAACTAACAGACATTTACAGAAGGGCTTGAACACTATCACTAATAAATATACATTGCCACTAAGGCAGGCAGGACTCCATTTTTTTGCCTTGAGGGACAAGGCACCATTTTCTGGTCAGTTATATTATAGACCCACAAACAGTGGATCAATATCCAACTGGTTATTGTTTCCCCCAATTTTGTGATGAGCACCAGGCCCACAATATGCAAACATCTATGTTTGAGAGAGTTTTTATTTACTATCTAAGTAAGCCTGACCCTTATTGTAATATTACTGCTGCTACTACTACTACTACTACCACCACCACTATTACTTCAGACAGTCAACAAGTAGAAGTGACAGATCTTTTTTGTAAATTTTCATTGGCAGAAAAATAAAAGTTGGCTTTGATTGAAGAAGCATCTTTCAAAAAGTTAGTATGTTAACAGATAAAAACAATTGTCTCTTCATCAATCAATATTTTTAATGTCTTCAGTTTCTCCATCACAAAAAAAGTCTCTTCCTATAGAGAAGGTTTTTAAAAATTTTCTATTGTCTTTCTTGTAAGATGACTACATCACCAATTGAACCAGGTTATCAAGTGAATGCAAATTGCAGTGAAGCTCCATACTATATATTATTTTTTTCTAAATATTTCACAGTAGCATTATGGAGCAATGGGGTGGTGGAGAGAGGTTATCTTGCGATCACATAACAAAAAAATGTTATAAAACAGAGTCAAGTAGCAAAAGAATAAAAGAAAGCTTTTCAACCACTCTAAATAGAAATCCTTTACGCTACAACTGAATCACAGTGTATCTCTTGACCCTCACTCCACCATCAAAACATCAATAAATCAAGGAAAAGGATAAGCTGCCAAGCCACCAGGAAGGCAAGATGAATGATAAATCTGGACTGTACAGATATACAAACAACAGTGAAACACAGCTTTACCAGCAACCACACAACAAAAAACAAAATGAAATGCAGCTTTACCAACAAACACACAGTCACATTTTCAGTGAAGGGTTTATATAAAATCCGACGTGTCAAAGTTCACTGTAAATGATCCACAACATTTGTACCAATACAACACACGTTCATGGATGCACAATCTTCTCTCTTGTCTTTTATTAAACAGGATGTTCTTTTTTTCAATTTTACTGTTAAGGCTTTTCTGTTTCAAAGAAACAGTTGTTGCTAATGCACGGAAACTGACAATGACTTTAAAAACATCAAAATACCTCTCACCAAAACAAACTCACTCACTAGTATCACAAAAAAAGGACTATATCTGATCCTAAGAGACAGGTGACTAACACACCCAAATGATATCCTCTTCCATCCTTTTCAAATTTTTTCCCCTCTCCAAAAGCGCACTAAAAGAACAGTAAAATCAAAATTATGTACAGCACAAGTCTACTCTCTACACCATTGCAATTATTCTTTCCTGATAGAATTTTTATTAAATAGAATTTCAGAGTCAAATGAAATAATTATCTTTTTTTTTACATCTGAGTATCACAGAGTTGACCAGTACAAAATACATCATTTTAACCCACTGAGCTAGGTATATCGGTGGTACTTTTATTTTCCCCCCACACTATAGCACCAGTTTACCAGTGTGGAGATCAGGCTTAAACAGCAGAGGGTAAATTCAGGCTTAAAAGCTCAGGGCTCAAAGGGTTAAGAATTTTTTTTACCTTTTCCTGAATTAGAACTGTGTGTCACCTAGCTGGCATGAAGATTTGAACCTCGTAATTTCCTATCTAATGGCTCTAACTACTGAGCATCATAAAAGAAATTTCCTGAAGTCTGTTGCGTATTATATGCATAACTTTTTACTATTTAAGGCAATAAATGAGAAGATAGATACTACAAAACGCATTTCTTTTTAAAGATTTCATTTTTATTTAAAAATAAAGACATGGGGTTTTCTTTTTTTTTTCTTAATTTCAATTTATTTTCCCTTTTGCATTGATAATCATTGCATCTTACTATCTTCTCTATTCTTGTCATAAAAACAAATGCATACAAGCTTAGTGAAAGTTAAATACTTGGAAAAGAAAGAGAGAAGGCATGAGGGAACTGAGACTCAAGAAGAAAAGACAAATCAGAAAGAGAAGGGAAAAGATTTTTTATCACCTTGCAAAAGATGTGGAAAAGGGGATAATCATCAGTCAATGAGTAAAAATTATCAGGACAATAGGAATGGAAGTCAGGTAAATGGAAGAGTCAGTTGAAAATGGCTGTTTATTAAAACTCATGTAATGACAGGAAGTTTGGGAAATTTCTACAGTGGGCCAAGTAAAATGGGGGATAACTGGTAAATTGTTTCACTTGAGAGGAAACAGAATAGCAGCAGCAGCCTAAGGTATTATATATATATATATATATATATATATATATATATATATAAATAGTTTTTTCTTTGTGTATGTGTGTGCGTGTGTGTGTGTGTGTGTGCAATGGTCTCGTGATCTGAGGCCAAGGGCTTGGCACCGGTTTAAGCCTGCACAGTACATCAACAGAAAAACTGCAGCTGTTACAATAGTTGGAAAAAGTAGGAAGAAGACAACTTTTTCTCTTAGTATTTTTGCAAAGAAAGATGGAAACTTTAAGGGATACTGAATTTGCTTGGATATCTATTCTCCTCCCCCCCCAACACCTTAAAAAAGAAAAAAAAAAGATAAATAAATAAAAATGAGAAACTTATCTCTTTCTCTCTTTTTTTAAATGAATAGCTGCACTTTTTTTTTTTTTTTTGGAACTGCCAATACATCTTATTCAAAATTCTTGACAGCATTGATAATCTTTCTGATAACAAAAAGAAAGAAAAAAAAAATAAAATGACAAATTTCCAGAAGAGGAAAATATTTTGAAAACTGTCAGCAAGCTGTTCTTTATTTTTTTGAGTGTTTTTTTCTTTCTTTCCCCAGTATGGTTGGTCTATGGTAAAGACATCACATGTCCAAACTTATGAGGTTTCATGACAATTTTCTTTATAATAAAGACAAATTTTTTTTTTTTAAATATTTTCTGCTCTTTAAAAGGCTTTTCATAGTTTTTTTAATTTGCTGTTTTTTACAACATCAAAAAGACTATTAATACTAGAAAGTTTTAAATAAGGCATATTCACAGAATGATACAAATTTTATAAAATAACTAATGAAATTAATTTAAATTACAGAATCGTAAGTGTCTGTGTGTTTAATACTCAATTTGCAAAAAGGTGGGATGCTTCATAGGAACCAAAAAATACATTTAATTTATGTGAAGGTAAAAAGCTGACATTTTTTTTGTAAACTAGCCATCTGTCTGTCTGTCTGTAAACAAAATGTATGTACACTGATTATTGTAAGGGCTGCTGCAAGAACTTAAGCACTGTTTTGATTGCTTGATTGGTTGGGAGTGGGGGGGAATTCACTTTTATATTTCAACATACCATTTACCAGCTGACGACTGAAAAAAAAAAAAACTACAACAAAACAATGTACCTTATTTTCATGCCCCAATAAAATGAGTAAAAAAAAATTTCAAAAATTGACCCCACCCGCCAAAAAATGTTAATTTCTGGGATGTTTGTATTTGTGTCTTTTTCTCCATGTTTTCTTTCTTTTCTTTTCTTTTTTTAATAGGTATTTTTCCTTCCTTTTGTTAAGGTTTAGTTCTTTTATGAGCTTTGAACAGAAAACTCAGAAGTAATGACAAAAACCCACCACCCACCAGCCGCAGCTAAGCTAATATTTACTTTTAATCCCACAAGTCATTACATATTTATTTTCACAACAGGAAAATTCTTTTTAAAATGTCATTATACACAAGAGGAAGTGAAGAAGGGATTTCAAGTAGGTTTCAGGTGGCAGACTGATCATACTCATCATCATCCAATACTTTTGGGAGTTTACATGAAAAGCAAGGAAAGAGTATGAAGAGGATCCTAGCCCCATCTTTGGAGGAAAAAACAAAAAAAATTCTACAATTTTTCTTCTCCATTCTTTAAATTCCTTTTTACCCCACATCCCCATGCACCAATCTCTCCACCATCAGGCTTTGTAGTGGTGGTGGTGGTGTTGTTGTTTTCTTGTTTGGGTGTAATTTTTTCTTTTTGGCAATGATTCCACCCCCTCCCCATCCCAGAAAGAAAAAAAAATTTTTTCTTTTATTTTTTGCTCCCAAGTGTCAAATAAAATGAAATGGTTAAGACAGTAGTTAAAATTTTCTCTAACATTCAAACTGTCTCTTTATTTATTTATTTATTTTTGTCTAGGTTTTTTCTTTTCATTAAATCTCTCCACTTCTCTCTGAATTTGTTTTTTCTTTCTTGAATCATCATCCTCATTTTTGTTCATTTTGCTTTTTTTAACTTGCCACTGAAAAAAGTACTATATATATATATATATATATATATATATATATATATAAGGCTGCAATGGACACAGCTGCTTAGCTGCCTGTTTCCCTATTTTTCTTTTTAATATTTTCATACAGCAATAGCAGCAGTATTATTATTATTATTAGTTGTAGTAGTAGTTGTGGTGCCGGCAATAGCTAGACTAAAGCAAGCAGGAGTGGCTCAAAAAGATGCTGCCACCCCAGAAAATAAGCACCTCAACAACATGGAAAGCAGCAGCAGTAATAATTGTAGTTGTAATAGTTGTTGTTGTTGTTGTTGTTATAGTGGCTTGTCTCCCTTCTACAGATGGGTGTGACAAGACAGTTTTTTTGTATTTTCTTTTTTTTTTTTTTTCCTTTTCTGACAATAAACCATGTTTTCCAATCTTTATTCAAATATTTTCTTCTCTTCTCCATATTTATATTCAGCAAATCAGCCATAGGAAATTTACCATTTAAATAATTTTTGTCACTTTTTTTCCTCATTTGTGTAAATGACAGTTTTGTTGTAATCAACCCCCAACCCCTAACTCCAAAACGAATGTGTTTTTGTGTGGGGTTTTTCTTGTTTTGTTTTTTTAATCTCCTCTTGTTGTCCAGTGTTTTTTGTTGTTCTTGTTTTTTTTCTTTTTTCCTAAACTGTCAGTGGGAGATTTTGACAGAAAGAAATAAAGGAGAAAAGGGGAAAAAAATTAATGCTACTGAAGCATCAGTTGGAACTGATCTGTTGCCAGGTATGAATATGTTTATAGGTCTTAGGAGGCAGTTCTGGAATTGTGTTGTCTCCATTGACATTGAAATCTGTTGGAGTTGGATAGTTCCGTTCAGAATTTCGCCTTGGGAGAGTGGCACTAAATGGGGTATGGGTTGGTGGCCGTGACAAAGACATGCTCTGTGCACGTGTTAATGACCCATAAGCAATGTCCCGGCGGGGAGGGACGGGTGGGGGTATGCTATCACGGTTGTCCCTGGGAGGTAGAGAAGGAGGCTCAAGGGGTATCGGTGAGCTTGGTAGGGGAGGCACAGAGTCCACACTACATGATAAAGAGTCTCTATCTCTTTGGCGAGGGGGCAAGGGTGGAGGTGATAAGGTTGGTATAACCTCCTCCTGAGGAGAGTTTAAGGAGATAGCACTGAATGTTGTGTTGAAATTTCCTACAAAGAAAAAAAAAGTCAGGATAAATAGAATGATTTTAAAAGGGATATAAAAACATATCAAATGCATTTCATAATAACTAGTAGCCTTATTCTGTCAGTAATGTTTGCATTTATGACTGACAATCACTTTCTTTCAAATGTTTAATGCATTTCTAAATTAAAAGCCTTAGCATTGCAGTGACATTATATATGGCTGTATTCTGTCAGTAATGATTAGGTTTGATTATTTGATTTAATAGCATTTCAACCCTTGGGGGTTATTCAATGCCAAATCTAATTTATACACACACCTTAGTCGACCTTAGTTGAGGGTGTCCCGAAGGCTCCTTTTCAATAGCTACTACACCAAGGTGTAGGAGAGGACACTACTCCTTCCCTGGATTGCTCCACTTTACCCTTGATCCTTACCTTATAATGCTGAGTGTAAAGCAAGATGGCATCAAGTACCATTTTTTGAGTCTTTGGCAAACACTACTCATTTGGCCAATGGCCTAATGAGTAGAGTGTTCGCCAATGGTCCTGGAGACTGAGGTTCAGTCTCAGATTAAGTCATACTAAAAACTCACAAAATGGTACTTGATGCCGCCTTGCTTAATAGTAAGAATTATAAGGTAAGGATCAAGGCTAAAGTGGAGCAATCCGGAGAAGGAGTAGTGCCCTCCCTAACACCTCAGTGTGGTAGCTATTGAAAAGAGAGCCTTCGGGTTACCCTTGACTGAGGTTGCCAACTTTACTTTATACACACACAAGCACACATTATATATGATTTGTAAGCGAATTGTTTGTAGGTAACATTATTTTTAAACAAGCCAAAGCTCATTTCTTTGTGCAAAATTAAAAGGTTTCAAGTACTGTTATCCAACACTAGTAGTTCTTTTTACACACTATCTCATGTATTGCTATTCAGCACTAATAATTCTATTTGATATCAACCATTTGTTTGTATACAGTTAAATTGTTTTAAATGTGGTTTGGTTTTGTTTGGTAGTGTTATGGCATATCAAACCTTGTGGGTAATTCAATGCCAAATCCTATTTATACATGTATATATGTCAAATATATATGATTTGTAAGCAAACATTTGGTAAGTAACATTATTACTATATGAACCAGGGCTTATTTGTTTACACACAGTTGAATGGTTTCAAGTATAGCTATTTAATACTAATAATTCTACCCATAACATATACCACCACTCTGGTTCAGTGTTGACCAGGGAGTAAGGGTAATGAACTGGTACTCCACATTTCCCAAACTGCAAGACTGGAGTCTCATTATTAGATGCAGTCTAATGTCATACCCAGAGCATTGTCAGTAGTGTTTGCATTCATTATTGACCATTGACTATCCCTTTCTTCCTAATTTTTAATGCATTTCAGCAGTAAAATCATTAGCAAAGTATTTGCATTATGCATAGAAATTTCTGACCAAGGAAGCTCTTTTCTATCAATTAAAAAAATCCTCTTCAGCAGATAGAACATGTTCTAAGCCTCACTAACAAGGCAACCAGTTGCATAGTTTCAAGTAACAAACAAGAATCAACTATAAACAATTATAGCTTCAAGTAACTTATCTTAATAGAAATATTTTAAACACAATTACAAGGTTTCAAGTAAGTATTCCTGTTTAATAAATCATTGATATTGCAATTAAGTTTGAATTGTTTACCAGTTTAAAATTTTTGTAAACTTCATTTTCGAACTCTGGAGAGTGCAGCCACCTCTTCATTGCCATTACTCCCATATCCGCTCTGACCTAGAGTGGTAACACTTTTTCAAGTCTTATCTATGAGTCTAAGATAACAAGTCTTTGATAATGAAGTGTTTGGGAGTAATGACAAAGTTATTGTTATCAAAAGAGCAAATTGGAAAAAGATTTCTCACCTGAGACACCTGATGAATTTGAGAAGACATCTGTGGCTGGTGGGGTTAACGGAGTATTTGGAGTTGCAGGAAGCACAGTAAATGCTTCTGGCTCTTCTTCATTTATACGGGGGTGGCTGAATGGAGCAAATTGGAAAGGATTACGAGTTGATGTACTGTGACGATTGGCTAAGGGCTTGATGCCAGGAGACTTCAGTGAGTACTCTGTCTTCCTTGGCTAAGGAGGAAGAGAGCAAAGAAAAGAAAAGAAGCAAGAAGTAAATAAATATATATGATTTTTAAAAACATTTTCTTGATAACATTTTTAAATGAGCCTGAGCTCAATTCTATTTGACCCATATCAAGGACTATCACTTTCAATCAGAGTAAACCTGGGAGCAATGACAATGAACAGGTACTCCAGATTCTCCAAAGATCCAATACTGGGGCCTTGCTATCGGATAGTTTTAAGTCAAATCCAGGACACTCATTGGGGGAATATCTTACCCCTCTGCAAAGATGCAAACAGTACTTAACAATTTCAAAATTTATATAGATATATATATACACACACACACACACACAATATATATATATAATCTGAGGAAAGTAGTCTATGGATTACACTAAAAAGTAATAATTCAATGTAGAATATCCAAGGGAGTGCTTAATGCTAACAGCTATCAAATACATAAAAGATTCAGTTTAAATATAAATCAAAACTCATGTGCCGAGCAGAAACATTTTTAAAAAAATATGATGGAAAATAAATCAATTTGATAATATATATATAAGAATATATGTATGTATGTAAGTATATATATATATATATATATATATATATATATGTATGTATGCATGTTGATTGATTGGTTGTTTGGGTTTTATGGTATATCAACCTTTGTAGATTATTTAACACCAAATCCATTTTGATACAAATGATCAATTCTATTTCAAACATTTAATATAAGTACAGGTTTTGTTTACCCACAGTTAAATGTCAAAACAGTTCTATTTTAAATAATTCAGTTTAGTCTAAGTACAGTTCCAATGTCAAAAACAGTTCCATTTCAAACAAATCAGTTTAGCATAGGTACAGAGTTTAAATTTAAGTACAAAGTTTAATTGTCAAAAACATTACTATTTCAAGCTATTCAGTTAAGTCAAACAGTTCTAATTCAAACAATTCAGTTTAGCATAAGTATGCAGTTTAGTTCTATTTAACACATAGATAGGACCCTATCAGGTGCTACCACTCTGAGCCAGTGTGGACCTAGGAGTGATGGCAATGAAGGGGTGCTCCGTATTCCCCAAAGCTCTAGCATTATTTGAACCTCACCGTCAGATTGCTTAGTGTCATATCCAGGACACTTATTGGGGAGCAAGTCTTACCCTTCTGAAGAGGTGCAGTCAGTGTATTCTACAGCCCCAGTTGACTGGGCAAATGTATGCATGTGTATATATATATATATATATATATATATATATATATATATATATCTCCAGGAGACAACCTCAAATTTGCCGCACAGTGCATGTATCATTGTACACACACATACTAAAAACCACTTATACGACCACATATAATAATACACAAATATAATCTACACACACATAAAATAGTTGTACACAATCCTAACGTTATTTTGACTATATTTTTAGATTTTTTTGATTTCTCCAATATCTTTCTTTCTCTGCCTAATGCTTGTCATAATCAGATGACATGGAACCTGTGGTTGCAGAAAAGCATCGATGCTATTAAATATATATAAAAACTAATTTATAAATATTTATTATTATATGATAGCTCTATCACAGATATTGAGCACTCTTCAATTATATCACATTTAGTCTGCCATGAACCCAACAAGTGAGATACTGACAATCAACACTCTTATCATATATATATATATATATATATATATATATATATATATATATATATATATATATACATACATACATATACATATATAAGTAAAGTATGTAGATATATAAATATATATGTAATTAGGCCAATGGATATATATATTTATGTGTGTGTAGTTAAGTAGCATACTTTCATTCAAGCATGTTTGATTAAATAATAAAGACACATTTTGTGTATATAATTTGATTAAGATCCTTTCAAGTTTCCTGATAAGTGTCTTCGTTTCAGGTTGGAATTAGTGGATGAATTTACCAAAATTGTCCTGAGTGCTTTCAGACCTTTCATAGGCCATCATCAGTATCTGAGTTTTATCCAACTCTGTATTCACGTAATTTTATAAAAAACCTAAAAATCTTTTTAAAAAAACACTCTTTATACATGCAACCAACCCTTGATGATGGCCTATAAAAGGTCCGAAGTTGTCCTGGAAAGCAGCAAAAAACTACAAACTCGTTTTGGCCGATTGTAAATTGAAGTTGCGTAAGACAGCAGAGGAGTTGAAGATATCAGAAGGCAATGTATTCACCATTTTGCATGAATATTTGTCAATGAGAAAACTGTGTTTAAAGTGGGTGCTGCGTTTGCTTGCAGTCGATCAACAACAACAATGTGTTGACGATTCAGAGCATTGTTTGCAACTGTTTCAATGCAATAAAAAGGAGTTTTTGTGTAAATATGTGACAATGAATAAAATATGGATCCACCACTTCACTCCAGGGTTAAATCGGCAGTCAGCTGAGTAGACAGCAACAGGTGAAAGCCATCTAAAGTGACCAAAGATACAAACAACAGCAGGCAAGGTTTTGGGATGTGCAAGGCATTTTTGTTCATCGATTACCTTGAGAAAGGAAGAATCATCAATAGCGAATCGTAGAAATAAAAGTCTGATGCTCGCCGTCAGTTCCTTCTATCTCATGCGTAACTTCAAAGTAGCAGGAGGAAATGGATTTTGAGACTCCCTATCTCAACTCTCACAGAGGGCAATCATAGACACACAAGTCACGTCTCTCTCACTTTGCTCACTCACCATGTCACCACGTTCTTCCAACCATCAGCAAGAACGGTGACCACAAAGTTGCAGCTACTGCTGACATTTCTGCTTTTATGCCTGTCCAGGCTAGCCAAAAGTTGCATGAGTGCAACTTATGTCTCGCTGGAGACGAGACAGGTGTTCTACAAATCGCGCCTCCAAAAACAGCCATGTTTCTTTCCTGACAGTACTTTGCACAAGAGACATGTTCGTGTTCACTTCAGACTCTGTGGTAAATCATTTCTCTCGTTACATCCTCTCCCTGATCTCATGATCACAAAGGCAGGGAGAGGGACTCTGCTTCAACCCCATCTTCAGGTGGATCGCCAGACTCCACACTTTCCTCATCAAGCAGCAAACTCTCTGTTCTGCTCTCAGACATATCATTGGAGCCTTCCTCATACGCTGTGAGACTGATGCACAAATCTTTCACGTAGTGGGGTATTCCACTAACCAGGAATGACAGTGGGCAGATTATTTTTGTCACCTGACCCAGATTGAACAACGTGGTACACTGACTCTGAGGTGTCTTGGCTCACACGCGATGTCTGATTTGGCAAAAGCCATACCCGGAATCTGGAGACATTGTCAGGGCGTCAATACCTTATATCCTTAATTCGTATTGGTGGATCCAGTTAGCAGGCATAGTCTGGGGTGATTTATTGTCTTTCGGTGTGACATTATGCCAATTGACAGCTTTCTGGATGGGAAAGTGCATCTTGGCTACAATTTGTTTCACCATGCAATGACAACACTCTGCTATATGATTCCCAGCTGGGGCATACATGCAACAAAACTGCAAGTTAATACCCCACTCATGTGCAAATGCTCTGAATTCTTTGCCGCATAAGGCTGGGTCATTGTCTGTGAGGAGCTTTTGGAGTGGGCCCCGCTTGAAGAACACTGCCTCCAGCTGGCGAATCACAGTCACCAAGTCTTGTCTTGCCAACTACTTCCAAATTGAGAAGGACAACGGGCCACAGTAAGTTAGTATCAAAAAATGATGGTCACCATAGAGCGTGATATCCATCCCTAGTCTCAGCATGTTCCCGTTAAACTCTAGTTTTCCTTTCTCTCAGTGAATTGGTGCTGGGCCAATTAACTGGCATTCCTCACATGCCCATATAGCTGACCTGACAGATGCCTTTGTTATTGGCATGCAGACTCTCCTGATGAAATTACTAGTGAGCTGCACTCCTAGGTGACCACTGTTTCTGTGGATGGACATAATTTGGTCTGCATCCACGTGTATGGTGCTAATCAGTGGCACGGGTTCATTGCCCTTCTTCATCACATTGAATCATCAATGCGACACTATATTCAGGATCGATGGTACCAACGTCACATCCACAGTCAGCTGATATTCAGCCACAAGATCCTTGAGAGTGTTCAACCACCTCCTGGTGAGCAATTCACTTGCTGCCTTGGTATGCACTTGTGCTCTCCTAGTCAGGGTGTCAGATACCCAGTAGTATACACACAGAGAATCTGTTTTCATGTGTAGCACCTCGCTCCCCCACTAGAGAGCTAAATTGATGCCTTTCAATATGGCGTCCAGCTCAACAAGGTTGATATGTTGGGCATCATTCTCTGGTCGCAGCCAGCAAGCATCCTCCAGCAATGTTTCGTGTTTCTCCAGAGCCACTCTGATCACTAGAGAACTGGCATCGACCCCTACGTTTAGCTCTTGGCTATCCAAGCACCAATCTCCACAGGCTGGATCATTCTGTTGTACAGAGCCCATGGTCTCAGACACCATGCGCTGGAGAACCAATCCCCAATAGCAGGTCGAACCCCAGCAGTCTGCCACGCAACACCAACACGCTGATCTTGGCTGAGCCGCCTTCTTCCGTGGATACAGTGACCATTTCGATGCCGCAACACGAATGGGACATGCCTTCAATTGTCATGATGTCCACCATCGCTTTCTTCCAAGACCAGCACTGCTATATTTACATCTTGGGTGGGAAGAAGCCTTGTTCTCTGTCTCATTTCTCAAACAGTCTTGAGCCCAGTGTCCAACCTCCCCGCATCAGTAGCAGTGTGTTCCATGCTTCCGGTAGTTCTTAGCTACATAGCCTTTGCCACTGCACCAGTAACATATTATACTGGCGATAGGATCACTCTTGGGGGGAAGTGTGGTGCCACTATGGGGTGAGCACACAGCTACTATCACATCCTGGGTTTGGTACCAAGTCATCGTTTGCATTATTGCTCTTGCTTATAGATCCCCCATGGTCAAAGCTTCGATATTCGGTGCCTGTCGAAGTTCAATAGAGATGCTATCAGGGAACCCCGTGAAGAAGGCTAGTCAGCTGAGTCTCCATCTTGGCTCCCTCGAATTTGGCAAATCCAATCAATTGCCTGATCTTATTCGCGAAGATGTCCACGCGTTCGTTGGCCTACTTGACAATGGTCAGTTTTCTTTATGCTCTGAACGTATCATCGGTGAAGGCAAATTCAGCCGGACTTCAATTTGCTCTGCATCTCTCTGACTAGTCTCCTCCATCTCCATGTAAAGGGCCAATGCGTCCCCTCCAGGTATAATGGTAAAAAGCTAGCCACACCATCCACTTTCTGAAGTCTCGCCATCAGCCTGACCTATTTCAGCCATGCCACCACATCACCCTCGCCAGAAAATGGACCTATGATATCATTGCTTAAGCAAACTGTCACCAAAATTGCCGAAATAGCTTATAGAAAAAAAAGTCCAATGCCAGCCAGCGTCATTTGGTTAGATCTAGAAAATGCATATGGCTCAGTAAGACACCAACTACTTGAGAAAGCAATGGAGTTCTTTTGGATTCCAGAGGACATTAAAAACCTCATATCAATGTACTTTAAACATACTTATGTGAGGTTTTCTAATGATAAATATTCAACTAACTGTCAAAAGTTGAATATTGGGATCATGATGGGTTGTGTTATCTCTCCACTACTTTTCGTATTGGTAATGAAGATGATATTATGTAGTGCCGATATTAACACCAATCAAACAACCGGTCCATCTATGAAGGCTTTTATGGATGATGTAACTCTAATTGCAGAATCCAGATTACACATGGAACAACTGGTGACTCGCCTCCAAGAGCTCTTCAAATGGGCTGCTATGAAAATAAAGCCTTCAAAGTACCAAAGTTTATCATTGCTGAAAGGAAACTGCAAAGAAATAAAGTTTTCTGTCAGTGGAAACGAAATCCCTACGATCAGCGAAAAAAGTGTTAAGAGTCTCGGTCGTTGCTACTCCCTACTACTTACTTATCGACATCGCTAGCAGGACCTAAGGAAACAGATACAAAATGGATTATGCTCCATTGATAAATGTGACCTCATGAACAAAGATAAAATAGGGTTCATTTATTTTGGATTAATTCCTCAATTAGCATGGCCATTGCAAATATATGAAGTATCACTTACCAAAGTTGAAACAATGGAGCGATTAATCTGTAAATCTATAAAAAATGGTTGGGAGTACCCAACTCCTTAACACACGTGGCACTATATAGTTCATCAACGAAACTAAAACTTCTAACATTGTCGCTTGTTGAGGAATATAAATTAGGAAAAGCGCGACTCTTCCAAATGCTGCGTGACTCTTGCGATCCACTGGTGAAGAATGCCCAGCCTTCTGTGATAACCGGTCGGAAATAGAAGGCAAAAATAGCTGTTGAGAATGCTGAATCGGCCCTCAGGATGAAAGAAATAATTAGCACTGTGGCAAATGGAAAAGCAGGTCTAGGCCTACATCCACAGTGTTGGTGGTCAAAAGAATCCACAGCAAACAGAAGAAAAATGGTGTCGGAAGAAATCCATCTTCTTGGGGAAGTTAGGCATTTTGCTACAGCTGTAGGACAAAAGGAAACAGAACGCAACGCATGGACTAAGTAGGAGAGTGCAAAAGACAGAGTTGTTACATGGAGAGACCTTAAGCACATGGAACCAAAGAAATTAAGTTTCCTCATAAAAGCAGTCTACGACGTCTTACCAACACCAGTCAACCTTCATGCAAGGGGTTAACTACATCCGACTGATGCAGGACATGTGGGGAAAACTGTGAGCCTCAAACATATTCTCACTGGATGTGAGTACGCTCTAGGAAGCTATACCTAGAGATATAACGAAATCCTGGAGATTTTTTCTGGGGTTTCAAAAACATGTTGTGAAACTGCCAATAAAGCTCTATTTATTATCAACAACAGAGCAATTCAGTTCATTAAAGAAGGAAATATTTGAAAAGTTGCATGTGAAAATATGCATAAACCATCATTGCTTGAGGGCTGCATGGACTGGCATGTCGCAACCGATTTAAAACATAACTTCATATTTCCAACTGAAATAGCGTTAACAAAAAAGCATCCAGATATTGTCATTTGGTCCGTTAAAGCAAAAAAGTTTTCGTTATTGAGTTAACGGTCCCTTATGAAGAAAATTTCGACTGGACACATCATCGTAAGTTGGAAAAATATGAAGATCTGCAAGAACAATGTGTCAGAAATGGCTGGATAACAAATGTATTTCCTATCAAATTCGGATGCAGAGGTTTATTGCCAACTCAACCTCCATTTTCTTAACTAATCTTGGACTTCCTCCATCGGACAAGAGAAAATACATGGAAAAGATCCAAGATAAGGCTCTAACTGCATCAGCGGGGATCTGGCAATCCCACAGAGCGACAACAACCTGACAAAGTCTGGTAGTGTCGTGAGATACTGCTGGGGTGCTCTGGGTTAGTGATAATGATGCTTTGGTCCTGAACCCAGAGTCATCATCTGATGAAGGCTTTGTTAAAAGCAATGCTGTTGTATAAACATCAGTTATTGTATGATACCTACTATATATATATATATATATATATATATATACACATACACACAGGGCTTGACAGAGCCCTCCAAAAAGGAGCACACTTTTTTGCTGGAGTGAAGAAGAAGAGGGCTCCTTTTATATTCAGCTGAAGTGGAGCATGAGCAACTGCATTTGGAGCGAAAGAGCATGGTTTTTATGTGCCATGCTTCAAAATTATTTAAATTGTTTTTTTTTAAATAACTGTGTTAAAGGTATAGAGAGGGAGAGTTACACAGGAAAATTAGATATGAAAGACGAAAAAATTGAACTTCTCAGACTTTTGTTTAGAAGCAAATATGATTTATCAGCTAGGTGCTACATTTCTGATGGGCCATTTTTCTTAGAAGACAGGAGATAGACTGGAAAAAGTCTCTTCAAAGGCATCAGTCACTCTGTAGAAAGGCTTTGAAATCATTTTCTTAAAGATTTGAACTTTTCTCCTATTTATGACTCGTATTTTCATTGCTAAAAATAAGTCTTTAAAGGTAATAACTAAAGAAATATGTCTGTTTTTAAATAAATATTTTTTAGACAAGTATTTTTATTTATTACTACTGTGTTTTCGAGCAAATAATGTCAATATTTCTCTAAGTTAAGTTCTTGTATCTTTCCAAATAATTATTTTAATAAAAATAGTAAATACTTTTTCTTGGTTTTATTTTACACCAATATTTCAAAACATATAATAGACATCAGGTAAATCATTCAAAGAAAAAAAAGGGATACAATGATTTGTTTGTAAAAATACCAACAAACATATCTATTTTTTAGTAAAATTTACTGATGTTGCCGAAAATTACAAATATCTGCGTATTCAACTAAAAAGAGTAAGCTGGTTTTTCAGTTAGCTGTCAAGTTAGCTAAAATCTTTGAGTGGAAATGTAAGTCAAATTGGAAAGTTCAAGCGAGTACATCGCATTCAACATAGGAAGGCCAAAATGTAAACAAAATTGATTCATATTTTGTCTGTGACAAGTTTGATTGGAGAAATGAAAACAGTGAATTTTGGACACATGAGAGATGACACAATAATTTAGCAAGATGACATCACCTCCACCAACATCCTGAATTTAAATATATAAAAATTAGCGCATTTTTAAAAAGTAGTCAGTTAGCCAGTCAGTCAGAGGTTTGCATTCTGAGAGTTCTGTCAGGCTAGGAAGGGGGGGGTCTCTTTGTGTATGTTCATAGACCCTAACAGATTTTCTCTCTCTCTCTCTCTTGTGCTACTGTATGCAGTCTGAACATCGAACAATAAATGATTCTTAATTGTTAACGGAGAGTTCTTGTTTTTGAGTTACCAACCACCTAAGCAACTTTATTTGTTAACAACGGGTTTTCTCTATTCTTTGAGTCGCTAGATAATCTAGCCACTCATATTATCTGACCGTCAAAAGAAGATCCAGCTGAATTGTGTCATCCCCACGTCCTTGTTGCTCTTTCAAACACAGTGTGGGCACTTGACAAAGAAAACAGTCAGAAGTAAATGTAATAGTCACTAACACAACAGCCACAACAAGTACTGTGACTAGTAGTCACACCACATTAGGCACCATGACTAGCATAGGACCACATCATGTGCCGTTTAAGCCAGGATCAACCCTGAGTAAACTCCACAGTCCAACCACACCAATACACAGGATTTGACCCAGACAAATTCCCAATAATACAGCCACACCACACCAAGGACATGACCAAGAGAAATCTCCACAATGCAGCCACACCCAGGAAAACATCGTCACCCAAAGAAAATCTACAGATTCAGAGTAAGAGACTGTTTTTCTTCACTTCTCTTTATTTGTTGTGCAAATTGTTGGTCCATTAGTTGGATATATTGTTAGATAAACTAGTATCCTATTTAAAAAAAAAAACAAAACAGATCTAATGGTTAATACCAGCCCAAGTCTCATACACATAGTAGCAACAAGCAAATCGAGGATCCCAATATTTACTGGAAGGCCGACCAACCTGAAACCATGGCTAGCAGCATTAAAAAAAAGCAACGGATCTACAAGCTAACAGATTCGGAGGTAATAAACCTAGCCTATGATTTTTCAGATGGTATTGTGGTCAGAATGGATCAGAAACTAACTTGACAATCACCCAGACATTCCAAGTAAAAACTTGTTTGAGGAATTAACAGTACAGTATGGAGAGTTTGTAAACTCTGCAGACGCCGCTCAGGCTTTGATGAAGATAAAATAAAAACAAAAAAAAAACTGAATCTCTCGCCGAATCAGCGAGCAGAAAGTCGAATCGTGCTAAGTTAGCGTATCAGGATTCAGAGTTAAGGGAAGGATCAGCCATGCAAGTACAGCTAACTGAATTTTTTATTGATGGAGTAAGTAACTCCTTTATTAAAGAGGATGTTGCGAGAACTAATCCAACAACCTTGTCGGAGGCCTTGTCATCAGCAAGGGAGAGTGAAAGGTTCTATGAGGGACTTCAATGCTGTCAAGAAATAAAAGAAAAACTTACTAATAGATTTCTGGGCAGAGCAGGTTGGCGACAGGAACGGGTAGGTCTCCAGACATTACTAAGGGCACCTAAGTCTGAAGATTACAGGAAAATATGGTCTGGGGAGAGCCGTGGTTGTTATACTTGTATAAAACCAACACAATGAGCAATAGGAGATAAAGAAGGGAATGCTCCACAAAGATCCAGTTAGTGAGAGCATTGGAATCATGACAAAAAATGTTACCCAAGTTCAACTGAGGAAGATACGAATTGCCAAAGTGTCAGTTCATGATGGCAGAAAGCAAATACCTGGGATTTGTCATAAAGAAAGGAATTAAACCAGACGATGATAAACTTGAAGTAATTCGCTCTATGCCAGAACCAAAGACTGTTAGACAAGTCAGGGGTTTCATAGAAGCCATTGGATACTACCAAAGATTCATACCAGCATTTTTTAGAATAGCTACACCCTTTATAGCACTCACAAAGAAAGGCACCCACTTTAAATGGATGGATGACTGCCAGCAATCATTTAATATGTTAAAGGATCAATTGACAATGATTCTGTTATTAGCTTATCCAGATATGAATAAACCCATGATCTTGTATACTGATGCAAGCAATCAATGTATTGGGGCATGCCTAACCCAACCATATCCTGAAAAGGATGGTCCTGTTCCGGGAATACCAGAAGAAATAGCTATTTACTTTCTTTCTCACAAATTGACCTTTACTCAACAGAGATGGCCTGTCATAGAAAAAGAAGTATATGCCATTGTATATGCCCTTCAAAAGCTTGACTATTATCTGAATGGTGCACAGTTTACCATTAAAACCGATCACAAACCCCTAAAATACTTATTCAAAGCAGACTAGACGAACAAGAAAATACAACAGTGGGCACTGAAAATTACAGGATATAATTGTACAATAGAATATTTATCAGCCAAAGAGAATACTTGTGACGATTTATTGTCTTGTATCCCCAATCAATAAGAACAAGAATTGGAACTTCAAGAAACAGAAATTGATGTCAAATTAACATGATAAACTCATACCGGTTATATCATAGACAGGGTTTGGGGGACTTAGGTATGCTGGAAGAAATGCCCAAATCAGAAATGTCTTGGCTGGGAGAATATCAAGATGAGGAAATTAAGGCCTTAAAGAGGACCATAGAGTCAGGGAAAGCTTCTAAAGAATTGCTAGAAAAATACATGGTACAAAATGGGTTGCTATAATACCTATCCAACAGAGACGAGGAGGTCCGACCTAGGCTGGGGAAAATCTATTGAAACAGATTCACGATGACATGGGACATATGGGTGTTGACAAGACTTATGAACTCATAGGCAGGAAATATTTTTGGCTGGGTTTGTACAAAGAAGTCACGAATTATATTAACTCATGTGTGATTTATCAATCAAGAAGTAGCAAAAGTGAAAATGCACCTCTTGAAGAAACTGATATGCCATCCTACCCCTTAGAAAAAATAAGTATGGATGTCTCTGGCCCATATGGTGAAACATCACGGGGAAATAAATACATAGTTAGCTTTGTGGATTGGTTAACTAATTGGCCAGTGGCCTTTGTGGTGCCAGACAAGAAAGCTCAGACAGTAGCAGGGCTACTGTTAACCGAGATAATACCTCACTTTGGAACTCCCTTAGAATAATAATAATGGGTCAGAAAATGTCAATGAAATAATGAGGCAAACAGTAGAAAGTCTCAGTATCAAGCATATCATCACTTCGACTTATCATCCGCAAAGTAATGCCAAGGTTGAGCGATTTCAGTTTCTTGAGAGATACCCTAGCAAAACTAACTGATGGGCTTTGGAGACTATAAGGTTTTCGATCAATGAAGTAACCAGGTTTTCCTCCTATTTCTTACTGTTTGGGCGAGATGTAATTGCCCATTGATAATTTACTAAAGCCCCGTAGAAAATATGTTAGAGAAAATTTTCATCAGATAATTCTTCAGCACCAACACAAAATATTCATGCAGGCTAAGCAAAGAATAAAACGTGCCCAAAAGAAGAGAAATGAAAGAATAAACAAGAATAGAAAATAAGTAGTACTCAAAATAGGAGACCCAGTATATTACAAAGTGCACCTCAGATAAGGAAAACTTGACAAAAGGTGGGATCCTTATTACAGAGTAATAGATCAAATTGGCCTAGTAACTTTCATAATATGGGATCAAATAAGTAGAAAAGTTAAAAGGGCACATGTTAATGATTAGAAAAGTGGAAAATCCCTAAAATAAAGAAGACAAATAGATGGGTTAGAAGAACAAGAGAGGCTGAACCTCCCTTGGAAACAGATTCCGAACCTGAAATAGAAATTGAACATATCCTCAATCGAAACCCAAGATACAAGAAATCCCACAAAATATGAATCCGATAATTGGGAGACTGAGGATGAAATGCCTCTTGCAGAATTACGAAGAATAGAAAAGGAAAAATACGACACATCCAGTAGAACAACTCTGAAGTACCAACTAAGAACGTACCAGAGTAAGAAGGGAGATCATACTGAAGTCGGACAATCCAAAGACAATACGAATGATAATTTACGAGGACCAAGTTATGACCCTGCCTACCAGGGAAACTAAATGTTGTTGGTAGATAGTATATTCCCTAATTATTTGGTGGTAGAAGTGTACATATATGTGTATAGGTATGAATATGTATAAAAGTCTTTTTTTATATAATTAAGTGGAATTTAGTGGAAACCCGACATTAAGACAAATTGACCTCCCGTTAATTCCTTTGACTAAATAGAAACCCTATTTTCTTGTAGAATGGCTAGCCTGAAGTGCCTATTCTTGTTGAGTGTGCTGACTATGACAGGTTCTCTGCAATATAGTCAGAATGTAATATTTCGTAAATCAAGCAAGATGACAATAACCAGATCGAAGTAGTTAATAATTTTTACAATAAATCTACAACCCTATCGTTCCTTACAGCACGAATTAAGAAAAGAAATAGCTGGAGCCACCCTAATGGGAAAGGGGTTGGAAAAAGACTGCATAGGTCCAGATAAAAGGAAATGTCTAAACTTTTGGTGTCCACTTATGCAAGACATAAACATAATGAAAAGCAGCATTGAGATTATGGGAGGGTATTTGAAAGGTTTGAAGTTATTGCAGAATAGAGAAAGGAGGTCGGTACTTCCTATAATGGGGAAAGCACTGAATGTACTTTTTGGTACCATCTTTGAAGAAGAATTAGATGTTGTAAGAAGTAAGTTAAGTTCTTTTGAAAAGGACCAGTTGGCATTAGTTCAAGTAGAAAAGGACAGAATTTCCATCCTAAATATAACTAGGGTGGAACTTGCTCGGAATTATCATAGCATTAACCAGTTGGGGAAAGAGTTTTAAAAAATACAAGTGGAGCTCAAAAACATCACCAAGACCCTTATGATTCGAGTATTGGAGCTAGAAGATTGCATGAGAAAATATCTTCACTTTTCGACAATTATTGACCAATTGCATCAAAGGCTGCAAACCTTATTGGGCACAATACAAGATTTGAGAGTCCAGTTAGACATGCTATCTTTGGGTCATTTATCTCCAAATATAGTGGACCCAACCTTTCTCAGGGATCATTTATTGGAGGTTCAGGCCAAACTACCACATCACCTGAGACTGCTGGATGATCCAGCAACTGAACTATGGCACTAATATAATTCACTGGGTTGCTTGACCATTACAGAAAACAGTAGATGACTAATAGTGGGGTCACTTCCACTGTTGGACAGCAATAATATCTATAAGGTATTTAAGTAATCAATTAGCCGATCCCCAACCCCCCATAGGAAAGAGGGTTCGGGGACTGTAGCAAAATACCAAGTAGAATCCGAAAAGGCATTTGGCACCGTTACTAGGATTCGACCCTGAAAATCCACGACACAGCCAGACGCAGGACTCACCCCTAAAAACCCACGACGCAGCCATAAACAGGATTTGACCCTGAAAACTCATGGCCAAACAATGGTACTACATTTGGTACTGTGCCCAAAATAAGGGTCTAGACGGTGCAAAGCATAGTATCACATTTGGTGCTTTAAGACCAAGGATGTGACCCTGAGAGACCCCCACAGCACCAAAATGGGTGTGAAGTCATAACTTCAACACAGTAATCTGGTCTCTTACCAGCACCCTAAAATTTCTTGCTTCTCCAATTCATGGGTGCAAAGTCATAACTTCAACTAACTTCAATCTGACTAGGGAAAAATTCATGCTACTTAACCCTACTAAAGCAGAAAAGTGTAAATATGATCTACTTGGAACTTGCAAGTCTAACAGCCCAATGTATACATTTAGTAACCACCGCTTGTGTGATGGAATTGTATAGGGATAACTGAATAGGGATAGAGCAGCATTGTCAAGTAGAGATTCTACTGGAAGTCATACTATCAAAGGCAGTCAGAATAACAGATGAAGTAGGGTGACAGCCTCAAGGGATGAGTCAGAGTTATCCCAGGTGTGTGCCAGGAAATCTCTAAAGACTTGAAATAACTCCTCCATTGTCCACTCTATGGGTACCACTAGGCTGTGGGGTTTATGGAGATGCTATCACCTTTTCGCCTTATTATCAGGCTGAAGAAAAATTTGAAACGAGCAACGTCTTCCTGCCCTTAATCAACACCACACTTATTAGTGGTATTGGTCGATGGGAACTTTTGATGAGAAAATTCCCAAATATAACACCCCAAGCAATCCTTGAAATATTAGGCCCTTTAAGAAAAATGAACTATTGCAAAAGCTTGACACTATTGGAGAAAAAGATATCCCAAAAGGAAATAAGCAAGTGGGCCCATCCACATGGGCCATTTTAATAATAGTCATTGGTTTGATTATTATGTAACCAACTCCATGTATATATATTTTCTTATTTTACTGGCTTACCAAAGGTTATCCAGCAAGTAAACATCTGGTAGGTGGGGGAGGAATGTGACATGACGTGTGGTTTAATACTTAAATAAGTAAAAATTTAAATTTATGAAATACAAGAAAATTAATATATATATCTAAAAAATCAAAAGATCTTTAAAATAAGTATCTTTTTGTTCAAGGCTTAATTGACCTAAAAAGCTGAATGATTGTTCCTAAAGTTCAGTTAAGTGCGAGACAATTGTTTTTGATTTTAAAGGTCAGCGAATTTATTTGATTTTTTGGTTGTCATCTAAGTCCATCAATCATAATTGTTTGTCAACTTCTGATTGCAACAGTTCAGACTGTCAGCACTTCCCCCTGTAGGATCAATTCACTCCTAAGCAAAATTATGTGTGTTTTAAGTAGCATCTGCTACAATGCCAAACTTGCTTCTGATTGGTTGAAACAGCCTTATTTAAATTGAACCAACCTACAATTTGTCATAGGAAGATCCTATGTTCAATTCCTGACAAGTCACAAACCAACACATATTTTCTGAATGGTATGAGCACTTAATACCTCTTCCCTCTTTTTGTCTTCTTCTGAGGTGAGTTATATGCTGAGTCTTCGTGCCAGAAAACTTTGCTGAGTACATTGTTTTGGCGGGTCATGTATCACTTCCCATGACTTGACCTCTTTCTCAAAACCTAAGCACATAGTTTTACTCCCTTGGGACACATTCATGAAAAACTCATTCGCAGCCATTGCTCGACTAAGGATTTCAACTTTGTTAAGTTGACTATTATCCGCAAGGTGAGAATCCAAAATTTGACCAATTTTTGGGAGATGAGAAATTTTCATCACAGGCTTCAGTAAATCAATGCTATTGATTGGTGCTACCACTCTGGAGGGTTCTTCAGCCGATTCAACACGACTCTGTTCATTTCCATTTGACTCGGGCTGACTCAAGGCTTCAGAGTCAACCGTAACATCTTCATTACGCAATTCACTATCATCAAAATGACCCCTTAAATCTGTCGAAGGAATCTAATCAACATTACTCATATTTTTCTGCCCATTATCTGAGGTTTCGACATTGAACTCTTGAGGATTAGTCATTGGTATGGTTTTACTATACGGTATCAGACGGCACGGGTGAACTCTGACATAGGAGCCACCATGTTTAACCAAGACTTGTTTGTGCTCAGTCCCGATTACTGTTCCTGGGCCTAACTATCGGTCAAGGTCATTCCTCTTGAAATCAACAAGATCACCATTGTTATACCTGGCAGAGATTGCAGGCCAAACTTGGTGCCTCAGAGCTCGTCTTAATTTTTCAGACGATTCACTAGCAATGTATGCCTTACGTGCAGCATGCATGGCATTTAAATTTTCTGCCACTACATCACATGCAGTGACACCCTCCAGCACTAGCAGCTTATTCAAAGCAACTGACGGCAAACTTCGGTTTTTACCAAAGACTAATTGACTGGGACTAAACCCATGCACAGTGTTGAGAGTGTTCTTGGCACTAACAGCCCAAGCAACAACGATATCAAATGAACACTTAGTATCTTCAAGGGTCTTGATGATGCATTCTTCAATAACTTCATTGTATCTTTCACAGACTCCGTTACTCCACAGACTTACAGCTCCTGTCGTCCTCACTATTATGTTGAGATATTGACACATATCACGAAAATATTGATTGTCAAACTCATAACCGTTATCAGTCAGAATGTTACTTGGGCATCCGAAGTATGCAAACCCAGTATTTGAAAATAGTATTGATTATAGTCAAACTTTCTTTATTCGGCACTTTCAGAGCAACACTATATTTTGAAAATAGATCAATAAGATGTAAAATTTTGTTCCATTTTATATCCTTCATATTAAGGGCAACCCATTCATTAAATCTTGATGCAAATGAAAATCCAACTACAGGTCTTGGCTGCACCATCTTGTACCTCAAACATGTCTCACATGATGAAGGAATCACTTCCAACATTGTAAGAAATTCTTGATCAGTAATTCCTGCATTTTTAGCCAAATCCTTTAACTTTTTACCAGTCGGATGATTGAATTGTTTGTGCAACTTGGTCGCAATTTTTAGTTTCTCAGCCGAGTTTTTATTCACAAAATTAGTGAAAAACACGTGTATAGGTTCTCCATCCGATGACACAGCTTTCATTATCAGTACATAATAATGGCCAGTTGACATAGTCATCAATTTTATTCTTTTACCTAGGATATCAATAGTATCCTTGTCGAAGTTCAGGTTTACCTTTGCCTTTTTCATAGCTGATTTGCTGAGCAACAGCGGTATGTCAGCATCGACTATATCTGCGTTAATGTCTATACAGAAACTAGCAACAATGCACGGTAGCATGACTCTCTTAACAGAAGCCAGCTTGTTTCCGGAACCAAATTTGAACACTTTACTTCCTTTGGTGACTTTGAGGTTATTCCTTACAGAATCTGGTAAGGTGTCTAGAAAGCAGTTTTACCAATTGAGTCCACTCACTGTAGAAGTAGTCCCAGAGTCCAAAACCATACACCCTAGAGTCTCTCCAACAAGGGTGTTGGTATCAACTGGCTGATCAGAATTCTGAGCCATAAAAATTATATTCCCTTCTATTTGCTTCTTTGATGTTACTGGTAGAATAACCTTTATCAGGACAATCATTCGACCAATGATAAATTGAACCACATACACGATAGGTCGTGGGTTTACCATCCTCTCCTATTGGATATGGGCGACTCTTCGTCTTGGCCACTGCATATCTGCCTCTTCCAGGATGTTGATAGGAAGATCTAGATGGGCGACTCTTCGTCTTGGCCACTGCATATCTGCCTCTTCCAGGATGTTGATAGGAAGATCTAGATGGTCTCTTACCACCACGGTATGAACCACGACCACCTCTTCTACCATACCAAACATCCTCATTCTTCACCTGTACAGCTGCAGGTTCACTTGCAGGATTAGAAGTACCCATTACTTTCTTTAGCTGAAACACCATGGACTTCAGCATCAGTTCACTGACTGTCGCTCTTATTAGCTTCTCATGATCATCAGTCAAGTTCGCACTCCTAAGAACCCTGTATGCTATCAATGTTTGTCAACTTCTGATTGCAACGGTTCAGACTGTCAGCACTTTCCCAAGTAAGATCAATTCTACCCATAACGAAATTTATGTGTGTTTTAAGTAGCATCTGCTACAATGCCAAACTTGCTTCTGATTGGTTGAAACAGTCTTATTTGAATTAAACCAACCTACAATTTGTCATAGGAAGATCCCAGGTTCAATTCCTGACAAGTCACAAACCAACATATACTTTCTGAATGGTAACAATAATGATGAAACAAGTCATTTCGTAAAACATATTTTTCTAGCCCTTATCTTAAAGGTCAATATCAAAAGGGAGATTTAATTTTGCTCCACCCTAAATAAAGGTGAGCTGGGGATGGCTCATTCAGTCAGGTGAGGCTGGGAAATTTTAGTTCAACCCCATTGCTCTAAACCTGTTCCCATTGGTCAAAGCATCAAAAAAGGGTTTTCTCTATACCTGTAAGATATAATCCTGAACTAAGATTGGCTGACCAATGGGAATATGACTCGTGTTTCTTATTGGACAACCAATCAGAAACCTTTTTTAAGTCCAGATTTTGATCTATAAAAACAGGATGGTAAAATGAATCATCAGAGAGGATGAGGAAAGAGACCAAGAAGAAACTCAAGACAGCCAAAGAAGCATCCCTTCTATTCTAGACCCAAGGCACTCCAAACAACCAGCAGACTTTACAAAAATTCAAAGTCCCAGACTTTAGAGACATTAGTGTCATACTAAATGCATCTCATCACTCTTCTTCTTTTTGCTAGGAAAGCAAACATTGTTTGCTTGTTATTTATTGTCTTAAAAACATGTTTAAAAAAAATATCTTTGTTATTTGTTAACAACAGGTTTTCTCTATTCTTTGAGTTGCAAGAGAATCTAGCCATTCATATTAGCTGACTATCAGAAGATCCGGTTGAATTGTGTCAACTCACCTTCGTAGAACTTTCAAACACAGTGTGGGCATGGAAGGACTTGCCAAAGCAAACAGTCGGAAGCAAATGTGGTAGTCACAGCCACAACAGTACTTAGGACCACAGATTGATAATTGTTTTTTTGCTTTTCAAAGACAAATAAAACTTGAAATTGTTATTTGTTATTGTAAATTTCGAATGAACAAATGTCTTCATCAAGAAAATTCTTACAAAGATTTGAGGCTATATAGTTTTTGTTTCTTTAAAATGAAAAAAACTCTCAGTAGTGTGCTAGACTGATGCAGTTTTGTTCATTCCTACTGTTTTATTAAAATAATAATTTGAAAAGATACAATAAATTAACTAAGATCATCATCATGTTGAGTCATCAGCACGGATATCCCTGACCCTTTCTCACTACCTCTTCCTATCGTTCATCGCTTCCAGCAGGTCCTCAGCGCTACACCCCGTATCCTCACAGAGCTGCTGTATGTAAGTTCTAGCTGGTCACCCTGCTTTTACTCGCCATGTGAAGGGGTCCACAGGAGTACATCACTTATGAGCTTGTCCCTACTTCTCCAGCAGTGTCCTGCATGTCTGGTTCGTGTAATTTGGATAGTTTTTGTGATAGGTGGTAGGTGGCCATATAGCTGGTGCTTTGTGGGGTGTTGCCTCCAGGACCTGTTCAATATTGCTCGCAACATTCTTGTGTAGTTGCCATCAAGCTTTTTCTCCAGTCGTTTAGTTAGCGTCCATGTAGTGCATCCATATAGCAGTATCGACATGATTGCTGCTTGGAAGAAACAGTATTTTATTTTATCTTCCATATGATTGATAGCCTACTGATAGCTGTCCATGCCTTTGTTAGGCGCATGTTGATGTCTGTCTCAGTCGATGAGACAGTTTCCTAGGTAGGTGAACTTGTCTACCAGTTTCAGAGAGCTACCATTTAGAGTGGAAATGTCCCCTGTTTGATTATAGCCTATATATTCCATTTAGTGCGCATTGACATGGAGGCCAATAGATAGATGGATGAAGGGATGCATCCTCCCTTTCCCTAAAAAGGGCGACCTCAGATTAGCCAAGAACTACTAAGGTATAATACTTACATCCATAGCAGCCAAAATATACAATGCCCTACTATACAACTGCATAGAACCCAAGATTGACAAAATTCTCATGAAAAATCAAAATAGCTTCCGGAAAAATAGATCTATGAACTCACAAATATTGACCATCCGGAGAATTCTAGAAGGCGTACGGGCAAAAAACCCACAGGCTACAATATTATTTGTTGACTTTACAAAGGCCTTTGATTCCATACACAGAGGGAAGATGGAGCAAATTCTACTCGCATACGGTCTACCAAAAGAAACCATTGCAGCCATCATAATTCTCTATAGAAACACCAAAGTGAAAGTGCGTTCCCTGGATGGAGATGCAGACTACTTCGACATTGTAGCTGGGGGTACTGCAAAGAGACACCCTGGCCCCATACCTCTTTATCATCTGTCTAGACTATGTGCTTAGAACATCTATCAATAAAATCAAAGAAAACGGTTTCAAGCTGACAAAGAAAAGGTACCCCGCAAAAACAATTACCGATGCCAACTACACCGATAACATTCTGGCAAATGCACCCGCCCAAGCCAAAACCCTACTACATAGTCGGGAACAAGTTTAACTAAGATACTTTGATTTTATTTGCTTGAAAACAATAGAGTATAGTAAAAAATGAAATGGCAATTTTCAGCCAATTGCTACCCTGAACCAGTTTAGAAGACATTTGACCACAATCCCATTACATATATTCCCCAGCCCAAAGAAATAATATGACATATTGCCACAACTCTTGAAAATAGAAGATTTGTGTTTTTGTCTGGTGTTCCAAGTTTATTTTGCAAGTTTCTCCTGCTAACTGCAATACCGACAAGAATATTTTTTTCACCCCAAAACAATAAGTTAAAAATATTTCAACTGAATTTTTATAAATTCATATTTTGTTATATTCAAATTCTGTCTCTCCTCTCCGGGAGAATTGTTTGCTGATTTCTTTGAAAAGAAAATAATCACTAACATAATATTTAAAAGTATAACTATTCATTGAGAACAAATTTAAATTCAATTCCAAAATGAATAGTAAATAATTAATTTTCAAAGAAATAAGGCTCGTTATAGTTTTTTTCTTTAGAAATGATTACAGTAAATATTGACCATCCATAGAATTCTAGATATCTTTTCTATTAATAATGATTTGAAAAAAAGTTAATGGATTTTGATAAATCGAACTGATTTGCTTGAAAAACCATTAACAGATTGTTCATCTTGGGATTAGATTAGAAATATAAATTATATTTTTGAATAAACAACGGCCGAAAAATATCAACAAATTGCCAATAAACTATTATTCTGAGGTGCAATTAATGTCTTAAAACTGCATACTAAAATATCAGGGTGAAACCTTGGGATTGAACAAATATCAGGTCAAATTTTCCTCCCCTGAAAAAATTGTTTGTTAATGTAATGAACATTTAAATTGTTTTAAAATATTTCAGGCATTTCTATTTCTATTTTATACCTCAGGGAACAAAAATTTAAGCATAATCTTATGCTCCACCCGACATGTAACTCTTTCAGGAGAGAGAAATCCCATCTTCTAAGCAAATCTCAAAATATTAGCGAGATTTTGTCAAATATTATCTTACAGTCTGACATCCCCACACAAACTGACCAGATCCTTTGACAACCACAACAATATTTTGACCACTTATTGGTGAAATAGAACGTTTATAAAAGAAGGTATATTTTCACTATGGAATGCTGAAAAAGGAGTTGGAGCTGGAGTGGCTCCATTTAAAAAATGGGGAGCATGAGGGGAGCTAGCTCCAAATTTTAGACCTGTGAGCAGGAACTGCAGCTCCAAAAGTAATGGAGGATGTAAAGCCCTATATATATATATATATATGATGAATTTTTCTTGTAGGTTCAAAGAGAAAAGAAATATTCTAAAATAAGTAGGTCCATGAAGATATTTGAAATTTCTTATATATATATATATATATATATATACGAATATGTATATATATAAGAATGTATTTGTATATACATGTGTGTATGTATATATATATATATATATATATAAAAGAATATATATTTTAAAATGCGTACGTCTAAGAAGAGATTTGTATTTTTTTTAGGATTGAGTTATTTTGTTCTTACATATGTGTCTGTTTCTAGCTTGTTGCTTTCGTCAGAGAATATATATGGCACAAGGCCTTGTTGATATTTTTTTATCGATATATATATATATATATATATATATATATATATATATATATATATACACATGCAGAAAAATTATTTGTAAAAAAAAATAACCAGTAAATTTCAAACCACACTACCACACACTCACACAATCTCATGACACACTCACACACAGAGAAAAAATAACTGTCTGTGAAATTCGAAACCACTTCAAGACACACACATACATACACAATGAAAAAACATATCAAATATCAAAGACCAATGAAGGGTAAAGCAGGCTCAGCTAAACACACTCTAAGAAAAAGAGAGGAGTGACATCCATATAAAACCATAACCAACTGAAAACCATTCACACTGCAAACACAAGTAAGTTCTAATTTCATTAAGTATCCAATTAACAAGGCCTTGTGCCAAATATATTCTCTGACAAAAGCAACAAGCTAGAAACATACACATATGTAAGAACAAAATAGATAAATAAATCTTTAAAAAAATACAAATCTCTTTGTGGACCTACTCATTTTAAAATATTTCTCTCTTTCAACCTACAACAAATTTTTATACATACACACACACACACACACACACATATGTATATTCTCATACTCTCTTCCTTTATCCCACTCCTTCCCACAAACAGAGAGCAGAAATATGTGTAAATATGTAAAGATGCAAACCAGTAAGGACACAAACATACGTACATGTGTACATGCAAGCAAGAGCACAGACACAAACATCCTAGCATTCAAACACACACAAATAATCCCCATTTTTTGAAAAAAAAAATCAACAATATTGTTTTTTCTTTTTAAAGATCTTCACTCTGTCTGATGATTGCTGAACGCATAAAACCCAGGGTTACAGACTGTACCATGTAATATAATATGTAAATATATAATACATATGATTATATTTCTATATGTAAATGCTATATCATTGATATTGAGCCCTATTTAACAATACAGCAACATTTGCTCCTCCATTATGTCACCAAGTGAGCAAGTAAGAACCATAAATCTCTTATATATATATATATATATATACACACAAACCTATATATATTATATATATATACACACATGCATACATATATGTATATATAAGAGTACTTAATCCAGTAAATCCAGAATTGGGAAAAATTCCAAGCAGGGCAATTAAAATATTCAAATATAGCATATTAAATTTAAGTAATCCTGGTTAAGAGCTCAATGCAAATAAAATCAACAAAGCAAATTATTTTGTAAAAAGGAAAACAACAATCGGTAAGATGTATATATAATTATATATACATAGGTATATATAAAAAAAATTTGTTGTCAGTCCAAAGAGAGAAAGAAATATTTTAAAATGAGTACGTCCACAAAGTGATTTGCATTTTTCAAGATTTTTTTTTTGTTCTTACATATGTCTATGTTGCCAGCTTGTTGCTTTCGTAAGAGAACATATATGGTACTAGGCCTTGTTAATGGGGTACTCAATGAGCTTGAACTCACTTGTGTTGGCAGTTCTATGACAAAAGCAACAAGTTGGAAACATACATTTATGTAAGAACAAAATAAATAAATAAATCCTAAAAAAGAAACAAATCTCTTCGTGGACCAACTCATTTCTAAATATACATACATATATATATATATATATATATATTCATACGTATATAAAAGTATATATATATATATATATATATATATATATATATAGTGGTGGGAATAAGTATAAGGCACCCCATTAAATTATTAATAATTTTTTTATTACTGTACTAATCACTCTAAAAATCTGTGCGTAGTACCTAGATCCGATGGGTATCAGTATACATATTTGATTCTATAACAACTTTCCACCCCAAAAAAATGTTAACAAAACTTCGTTTTTTTGGATGGAAATAATAAAAGGACAGTTTTGAAAAACTGCATATCTGGTTTACTTCAGAAGGCCTTAGGAAAAATAAACATATGAGTCCTATTTAAACATCTCATAATTGAATACAGTTACTGCAAAATGCCCAGGAACTCCCCTCTTAATGAAAATAAAAAAGGGCAAATTTCTGCCTATAAACTAGAAGGAAAATCTATAAGTTTCATTGCAAGATAATTGTTGAGAAATGGGAAACCATGCTATTTTCTGACGAGAAAAAGTTTAATTTGCATGGGCCTGAAGGCTCCTAGTGATATTAGCATGATTTAAAAAAGGAGAACCAGCTGTTTTCAAAAAGACTATTAGGAGGAGGATCTGTTATGGTTTGGGGAGATTTTTCTGTGTCTAGAAAAGCTGATTTAGTAGTAATGAAAGGGAAACAAAACTCTACTCGATATATCAATGAGTTGGAAAAAAGGTCTTTTCCCATTTATTAATCGTCTAGACAGCAATAATGCCATTTTTCAACAGGACAATGTAGCCATACACACTTCTAAGCTCACGAAAGACTGGTTTAAAAAAAAAATAGATGTTTTGGAGTGGCCCACTAAGTCTCCAGATTTAAACCCAATAGAAAATTTGTGGGGAATTTTGTCAAGAAGATTATACAACAATAAGTGTCAATTTGAAGAGAGAGTAACTTTAAAATCTTGCATTAAACAGTATTTTATGAAATTCTATCTGAAACTCTCAGAAAACTTATTGATTCAATGCAAAACAAGTGTGTTGGAGTGTTACAATTGAAAGGGAATTAATGTAGATATTGAATTTTGTACAATTTCGCTGTTAAATACAAATCTTCAAAACTGTCTTATACTCATTTCCACCCACAAAATGTATTTTTCTTAAAATATTTTTTTTGTGGAAAGTTATAAAATTGAATATGTGTACTAATACCCATTGAATCTACATACCACACACAAATTTTCAGAGGAATTTTTGCTGTAATACGAAAATTATTAACAATTTAATGAGGGGTCCTATACTTATTTCCACCACTGTATATATATATATATATATATATATATACACACATACACATTTCTCTCTCGCTCTCTCTCAGCTAGAATATGCGAACGAAGATTTATGAAGGAGGATGTCTATGTAGACTGCAGGCACGCTGATAGCCGACAAGGCCGATGCAGGACAGGCAAATCCAGCTGCAGCAAGTGCAGTTAAAGATCTGGTATGGTATGGTTGCTGAGACTACGCTGGTGACGAAGTTACTACAGTGAATGTTTGTAGATGATGCGGAAACAGCACTGATGGATGAAGTCAAGGAGTCATAGGTGATGGCAGTCGGTTACCCATGACTTAAAGCTGTACAGCAAGTGTTATATAGTTTCGGTTCATGCCTTTGAGTTTAGTTAGGCTGAGAACCTTTCGGCTCAGCACATGGTTAGTTAGGTGCAACATTGAGGCAGGTGTTAACACGGGCATGCACGGGGGGATGGAGGTGTCACTCAGATGTCATAATACTCCGAGACGAAACGGGGTGACAGGGTGCGGGTGACGTCATGCACTGGAAGCGCGTGGAGGTTTGTGTGAGAATCTGAAGAAAGTCAAAATTGAGTATTAGACGCCAAACGAGAAGGATCGACTTTTGGAGCTCACTGCAAGAGGCGAACTTGCGCCCTATG
This sequence comes from Sepioteuthis lessoniana, assembly GCA_963585895.1. Lineage (NCBI taxonomy): Eukaryota > Metazoa > Mollusca > Cephalopoda > Myopsida > Loliginidae > Sepioteuthis > Sepioteuthis lessoniana. Next base: position 41,026,224 of record OY757926.1, on the reverse strand, counting down.
GGGGCCACTTGAGACGGGGGCCAAATGAATAAGACAGCAAAGAAGATTATGTCTCTCCTCTTTATGTCGAAACCTTTAACTCAAAGTTAATAAAAAGGTTTCGTACCTGAACAAGAAGTCGTTACGTGTTTTCGAATTTCGAGATTCCTATGTTCTATCGTTATGAACATTATATGTCCATTTCGCACATAGCGTTAATTGTGAATATGGTACACAGGGTGGTGAATACGACGGCTAGATAGACACTGTTCATAAGTATATATATATATATATATATATATATATACACACACACAACCATATATATATATATATATATATACACACACAGTAGCAAGCATAAACATCAGAACACTGTTAAGAGAAAGTCTAAAAGCGATTTAACTTTTTATTTCAAAGCTTCATAGAACATTTCATCAAGGAAAAATAAGGTTATAAAGGTCAATTATATAATTGCAAAATATAAAGCTCAATAAATTTATTTTGATAATATTATAAGAATAATTATATAACATTTGAAAAAAACAGATGATTAAAAACATCAGAACGATCAACAAAATCATACTATTATAATGGATACATCATATCTACATGAAAATAGCGTAAATAATTCATTACCAATTGATCTGTAGACCTTTCAATAACAGCTTGACATCTTTTGTGACACAAGCGAATTAATGTCTTGCATTCATCAACAGACATTTTCTCCCATTCTCCTTTCAAATTAGTCCATAGTTCTTCGACGTTTCTTGGAATATTTTCCTTAGCTCTTTCATTTAGTAACTTCCAAACATTCTGAATAGCATTCACATCCGGACTTTGATCAGGTCACTTCAAAACAGTAACATCCTCTTCAGAAAGAAATGTCTTAACAAACTTTACTGTGCGACATGGAGCGTTATCTCGCATAAATACAGTAGGTGATTAATTACGGTTCTCAAATTAGGTACAACATGTTTCTTCAATATCTATTTGTATACAGTTGCATTGATTTTACTGTGTAGCCTGACAAAAAGTCCTGTTCCAGCAGTTGAAAATATGCCAAACACAATAATACTTCCTTCTTCAAATTTAATGCTCCTTTTAGTGCACTGAAGCGAATATTGTTTCTTAGGACTGCATTGAACAAACCTTCTCCTGTCACAACATAACAGGTTGAACTTTAACTCATCAAGGAAATGAAAATAATCCCACTATTCTTCAGTCCATATGACGTATTCAGTGGCAAATTTTAATCAGCTCATTTTGTTCTTTTTAGAAATCTAAGGGTTCGTAGAAGCTACTCAACTGTTCAAATTTATTTCATTAAGTCTTCAGGAAATAGTGTGCCTTGATATTTTAATGCCGAAGTTAGCCTTAGCTCTTTCTTTTAGAGATAGCGGTTGCTGTCGCAAATTGATCCTTTTTTGATTCATTACCAATCCATCTATCTTTCCTTGCAGTAGGCCAGACAGGTGGTTTCTTGAATTCACATGACTCAGTTTTCTCAAGTTTTCTTAAAATATGATGAATAAAACTTTTAGATTTCGCCAGAGTTTATAAAATATCCTCAATCGAGAATTTATCTTAATTATGTAATTTGACTATTAGCTTTCTGAGTTCCAATGATGTCACAGATTTTTTCACCATGGTGTAATTTATTAAAATACCCTATTTTATATTCTTACCCAACAAAAATTTTTATTATACAAAATAATAATAAAATTTTACAGATATATTTTTTCATTCTGATGTTAGTG